>OZ059788.1:5978047-6595695 GCA_964057025.1 Standfussiana lucernea | reverse complement strand
AGTAGAATCGGCCCCCAGTTCTAGAACTTTATCTCATAATAATTATAATATGAAAATCTGAATCGAAAAGATTTGAATCGATTTTTATAAAGTTATTGAAAAAACTAGACTGAGTACAGTCGACCGTACTGTGACTGAGCTGGGGGCCGATTCTACTAACAAAATTGTTCCAAAATCGCAATAGAACCGCAGCTGTATCACGGCTTTTATACGTTTTCATATTCTACTAATGAACAACGATCCAACTGCGGTTACGTTTAAGTTGACGCCAACGATCGATCGAAACTAATTCCAAAATCTATTCTGTTAACAAAATCGAACATGAGCGTATCATGAGCGTGACGTTTAGTCACATTCTACTAATATTTTGACACTTGATTGAATCGAATCGAAGCTAAACTTTAGCGGTTCTTATGTCAAAATTCACGGTTGAACATAAGTTCCAAAAGTGCAACTTTTGACGCATCGATCTAGGATTGCTTCCGTTTTCTTCCCTACAAATATGATGTTTTATATGGATTATGTTGAACTTGCCCATGAGGTTGACATTGGAAGGGTAAGAAAAAGAAATTTATCGTCAAGATTAAGCAATAATGCTTTTGACCTTACGCATCGCCAGTTCGTAAAGACGTACCGACTCTCCAAAGAGTTAATTTAACCATTAACCACTTAATTTAACCATTTTTTGTTGTACTTAGCTAGTTCAAGTGCGCGATGTAGGTGTGTAACCCACAAGTTAGTATGTCGTAAATATTTACTTTAAAACTTTTGTTGCATAGCACTACAAAATAACAATAACAGTCTATGGTGCGATATTTCATTTGATAATTATATAATCAGTAATATTTTAAAACGAATACTCACAGTTAATCAACCACTAAAATAAATGCATAGTTTCTACTTCCCGCCGTATGTTCGAGTCTTTGATAGACAATATGCAGGGTAGAGAGGTAGTTTACAAAGACGTTGACGTTTCGTTTCACAGCTTCAGGGCACTTTTTAGCGAAACATTCTGTGTTTTTATTATTTAAAAAGTTGAAATGTTGTGTGCGTAACAATAAAACATACAAGACAAAAGTATAATTATAGGCTAGATATCTTTTTTATTAGAAAATAAATTTTTGTGACACATATTCGTATTTAGTAACATTTTTATTTTTTTTCTGTGGTATTATTAAAACATACTATTTGGCATGTTGGTAACACAAGCTACCCGTTGAAACGTTCCCGTTACGATTCAGTTGCGGTTCGGTTTAAGTTTAGTTTCCAATTTGTATATGAAATAGTAGAATGACTTTTTAGGTAACTATCGAACGGCGATCGAAGTCGAACTGTTGTTGAAACACAATTGAACGTGTAACGTTGCAAATTAGTAGAATCGGCCCCCTGGCCTAGTGTAGCACGGAGTTTCAATAGGATACTAGGCATAAAATTATTTAACTTATGAATGGTCGCAAGTGCGACTGCTGAACATGGGGTT
Source organism: Standfussiana lucernea (assembly GCA_964057025.1). NCBI lineage: Eukaryota > Metazoa > Arthropoda > Insecta > Lepidoptera > Noctuidae > Standfussiana > Standfussiana lucernea. Next base: position 6,594,215 of record OZ059788.1, on the reverse strand, counting down.
CTAGGTTCAATTCCCAGGTCGGGAAAAGTGTTGTTGGGTTTTTCCATCAGGAATTTCTCAGTAGCAGCCACGGAGTCTAGATTTGTGCCCGGTTGATGGCAATAGGCTCGCCCGTATTACATGGGACTTAAACATAACTGGCGAAATGTGGGTGTTCTATTAATAATTTTGTTATGTTATGTTAATGTTCCCACTGCTGGGGCAAAGGCCTCCTCTCTATGCGAAGAAATGGGATATAATCCTCCAAGCGGGCCCAGTTCGGGATGGTAGACGTTGAAGACATATGTCGAAATCATCATGTCTATCAACTAAGGGGTATCGTATAACCCTATACTAACTGGATTGAGGAGGTCAGATAGGCTGCGCTCCATGTAAAATACCGGTTATTCAGCTGCATCAGGTTAGACTGGAAGCCGACTCCAACATAGTTGTGAAAGGGCTAGGCAGATGATGATGATGTTTTCTCTCACCGTTTTGAGAGCAGTGGTGATAAAATAAGTTACACAAAACAATGCGCCTGCCTGGGTTCGAACCCACGAGCGTAAGTTGGGAGTGGAACTGTTACCACTGAGACACCAGTAGGCTAGCTTTTACTAGTTCCGTTACACTGTCGTGCGGTAGACTGCACAGTTCTTATATTTTTACAAAGATTCGATTTGTCCTAGTCTGACAAAATTTACGTTTTGTTTAATGGCTTATGTAAGATTTTTTATTTCTCAATTGCTTATAAATTATAATGCAAGGGTCGGTCCATAATTGCCTCATTCATTAGCGATAACAAGATGTGGCTGCAAAATGTGTGCTGCGTTTAGACACTTGATCCTTAGAATCTGGAGAGTTGTCTCTACCTTGACGAAAAAACTGTTGCGTCCAAGTTATAGCTAGCATAAGGGCCGTTTTTTTCCCCATAAAATGCAGACTCAATGGGTTTTTAAGAGGCCATTTTACGGTCTTTAAGAACAAATACATAAGTAACATTATTTTGTTAATCTTGGAATACGTGACTGACTGTCACATCGTAAATTACGGTAGGTGGCCCGATAAAGTGCAACGATGTGTATTAAACAGTGAACACAACGGCGAGTGGCCATTACCAAAAAAAAAAAAAACAAAAAAAAAACGCCTGTAATTCCCGAAGAGTTAGGCAAAGGTGTGTTCGTCATTTATGTTAAAGTTGCATAAAATTCCTATTATGGACAATAGTGGCAATAGGCTCAATAGGAAGTGAGCCTATTGCCATCAACCGGGCACAAATTAATTCTTCAACACTTTGCTCGACCTAGGAATCGAACCCAGAACCTCATCATCTCTCAGCAAAAATCTTAAACATATACTATTATGTATGAACTCGTGGCTTAATGATAAGAAGTGTTGCTAGAATAAAAAAAAAACTAACAAACTAATGTATGTAGTATGTAGTCGCAAATCACTTGCAACCGACACCATGTACTTAATGAACATAATCTATAAACAGACATGTACGATCATTTTTATCAGGCGTTGAACAGTATCTATTGAATTGCACAATATTTCATCAGATCCACTGACACTTGTTTTCCTGGTTCATTGTTATACCTTACTTATTAGGTTATGACAACATTACATGTATTACCTGTATTATAATTGAGATATTTTTGTCACATAACATAACATCACGCCAGTAATCGCTGAAGGGTTAGGCAGATGTGTACCTACCTAATAGTACACCCACATTTCGCTGTGTGACAGAGTAAGGCCAATATCTCTTAAGTGGTGATTCAGTCCATCAAACTAGCAACTGGAATAAGAAGACAGGCTAAAAAATATTGGATTTCCCTTACAAAATATGGTATAGTATGAAGAGGCCATTTGTTTGTATACAAAATGTACGCACTCCCTAAGTTGCCTCAGTATTACTTTATAGACTTGCCTACCAGTGCACTCTGCTGGTGATAAATTATGTATTCTGAGAAGCATATTCATTTCAGGTTGCCTTCCGTTCAAATCAACCCCTTCAATAAAAATGAAATATTCCAAACACATAATGAAACGAGTGCCTATATTGGGTCTAATTAAAGTTAAATAAAACAAAACAAATTATTCGCCAATTTTCAGTATTTATTAAAACGCACATATTAATTATATTTCTAAACATTTCTACATATTATATATGTAAGCACATTAAAAATATTATAATACCCAGCTGTCAACGTGTCGGCGCAACGGCTATCGGATCAGGTGCGGGTCATACAGCGTAACAATATGTTGGATGACACCGTGCTTGATCGACTACGCCTCGACTCACGGAGTAACCCAGTTACGCCTGCTTCGCCAATGATCGCGGTACAGCTGCAAAATGTATACAGTACTTCGCCGCGATCCAATCACGGTGGTGAAGAGGATGATGACGAAGTTATATCCGTGAGTACCCAGTGCAACGTACAATTGAGGAGCGCTTTGGAGGATGCATTCAGGGAGTACCGTTTTACACCGCCTCAACTTAGACCACGTTTACCTCGTTTGCCTATGCACAAGAAAAATAGGGCGCTGGTATGTGCCCTAGATTCGCAGCTGTCAAATTGTTTTGACAGCAGCAAGGACCTCGCCGATACCCACTCAATATTGTACTGTGCAGCTGTAGCGGCATGTCGTGTAGCTCACGTCAAGTTTCCTAACAACGACAGAGCTACACGACCCAAATTTGCTGTTCCAGCTTGGCAGTGCAGGATTGAGCGGCGTATTGGTGAGGCTAGAGCACTCATCGGCAAGTTAATCTGCTTCAGGGAGGGCAATACTCGCCCTAGAGTGATGCGCTTTGTGAAGCGGGCGTTCTCGGGAACTGATATTAATTCTCGTGATTATCTAGCCCGCGTCACAGAGCGCATCGACTTCCTGAAGCAGAAGATCTGTGCATGGGCAAGCCGTATTCGTCGGTACAAGCGGCGAATGGAGAGGTACACTCAGAATCGCACATTCCAAAGCGATGAAAGGTGGGTATATAGGGCTTGGGAACGACCGGACCAAGGTGTAACTGACACGCGTCTACCGGATGATGACACAATGTGCTCGTTCTGGCGCAGCATCTGGTCGGTGCCTGTCAGTCACACTGAGGGCGATTGGACCCGGGAGGTTGAACGAGCGTGTGATCCAATACCAGAAATGGGGGCAATCATCATCAGCCCCCAAGACGTAGCTCGTGCAGTCCGTCCGATGCCTAACTGGAAATCTCCAGGGCCGGATGGACTGCACAATTTCTGGATCAAATGGCTCCAGAGATCGCACGCTTGCTTAGCGTCCCAGTTTCAATCAGCTTTAGAATCCGGATCGCTGCCCCAGTTCTTGACGACCGGAATTACCCACCTGCTCCATAAATCAGGTAGTACTACGGAGCCCAAAAATTATAGACCAATTACTTGTCTACCAACGGTCTATAAAGTTCTTACATCCATTTTGAGAGCTAAAATCAACCAACATATTGAGAGTAATTCTATCATGTCTGTCTCTCAGAATGGATGTAGGAACGGGTCCCGTGGTACTAAGGAGCTACTCCTAATTGATATGACCATTAGCCAACAGGTTCGCCGTTCCCGAAGGGATCTGTCTACATGTTGGATAGATTATAAGAAGGCCTATGATTCTGTGCCTCATACATGGCTCATGAGGGTGCTGGAGTTGTATAAAGTAGATGCAACTCTGCGTGCCTTCCTGATGTCATGTATGGGGTGCTGGAGAACGGTCCTTCGCTATCCAAGATGTCGACAGATCCAAGGGAACAGCGAACCGATAAGGATTGAGCGTGGCATATTCCAAGGTGATAGTTTGAGTCCATTGTGGTTTTGTCTAGCCTTGAACCCTCTCAGCACATTGCTAGAGGGTTCAGGTCTAGGTTATCGGTTGAGGAGAGGTGGTCAGGTCATATCTCACCTTCTTTACATGGATGATCTGAAACTCTTTGCCCCCAACAATTTGCAACTGATGAAGCTACTGAAGGTAACAGAAACTTTCAGTAGTGCCATCAGAATGGAATTTGGTGTGGACAAATGTGCAGTCATGCATGTGAAGCGAGGGCAGATTATGGAATCCGTGGGTACTCAACTTTCGGATTCCATACACCTTAGATCCCTATCCTCAACAGAAACCTACAAGTATTTGGGTATGTCGGAGGCATTAGGCATCAATACTTCCGACATGAAACAATCGTTAAGGGAGCGCTTCTTTGGCCGCCTGAATAAAGTGCTAAGCAGTCTTTTGTCAGGCGGAAACAAGGTGCGCGCCTTCAACGGTTGGGTCATGCCGGTTTTGATGTATTCTTTCGGCATACTCAAATGGACTCAGACGGAACTTGATGCCTTGGATAGGAGGGTCCGCACATTGATGACCGCAAATCGGATGCATCACCCACGGTCGTCGGTGATGAGACTGTACATCCCGCGGAAGTGCGGGGGTCGTGGCTTCTTAAATGCTAAGACCCTGCACAACCGTGAGGTATGCAGTCTCAGAGAATACTTTCTAGAAGCCGACGTGGGGATGCACCGAGATGTGGTCTCAGTGGACAAGGGCCTTACCCCGCTCTCGCTGGCTAACGAGAACTGGCGCAAACCTATAGTATTAGACACTAATGACCGCAGGGAGGTATGGCAGAGCAAGGAGCTTCACGGACGTTTTTACCGGGCCCTACATGGGCCCGATGTAGACTTCTTAGCGTCCGTATCCTGGCTGCGTTTCGGTGACCTCTTCGGGGAAACCGAAGGTTTTGTCTGCGCAATAATGGACGAAGTTATGATGACGAATAACTATCGGAAATACATTGTGAAGGATGGCACGGTTGACATATGTCGGGCATGCCACCGTCCGGGAGAATCGATCCGACACATTATTTCTGGGTGTTCTCGTCTGGCTAACGGAGAGTACTTGCACAGACACAACCTCGTTGCTAGGATTATCCACCAGCAACTTGCTTTGAAGTACAACCTTGTGGAATCAGAAGTGCCATACTATAAGTATGCGCCCGACCCAGTTCTCGATGATGGTAATGTCACGTTGTATTGGGATCGACCTATCGTCACTGACAGGACTATTGTTGCTAATAAGCCTGACATTGTGGTGATAGATCGATTGGAGCGTCGCGCAATGATCGTTGATATAACGGTCCCGCATGACGAGAACCTCGTGAAAGCAGAGAAAGATAAGCAATTCAAGTATCTAGATCTTGCTCGCGAGGTTGTCGACATGTGGGACGTGAATACGGCAGTCATTGTGCCGATAGTCGTATCGGCCAATGGTTTAATAGCCAAGAGCCTCGACCGACATCTGAAGAGGCTCTCGCTTGGCAGCTGGATCAAGGGCTTGATTCAGAAAGCAGTACTTCTGGACACGGCGCGTATTGTTAGGAGGTTCCTCTCTCAAGAGCCCTGACCACCGGTAGCTCGGACCCTGTTCCCGGTGCTGGTGGACTACTATTTTATATATTTTTAAATGTTTTTTTATACTAATTTTGTACAAGAATATTTAAAAATGTAAAAATAAGTAAAAAAAATAAATAAAGAATTAATAATACGAATACCCTGGCATCAGAAACAGAGTCTAAGCCACCCGATACAGATTCTAGTGACTAGAACTTCCTCACGATGCGTATCCAAAATTTGATTATACACAAGTGTATAATCAAAACCAGTCACATAGCAATGACCTCATGAGGCGTTGGTCGAAGTTCTTGGTTATTAGAAAATTGGTAATTACGACATGCAATAGGCACAATGATAGTCGAAATCTAATTTTTTGTATATAGAGAGAGATATCTTTCTCGTCCTCAGCTTTAATGAAACTATCGTCATACGCCAAAGTAACATCAACAATCATAATATAGCACGCTTATCGATTAATGATCTATCACCACTGTATCAGGCTTATCGATAAAATAGTCCTATCAGTGATGATAGATCGATCTCGGTACAATGACATCGTCATTTTACAGAACTTGGTCCGCAACATGCCTGTAACACGGCACCTCAGAATCAACTAGGCTATATTTCAAAGCATGTTGCTAGTTTGCTTATACCTATTTATAATAATTAGACATTCTTCTTTTATTTATACATACATATAAACATCACAAAATTCATACGTAAAGCAAACAGACGTATATCGATGATTGGACAATTTGATTTTCAGAAAGGAAAGAACATCATTTTGGACCGATTCCAAAGTTAAGTACGTTTCAGTTGTTAAAGTTGTTCCAGTTGTGAAATATCCGTTTACAATTAGTTATTTCGTTTCAAATTTTCAATTGACATTGATTTCGAGCTTATTGTTATACATTAAAATACTAATCTTATGTCTAATTGTAAAAATAGGTACTACAATCGGTGACTATAAATACATACGCCTCTCTTCATACATCCTTTATTCACATATTTTTTGTGATATGGCGTGAGAGTGCCTTTTTAAACGAATAAAATAATATATCTTATTAGAATAAGGTAGATATATCATCAATTCGTTGATACGATTTTAATCGAAAATTATGGTGACAACGCCAAAATATTTCATCGAATTAGCTAAACAAGTCACGTTGCCCAAAATGCCCTAACAATTCCGATAACACAATCTCACACTGGCACTTATCTTTTATTTTCAGCGTAGTTCAGATAAAGAAACCCGCTATCATTTTTGATAAGGCTTAGTTCGATTTAGTTGTTGTAGCTGCCGATGTAAGCGTTGCAGTTCGGACAGTAGTGGTCCGCGTTTTGGCAGCTGTCGATACAGTAGGGTAGGCACACACAGGGCCAGAACCTGAAATTGAAAAATAATAATTAGAAACAAAACTTTTAGAGACTCCAGGTTTAGGATAAAGGCTTGTTTGCTTGTCCAGGGAACATGGCAAAGGTTTCATTCAACTGGCTGTAACGATCATTGAAAAGTAAAAAAATAAATATTAGTTTGATATTAGCTACCGAAGTCCTGTTGATAGTCGATATACTGGGTGGAAGGGACATGGGCGCACAAACGATTTCCACGTCTTCAGTACATCAGTCTGAACCCAAAATAAAAAAGCAGATGTTCTAAATATATTGATTGTGTAGGTATTGCACTTTTACCTATAGGAAACAGCAGATTTTTTTTTTAAACTCCCACCGAAAAATTTCCATGTGGAAGGGAATGATTTTGCGGTGAACGTTTGAGCATTGATGTCCCGACCACCGTGTACAAACACGGAACGATTGTCACTTGTCGAAACCCTCTGGACTTAAAAAGGTCTGAAATTATCACAATGCGGTTTGTGGGCGTGGTTAATTTCTCTGTAGGTTAAAAAACCCTCAACCGTGGAAAACTACTGGCTAATAATATTATTTAAAGCGTCAACAAAATACTTACACTAAACAAAGCAAGAGAGCGAACAAATGGGTTCTCGTAGAAGCCTTCAGTTCAACTCTTGTGACTATCTGCGCGTTGCATGATCGACAGGTTATAGAAGCTGGTTTAGAGCCCATCTGTTGGCTGACCACTACTGGGATGACGCTCGGTCCCATATTGCCATGGTACACTACGTGAGTTGGTGGAGGTTGCGTGGGTTGGGCAGGGTACGTGTGCTGGGTGTGTGTGATGACCGTCACCGGTGGTCGTGGCTCATCTGTGTATGGCGGAGGCATGCCCTGGCCTTTAGCTGAAATTAAAAAAGCAAAATTTATTTATATATACATATCTACATAACATCACGCTTGAATTACACCGCAGAATAAGACTGAAGTTTACCTATAAGATATTTACATTTCGCCAGGTACATATGTTTGTGTCTTGTGTAATAGAGGGTGACCCTATTGCAATCAAACGCCTGATGGAATAACTCGATAACACTTTTCCCGACCTGAGAATCGATCAGTATCCCATGCACTAGCAGTAGGGTTTGTTAGAACATTGAAATAGTCTTGTGGGTTATTGTATAAAATTATGAATATGTGAGTTGCCTATTGATTTGATTCACGTCATGCGTCATAAACTTTTTAGCACAGAAAAAATTAATTTAATCATGTATCTGTTAAAGATTTTATCTTATCACTACAGTGGTATATTTCGGTTCATTTCGTATATTTCCTATGTATACAATGTATATACGTAACGTTGTAGACTTAGGAAATATACCAAGTGAGTGCACCAGGATTTCTCTATTTCTTTCTTTTCATGATTTTACAAAACTTGGTTCAGTTTTTTTTACTATATATCCTACTTAATAATATTCACGTTTACTGTTGGACATTATCCTTAAACGTACGAAATATTTCCCATCTCCTTGAAATAATGTATGCAAATAACGCACTTATCGATTTTTGTTGACTCCTGTTATAAAATTAATAATACCAGCAAGATAAAGCATAGAATTAACTTGTACGTGACACTTGTAACGTTCACAAAAATGGATTATAATTTTTAATAATAAAAAATGGAGGTAGCTTGGCCCAGCATAACACACAGGCTAGCTTATTTGAATAATAACAAAATCAATTTTATTAGTGTACTAATATGACACAATTTTGCACTCAACCACTTATCCTAATTTGATAAGTACCTAATCTAGTTAAGTTAGGTTAAGTACTTTAAAAGTTCAAAAAAAAATGTGAAACTCAACGACGTTATAAAAAAAATACTTACGATCATTAATATCAGTGTTCTGATTCATTTCACTAAATTGGGAAACTCTTTTTTTATCACAAGAAAGCACCTTGTACTGGTTTTCCGACGAGGTAAGTGATTATACTGAACTTTGTTCAACCAAACTTCGATATATAGATAAAAATGTTGAGTGTAGATAACAATACTTGATAAACGTTTTTATCGGCCTTTTATCAGATTTTTTAGCTGTTGTGTAGTCACCTTTCGGGCACGTTGTTTAATATTTAGGGACTAGTTTTATCAGATAAATATATTTATTTATCTCTATATTGCTGCAATGACTAATATGATATTTAAGTTCAATAGACACACAGCTATAAGGAAAAACTAAATGTTAGGTATTCATGATCTTATTCACTTACTATTTTAATCTAATCTTTTTGTTGTTTCATTTAACAACCTTATAGACATTGTTTGTTCCGGTTCATCAAAGTAAAAGCCAAACAATTATTATGCTTGGAAGCATCTTCTTCCTGCCCTTGTCACGTGTTACTTGACACACACGTTTCTTTTTTCCAGTCTGTCAACCGATACGCCATTATTTACTTCTTTTTCTTTCACACCATTCCTCACACAACCCATCGATCTTTTCTTTGGATTTCCTCTCCTTTTCCATTCATCAACATTTATATTTATCACTAATTTAGGCCCATGCGTTTCTTCCCTCCTCATCATATGCCCATCCCAAGACAAACGACTCCCTTTCAAGTTTTCTGTAACAGGTGCCTCTTCTGAACTTCCTCTAATATTTTTATTTTTACTTTATCCATTTTTGTCACTCCACATCCACAACACACCACACTCCACATTTTCCTTCGCTACATGCAAACTTTTTTCATTTAACTTCTTCACTACCTAGCATTCTGATCCATACCTACAGTAAGACAGGTCTAATCACGGACTTGTATATTTTTGCATTTAACATGAGGGACATCCATGAGTCGCAAGTCGTTCCAGAGACCTGTCGCCAATTCATCCATCTTGAGCTGATCCGGTGCGTTACATTTCGGTCTCCTTCGCCATCCCCTTGCACAAGCGAACCGAGGCACCAGAAATCGGTACCGATTGGTATAGCCGATGCGACAAGAATTATGGGCACAAGACTGGAGAACTTTTGGTTCTGCTAAATTATTAAATGTTAACATTATCCAGTCTTTGCCACTACACCTCAAAAGTTTTCTCTGGATCTTTAGGGCACTCTTGGCAACTAGCACAATGTTGACGGCAAAATAGCATACACCAGGGACCCTCTTCCTGAATGTCCGAGGTAGTGGCAACATAATTGATATGGACTGACAGCCGACCCTTGTTGCAAGCCGACAGCCATATTGAAGCAGCTAGTAGTTGTCCACTATAGATCCGCGGACATGGATACTGTATCGACGGCACATTGCTCGGATCAGCTGCACATAAGCAAGTATCTTTGATATTTCAAGCCAGAAGGTTAAATTGGTATAGGCATTCTGAAGAATTATCCTTGTCTTCAAATGAAAAGAAATAAGCAAACTTCTTTACCTCATTCTTTCTATTCTATTTGCCTTTTCCTTCCATATCTTCTTATAAATATAAAGTAAGAAACTGACTGGCTGACTGATTCACTGACTTATCGATCAACGCACAGCTGAAACCGGTGGGTCTAGAAGTATGAAATTTTAAACAAAAACGTCACATAATTTAAGGAATGATGTAAATTGGCACTAAGGAGGGATTTTTGGAAATTCATCCCCTAAGGGGCTAAAATAGGGGTTGAAAGTTTTTATGAAACTTCTTCCACGCGAACGAAGTCGGTGGCAGCAGCTAGTGTGGTTATAAATATATATAAGGTAACAATCACACGTAACACGAAATTTGATGAGCTGATAAGTCCATCAAATTTCGACACATCATAGGAATTCAAAATGGTTCAGATGAAATTACTATATTCTGTAAGATAAAATGAAGCCTACTCTTCAAGTGTTGCTATCCACTAGCAAAGAAAATCAATGACTAGCTTACAACAGCATTAACAATATGATTCATTTATTTTTATCAGGCGTTGAAACTTGAAACAATAAGCAAGGTTATCAATAATAAATTACTAATAACAAAAGCATTAATCACCTAAATTATTTATAGTTATATGATGTTACAAATGCAATCTCGCGGTAACCAAATTTTACCTATGAAATTTATATCTTTTTTCAAATCTTTTATCACATTCATTATAATTATAATATAGGAATAAGGATTTACCAAATTTGAATTGATCTGGGGCAGCAAATACTGATTTTGTCACTGAATTCCGAATCGAGTTGGCAAGTTAAGGTGAATTTAAGTTTGAATGTATACCTGTATATAAATGAATTATTCGCAGTTGGTTGAGGACATTGGGTTTTAAGTGTTTTAAGAAATTTCGCAGCTGTGTCGGCCTATGTTACCTTAACATTCGGTATCAACAATTTTCAGATGCGGTTTACATACTTAGTCGAGACAGACAATGGGAATAAGAACACTGCCATGAGGAACTCCAAAACTGAGACTCTTGTTGGTTACAAAATATCAAGTCAAAGTAACAACATTACAAAGAACCACTTGGATGATTAGAAGATTTGTATGGCAACATCTGTTTTTTCAGATGTGTCGAGGTTAGCCAGCAAGATAAGATCGAAGATCGAAGGGCTTGGATAAACTCACAGACGTTGTTAATCTTTCGGCCTCCATTTTAAACAATGCAGTGTTTAAAATCTATAATGACATCTTAATATTTTATTATATTTGACGGCGTAAGCGATGGCTGAGCGATAGCACCGTTGTCATTAGGGTTCGGTGGTACCAGGTTCATGATGAAATGTTAAAATAATAGTTTCGGTTTCGGTACACAAAAAATCACAGTTTATTATTTAACACAAATTTACATTAAATAACACTAACAAATAATCTCCACAAAATGGGCAAACCGACAGTTTCGTTCTGAAGGAGTGACTTGGTTGGAGTTCCGAGCAAAAGTGATCTCGGCACAATCCCCACTCTACAAAACGACTCTGTCCACGTGCCGCCATTAAAACAACATCTGACGTCACGGCGTTTACCCCTACTACAATGGTCAAATCAGCAACTTGATGTTTAAAAGTTATCGCTTTCTCCGACACGGCCATACTGACAAGTCACACGTCCTCGTGTGCTGTATTACCTGGCGACAAAACAAAATGCATTTGTAGACAATATAAGATTGCTCGGCCTACCTGACCTCAAACAAAGGACTTGCATTTGAAGCGACACATCAAGATTTAGAAAAGTCAAATGAAATAAACTAGAACACAATATCAATGCACCAAGTAAAAACAAAGTAGTCAACTTATTATCAGCCCTTCTCGCTGGTAATATCTGATACATCACATACAGCCCTTCTCGCTGTCGTGCACACAATAGATTGGACAGTATCAGTCCTTCACACTGATAAGCCCTAAACAGGACGCATGTTACCGGGCCTTCTCTCCGGTAAACCGTCCGCTTAAGAAATACTTTGTGCATTGACATTAATCGGAACGAGTTGATGGGCCTTCACCCGCATCATCTAGATCCAATTCCAATTCTTCACTAATTACGTCTAATTCGCTGGGGATATGACCTTGTGGCATCCTTCTTATGCGATCATGAGCATACTTGTATGTTCTATTACCATTCAAAGATTTTAAAACATAGCGATCGTTTTCAAGCAACTCTAAAATTTTGAAAGGACCTTTAAATTTGGGTTTAGTTTGGTTTCTTTTTTTTTTCATTTTTGATTAATACCAAATCACCAACACTGAAATTAACTACTTTGGCCTTATTTTTGTCAAAACGGGCTTTTTCATAAGCCGCACTCTTCTCAATACCGTCCACCGCGTGTTCTCTCGCTTCTGTTAGGTCAATTCCGGTTTCATCATGGTCATTATAACCCATTGATAAAAGCATTCGAATACTCATTCAAAAGGGACGTCAACCGGTCCTTGTTTTCGTTTGAAATATCAGAATCAACATTGTCACTCATTATTGTCATCAATTACGGGAGGTAAATCGCAACAACCTACATTTGTAACTTTCGAAATACGTAGGGTAGATTCAGTTAAATGTACCGTATAGCCAAGTGTCAAAATATCGCGTCCGATCATAACATCGTATTTCATACAATCGTCGGGTAGTACGTAAAATAAAATTGACAGTTCGTTATTGTCGACCACAACATCACTAAGAATTTGTTCAGTGCTAAAAACATTGGAATTATTACCGATACCAATTACTTGCACGGTTGATAGTGAACGTTTGCCCGAGAATTTATAAGCTACATTTTGTTTAACGAGAGAACACTCGGCGCCGGAATCAAACAAAATGAAAACGACTCACCGGATTGTTCCAATTGCCCGCAAACACCTGCTATTTCGCAGCTATTGACGCGTCGCTCCGCCGTTGCGTTGGCAGCGTTGCCCGCCGACGATGACGCGCCACCCGCACTGCCGCGTTGGCAGTTCGTAGAGATGTGTCCGGCTTCTCCACAACGGAAACACGTTATTCTTTTGCTGGAACCCGATGAAGTCGCCGCCGGTGTAGTTTTCTGGGCGTTAGCTCCAGCAGGCTGCGTAAACTTCGAACGACAGTTCACCGCTTTGTGTCCCGGTTTTCCGCACTTATGGCACGTGAACATAGTGGAAGTTTGTGGCTTTAAACGCTTTGCATCAGTGGCGCCATCACACTCGCCGCTTCAGACTTGCACTCGCCTTAATCTCCTGCAGTAACTTGTTGCGTGACGTTATTTCGCTAGTAAACGCCAAGCGATTAAGCCGAGAGTCGAACTGAGAGACATGAGCGAGCACATACGACGTGGCTATTTCTTCATGGCTTCGATTCTTCCATCGAGCCAACAGGGTAGTCATTAGGCGGCTGGCGTACGCTGCGAGACATTCGCCCTCCTTCGGCCGGCCGTTGTGGATGTTAACAAGCGATGCAGCAAGAGTTTCAGTGGATGCATAACGCGCAAGGAATAAGTCGCGGAAATGCTGCCACGTCATGCCTGCATGCGAAATCTGCGACAGCCACGATGACGCATTACCTTTCAGGGCTTTGCTCAGAGCTATAATAAGCGATGCACCCTCCAGTGGACGTTCGTCGAGGCAAATATCGATAGTATCGCACCAAGCACGTGGATCGCTATCTGGTAGCTCCGGATTAATTTCTGGCAGCATGATCTGAGGTGCCACTGTTGGTGTCCTGATGGCTTCGATCAGCTGCATCATGTTCTTCTGCTGCATCTCGAACATAGCACGCCAGTGGGAATCGAGTCCAGATCCCAATTCTGATGACGGCGTAAGCGATGGCTGAGCGATAGCACCGTTGTCATTAGGGTTCGGTGGTACCAGGTTCATGATGAAATGTTAAAATAATAGTTTCGGTTTCGGTACACAAAAAATCACAGTTTATTATTTAACACAAATTTACATTAAATAACACTAACAAATAATCTCCACAAAATGGGCAAACCGACAGTTTCGTTCTGAAGGAGTGACTTGGTTGGAGTTCCGAGCAAAAGTGATCTCGGCACAATCCCCACTCTACAAAACGACTCTGTCCACGTGCCGCCATTAAAACAACATCTGACGTCACGGCGTTTACCCCTACTACAATGGTCAAATCAGCAACTTGATGTTTAAAAGTTATCGCTTTCTCCGACATATTTATTATTTTCGCACACGCTAATCTCCGAAACCTCCCAACTGATTTCAATGAAATTTTGTGAATAAGATATATTTGGAATAGATAGGTGGCGCCGTGCGAATCAGAGGTGGTTAGCTAGTCATATCTACTCTCGCTACTCTTGTTGTTGCTACTTTTTTCCTCATGAATAAAATCATCAAATAAAACAAAACACTTTACAGATAAACGTATCATTTATTTACTCTGTCTTTAATCAATCATTTTTTTTAAATCTGCTTCAGGAGATTAGGTTACAAATTACTTAAACAAAAATTTGTGATTTTATTGATAATTATAGAGATGAAATAAATTCCTCATAAAAAAAATAAGAATATTTGTACAATGTGATGCGATGATCCTAATACAGATTTAAGTATATTATAATGACTTGGTTGATGCGTATAATTTATTCATTGAATACAATAATATGTCCGGCTCAAATAATGAAACCGCTCATTGGGTGAAAAAAATTACATTATTTCGCGTGGTTCATATCACTCTCGATCGATTGGGCCAATCACAGGTCCATTCGCTGTAACCTCTGATATTTTATAACATAAAGGGCTTAGTTGGTATAGCTGCCGATGTAAGCGTTGCAGTTTGGACAGTAGTGGTCCGCGTTGTGGCAGCTGTCGAGACAGTAGGGTAGGCAGACACAAGGGAAAAATCTAGAAACAGAAAATAACAGTCAGAGAAACTTTTTGTACCAAAGTTCTGAAAATTTGGATCAGATAATAACTTGGAGCAAATAGACCGCCACCGCTCATTATTAAGAACAAACATAAGGACATGATGAAGAGGTGCGGATGGTTTAAGGATATCAACCAAAAATACATGGTAAACTTACACTATACAAAGCAAGACAGCAAACAAATGGGTTTTCGTAGAAGACTTCAGTTCAACTCTTGTGATTATCTGCTGGCGGCAGGATGGGCAGGATACTGCAGAAGGTTTGGCACCCATCTGATTAGTCATGAACACGGGGGCCATTCCGGGCTGTGTGGTTATGACGGGAGGTGCACCGTATGCTGGAGGTATACCTTGCACTGAGAAAAGAATAAAATAATTATATTTAATGTAATAGGAAATGATTGTAAAGCTGGTGCTTTAAGAATATTTGTCATTTGTATTTGTAACGAACACGGAATAGCTAAACTGTTAACTATGCAATTTACAAAAACAATACGATTACATGCAAATTAAACTACATGGTGCCAAATCACATTCTTTGTTTTTTTCAGTGCAGTTAAAGTTTTTTTTAAATAATGTACGAGTAAATAAGACTATCATGAATAAGTTTTCTTTGTATTTTCTTCTTTTCTTAATTTCGCATTATTTTTAATGTGTCACTGCACTACATGTCATATTTACCATCTTTTGTACCACATTTAGCGCAAATAAATAATTTTGACTTTGACAACGGCAACCAACTAGGTACATTGATACTCTGCAAGTTGGGCTTACTGAAAATGTTTGTAACATTCTCCGCAAAGAAAAGCTGAAAAGCTGCACCAGCAAACAGGGGATTAAATTGCCATAAATATGTATATCCTTTTATCTTCTGAATTATTAAACATGTTAACCACCTTATGAAATTTACTAGTAAGCTCTTATTTGTTTACAACAGTAATAAAGTGCTCGTTTTAAATCACAAGAAGTAATAAAAACTTACTATTGTTGTCAGCCATTTCACGAAATTATTTACTTTTCCTTAGTAGTCACAAAAATCACTGCTATCTAGTAGGTATCCGTCCGAGGAGGGTAATTGTACTGACCCTTGTCTAACAATCTGTCCATTTATAGATTAAAAAACGTCGAACAACAGATAACGATACCAGATAAACTTTTTATCAGGGTTTTAAGCGGATCTTTTGGTAATTGTATGGATTGGTCATCGCGCTGGAATTGTTTTATCTGGATATATCGCACGCTTAATCATATACTGACCGATTAGTGTTTCGGTCAAAGTTTAATTAAGTATACCAAGAAGTTTATTTTAACGCCCTCTTTCGGCCCATCTCGGATTTTTTTTGATATCTTGTTTCTAGGCGGAGTTAAACCTATGTCTGTCTCTTTCACACGCAAACGTTTCGGCAAACGTTTTTACGAGACAGAGACAGATATCAGTATGCATCAAGGACTAAGATCGTGAACATCACGTGTTTTTATTTAAAAGTGTCAAATTAGTAGTTAAGTCGCTTTAGTGTAAAAATCAAAGGTAAGTTTTATTGAAATTATTTATAAAAATGTGACCAATTGTTAAATATGCCTATTTAGTACAAAATAGGATCGAACTATTCATGAATTATTTAGTGTTAGTTCTGTTTTATACAAAAACATGTTAACAATTCTTTGACTGATTGTGTATTATGCCTATATTTTATAAAACTGTTCCGTTTTGCCGGTAGTGTTTTGTCGGCTTTAGAAGTTAGGTCAGTTTTTTACAAAAGTGTTCTTGAAATCTGAAGTCGTACTTTATTATGATTCTTTATTTTATAAAACACAATTGTCTAGTATAAAATTGTTGAATGCATATTAGATATTGTGTCACTTATAGATTAAAATGATTTGTTTAAAATAAATAAGAAAGTAACCTAACTTTTTTTTCAGAATGTCTTCAAGGTCGAAAAAGATAATAGAATTGATTAATTCTACAACTGACCCTTCTCGTGATGATACAGAAGCTCAAATTCAAGATCCCATTCTGAACCCAGACCCTAGTCAATCTCCGATTCAAAATAATACGTCTGGTAGCAACAAAGTGGCGTTTGACATAGATGAAGATAGTTCAGTTCAGAATGTTGCAGTTGATGTCGAGGTAAGTAGCCGTAATTATTATTTAATTCTTTCGACTGGTTTGTCCCTTTTTATTATGGTATTTTATTTTTAAACTAGAATTGTGCACGCGACTTCGTCGCGTCATTAAGTTTTCCTGTCATCCTCTATTTTAGGTACCCCTTAGGGGGTGTAATTGTGAATACTAGATGAATCATGACTTTTTAAACCTTGTATTTCGTCATCTATTTTGTCAATGGCCATCGGTTTGAATTGCGTGAATCTTCAAATACCTATTCTTTTTTTTACAGATGTTATGTGATATTACTAATAAACTTGAAAACCAGCGTTATTACAATGTTACGGACTTTTTTGAAAGCGAGCTCACTCATCATCATAAATATTCTAGCCGTAAAAGACACCAAGTTGACTACAATGTTTCACCCGTACATTCTGGTGAAATCAGTGCAGATATCAGCGACAATGACGATCCAACCTATGATAGTCAAATAAAAAGAAAGAAAATAGAACCAGTACATCCTTCATCACGTCGATCATCATCTAGCTCCAGCAGCTCCTCATCCTCCAGTTCAAGCAGCTCCAGCAGTTCCTCATCTTCATCTTCTGATGATGACACAGTGGTACAACCTTCTACTTCGGATCATGTGGATGATAATACTATCAATAATACAGATACTACAGCTAATGGACAGTCAACAAACAGACAAGAAACAAGTGAAATTGAAAACTCTGAAATGAACGAACTCAACATGGAAGAAGAAATAGAGATTATTAAGAAGAAAGGTAGAAAGCGCACAAGTAATCCTCAAAAATGGAAACAAAACTTAAATAAAATTCTAAGAAATTCTGGACGATCTTATGAGACTGCGAAAAAGAAAACTGTTGCAGCTCGTGAAGTGAAACCACCTTGTACAGACAGGTGCAGGCTTAAATGTTATGAAAAGTTAACATCTCTTCAAAGACAAGCTATTTTTGATGCTTATTGGAATATTGGTGAACTCAATCAGCAGCGATCGTTTATTCAGTCTTGTATGTCCGATGTCACTCCTAGGTATAAATATACAAACGCCATGCGCCCGAGGCAAGCTAATAAAGCTTTTCATTTTATAGTAAATGGTAGACCAATCAGGGTTTGTAAACCATTTTTTGTTGGTACGCTGAATATATCCGATCGTGTTATTCGTACAGTAATCCAAAAGTGTCAAAACCATGGAGTTTTGCAAAATGATCGAAGAGGTAAACACGACAACCACACCACTACTGATGAAACACTGATTTCGGACATTAAAACTTTTATAGACTCAATACCAAGGGTTCCGTCACACTACACAAGGCAAACATCTACTCGCGAATACATAGACGGGGGCAAAACTATTACAGATCTCTTCAATGACTTCAAGGTAGCGCAAGAGAAGAACAGTAAGCCCTATGGTAAGTATTGCATGTTTTACCGTACATTTACTAAAGAATATAATATTTCATTTTTTTGTCCGCGAAAAGACCAATGCGATCTTTGTCTACAGTATACAAATTCAAACGCAGAGCAAAAAAGTATGATTCATGATAAGTATATAGCTCATATAAAAGAAAAAAATCTATGTCGTAATGAAAAACATGATGACCGTTGCAATATAGACGACAAAAATAAAGTCTTAGTGTTCGACTTGCAGGCGGTATTACAATCGCCACGAGGTGATACATCAGCTTTTTACTATAAATCTAAATTAAATAGTTATAACTTTACCATCACACTCTTAAACAAAAAAGTTGAAGCCCAGATGAAAGATTCCTATACTGATGTAGACTGCTATTTCTGGAATGAAACTGATGCCAAACGCGGTGCTAATGAGATAGGCTCCTGTTTATTGGATTGCTTTGAGAGATTATGTAGTGAAGCAGGGGTAAGTGCTAGTAATAGTGATGGCCTGAACTTGATTCTGTATTCAGACAACTGCTGCGGTCAAAATAAGAATAAATATATAGTAGCGCTTTATCTCTATGCTGTAACCCACCTGAATATAGAATCAATCACACACAAATTTTTAATTAAAGGTCACACTCAAAATGAGGGTGACAATATTCATAGCTTGATCGAAAAAGAAATTAAAAAGAACTTAAAATCAGGACCAATTTATTGCCCCCACCAATATGTAGCCATTATCAAAAATGCCAAAAAGACTGGTCAAAAGTTCCGTGTACACGAACTTACATACGATTCATTTTTAGACCTAAAAAAACTGCAGGAAAATTGGGGATACAATTTTAACGAAACTGAAGATAAAATTGTTTTATCATGGAATGATATCAAAGTTATAAAAGTAATAAAAAGTGAACCTTTTTCATTCTATGTGAAAACATCTTACAACAAAGATGCAGAATTTGCAAAGATAAACGTAAGAAACAAGAGAAAAAAATTGAATCCCCTATCAGAACTGACAACAGTAAAAGCATACACGGGCAAGCAAAAGCTTGGTGAAAATAAAAAGAAGGATTTAAAAGAGTTACTTGATAAAAATTTGATACCCAATTTTTATAAAGATTTTTATGATACGATTCTGTAATCAGAGTGAATACTTGCAAGGTGCAAAAAATTTGAATGTTAAGTGCCTAATATTGAGAAAATTGATCTCTTAATTAATAAATAAGTACAATTACGTATTATCGTGTTGTTAAATAGATGATAAGTGTGACTGTTGCTATTTTCTTGAGAATTTTTATTCAGATTTACGGTTTGTTTTTAGATTATAAATAAAAACTGGCTCTTAATATTGTACATTTAATATTGATCTCTTCGTTAAGTTTAATTCGTTAATATTATACCCTAGGATAAGTTTTTACTGCTTTATTTTTATAAAAATTATAATTACATTATTAGGAGTCAAAGTTTCTTTCAGAGTTGATTTTAAAGTACCTACCTATAAAATTGTGTATTGTGATTAGGTATTTGAATATTGTACGAGTATTAAGTTCAATTCAAAATATCTTTATTTATCAAAGTATTAAGATTCAGTCATGTATAAGTCAAATACTACATAAAAGTAGAGAAGTAGGTACCTACAGTTAATTATTACTTGACTGTTGTTGTTACAAGATTTATTGTTAGTTAAAGTTTGCATTTCAATAAGGTACAATACAATTCACAATATTGTTTTGTACAAGGTACAATAAAGTTCAAATAAACTACTGACCTGTGTCAGTCCCTACCACCAATGAGGCTACTGTTATCCTAATTGGTGGTAGGAACTGAAACAGGTCAGCATTTTATTTGAACTTTACTATGTTTTTGATTCTTTTTATTAATGAAAATAATAAATAAAACGAAATATTTTTTATACTTATCTTTTATTTTATATACCTTATAGACTCATTATCATAACAATATGAACATACATTGAATAAAATACGGACTCATTTCAAAATATGTCACCAGTTTTAAAATTTTACTTCATAGTACAAGGACCCATACCTTAATAATGAGTATTCTTTAGTTATATATTAAATAAAACAAGGACTGATTTCAAAATGTGTCACCGGTATTAAATCAATGTAACTTTATCTTTTATATTAAACTGACGCATCTTGAAGAACATTTTTTTTAACCTATTAATTTATAGTAAATAATCTGAATTTCTTTAAAATTATATTCAAATACAATACTCACTCTATCAACTATCCCTACAATACATTATTACATTATATAAAGCCATTTTTTTTTAGTAATAAGCCATTTTGTAAGGTAAGTCAGGTTTGCTAAATCGTTTTTTGCGATTTCTCGAAAAACGTCTTTTTTGAGTTATGTCTGTATATGATTAAGCGTGCGATATGTATATATAATGTAAAGGTGTATCTCGTGTTAGCTACCAACTTACCGTTCTGAAATTTACCAGTAATCTGATGGTTGCTCGAGATAGTATACCATGGATAGACTGGCAAGGTAATCTAGGGCTGCGTTCACATGTTCACATGACGTGGAGATTCTGGTCAACCATTAAGCTAGTTTAGGGATGACGGCAGCAAGTTTTTCTGCATGTTTAGCAGTTCGAGAGTAAAAGCTTACAGGACTAATCTGTGTGTGCAAAAGTATAGGACCAAGTGTGTCGCCCCTGGGAAACGTCAGGGAGCCGTGCTTCTTCCCGAGCCAGTCGTCGAGTACTGGCCATAGAGTATAGTACTGGCAGGATCGCCTCGATTGTGTCGAGGCGGTAGGTAGCCTCCCCCGCCACTCCGCCACCATGACCTGCCGGAGCTGAGACCGGCGCAGCGTTATCTGTCGCTGCACCGGCCTCTCGCCCCGATCCTTGGCCTCCTCGCGCCACTGATGTAGTGTCGCGAAGCGATACTCCCTTTTTTTTTTTTCTCGATGTGGAAATCCTCAATGGATGTCCTCCGCCCTGGGGAGAGCGGAGGGGTCTGTCAGACTCGTACTGACTAAAACCACACCGGTGTTCCCTCGCACACTTGCGTCGGGGGGCAGCGGGAACTAATGCGACTTCCGCTGCCCCGGACTAGTGTCGGCCCGCTTGACCTGCGGGCCTCGTCCCGGGGGGGAGTGAGGTGTACAAAACTCCCCCCGTTACGTCATAGAGAGGCGCGCGTGGAACACTACGCGCCACCGTCTCGGGTCCAGTGTGTTGGGGGGCGACGGATGTCCCCGAATCCGTCGCCCCTGGACCAGTTTAGGGGGGCCGGAAGAGGGCGTTATCCGCCCTCTGCCGACGCCCGGTGCGTCTGCTGCGGGATGAGCGGGAGCTCGTCATCTCCGTCTCCCTTTCCGCAGCTTCCTTCTGCGACATGACCGTTTCGCAGAAGGACATCACCGCATCCCAGGACTCTGCGCTGCCAACCATCGAGCGAACAACGGTCGGCAGCGACAGGTCTCCTCCCACGTCTGCAACGAGGGCACGGCGCGGCTCATCCCACGCGGCACATTCGGCCAGCGTATGCCGCGCCGTGTCCTCCAGACAGTGGACGCAGTGATGGCACCGAGCGTCCGGCTCCCTGCTTATGCGACACAGGTACTTCCCGAAGCAGTCGTGCCCCGAGAGCACCTGCGTCGCCCGAAACGTCAGGGAGCCGTGCTTCCTCCCGAGCCAGTCGTCGAGTACTGGCCGGATCGCCTCGATTGTGTCGAGGCCGGCGGTAGGGAGCTCTAGCCTCCCCCGCCACTCCGCCACCATGACCTGCCGGAGCTGAGACTGGCGCAGCGTTATCTGTCGCTGCACCAGCCTCTCGCCCCGATCCTTGGCCTCCTCGCGCCACTGATGTAGCGTCGCGAGGGTCTTCGCCTCCAGGTCCCACGGCGGGGATCCGGCCAGTACGCAAGCCGCCTCGTAGGAGATCGTGCGATATCCCCGTATGACCCTGACGGCCATCGCCCTCTGCGGTCTGCGCAGAACCGCGATAGTGCTGGCCGTCAGGTCGGTCGCCCATACCGGGGCCCCGTAAAGGGCCATCGATCGCACGATCCCTACATATAACCGCCTACAGGCGGTGCTCGGGCCCCCCAGATTGGGAAGCAGCGTTGAGAGCGCGCCCGCCGCGCCCATCAACTTGGGCACCAGCCGAAGCGATACTCCCTGATCCAACTGCTCCAAGCTTCGCCAGCAAGTAAGATAGCTTATAGCAGTACGATGATGACGGTATCGAAAGGTTCCAATATGTCTAAAATGATGCTAACTATTTTTTGTAGGTATTTATCTACATATATTATTCTTTTTTTCAGCATGTCGTTTTTAAGCAACGGATTATCACATCCTCTGTAGTGCTTCTGGGACACAGACCTCTCTATGAAAAGGAGGACTCATTATCAACAAAAGTAACATAATTTACAGATTTTTATTTAAAGTAGGTATGTAATAGTTTACTTATAAAATTAATCTCACTTAAAATTCACAAAATTACATTCATTCTAGAGATCCTTCAGTCCTGGTAGTAAACCGTTGGTCCTCGTTAGAAGATGTTATTCACGAAACAACAGTTCTTAACCAACGCTGAATAGATTCCAAACTTGAAAACCACTTAATACACTGAGTGTGTATTAAGTGAAATAGTAGCCCACTGGTATTGGAAACAGCGTCCAAGCTACCGGCAGTTAGGGCATCTGAATCAAGCCCTTGATTCAGCTGCCTAATGAAAGCCTCCTCGGCTATTGGTCGAGGCACTTGGCAATTAAGCCATTGGCTATCTTCAATTCATTTTCTTTATAACGTTTTAAAATAAATTATGAATATTCAGAAAGTATAGCTGCCAACGAGAGCGTTGCAAAATGGACAGTAGTGGTCAGCGTTGTAGAAGCTGTACATACAGTATGGTAAGCACGCACTTGGCCAAAATCTGGAAATAGAAAAGTTGTAGCCAGACAAATCTTTGTACTTGGAAACAAAAACAAATCCTAAAAAACGTAATACAAGATTTATAAGAGGCCAATTAAGCATGGTGATCAATGCATGTGGTGTGGATTCTCCGGATATAGGCATATGAGGTAGCCTCCAAAAGTTTTTTTTGTTTTTTGCACTTCAAATAAAGCCACATTATCATTTACAATTCCAGTTCCAAATGTTTAAATCATATATTAAACACGTTTCATAATTAATAAAAATTAACTGCCTAAAGAATTTTCACCTATAGTGGAATAACTGACCACTTAGATTTTTTTCTAGCGTACGTCGCCACGTAAATTAGTTGTTTATAATGGTTATTTAAGTAATTAAAGCTTTTTGTAAGCGCCACCGAATATAATTTACTAGCTGTTGGCCGCGACTTCGTTCGCATGGAAATATGTGTAAGAAAAAAAAGATTTGGTCGAGTCTTTACGTAACCAGAGGGCTGGCCTTTTGTGGCCAAAGAATCAGCATCAGCATTGCCACCTATGTCCTTCTCCAGGATATAATCTATCTCCTTGCCAAATTTCACAACGATCCTATAAGCCGTTTAGACGTGAAAAGGTAACAAACAAACAGAGTTACTTTCAGATTTATAATATTATATTATTATAGTATCGATGCTCGGAAAAAAGTTTTTGGCGGCTGAAATTCATGTATTTGCCTACTAAAAAATGTACTTATTTGGAATCTAATAGAAAAATAAACTTTCAAGCAATCATTTATCCATCCATCTTCCATCCATTAATAGTTTAAGTAGACAATAACAAAGCCATAGTACACAGTTCAAACAATCAAAACTATGATTTTTGATGGCAATGCGACGAAACATCTGAAGCGAAGCGCTGCAGTGGGAAATGACCGGTTGCGCTATCGATTCGATTTTAAGGATGTGAATAGAAGTTTAATACTTACACTAAACAAAGCGCTGCAGCAAACGCGTGAGTTTTCCACGTAGGTTTACGTTCAACTTTTGTGACTATCCATTGGCGACATGACGGACAGACTATTATAAATGGTTGAAGGCCTATAGGACCCTCGTTGAAGCTCTCGTAGGGCCTCCCTGTGGTCTGTGTGGTCATGATAGTACGTAGACTATGTCTGGTAAATGACTTCGTTCTTCACTAAAATTAAAATGATAGAAATACTATTCCTTAAAGAAGTTTTAAATATTAAAATGTTCCAAATTTCTCAACAAACCTCTTCATAAGCGTGTGCCGTGTATGTGATATCTATAGTAACATATTTTTCACACAAGTTTGAATTGTTTATGTTTAAAAGGCAAATGGTCACGCAATTTTCAAAAATCAACCCTTAGCTAGATGAGAATAGGGAAAATTTGTGTGAACGATTTTAATCCTTCGGTTATGGGAACTTGAAACTAGGCACAAATCGGAAAGCTAGTAATGGTAAGCTAGTCCCAGCTGTAGATCTTTGACAGTCCTTACTGGTAGTCAAGCTTGAAAGTCTGACAACTCATTTCACCATCGGTATATCCAGGGGTATCGTGTTACCCAGTAACTGGTGTGTACTGGAACTCAGCTGCATCCTGTTAGACTGGACGCCGGCCTCAACATAGTTGGGAAAATACTAGGCAGATGACAAAAATACTTTTCTAGCTCTAGGAACGGAATTTTTCAAAATTGTGAAGTCCCTGTTGAATTTCGTAGGAGAAAATCCGAAATTTAAGTGAAAGTATAAAAAAATCAACAACTATATTTTTCGGGGAACGCATTTTAGGAGACAACGTCAGCTAGAAAGAAAAACTACAAAAAGGTCTATTTAGTTATTTATAGAAAAAAGATCCAAAGAAAAGGTTCGACGTGTGTTAACCAGGAACTCCGTTTTAAATTCATCACGGACCTTACCCGTGTGTAGTATACCAGTACGGGTGTACCACCGCACTTGTCACTACCGCAGTTATAAGTTGTTAGATAAGAAATTAAAAACTTACAGTGCTACTTTCCTACTTCTTTATTATAGATCTTGGATTAGGGTTCCGTTCAAAAAAAAAAAACCTCTGATTCTGTTAAATGGTTAACAGAATCCGATTCAAATACGAAAGTAATATAATAATTTCACGCAGACAAAGGTCGCGGCCAACAGCCAGTAGCCAATAAAATTAAACAAAACGCATCATTAAAGATTTTATAATTTTAATACAAAAACATGTTTTTTACAAAAATATCACATAACAGCCATATTCAATGCTATTCTTAAGACTTTGCAGTTCACTGCTAAACGTAACCCTCGTCAGAAACCAATATTGAAAGGAAGTTGCTTTCCTGTCATAAGTTCTTTGTTATCCATTAATTACCGAACACTTGGTATACCCTATATGATAGGTTATATAAAAACTTATTTTACAGGTAGTCCAAAGAGTGGCGGCATAAAAAAAAAATATTCTTCATGCCCAGGGGCAACCAAAAATTAAATAACCCATGTATATCAGCGATTCTTGATAGTTTTGGAGTTTTAATTTCTTGAAAGTTTTATGGGCTTGAAATAAATTCTTTCTTTTTTGGATACCTCTGGGCAAGAAGATTTTTTTTTTTATGATGACACTATTTGGACCAAACAGTATATCAGTCATATAGATTATTATAGCTTCCAAGGTAAGCGCCGCAGTTTGGACAGTAATGGTCTCTCTTGTATAAGCAGGCAAAGACGTAGGGTAGGCACGAACAGGGCCAAAACCTGGAAACAAAAACATAATAATTGAAAAAGACCAACGGGGCAGAATAGAAGGCAGCGGCCGCGGGATACGTTATAGAAGTATTTTTGTCGTAAAAGGCACAGTCAGTTTTAAATTGAATGTTCGGGATAGCGCCGATTGGTGCCAGCGGGGCTGAGAGCATAATGTAGAACACGATGACATTAACAATTACGATCAATGCATGTGACTTTTTTTTGCATCCCTGGACCCTGTAGTGGAAAAATGACATTTACAACCCGGTTAGACTAAAGCCGACCCCAACATAGTTAAGAAAAAGGCTAGTGGACAAGACAGGCCGAAATTATTGATATTATAAGATTATGGATGTCACAAAAATATAATAATTACGTTAAACAGAGCATGAAAGCAATCAAGTGCGTTTTCCACGACGGAGTTTTTTGAACTACTGTAACTATGAGCTGGTTGCAAGATGTGCAGGTGGTTGTAAATGGGAAATAGCCTGCATTATCCTCGCGTGTCTCGGTGACCATATTGTGTCCAATCTGTGTGGTATGTATGGTAGGTAGAGCTTGACCTTGCATGACTTCGTTCTTCACTGAAATTATAATATTGTAATCAAAATCATAATATAATCCAACAAATATTGTTCTACAAGTTGTTAATAAGCGTGTGCCGTGTATGTAGATATAAATTGTGTTAGCTTTATATACCCTAACTTGGCATAAAAACGTACCTCAATATGCTATAAAGTTGTGACATTATATTTCTTCAAAAGTATGAACTAGGAAAAGGACCTACGGGTTTTAAAGTTTGTATGGAAGAATTTTATCATTTAGGCCAATTAATTTAAAACATTAACCTTAAAGTAAAAATCGAGAATTTAGCTAAAACTGTAAAAAAAATATAAAAAATCGACAAATATAATATTTTTCGGGGAAAGCATTTTGGGTGACAACGTCAGCTATAAAAAAAAAAAAAACTACAAAAAGGTATAATATTGACTAAAAAAAGTTTTGTTACATAATATTGTAGTCCCCTTTTCGGTAAGTTCGAAAAGAGTTTTTTATAATAGGAATTTGTTTCACGGGATCGTACTACCAGGATACAACGTATCCTATGTGTTAATCCAGGTTACAAAGTACAGGTGAGTCAAATTGCATACAAATCCAGTCAGTAGTTTTAGCGTGAAAGAGTAACAAACATCCAACTTTCACATTTATAATAGTAGTAAGAGATAAATTAAGATTATTTTAACCTCATTCAGCAGTTTCTGCCTATCCCCATGGAAAAAGGCATGAATTTATGAAGGTACGTATTTAAAACCACAGATTCTTTTACTCATACTCAGAAGGTCTTCACAGCAAAACGTCTTTTTTCTGCGAAGATCAGTGGGGTTACCATGACGCCTTAATGCAGGAACGTTAGCGCAGATAGCAGATATGGTACTAGACAGCTGTCTAGTGCAATCTCTCTCTCTGTCCCGAAATATAACTAAAACGTTGCTGCATTAAGCGTCATGGTAGACCACCTGTTTCTGACACTTATATCTCTGATAATAATGAAATAGTCAAATAAAACAAAAAACATAATTTGCAGATTTTTAATTTAAAGTAATATTTTATTTACAAAAATACTTAATATTAACAATTACATCACAGATTATAAACCGATACTAGACGGATTTGTAGTGTCCTATACTTGGAAAACAACATAACTGTATAACACACCTTTGATTACAATAATAGCTTTGACTTGCCTTCCCCAATACGAAAACGTTTCCAAAATTCTGCTCTAAAACATAGTAGTTGACGTGAGTGCGTCGATTTAACCATTGTTTTAATTAATCATTTAAAACCAAATAAATAAATTAGAACTTCAAAGAGTTACGCAATTATTAAAATTATTTCTAAGGATGCAGGTTTCAAATAGTAGCATAAAGTTATAAAAAACTAACAAACGTTTCGTGTATTACACAAATACACACTTATTAATATTGGGAAACATAATTATATTTTGGCTATGACGTGACTGCTAAATTGTCTTATTAAAGACTTGCTTTTGTTCGCGGTTTCACTCCCGTTATGTACAGAAATTAACCCAGAGGATCGTTTAAAATGTAGCCTATGACACTGGGGGATAATGTAGGTTCTCGTTTGTTAAATTAATTTTCGGAATCGAACAAGTAGTTCCGAATATTACCCCCTGCATACAAACTTACAAACAAAATTTACCTCTTTATAATATTAGTGTAGATATGTTTGGCTCCAAATGGTCTCCAATACTGAAAATCCACATTGAGTGAAAAAGGCGTCACATGCGTTTGGAACTGGTTCCGATCTTACTGAGCCAGTTGTCGATGATTTTACTCTGGAGAACTTGGACCAGTCATACAATTACAATATACATATAATACATGGGTATATTATGTAATATACCCACTATCATTTTAACCACACTTTATGAATTATAAGGTTTAGTTGGTATAGCTGCCGATGTAAGCGTTGCAGTTTGGACAGTAGTGGTCCGCGTTGTGGCAGCTGTCGAGACAGTAGGGTAGGCACACACAGGGAAAGAATCTGGAAATAGAAAAACAATAATTAGAACAAAGTAACAAAAAAACGTGTAGGAAGTTGTTAAGTTTGATAGCCTGTACCACATCCCTAACTATATACCACATACCATATAACTATACCACATATTTCAGATACACACTGTATAAATGTGATTAACGCATGTGGCTTTTCTGCATACGTAAATATTGGGACATCGTGAATATGATCAAAAGGCTTTTAAAAAAGTAGAATACGTACACGCAACAGAGCAAGATAGCGAACAAATGTGTTTTCGTGGAAGTCTTCAGTTCAACTCTTGAGACTACTTGCTGGTTGCATGATCGGCAGGTTATTGGCGATGGTTTAGGGCCCATCTGGTTCCTAATTACGACGGGGACCACATTCCCTTGGTAGGTAACACCCGGTTGTGCGATCACAACGGGAGGTGGACCTGCTTGACCAGCTGTGTATGGAGGAGGCACACCATCGCTCTTTACTGAAATGAAAAATAAAAATGACATCTGTAATTATAAAATCAATAACCACATATATGACGAAGCATCACTTGAGGACGGCTCGACCTTTTGATTGCTTTTTTGTTGTTCTCGTAATTAATTGATAATCAGGATAAGGTTTGTATGAAAGAAAATTTTGATATTTCATTTAAAAAAAAAAACCGTTGTTGCACCCGTACGAAGCCGGGGCTGGTTGCTAGTATTCTATAAATATAATTCAATAGTAAAATGTCAAAATCTTCGACCCATCTACCTATTCATAAGCGTTTGCCACGAATGGACATTGCTAAAAATATTTACTACTATAGAAATATTTCTAATATAATCATTTCGTAGGCATTGATTTTCATCACTCTGGCATAAAGCCCTCAAAATGAGGCAATGCATATTACAACAATCGTAAGTATAATATACTACTCAAAACAGAATAAGGGCCACGAGGTATTTTTACATTTTGGTGTAATTTAGTAAACATTTACATATTGAAAGTAGTAAAATATTGAGTATACAAACTCTTTGATACCTAAACTTTTTAATATTGGAGAAGACGCGGCGAGAGATTTTCAGAAGCCTGCATCCATGAAGTCGATCGTTTTGGTGGTCCAAATGTAATGATTTGGGGCGGGATAAGCTTACACGGCAAAACTGAGCTCGCTATTTTAAATGAGGGTACTGTTACTGCTCAGCGGTAAATTGAGGATGTTGTCAGACCACATGTGATCCCATTTGCACAGCGAGCGGGTCCTGGATTCATCTTGATGCAAGACAATGCTCGTGCACACACGGCTCAAGCGACTCGGTTTGTACTGGAAGCCTCTCAAATTCAAGTCTTGTCGTGGCCGGCGAACAGTCCGGACTTAAATCCAATAGAGCACATGTGGGATCAGTTGAAACGAAGAGTTAGAGACGGTGATCAGGAAATCCACAACCAACAGCAACTCATCAACGCTGTTAAAAGGGCCTGGGAAGAGATTCCAATGGAAAATGTCAGGCATTTGATTGAGAGCATGCACTCCAGGCTTCAGGAGTGCGTAGCTAAACGAGGGGGGCATACCCGTTACTAAAAGATGAGCATGGAGTATTTTCTTTTGTTTTCAGTAACTTTACATTGTTTTTATTTTTAACCTAAAATGTGTTTTTTCTTTCAAAAGCAAATAAACTTTTTAATCATTATTATTTGAATAAATGTATTGGTCTACATGGTAAAAACAACATTAGTTTTCGTTATGGAGACAAAAAAATATATATTGGTTTTATTATTTTCATGGTACAGACAAAATACCTCGTGGCCCTTATTCTGTTTTGAGTAGTATATAATTGATGAGTCATAGATACGTTCAAGTCTGTAATCTTACTAATCAATACTTTCACTTTATTGATGTAGTTAATAGGATTATAACGTTGAATAATTACGTACTTGTTTGAAACTACATAAAACACTACTAATCGGGTACAAACTAATTATATGGTTAAATCAAAACGCATTAAAAATCAACTTAGAAAAAACTAAAATATTAAATTTTAAAACACATAAGAGTAAATATCTACCCCTTAAAATATATCATAGAGATCAAACAGTTGAACAAATTCATAAAACTAAATTTCTTGGTATTACAATTGATGAACATTTAACTTGGAAGGACCATATTGACGAAATATGTATTAAAATAAATAGATTTGTTTTTGCCTTGAAAAAAGTTAAAGATGAGACCTCCAGACAAACTGCATTAATGGTATATCACGCCTATGTTTGCTCCATCATCAGGTATGGTATCATTGTCTGGGGTAACTCTTCTGAAATTACTAGGGTTCTGTTAGCACAAAAAAAATGCATACGCTCAATTTTCAATATGGACTGGACTGATTCTTGCAGACCAGTGTACAAATCACACAACCTTCTTACAGTTCCTTGTATTTATATATATGAAATCGCTAAATTTGTCAAAACTAACTCTTCACTTTTTGAATTTAAAAACAATATTAATAAACGTACAGTTACACAGTATCTATTAACAATGCCTGTTCCTAGGATTGAATTATTCAGACGTAACTGTGTGTATATGGCTCCACTTATTTTTAACTCTCTTCCAAACTCTATTACTGATCTCCCGTACAGAAAATTCTGCATAGTTCTGAAAAAATGGCTTATTTCTCAGAGCTTTTATTCCATAGCGGAATTTCTCAAACAATCTAGTTGTCAATCATACCATTACCGGCATGCATTGTAGATAATAACCTACTTACATTATATGATGTTGTGTTATTTAATGTTTTACTATACTAAAAATTTGTTGTATGTTAAAAATAGTTTATTATGTTATAATTTGTTTGTAGTGTTTAGCAGCAAAATTCTATTTTGTGTTGTGTATATTAAACTTAAAATATCCTACTTTATTTAGTTCCTACCTAATATAATGTTTGTGTTCATTTGGTTACCTACCTAATTTAATGTTTGTGTTTATTTGTTTACCTACGTAATATAATGTGTTTTATTTGGTTACCCAGGTACCTAATTTTATGTTTGTATTTATTTGGTTACTCAGGTACCTAATTTAATGTCTGTATTTATTTGGTTACCTAACTAATTTAATGTGAGTGTTTATTAATATTTGCATGCTATTTTTATGGGGAAATGTGTCACTGCACTACATCTTATATTTACCATCTTTTGTACCACATTTAACGCAAATAAATAATTTTGACTTTGACTTTGACTTTGACTTGAAACTGGGACCATCTCAGAAAATTGAATTGTCTAATCAATTTTAATGGTAGTGAAATATAATAATATGAATCATTGTAAATAACTTTTTTTTTAACTTACCGCTAAATTCGCCATTATTCTGAGCCATTTCACTTTAGTCGGATATTTCCTTTTTATCACTAAATCACGTTTTGCTAGTT
This sequence comes from Standfussiana lucernea, assembly GCA_964057025.1. Taxonomy (NCBI): domain Eukaryota; kingdom Metazoa; phylum Arthropoda; class Insecta; order Lepidoptera; family Noctuidae; genus Standfussiana; species Standfussiana lucernea. The sequence goes on along the minus strand of OZ059788.1, from coordinate 6,562,039 downwards.
TCCTAATGAAGGAGGTAGCTGTACTGATGTACGATCAACGATCCGTCGATTTATATATTGAAAAAATTTCGCACATTGATAAGGCTGGTAGATAACTGTTTTATCATACCTTTAGATATTGAATAGGTCACTGTTGAGTCATATCTATACAACCTACGCAGTTACGAGGGTTATTCCCTACAACAAGTAAGCACTGATGCGTTTGGACTACAAGTCCTAAAGCCATACTTCACACTGAACAACCATCGCCATCTTAGATAAGGACACTTTTCTCAGGATCTTGAAAATGTTAGTGGTTGTGCGTGAAAAGAGTCCTGTCTAACATTTCGCCTCCAGTAGGCTTAGAGTAGGTAAGCATGAATATTTTCCGTTCATCGTCGTTGATACATACATTGATCTGTCGTTAACTGACCTGAAGTTTAATGACCTGAAACTTTGATATTTTACAATTCAGATTTAGAACCACCTATAGTCATTACATTCATAAAACACTATCCATTATTAGGATAGCTAAAACATATCTGATGGCTATTGGATCTTGTATTGGAATTTATATCGGATTAAAAAGCATCGGACCAAATACGTTTCCCTGGAGAACTCCTGCGCAAATTTTCACCTGGGTGTTGAAATGTCAATTAATTGTACCACATTTTCAGCGATTGATTATATAACTCGTGAAGATATCTAAGGCGAGACGTTTTTGTCACAACTATTTTCAGCTTATCCAAAAATATAGGAATAGACATAGTATCAAATGGTTTGGATAAGTTCAAGAAAAAACCATTTTATTTTTGTATCTGGTTCTTTCTTTTTACTATTTTAGTCTATTACGTCCATAAAATCCTTTGACATTTTCAATGAAAGAAAGAAAGAAAAAGTGTTTATTAGTCTCGCACTGGAAAAAACAAAATGGTAAGTCAACAATTATAAAACAAAATTTAAAAAAGTTAACTGAACAAATTAAAATAAGACTAACTAAACAATGGACCTAAATGTTTAAAACCTGTCTCAACCTTTTATATTTTAAACCTTAGCCTTTATTAGATCCATTGGCTCAGTAAATATGTATTCATATTTGTCCAATATTGTAATAAAATGTGAAATAAAAGAAAATTAATAAATTACTTATATTTATTATTGGATTAAAAAAACACTAAGACATCACTTAAGTGTATCACCGAGATCACTGCTTTCTCCTTCACAGGTTTTTCCATCTCAATATTACAGCATTGGTTGTTAAAGAATATTTAATATACCACGATTCATTAACATAGGTATGTACCTACGTTATAATGTAATGTACAATGTAAGCTCATAATCGCAATTGCTTTAATTTGGTCAATTCAACATAACCAATTCTGGTATGTTTGTAAAATCCGCATTCTCAACATTCAAACATTTTTAAATATATTATTGATATAATTATCAAAAGGAGGTGTCTGATAAAATGACAATTAATAGAGAAGTTTAGAATAAGAAGACATGCTGCGCCAACCCCAAATAAATTGGAATAAGGGCAGGAGAATGATGGTGATAGTGATCAAAGTAAGGGTATTAATGCATTTTTTTTTTACACATTAAATGCATTAAATTAGCCTCCGCGATTGGCGATACTTCAAAGCCTTGCATATTAGCTAATATGTCTGCCATTGTATGCGGCTTGATTCAATCTATTCCTAAATAGTTCGTGCCGATACGTGAGATAAGTATCAAAATATAAGCTATTTTGATTACAAAATATTTCATTTGGATTCCAGAAATCAATAAATTCAAGCGTAACGATATTTTGTACTTCAATAAGTTCTTAAACTAATTATTATTGCTTATTTTATACTTTAGAGCTAGTTGGTGGATAAGATTTATGATCGAGTTTCAATTTGGCGGTGTTATTAAAATGCTTCAGCGTTGGGTAATCGACTTAAATAAATTACATAAAACGTTAAAACATTGTAGTCACGTTTTCCTCAAAAACAGTCAAATTGATAAGATACTGTTTATCATATTGTTTTCAACGAAGTTCTGATAAAGAAACCCATTATCGTTCCTCAGGTTAGTCTGTTTTTCGGTATTGTTAATGATTGTAGCTGCCGATGTAAGCGCTGCAGTTCGGGCAGTAATGATCTGCGTTTCGGCAATTGGGGATACAGTAGGGCAAGCACACACAGGGCCAAAATCTGGAAATTGAAAAATACACTGACTGTAGTGGACATAAACAAGTCGACAAAAAATACTCATGAAAAAGCGACATCTATGGCGCAAATGAAGAACTAAAATCCTAAATCCCGATATTAGAGTTCTCCGCGAGTAAAGAACATTATTATAGAAAAACCCGAAGGCAAACTTCGGGCAGTAGCCCACCAGAAACAATACCTGGCTGGTCGGAGGAGCCTCTCTTTAATAAAGAGTATTTCCCTATTTTTACACCCTGTTCCTCATACTCCCAAAAGACCAAATCAGAAAAATAAAAGAATGAATTTGAGCAATAAATCCCCCTGATAACTGAAAGTAGACAATCATAATTACAGTAAATAAATATTTATTCAAACAATCTTTTTAAAATATGAAGGTATGACGTCATATTTTTTTCGTATTTTTCTCAGCGAACCCTTTTCATTAATACTCTTAGGGCTAGACGCCAGTTTGTCACCCAATAACAAAACAACGCAATACTTACACTATACAAAGTAAGACAGCAAACAGATGGGTTTTCGTGGTAGACTTGTATTCGACTCTAGTGAGAATCTCCTGGTTGCAGGATGGGCAGTTCATTAGGGCGGGTTTGGGGCTCATCGTTCTGGTGACGACCACTGGGATGACGATAGGGGCGGGACCTGCTTGGTACACAACTCCCGATGTGGTTGTGACCTCGCCATCTGTGTATGGTGGGGGCCTGCCCTTGACTGGAATTAACAAAAATAAAATGTGTGGGCTGCTTCGTTGGTGCTTCGTTGGTCGCAAGCGCAACTTCTGAGCATGAGATCTTGGCTTCGATTCCCGCGTCGAGCAAAGTTTTATTGGGTTTTTCTATTAGGGATTTCTCAGTAGCAACACGAAGTCTGGATTTGTGCCCCATTTATGGTAACAGGCTCGTACCCTATTACATGGGACTTAAACATATAGGGCGATATGTGGGTTTACTTTTAGGTACACCTCTGCCTTACCTTACGGGGTACACTAACAATAACAACTTTTCGCGATCATTCGTAATATTATTCGTGACTTATCCATACAAAAATTATGCAGTTTCTACAGAAAAGTAGGGCTCATGGAAAAAACACATTCATAAGTCGAGGAAAACAATGTCTTCATATCAATAGGTATTAAATAATACCTTATTGTGCTTATTTTATAAAGTACCTACTTATTTAAAATTGCTTCGTTTTATGACTGTTCGACACATATAAAGAGATAACAACATTGCCGCGCCCTTATTGTGTAATTTAACATTCATCTGCCTCACCTTTTCCTTTTAAAAAGCAGCTTGTACTGAATACCGGTACTTTACTTGAAGCAACTGCATACAAAGTGTAGTTTTGCATCCTCGTCAAAATTCAAGAGGTTGTCATAGAAGACGTAAATAATCAATGTAATTACGGTACCTGGTCATTTATAATAAACGCTGCTTTTTTTAGTTGTTTTAATTTGATACTATTTCAGAATGAAGCCCTTTTCAAAAGAGGAGAATCACCCGTTTATCGAATAAACGTCTGCGTTTGTTTGTGTGTGAAAGCGCGGTAATAGGGCTAGTGTTAGACAGGCCGCTATATTAAGAAGAAAAAAAATACCTACCCATTTTATTATTAATTCGGGTCGAGAATCATTACTTTAGTTACCTCCTTGAATTTAACGAGGATGCAAAGCAACACCTTGTATATAACTTCCACAACCCAGTTACTGAGTACTTGATAAGTCTGGTTGTCAAATTAACAGACCTCTGACTTCCCGTAATGATTGTCAGAGAGATACAAATGACAGCCGGTACCAACGGCTAAACGTGAGTTTTAGGAGGCATAGAGGGATCTCGTGGTTTGTGGATGGATACCTCCCCACGGTCCGACCTTGGTAAGCGTTGCTTAACCTTGAAGACTAACCCGTTATTTTGAAGATCGACCCGTGAAAATACTGAACAAAATCCGAGTTTATCGCTCGTTGGTCGCAAGGTCCTGGGTTCGATTCCGGGATGGGGCAAAGTGTTATTGGGTTTTTTCATCAGAAATTTCTCAGTAGCAGCCATGAAGATATATCTGGATTTGTGCCCGGTTGATGGCAACAGGCTCGCCCCTATTACATGGGACTTAAACATTACCGAAGTGTTGGTGTACTATTAGGTACACATCTGCTTAACCCTCCGTGGTTTATAGGCGTGACAGTGTGTAATTTAACTTCCGGAGTACAAATGTTGGCTATTCAGAAAACCATGAATAATGCAAGATAAGGCATCGATGAAAATGAATCGAAATCAAACTGTGTATTATTGTTTTCTGAGCCACATTTTTACTAAAAGCTTCCCTAGTTTACTTATGCGGGTACCTTTTTAATTCAATATTTTTTTAAACTATTTAAAGTTATGGTCAAAACATTTCGTAAAATGCAATTATATTGAGGAGGATATTATTAACAAAATACTTACGATGCATTTCTTCGTTACTCATTTTCACTTATTTATATAATGTTTCCTTTGATCACCAAGAAAACTCCGTTAACTGGTTTTTCGTGCGAAGTAAGAGTCTGTACTGAACTCTTCCCAACGTACTGACGATTTATAAGTAGATAAAAAATGTCGAATGCCGATAACGATAGGTACTAGATAAACCTCTTTATCACACTTTTAAGCAGAACTTATTGATACTTTTGTGAAGGTTTGGTCACAGTTTAGTCATACAAGATAGCGACGGTTATGGAGCACAAGAAATTATATCTCCCACTAAGACTTTTATCTCCATAAGCCAGGGTTCTTATTCTTCCCACTAGAGCCAAAGCTCCTTGGAATAAAATGGGTTGTAAATAACCCTATACTTTTAATCCAAATACATAGTTCTATTAAGTACCAACTATATTTTTTTTTATCCAAACGTACTTCAATCATATCATTCCATTGCTCACAACTTATACCAAATCATAGCATAAAAAGTGATTCCCGGACCCAATTTTCGGAAAGCTTAAAAGGAGACTTTCTATCTAAGAGTATTTAATAAGGGGTTACAAGATGAACAGTAAAGTAACTATCATACTCATGTGCGACCAACAATGAAACTGTGACCTTGACCCGCTAGGTCCACCCATCTCAAGAAGGTCCACACTTATCAATCTGCAAGCCATTCTGGATTTTAGTGGCTTTTTAAGCATTTGTTTCTTTTCCTTATTCATTCATCGACCATATTAATTACATTTTTAAAATCTCCAAAACAAAAAACATTTAAAAATATAAATCCAACCAGTCATCGTCAGTTGATGATTATGATGATGTTATTTCCTTTATTTATTTCTTTTACACATCGTTTTACATTTTTAAATATTTCATAATAAAACACAAAAAATATATAATAATAAAAAAATGTAAATATGTATAATAATAATATATTATATTATATCTCCTTTATTCATATTTTATCTTATTTTATACATTTTTAAATATTACTTCAAAGAAAAAAACATTTAAAAATATTATTATACCTATTATTATTACTTCATTCAATAAAACAAAACACAACAGTAGTTTACTTACGATTTTATTATTAAATAATCAGATAACGTTTATTTACAGAAAATATTCCGTAATCCTAACAACTCAATCAGTCATATTAATCTGCATCGTGTCCTGACTCTGTCCCTCATAATAAATTAGATTCCTCTGAACGAAAAATTTTGACGTTATAGTCCGTATGTGTCATCGAGTCACGTAATCACGTGGACAAAATACATACCTTTTGATAGCACAATCTACAATGGTACTTATCATTTGTTTTCAACGCTTGAGATAAAGAAACCCCTTTTTTCAATGATGAGGCTTTAGTGTATGTAGCTGCCGATGTAAGCGTCGCATTTTGGGCAGTGGTGGTCCATGTTACGACATTTATCCACACAGTAGGGGATGATCACACATGGCCAACAACTGAAAATAGAAAAGGTATATTGGAAAAAATCCTAATACTTGCTTCAGCTGATTGCCAGGAGTTCTATTGCAAAACCGACTAACAAAATTTCTGAGAATAGTTATCACAAAACTTGCGTCCTATAAAAGATCGCCATAGAATTGAAAGTCGTAAATAAATCAAAAAAATATTGAAATACTGACCAGAAAAGGGCTATAACGCAAGCACCCATGTGAGTGCCGTTATTAACCCTGGCTTCTATTCTTGTGACGATAACTTGTTTGCAATTTTGACAGGTCCATGTTGTTGGTTTTGGGCCCATCTGATTACCGATGACCATGGGCAAGACATACGGGGCTACATGCATGTGGTACAGCCCCCCGGTGTGTGTTATTTGACTCGCTGTTACAGGCTGTGCCGCTATTACAGGCGTAGGTTGGGCTATTTGCGCTGGTATGTACGTGCTGGCTGTGGCCTGAGTGGAATCGCTGGGTGTATATGGTGGAGGCTGGCCTAGGCCTTTGGCTGAAATAATAATATAATATTTAAGATACATACGTAGTATAAAAATAAAATATACTGGTATGTATCTAACAACAAAATTTGCCTACACATTGCCCAACTACGTTGGGGTCTGCTTCTAGTCTAACCGGATGCAGCTAAATGCCAGCATTTTACATGGTGAATGGAAATGATGATTATGACTTAAAATACTCGCATATCCACACCTCTTAACGTGGCTGATACCAGATAGTTTTGCATTGATCTTTCGGCGCGTGGCCAAAATCAGAACTAATACACACAATTTCCTTAGATCAACAATTTCATGAAACCAAGCACGGAACGTACACCAATGTTTATAGTTCTATTGGCGCGTGTCATGGTCGAAACAAACGATGCCGTTTTGTTTTTAAATCCATGTTCCTCAGAAATGTTTACCAACAATGTCATTCGCGCCAAAAAAAAACAATCTGCACTATACCAATAACAACCCCCTGTCCACGTCATTCAAGCGTCAAAAGATTCATGTGGCACTGAACGTAAGCCTATTCTTTTCGTTACTCTAACATCTGTAAGGTAAAACAACCAAATAAAAAAAAACTGTACATTGTACAATACAAAAAAGCACCGTTTGAAACAATTTTCATGCAAAAATCTCAAAACTAAGCTCTGCTCAGTCACTTCTAGGTGTATAATACTATAGCAAACTAAATAATCTATGGCAACCAGATGACGTTAATCACACATGATGAAATTGAGGCATTTGACATGCAGTGGAATAATACAGGCTGAAAATTAATAATACCTAACATGTTTGAAATACTCACGATCATGTATTACTTCTTTGTTTTCATCCATTTCACTGAAGTATTAGTTTTTTTGTATTATCACTCAAATCAGCTGTAGTTTGTTTCCGAACGAGACTAGTGTCTGTACTGAACTCCGTCCAAAGAACTAACAATTTATAGATATAAAATCGTCAATTCTGATAACGATAAGTACAAATTATAGATTTTATATCGTAACTAGGTATTACGAGTAGAATCCGGCTCGAAGGACTACTGTCTGAGTGTCAGGCTCCAGTTGTGGTGCTGGTGGATATGAAGACTGTATAATATTGACTGGGTGGATTACACAATATAAATGGCCGATGTATACGCACGATAAGAGACGGCGAGCGAGTGTTCCCCGGCATGGTCGATGGTATAGCGTTAGGAGTGGCGTTACGATGACGTAGACAGTAGAACCTATGACGCGATCAAACTGGCCGGCGCCATGTGATGGTTCGGAATATTACTCGTTTGTAAAAGGGAATAACTTTTTTTTACTTATAATTTGATGTACATGCATAGGTTCACATCTTTGCGCCAAGCTCTAAGTTCGACTCTATCGTCCGTTTTCACTAACATTAAGTTGCGTTATGAAATTATTGAAAAGCAATAGTTTTGACATTTCACCTTTGTCGCTGAGCAGACCGAAAATCGAACAAGCCACGTTATTTAGGTCTTACGTTTTAGTGCAGGAGCACACACGCGCAGTTGAGTAAGCAAAATTTGAGGACCAGCAACGACGTTCGTTTTCTTATACCTGAGACTAAAAATAATGAAAAAAACTTGTCTTCGCTTCGGTGGTCCCTTCTAGTAACTACCTCCCCCCCCTACCCCTCTCCCCTCACCCTATGATTTAAAAATATTTCCGAATGCACCACGAATTAGCAGAAGTTGTCTAGGTAGCAAAAGTTCTTCTTGAAAAGCTCTTCCCAATGGCGTATTGCTTATTGCCATTGATAAGAAAGACATCCTTAACTTCAGTTCCTAATCAGTCACTTCAGTATTTAGATCAATAAATCCGAACAAGCTATGAATTAGCAAAAGTTGTGTTAGTACCAAAAGTTCTTCTTGAAAAGCTCTTTACAATAGTGTTGTTCTCATTGCTATTAGTACCCTATAAAATATTTACTTCGGTGCCTAATTAGGCACCAATTTAGGTTAATAACTAAAAACGTAGACCGTTTGGCGAAAGTCGTATTAGCAGCAAAGATTCTCTTTGAAAAGCTCTTTCTAATGGTGGATATCTTATGGCTATTGGTTTCCAAGAAAATCTTAACATCGGTGACTAACGAGACACCTATTTAGGGTCAATAACTCCGAAAAGACCGGGAATTGGCAAAATGTGTTTCAGTACCAAAGGTTCTCCTTAAAAAGCTCTTTTTACCCGACTTCAAAACAAGGAGGAGGTTCTCAATTCGATTGTATGTTTTTTTTTTTGTGTTTGTTACCTCATATCTTCGTCATTTATGAACCGATTTGAAAAATTCTTCTTTTATCTGAATGGATCTACTTCCCGATTAGTCCCATAGAAATTTCATCGAAATCGGTTCAGCAGTTTGGTTTTGAAATCAAAATAGCTGCAAAAAAAATGTCATCCAAGTAAAAGAAATTGCGAAATTGATACTTGACAAGGATTTGTGGTGTGTGATGCGATAACTAAAAAGGGTAAAATAAAAACTGCAAAAAAACCGACTTCCAAAAAAAACACTAAATAAGTGGAAAATTACTTTACTTTCGGAAGTCGGTGGCAAAAAATTCAATGAAACAATCAATAGTCACCGACTTCCGAAAGTAAAGTTATTTTCCACTTTTTTTGCAAAAAAGTTTTTGATTTATTCACTCAAGAAGTCGAGACCAAGCCGAAAGATTCTTTTGGCATTTAGCACAGAAACAAAGAAAGATAAACGTGTATTGGCACACGCCACAACTCCACAATATACAAAATAAAAAAGCAAATATAAAATAAAACTTAAAACTAAACAAGAAATATTGTGTGGCTGACGGCTGCGCCAAATAGGCCCAGTTCAGCAAAATACCGGACAACTATTGCCCGACGCTGGTTTTCAACTGAACCTAAATGGTGAGTGTGCGGATAGTCAATAGGATTTAATAATTATATCTTTAGTATTGATTTATAGTATTGATTTAATGTGTGGTTCAAGTTTCCCCCTTAAGGCCTAAGGGGGAAACTTGAACCATAAATACGCAACAAAAACCTGCTTAAGCTAATAGAGACAGTCCTGAGAGGCGGTACTGACATGCGGTACTGTACTGACAGGCGGTATTGACATGCGGTACTGACAGTCCATTCCGTCAGGCTGTACCTACAGGCGGTACTGACAGTCCGTATTCACAGGCTGTACTGACAGGCCTTACTGACAGTCCGTACTGACAGGCGGTACTGACAGTCCCTATCGACAGACTGTACCGACAGGCGGCACTGACAGTCCGTACTGACAGTCCGTACTGACAGGCAGAACCGACAGGCGGTACTGACAGTCCGTACTGACAGTCCGTACTGACAGTCCGTACTGACAGTCCGTACTGACAGTCCGTACTGACAGGCGGAACCGACAGTCGGTACTGACAGGCCTTACTGACAGTCCGTTCTGTCAGTCTGTACTGACAGTCCGTACTGACAGTCCGTACTGACAGTCCGTACTGACAGGCGGAACCGACAGTCGGTACTGACAGTCCGTACTGACAGGCCTTATTGACAGGCCTTACTGACAGTCCGTACTGACAGGCCTTACTGACAGTCCGTATTGACAGTCCGTACTGACAGGCGGAACCGACAGGTGGTACTGACAGTTCGTATTGACAGGCGGTACTGAAAGGCTATATTGACATGCAGTTCTGACAGGCAAAAATTGGGAAAAAACTGGATGAGGCTGGCACAGGACCGAGATTGGCACAAGAAAAGAGAGGCCAGACCCAGCAGTGGGTGAATTCAGGCTATGGATGATGATGATTATGATAGACAGGCAGAACTGACAAGCAGGACTGACAGTCTAGTCTAAATAAGTAGGCTGTACTGACAGGCAGAGCTGACAGGCAGCGAAGACAGTGCTGGTAATCAGAACTGGGAGACAGTTCTGAAAAAACTAATACCAACCAGTGCTCAAAGTCTGGCCTAAATAAGTAGAAAAACAGTCTTCGGAGCTAAATCTATGTAGTTAATACAGAAAAAAGTTTTGATTTAATTACATTATGGTTCAAATGTTCGCACAAATAAACAATAAGCATTCCGTTTGGGTAAAAGTAATTCACATCAAGTACTTAATTCATTTCGGTTTTTTACCGTTATAAAGCAATGGGAAAGTCATTGATACTTTTTATAACATTTAATTGAGGTTAAAAGAAATGGCGGTAAATTAAAACAAAGAAGTTTCAATTGAACTTAAAAATTAATTTAAAAAAAAAACTGAAGAATTTTTTCTAGCATCCGTGACTTCGGGACGGTATCACTTAGAACAAACTTCTGGAAAAATCATCACAATATTTTTGTAATGAATATCCTTAGAAATACTTATGAATGTGTTATGGCGCCGGTGACTGAAAAGTTGTGTGGTAATCGGTTGTCGTGGTATGGGCGTGTGATGTGGAGGAATGAGGAAAATGTCGTGAGAAAAGTTTTGAGTATGAATGTGGATGGGTATAAGAGTAGAGGAAGACCAAAGAAACGTCGGATGGACTGTGTCAAGGATGCGCTGTAGTCTAGAAAAGATGACAGTGATAATTTAAACTAAAAGCGTTTCATGACGTTCCCAGTTACTAGTGTTACCTTTGCCGGCCTCTATTTTTAGTCGATTGGTCGATCTATGTTTATAGAACATTTTACAGACTTGAAAAGGGAATTGTGTACCTGTGTTGTGGAGGTCAGATAGGCAGTCGCTCCATGTAAAATACTGAATAGATGAATTGACAGACTTGAAAATCTGACATTTGGACGTTCTTCATCAAAACTCTTCTTATTTCTTTATCAAAAGCTTGACAGCTTTTGATATGATATGTTCTGATGACGAACTTTATCTTCGCTTCATCTCAAGTTCACAAATTGAAAAACAAAAGAAAAAATCTGGGCACGCTGTATTTTGGCCTGCATGCCCCGAGGAAGTCTATTCTTCCCAGATCAATCAATCAATCAATCAACTTTATTTCTCACCACAATATATACAAATTATTTTACATCCGTCAGATTCGACAATGATACACAATACAGGTAAGTATATATCGTGGGAGGCTGGTGCCTAAGCTAGGCTCGTGGCCTGTGTTTCAGGACACCAGGACCCACCCCTTTACATTTTCATTTCATAAATTATGTACTAGGCGCGCTGGCAGAATGTGAGGAATCATACGACATTTCATAGTTTATTATGCTTAGAAATATAATTTAAGTATGCGAGACGAATGTTAGTAGATGTGTAGTATGAGTGATTATGTGGGTGAGTGAGTGTGTGTGTGTGTGTGTGTGTGTGTGAGTGAGCGTGTGTTTAGGTCATTATAAGGAAGTTTTCAGTATCATTATAGTTTAATTTTAATAGCCACTCGGTTAGCCTCTTTTTGCATTTATTCTTTGTGAGGCTAAAGATTTGTAGCACCTTATGTGTTTTATTGTAAGTAGCCACCTAGATAGCAAAAGAAACGCCTTGCAAAGATAGTTTTGTGTCGTAGATGATGGCGCTCCACTGGGTCATATCGTCTTTTCCCCCTGGACAGCGTTGAGTTATAAACCAAGAGAGTATGCTGTTTCAGCAGAATGTGCAATATAAACAGTTGTCGCACTGTCAGAACTTCGTTCTCTTTGTATAACAGCTGTTCAGTGGGGTAGCGATACGGTCGAAAAGACGACACTTTCAGTATGGCTCTTTGGGTTCTTTCAATTTCTATTAGGGTAGTTTTTGGAGCTCCACCCCAAGAGGTGATACAGTAGCATATTATAGATTGAGCAAGGGTATAGTACGCTAATTTCATAGTATTTTTATCGAGTACATGTCTCAGCGTTTTGAGCACATAATATATTAGTTTCCGTAATCTGTAACTAAGGGTGGATATAAATATTATGTTTATTGCATCTCTGTAGCTATCACACTTTACTGATGTTCAGCCAAAGTAAACTGTAAAACCCAACCCGAGAAAAGACATTAATAAGTCATCATCATTCTCCTGCTCTTATGCCAATTCATTCGGGGTCGGCGCAGCATGTCTTCTTCTTCCATACTTCTCTATTACTCGTCATCTCATCAAACACCTCTTTTCTAGCCTACATAGCCTATAGCACTGTGTCAGAGCGCCCAGATGCCGCAGGAGACAACCAGACATGGTACCACATGCAAAAAAAAGACAGTACTTTGTCGGTCAGTGAGATAATTTAAGATGTTTATTGAGTAGACAGCAATAATGTCCACAAGAAAATTTAGAAAACCTACTCAAACAGTTCAAAATTCTTGCACAACTTACTTATTATATAGTTACTTATCTAAATACAATAGGATTCCCGATAAAACATTACGATCCGTGATAAAAAGATAAAGTAAGTGACTCAGAACAATTTTATTTAAATTATGTTTTAGGCTTTGACGATCTGTATGCGCGTCATTGAGGCCCAAATTCAAATTCCTAAGTTCCATTGATCTCGAGAAAAGCTTCTGTGAAAGATGGCCAAGAAATCTAGAGTAATAAAGGATTCGTTTAATTCTAAATAACTTCAATCAGAAGTGTCATGCGGTTTTTACATAGTGTAGTAGGTATACCCATTTCAAGTGGGACCACAAGAAAAGATAACTATATTGGTACTGGCCTTCAAGCCTTCGGGGTTTTGATAGCCGGCTGCATTCATTCTGAGTATCTGTCACATTTCCTTTATTACTTTGTGAAATAAAACAAAACGCATAATTTACCAATGATTTATCAAATAATTAGATTCATCTATAATTTCTTACATACCTACTATCCCAAATAATATCCCTAAGCATTTAAATCTTCCTCGTGTGCACTACACCTCATTTGTGTCTTTAGTTGAAAAAGTGGCGATATCTTCAGTACCTTCCATCGATCAGCAATCAAGTGTTCGTTATCAAAATGTACATACTAATGGCACTCATTCGTTCGTTTCCAACGTATTTCATGAAAAACCCGGTACCCCTTATCATGAGGTTTTAGCGGACGTAGCTGCCGATGTATGTTTGGCAACTTGGGCAGTGATGATCAGTGTTTTGATAGCTGTCCAAAGTGAAAGTGAAGATCACACACGGCCAAAGACTGAAAATATAAAAGCATAAATTAGGTACAACAAATCCTTAGCCGTTAGAGCTAGCTTTTTATCTCAATGACAATGTTTATGCTTATACATGTCAACAAAAATAAGTTGTAGGTACTGACCAAAACATACCATATATGCAAGCCATCATATTCGTTTTTGCATTACGCGTGTATTCGGTCTTTGTGGTAATGTCTTCTTGGCAGGATGGGCAGGTCATATTGGTTGGATCTGGGCCCATCTGAATACCTACGATGGCAGGGATCACGGCTGGGGTGGCTTCACCATGTTTGGGTTGCATTATTGTTCCATGTTGTATTTGCATGGGTTGACCGTTTCTATCAAGTATGGGTTGTCCTATTGGTATAAGCGTAGGTTGCCCATCCTTCATTTTGTTATTTGTGGGGCGCATGACTTGTGGTGGATGAGATGTATATGACGGTGGTTGCCCTTGGGCTGAAATCAAGAATGAGAAAAAAAAAATGATATTTTCCTGGGATTTATTTGCTTTGACTTAAGTGGCCACCCATCTTCAGACCAACCTAGGCAAGCGCGGCTTAACCTGAGGATTGATCCGAGCGGCAGTTATTATTTAGCCACGAGCTCTTCAACTATCGCAACAACTAACTAAACTACTAACGCTTGCATGCAGGTAGGAATTAGTTTCACTAATCCGACATCAAAACAGTAGAACTGTTTTAGACACTTTCCATTTTAATTAATGTAACACTAAAAAAGTATCTAAGTAATGAAATAGCGATGACGTCAATACGTCATACACACATGACGACACCAATTTCATGGAGTAGTTACCTATTACTTCTAAGGAACTTAATATGTACTAATTACAGCACGCTTCTTTTGGCGAGTGGCCTTAGCCTTAATTACAACAAACATCGCCATCTTGATTACAATTCAATAATTTCCACAACGTTTTCGCAAATGTTTAGTAACAGCGCCCCTGACAATAACAAGAATCATGTTACACTACATACTACCAAATTCAATAGGTACGATGTTTTCTGATTCTCTCTCTCTCACACACGCTTCGCTCTCACTTTTCAGCATTTTTTTTCACATTTTAACTTAACATGAAGTTAAAAATAAAATACTCACGTTCATTGTCCTGATCCATTTCACTGATTATTAATGTGTTTAAATCACTTTAGGTTGATAAATAAACAATAACCCGGCTTTCACTGCGTTTCCTTTTAATCACTATAATCAGCTGTACCTTGTTTTCGTGCGAGACAACTGACTGTACTGAACTCCGCCCAACAAACTGATAATATATACTTCGATAAAAAATCGTCCAATGTAGATATCGATACAAAATAGGTTTCCATAATGATAATAACTAGATAGAGCCCTCACTTGATTTCTTCTTTACCATGGTTTTTCTTTAGATATACATATTATTATAAAAAAGGGATACTTGCCATGAAACTACTGGGTGATTTGGTGAACGAGGACAATACTCCTTAAGGGTGTGTCGTACTCATGAAAATGAACAACTTTTACTATGAAACCAACCTTTAAATCGCGAAGTATAAGCTGGTTCATACATAATTATAAGGTCGAAACTCGAAATAATTTAGGGTTAACAGTTGTTTTTTTTTTCATTCAGGTTGAGACTCGAAGTAAAACTTGCTGATATTTATGAGAACTTTACTCCGTTAAAGTATTGCCCACATTTAACCAATCATCCTCTTTGAGGGTAAAGTTTAGTTTAATATTTTTTGTAATGTTATTTTAAGGCGTAGGTACTTTTGTTAATATAAACACAGATGGCTTTGTTTCCAGCAAAACAGTCAAACGTATGACTAAGTAAAGTGATGTATGTGGTGGAGTTTAAATATCAACCTCCATCAGTGATCGAATGCGCAACATCATAATAATACGCTCCAACAGAGACATTGGGATAAGTGCGGGTCACATTAACAGGATGGGTCAGAACAGATGGGCCTGAATAGTCACACAGTGGGTGCACAATATAAATATGGACAGTAGGGAAACTACCTACAAAAGCTCGAAACGGCACACTCACACAAACATGCGCAACGACGAGACTCCTAGAGGACCGGCGCGGTGCTCTCAGTAGTAAGTCCGCGTCAAGACGAGTGGTCACGTTTAAGTTTATCTCCGCGATCTTTTTAAAAAGCCACGACCGTATTGCGGCTTCATCAAAATCGGAGCTATCGTATTTTAAACTTCCAAAGTCAAAGATCTATAGTTCTACAAGTTGTTGTGTGTTAATATTAAATTGTTTTCCGTGTTTAAACTATCGTCTTTTGCTGAGATTAACCGACGCCATGAGATTACCTATTTAAATTGTATTTGTAAGCTATGTAACATACCCGCGGTGTGTGTGGGATCAAGTGTAAGATCCAATGTAAGAAATCATACAAGAGCAAAAAAAGAATGTGTGTGTGTGTTCTCCTATTAAAAATAAAAAAAAGATGTATGTGTAACAATAAAAGAATTTCGGGCGCCGTGGAAACGCACACTACATTTAAAAAATACTTGCCAGATAGAACAATCCGGAGAGTCGGACCTCTAATCTTCCGGGGGTGACTAAACTAGGATAATACAAACAATGGAAATACCTTTGTTAATACCTTGTTTAATATGTCAGTAGCTTCCTTTTTACTTTAAATATTAAATTACTAATTTGAGGTTATTATTATTGTTGCATCTTTAAGTGAAGAAAGTAAATTATGTTTGGGCCAGATGTCTGGCTAAAAAAATGTTAAATTAGACCTCAAGATTTCGGCGTCGAAGATGAGAGAATCCAGAATCCATGAAATGGAAAATTATAATCAGACGAAAGAAAAAGAAAAAGAAAAACGAAAAACGCCACAGCAGGGCTGTAACAAAATTTTAAAAGGTTAATACACAAGTCTATTAGAATTTCAACACGTGGGGAGCATGGCGTCCCAAGAAGGAACTTACCGTTTTTCCGTTAATAAATGACTTTTCCCGTGTGCAACGATAAATCCAAAGTAGGTGAAAATCACACTAGAGCATCGTCCAATATTGAAATCCTGAAACATCAATTCGACTTAAAACACGAACCAACCTAAAATGATGACCACATATTGGTCTGGTAGAAACAAATCTTACCGAAGAAATTAAGGATCCCTCCTTCTGAACACCTTGTCCTGGGTGTTTAAGGCAGCGATTATGGCATCGTTTGACCTAAAAATATCCGTGATTATACCGGATTTGTAAAATTAAATTGGCGAGATAAATGCCTCGATGACGAAATCAGGTCGTAAAGTGAAACGTCAAAAAATGACAGTTGCCGAACTGAACCATAGCCAATAAAAGACAGTATGAAAATCGTTCCGAAATCGACTAAAATATGAAAAGCATGTAACAGTTTAAAAAACACGTTACAGCTACTTATTTCAATTCGATTGATTGTTCACTACAGAACAAAAATGTAAATAAAAATGCTATTGCTTCAATGGAGCGTAGGTAATTACGTCCTCATCTAGGCTTAGTTTTCATACTGTCCATATTTATACTGTGGTGGGTGCCTGAAGACGGTCGCGGGTCGTCGTCACCGAGGCAGCCCCAAGAAAAGCTGGCGTGACAATTTGGACTCGTTCCTGACTAATTGGCCAGAGAAGGCAAAACACCGGGAGAGTTGGAAAGGAATGGGGTTGTCCTTTGCCCAGAAGTGGGGCAGAACAAGGTAATTAAAAATCAGTACTATGCTGTGGAACTATTACCAAACTCCATGCGGATGAAGCATGCAGTTGGCATAAGCTACAATATCATATTTCCACAGCTGCAGCCAGACTGACCACCATCACTGGAGATGCATATTATTGCGCTTATAAGATTTTACAATAGCATTGAAACGAAAAAAAAACATGTTATTTGATGGCAAAGATTTGCAATCAAATCAAAGATTGATTTTTATTGAAAAGTTTTAAGAATTAATATTAATACACTTGAAAAGCAAGTTAATGTTAATGAAAAGTAAAGTGTTATGCTAAGTGAAACCTGTTTGTTATCTTTTGCGCACTAACTGTTATCTGCACATCACATTATGCAAGTGATTCTGCTAGGGCCCTTCAAACCAGTGTAACCCATAAATTAAAAGGACCACAATTGCACCTTTTTTTTGTGAGGACAGATACAGGGTTAACACGATATTTTGGTAACTCCAAGTTGTAACTATTTTAAATACTTATATTTCCAATTGAATTGTTTATGCTATAATTATTTATTGTTATTTACCACCTATCTTTCACTATATACTATTTCAAAGTCTTTCTGATATCCCATTCATCTATTTACTTTTCTACTATTCAACCATCAATATGGACATTAAAATGGCCACAACTTTGGGAGATCTGGACCAGCTGTTCTACTTGCGATTAAAAGCTAAAAAATGCATCCTCGGATCTGAGCCAACACCAGATATCACATATGAGTTGGCTGAATTTAAAACTTTTGTATGGCAGGCACTCTCAAAATTTAAGTTTTAAATAGAGATGCTTTCTCTTTGGCTTTGACGGACATTAAACTATGATGAGAAGAAAGGTTTCATTGTTTCATGGGGTTGCCGAGGTACCAAATGAAAAGTTATACATACTATGTAGTTCACAAAGTGTTAACAGAGCAAATAAGCTTCTCCGAGGTCAGGAAGGAAAACATTCATGTGTGCCACCAATTGGGATCTTCGCAAGGCAAAGCCAGACCTATCTTGGTGAGACTTTACACCACTGAGCACCAGCGCTTGGTTTGAGAGAGCAAAAAGAATTCTTAACACACACAAGACAACGCACTTTCATGGACGCACGCATTTTAGGGTTCCAAACTGCTGGTCGGTGGAGGGCAGGATAGTGATCGTCACGTCAGGCGGCAAGCGTCACAAGATTGAAACTCCGGGTGAACTTCGAGCACTGGTTTCACAGTTCCCCAAGGCCACAGGCGACTCTGGTGATCCTGCGCAGTCAGAGGTACCTACATACTTCTCCTAAGAATGCGAACCCCACCAAAGTTACCACCACACCTACAAAAGCCCAAAGGCATGCGGGCGTAACTAATGTTAGTACTATTGGATTGTCGGTGTACCAAGTTCATCATCATCATCCACAGCCCGACTTCACCCACTGCTGGGTATAGGCCTCCCTTTGCTTGTGCAAGCTACACGTTCTTGTGCCAGCCTCATCCAGGATAATCCCGCGATGGCAACAATGTCGCCTGCCGAAGTAACCTTTTAAATTTACCGCATTGTACGATTACTTTACATGTTCTGTACTTATAACCGCCGCACGCCGCCTGTACTTTTAACATTTTGATATTGTGTTCTCTGTACCTTCACTCACAGTAATTTTTGTGTTGCATTATTTTCTAAGTCATGTCGAAAGTTTGTTTACGAAACTTTCTATTCTGACTGTCACTGTCAAATTGTCAATATGACATCGCTATTTTGACGTAAGCGTTCCATTCGGTAATGTCTTTTTGTGTGTAATGCGGTTGTAGTGTTAAGCGAATTTCGTTTTAAAATAGTGTTACTTTGTTTTTTTGCTCCAGGTTTGTAATTTTTTTTCCAATAACTTGTGAGTTAGGGTAATTTGTGTAATTTAAATGTAGTTATGGTTGTATTATGTTACAATTGTATTTCATCATCATGAAATTTATCAAACTGAAATTTCTATATGTTACTTAGTTCTACTGTCCCTGGAAGCTGTAGAAAAATCAACCTTCTAAGTCAACGCAATCAAAAGATACAGCCACTTAGGCCGCAAATTTCCGCAAATTTTCGAAACTCGCACGGGAATCAAAACCTACAGGGTACTTCCCGTGAACTTAGAATCTTGAAATTTTGTACGAAGTCACGTCTTATAGTACAGATATAGGAAAAATTACGAAAACCGTAAATTTTTAGTTTCGTCATATAAAAAAAAGTTATATACCCACAGGTTTGTACGGAACCCTCGGTGCGCGAGTCCAACTCGCACTTGACCGGTTTTTTTTCTTATTTATCTTTAGATCCCTTTCCAACTGAAGGTTAGTCCCCTTCTCTGAATATTTTTAGAGCAGCTCAGAAGCGGTCGTGGCTCTGATCCTTTCATCCAGTTGGTTCTTCATCTAGGATTTTGTTTCTTTACGTTTCCTCGCTATTAACCGTTACAACAAGTAAATCATAACTGTTGAGGTCTGAAGGCGAATTTGTCTGGGCCGGGACTGCAAACTATCTATTATCTTAAAACAAAAAGAGGTTAACCAACCTCATTTACGTTTTTCAGCACGAAATGTATTCAACTATGCCAGATCGATCAATAATCAATAGATATAGGGACTTAAAGGTATTAATGTTATTTGTTAAAGCTCCAAGTCACGCTGTCAAAACACACATGACACCAATTTATACCATAATCTTAAATAATGGCACGCTGTTGCATCAAGCTGTATTCAACGTTTCAGTTCAAGAAACCTACAATCAGTCCTAAGGTTTTAGACGACGTAGCTGCCGATGTAAGAGTTGCAATTGGGACAGTAGTGGTCCGCGTTCCGACAGCTGTCAGTAAAGTAGGGGATCAACGCGCATGGCAAACAACTGAAAGTAGAAAAGGCATTGTTTTAAGGTTCTATAAGTTGCACTTGAAGAGGAAGAAGAGCCAGCTTATAACGTTCCCAGTGCACGACCATAGGGGTTCTTTCTCTGTGAGGGGCTATAATAAATTCACGGGTTCAGTGCAGGTTTATGTATGGCACATGTCTTCGAAGTTTTGGTTCTTGGATATGCCCGTTTCGTCACGAAATTTTTCTTCACCGTTTTTTAGAACACGGGTAATGTTAAAATTACACAAAGCACACTCGTAAGTTTCATTATCATTGGGCCACCACTGCTGATAATACCAGCCGATTACTGTCCCACTGCTGGGCGAAAGCCTCTTCTCAAACGGAGAAGGCACGGGCATTAAACACCAACAATAAATTTTACTCACCACATTATTAACATCATGAAAGCAAACATATGAGTTCTCATGGTAGCCTTGGCTTCAACTCTTGTAACTATAACTTCATTGCAGGATGGACAATTCGCAGGTGCTGCCTGTCGGCCCATCTGATTACCAACGACCACGGGGACAGCGACCGGCGACGGATACATCATTCCTGTAGGTTGAATAATTCCTACAGGTTGCATCATTCCTACAGGTTGCATCATTCCTACAGGTTGCATCATTCCTGTAGGTTGCATCATTCCTGTAGAATGCATCATTCCTGTAGGTTGCACTTGCATCATTCCTGTAGGGTGCATCATTCCACTATGTATTTGGCGTCCCATTCCTCCATGCATTTGGTGCCCCATAGTCCCTTGCATGTGTGGTTCCAAATTATTTGTGGGGCGCATGTCTTGAGATGGATCGCTGGTAGTGTATGCCGGTGGCTGGCCCTGACCTTTGGCTGAAATTTAAAAAAAAAAATAACAATATAAGGTGTAATTGAAATGATTGAAACACAAAAAAAGGGTTTATTGAACTCATCATTATAAAGAACTTTTATTGTGAAACCTAATCCATCATCATTTATTCTCCTGCCCTTATCCCGATTTGTTTGGGGTCAGCGCAGCATGTCTTCTTCTTCCATACTTCTCTATTACTCGTCATCTCAGCAGCCACCTCCTTTCTAGCCATATCATCCTTCACACAGTAGGTACATGCATCGTTTCTTTGGTCTTTCTCTACATTCATACTCAACATTTTCCTCCAAACCTAAACCAAAACCACGAAATAAAATCAGCTGTTCCTTATTATGTTCACAGTCGTAACCTGACAAAAAAAAAACCGTAAAAATAGATACCAAATTCGTTATTGGCCTTGAAAATAGTAAATATTTACGTCTTTTCAGATTTAGTGGTTTGCGTCACGTTTCACATGGGCGTGGCATGGATGCCTTTCGTACTTTTGATGTTTTAAATAATGAAACAAACGTGTAAATAAAGATAAAAAAAAATAAAAATACTCACGATCATGTAATTTTTCACCGTACTGATTCATTTCACTGAATTTCGTATTATTACCCTCTTATCACAACAATCAGCTAAACCTTGTTTTCGAACGAAACAACTGGTACTGAGCTCGATCCAACGAAGTAACGATTTATAGATAAACAATCGCTCACTTTAAATCATCCGATATGATTATAGAGAGAGACTGAATTTTGCTAAAATAATTAAAGTTGCAAGAAAACAATGTATGGTGAAAAGGTTCTCCTCAAAAGCAAACATTTTATGAAAACGGCGCGAGCAGCGCGGCGTTGACGCCGCGCCGGCGGCGGGGAATGCGGGGTGTGAGACAGGGAGTGACCGCCAGACTACGTCATTTTACAAAAGCAGAAACTAGCCGAAGTAAGTGAGCCATGACAATAAATACTTCGCAAATAATCTTCTTCTGAGTCATTCTCACGTAACAATAGGCGCTTCAATTGATCCAGATGTTTTTGTTCAGGTACCTACATAACTTTTTATTTATTCGAGCGAAAGGAGTAGGTATGGAAAGATCATAGCAGGTGGCGTTTTTTGGTTTCTTTTGGTTTCTGTCTACCGCCATGAGAAAAAGGCGTGCGTTTTGTATATGTAAGATTTCGGGCAAGCTATACACAAAAATTGAGAATGGAACCATAAACTATTATTCCCTTCCCAAAATTGCAGTTGGATGGCAGATAATGCGTTTTTCGTTATCTCTAAACTTTGATATGTCCCTTCACACATTTTGCTTACCACTAGTAACATAATTTTATGTCACTTCAACTAATTTGCCGTCAGCCAAATTCAATAAAGCATGTCGGTTCAACCACTTTTGCAAATGTTTTGCACGCTGTTCTTTTCCTGAAACTGAGTTGATTAGTCGCTTGAACAGTCTGTTAGTATCTATATTTTTAAAATATGACGCATAAGATAAACATAATGCACAAATTGTTGGATTATAAACATTTTTCCTGTATCATTATGTAAAGAGTTCGTCTTTCAAACCATCTGATTTTAGAACAACACTAAGAATTTTTGTTATTTCAAACAAATAAATCTGGGCAAATTTTTCGTACACCGTGGACAAAAAGACCGCCCCGCTCCGCGCGGGTGTTTCTCCTGAGTCTTCTTGCTCTTTGGAATAACACTAGTGAACAGCGTGAAAATTCTTTCTTTCTTTCTCAAAAGAAACCTTTTCTTTAAAAAAGAAAGAAGCGTGAAAAAGAGGGAGGTGATGACGGAGCCTTGGGGGACTCCGGCTCATATGGGGTGGGGAGTGGAGAAAGCTTCCCCGATGCGATAGCGAAAAGGTGCGATCCGACAGAAAGTCTCGTAAGATGAGCACGGGATGGTCTGGCACTCCTAGTTGTTACGGCTTGTATAATAAGCCGTTGTGCCTGATTTTGTCGGAGGCTTTCGCTCTACGCTTCAAAACAGCACTCAAGAGTTTTGCGATGCGGTGGACCGGTTGGACACACGAGTGCTCTGTCCTAAAGCCGAATTGGTTGTTGGGAATGAGACTCTTAGCCTCGGTATAGTCTTCGAGTCGCTTATAAATAAGCCTCTCATATATTTTGCCAATTGCATTCAGCAGACTGATATGAAGGTAGCTCGAGGGCTCCGCCTTGGGTTTGCCTGGTTTGGCGATACCTATAACAGTGGCCTTTTTTCGCACTTGGGGGAAGATGTTGTTGCTAAAGGCGCCGTTAAAGATAGCAACCATTAGCATAATCAACTGACCGGGGAGGTGTTTAAACATCTTGTTGGTGATGCCATCGGAGCCGTATGCCTCCTGAAGCCTCTTTAGGATGTCTTATACTTCGTCCTGTGTGACTGGAGGCAGAGGATCATCTCATCTCTTCATACAACTTCGTCGTCCACTTCATCGAGGTGTCGTTTGTCTACTGGTTGAGAGCTGGGGGAGCACTGAGATACCAGGCTGTCGGCCAGGCATTCAGCCTTCTCAGTGTCGTCGAACGCGACGCTTTTATCGGGGTGGATGAGAGGAGGCATCGGGGCCTCATCGGAGAAGGCACGCAACTTTCTTTGCAGTTGCCAGAAAGCTAGGTGGGTGGTCTCGAGTTCGCTCAGCTCCTTTTCCTATTGTGTGGAACGGTGCTCACTGATGCGGTTCTTTACAGCACGCTATAAATTGCGCATGTGAGCCTTGTTCGCGTCCCAGGGAAATTTGATGTAGGCAAGGATGGCCGCGTTCTTCTCCGTTATCAGTTCACGTACGTCATCGTATTAATTGTGCAAACCTAAATTTTAAAAACTTTCCTTCCTGGGGCTTTTGATACCGGGGCTCTTGGTCCTGGGGCTTTTGATACTGGCGGTCTCGATCCTGGTAGTCTTGATCGTTATCCATGTGTAACTGATTTTCGAACGAGGTAAGCAGTAATACTAAACTGCATGTACTGTACTTTTGTTTTATAGGGAAAACAAACTGTAGTAGAGAGTGTGAGTGCAGCCTGTCGCGGGTTCCGCAGTAATAGTTTTTTGAACACCGTGTAGTAAAAATAATTAATAATTTATTTTCAAGTGACTAGACTCATAATATTAGTCACAATATGCTTAGAAACTATGTTAGTAAAATATTTAACAAAAATGTATCTGTACTTACAATGCCGCGATTTTTAAGAGTATCTCACTATATTTTGGTGAAACGTACATACATTTTTTATAGTTGTGAGGCCTAAGCAGTATGTTGAGAACGTTTTAATGGAAAAACTGAATATGATCTGCCCGACTTGCAAATCAAACCCGCGCTTAGCAGTCGCGCTTGCAGTCTTCTCCAACACACCTAAATGCTTGAATTACATGCTTGGATTTTCAACTCTCGACTTAGCACTGAGAATTGAAAATCACGTGAAATAATATTTCATTTAAAGTAACAAAAACAGATAAGTATAGGTAAATCTTGATGGAAAACCTAAGGATACGGCAATTGGAAAGGATACCCTCATTTTACCAGCTGCTCAATAGGAGGCTAGCTTCTAGCCTTTTCTCAGGCACAAATTCAGACTCCAGACATCTACAGAAAAAATTCTAATGAAAACATAATGATGTATGTACCTACCAAAAAACTGGTGGATTACCATGATCTGTTAGTGCAGGAATGTTTTAGGACTATTCTGAGGATGTGAAAGTGACAGCGCTAGAGCTGTCTAGCGCTGTCACTTTGACACTGAGGCGCTAGACACCTGTGTCCTTACCCACTCTCGGAATAATTTTATTATTAGTTTTTTCATTCGGACGTACGGAATCCTAAAAACCTAATACCAGTTTAGGCGGGCTTTAAATTGAACCCCATAATAAGACCAACAAGGCGGTTTTTTTTGCAAAAATGCATAATATACATACACCATGTACGTTCCGTGATAACATGAACCATGTATTGGTTCCTGTTAGGTTCAGGTTCAGGGTCTTGTTATCACGAAATGTACATTTTCCCTTGCTTAATAGCCATATAATTTGGTCAGTTTAACCTTATTAAAATTAATCAAAATTTAGGAAAATACACACATCAAAAGTGTCTAGGGATCAAGCATTTTTATGCGGATTTCTTGAGATTGAGATGTGGCTTTGTAATAAATTTATGATTTTATAAATTTATATGGATCCTTTTTGGTGCATTTCATAATTTGAATCAGGAACTCTCAATCAAATTCGAGTAAAAGATGAAAATAAGCTGTCAATATTTTCCCTATAAAAACATACAACGCATTGAAGACATTATTAGTGCTACTGTTTCCCTACTACTGATTAAAACCAACGTTATTATGGAGCGGCGACGTCATTTAAGCAGGGAAGAAATGCTCAGAGCCGTGGGAAAGATAGAAGCTGGTTCCCGGCAACGTACTGTGGCTTTAGCTCTGAATACAAGTCAGAGTGTTATCAGTCGACTTTGGACACGTTACCGAAGCACTGGTACCGTGGCTGAGCGCCATGGAGGACGGTATCGCTGCACCACACGGAGACAAGACCGATACATTCAAATCTTAACTCGAAGAGCTCCAACAATAACCGCCATGATGTTAGCCGTGAGGCTTCATCACTCTTCAGGGAACTTAATTAGCGACCAAACAGTCAGAAACCGCTTGCATGAAGTGAACCTTCATTCCCGAAGACCGCTACGGGTACCACCTATAGCAATGCACAATCGTAGGATTCGATATCAATGGGCTCTTGAACACAGAAATTGGGCAGAAGAACAATGGCGTTTCGTGTGCTTTTCTGATGAGTCTTGTTTTGGTATGAGACCGGATACAAGACGTATACGACACTGGAGAACCCCTGGACGCCAACAGCGATTAAAATCCTGCCAGGAAGTCCATCCTTATAGTGGTGGAACCATCATGGTATGGGCGGGTATTTGGATCGGCGGAAGAACTGAGTTGATTTGGATCAGAGGCAACCTCAACGCTCAAATTTATGCTGAGACGATTGTATCAGACGTCATCGTTCCTCTACAAGTGCAAATCGGTCCCTTATTTCAGTTAATGCATGATAATGCACGACCGCACACCGCAAGAGTTGTAAGACAGACTCTCGCCGCAGCTAACATCAATGTCCTGCCCTGGCCTGCTCAGTCGCCAGACTTGAACCCGATTGAGCATGCATGGGATATGCTACAGAGAAGAGCTCTGCCGAATATGGAGGGTATCCAGTCGCAAGAAGACCTTTTTTTGTTGTTGCAACGAACATGGGCGGCCATTCCACAGCGTGATTTGGATGAACTCATTTTGAGTATGCCAAACCGATGTTCTTGTGTTGTTAGTGTTCGCGGTAGAAACACGGATTATTAATTGTTTAAGTTACCCAATAAAATTTTAAAGAAAACTGTTATTTCAGTCTTTTTTTCGAACTTTAATGTTAGTGGTTCAAATGTCAAAAATCCCTTTATTAGGAAAATGGCAAATTTCTTTATTAATGCAAAGGTGACTTGGTTTATCGTTACTGTGACAAACGAAAACACTTTATTTGATGAATCCTTAAAGAAAATTTTAATTAATATCAATCAGGAGAAAAGTTATTGCAAAAATATATGTTGATCCCTAGATACTTTTGATGTGTGTATTATATTATGATGAAATAAAATTTTATCCACTTATTTTCGTCGACATATGTATAGCAGCACTGTTTGCTTACATAATTGTGTATCCATTGATTCTGACCTTTAAAGTGCTCTTTGTAAATGGTAGTAGTAGCAGTCTTATGTTGATCTCAAGCATAGATGTCAAAATGGCAATCTTATCTCTGATGAGGTCCTGGGTTCGATTCAAAGGTCGGGCTAAGTGTTATTGAGTTTTTCTGTCAGGAATTTCTCAGTAGTACCCAGGGAGTCTGGATTTGTGTCCGGTTGATGGCAATAGGCTTACTGCACGTAAACACAACTGGCGAAATGTGACTGGCAAATACACAAGCATTAAGTAAAATGTATACTTACACGCAGCAACTTTTCAATGTTTTTTTTTTTAATAGGTTTGCCTTTGGCCGCCACTCGCCTGATGTGAAGCGATGACGCCGCCTAGGGTGGAGCACGCTTGCGTAAAAGATACCGATTCACTCGAACTTTGAAGAGATACAGATTATCATGATCGGGATAAGTAAGTCAAGTCAGACACATACACAACACACACATATATTTATTAATAAATTTTAGTTCAGTAGGTCAAATAAAACCTAAAATTGTTCAGATACCTTCCTTTCTTTCCTCATGCAGTACAATGTATATTATGTATGTGTGTGTGCTGTTGTTCTATATCCATATTTGTACATTATAAAACCACATAAAACTTGATCTTCCTGTTATCTCCCGAATTTGTTAAACAACGTGTAATCACCGAAGGGTTGGGTGTACCTAATAGTACACACATTTCGCCAGTTACGTTTTAAGTCCCGTGTAATAGGAGGCGACTGGCTACTACTGAGAAATTCCTGATGAAAAAACCCAATAACACTGCCCGATCCGGGAAGCGGATCCAGGACGTCATGCTCAGCAGTCACACTTGCAACCGGTCGACCAACGAGACAGTTTGTTAAACAAATGATCGAATATTCCTCCTGGTCTCGTTAAAATCATTACATATAATTTAATCGAGTCTATAGTAGGGCACAGCCCATCAATATGCAGTTCACGATTTCAGGGATTCGGGATTGCAAGACCGGGTACAATCAACGAATATAATGTCCTCAACGACCGTGCAATTACCTAAATAGATTGTGTGGGACCGCAGAATGACAATTTTGCTTTATTTAAATTCATTTCCATTCGGATCCGGTTTTGGGATATAACCCTTGGGGTATTAGGTATTGAGGAGTTTCGTCCCTTTATTATTTATACAGTTAACAAATCTTTAATTTCATTTGTTTTGACGAAAAAGCTTTATAATGCACTAGTTTTATAAATATTAGATTTACCTTTATCTTCTTTGTACCTACTTACCAAACACACATTGGTAGGTACATATAAGCAAATCAAACTGATGATTTCAAACGAAAACATAATGCGGCATTATTGCCATTTATTTTTCATTACTCAACTGTGACATCTTAGTACATTTATAATTTACCAGCCTTAGCAAGCGGCTTCGCTCTCGTTTTTTAAATATTAACTATAACACTCGGAGATAATGTAGCTTCTCAATATACAGAGTTTTCGGAATCGGATCAGTAGTTCCAAAAATTACCCATAAATCTGAACTTTCCCTCTTTATAATATCAGTACGTATGTAATTTTGCATGCTTAAATCAGGTGGGTTACCATGATCTCTTAGTGCAGGAATATTGTAGGACTATTCCGAGAGTGGGAAAGTGACAGCGCTAGACAGCTGTCTAGTTCACTTTCCCACTCTCGGAATAGTCCTACAATATTCCTGCACTCAGATCATGGTAACCCGCCTGAAGCTGTAGCTTCCACATAACTTTCTTCACAAAGATATCACAGCCTGACAAATCTCTCATACATGTAGTCAAATGCGAAATAATAAAATACAAGCATTTCTCCATACGTGACAATAATACTTCATGCCGGAACACGTTTGTGTATTCCTATAAACATGTGGAACGTTTTTTCCGACTCGCATACGTCAGTTGTATCCAAAATGTAATATTCTTGATCGTAAAGCGTCGAACTATTCAGAGCATCTGTGCACGCGGGAAAAAACCGTTAGAGGTGTCTTTGTTTAGGTATAGTACTCGATCGAGTAACTATACTTGACTGTGGTTATATAGGTTACTATCGTTATGGTTGGAAATTATCCCACAGGAACGTTTCAAGTATAGCCTATGACACTGGGGGATAATGTAGCTGTCAAAGAGTTTTCGAAATCGGATCAGTTGTTCCGAAGATTACCCCTACATACAAACCTATAAACAAATTTTACCACTTTATAATATTAGTAAAGATAGACCAAATACCAATAGAATGAATAGAATACCAATAGGGTGTTACATGTACACCTCAATTGTTACAAAATTCTTTTACAACATTGCTAATTAAATGGGTAATATGGATAGCGATATCTTCCAGGCAAACTTTAGATAGACTGAACGAATGTTACAGATAAGTATGTACAATAGGACTCGATTTTCAACATTACACATCCAGTTTCCATCGGTTCGTCGTGTTTGAGCAGTCCTAAATGTTCGAACCCCCATTTATGGTATGCGATCATGAAAGTCCCATGGTGGAATATTTTAATTTAATACCGCGTAAACAATACACTAAGGACTTGGTCATCCCATACTGTTTAGTGTTCTTCGCATTCATGTAGATTAGTCCTGCGTTCTCATAATAGAAAGCCACTCGTACCAGCAACTCGACTATCCCATGCCATCGTTCAAACGCACTTACCGCAGTGCGTAAGAAGGGTTCGCCTTACGTACAAAGGTTCTAAACGATCACCTTTGCGAACAGAGAATATCATATATTCGTGAATGCCTAATGCGTACACGCTTTGAAATTCATGGATTTTAAAGCTCGCCGGTTTTCTTCGGGATTGCTAATGTCTTAAAGCAGGACGGATATGACTATGCTAATTAATGTAATACATTATACTGTTTGTGTTATTAGAAGATCTACATGGTTACCTACATTCAGGTTGTCATTCTAGTCATCATTATTTAGTTAGACGTCATCAATCACAATCATGAGCCTACTGTAGCCGTTGACAGGTGAAAAAAAAAGAAAAAGTATTTATTCTCAACAACACACAACAATATAACACAATACACATCACGGATGGATGGATAGATGGTGGATACAATCCTCTAAATAGCACGCCATTAACTCGATCACTTCTACTATAATCTACACCAGTAATTAATGTCGCTTTTAATGTTAATTTTTACAGCTAATATTCATATCTGTCCATCAAAAATCCCACAGTATCTCATCAACGTATTGGCTCGAGTGACAAAATGAGAATTTACAGAAGTCCCATTACCTACTGAAAATATGCCATTATCATCACCGTTTTAGTACGAGGAAAGCCTTGATGATGGACCTGACAAAGGAACTAGTGTTTTCCCCAGTAATATTTAGTGTTGCCATTCTTTATGACTGAAAACTTTGTAGTATCAACACTATTAAC
Source organism: Standfussiana lucernea (assembly GCA_964057025.1). Lineage (NCBI taxonomy): Eukaryota > Metazoa > Arthropoda > Insecta > Lepidoptera > Noctuidae > Standfussiana > Standfussiana lucernea. The sequence goes on along the minus strand of OZ059788.1, from coordinate 6,531,767 downwards.
CATAGAACAGTATTGAGAAACTCTCTCTATCCACAGGCATATAATGCAGCCTATTGCGTAGCACAGAACCTTAGACACGACTTGGACAAAGTGCCATTTTATCTTCGATAAAGATCGTTACTTGTGTAAGTCCAATAAAGGCAGCTCGGTATATTATGTACAACCCATGCGCGAAAAGTTGAGACCCGCGTTGAATACGACTCGTAAAAGTATTTTTTAACTGTTTATAAATATAAAAAAAATATACCGAATTAACAGAATAAAATTAATTATTATTGTTTCTTAAATGAATACTTTTTTTATTTTGATCTTAGTTTTACATGGGCAAAAATGTTTGCTATTGCAGATAGAATGCAACATTTCAAGGCGCTCTCGCTAGCAGGATTTAGCCTACCAACATACCTCTCTATGATTTAACCCAATACCGAGCCTTCTGTGCTCATCTTTTCAATGCTAAGACTCATCTTCGGCTCGTCGAGCAGCCGTCGCTCGGCTCACAAAGGCCACTATTTGTCCCATAACGCTCAGAGCAAGCAATCGCCTAATTGAGATGTCGCGTCGACTACAGTAGGCCCCGGATCTGTGTCAACGGATTTCAATGTCTGCTTTACAGTTTCACTTTTATCTCTGCTTTAGAACGTTTTAATAGATTGGATGTGTTGAACTTTCAGTTTTATGTGACATTGGATTCTAGTCGAGGCTTCTCTTCTGTTGTTGTGGTCGTAGATTATCCCGCGGGAACGTACTACTGGGATATAAATTAATCCTTTGCTAACGTAGGCCATGATCAACTTGTGTCTAATTTCATTACACCGTGAAAAAATAACAGTCAGGCAGACTGTCAGACAGAGTTACTTTTGCATTTATAATATTAGGTATTATGTATAAATTTATTGTATGGAAGTGTGGATGAGGTTTGTCGTTTTCCTGTTTTGAAAAGACATGTTCAGAGTTTGAGGGTTTTACAATCTGTTCTCAAGAGTAGATTTAGTGTAGAGTTTCTTTAAATTCCAATTTTATTTTTTCGACGAAGACTTTACTGTTTCAATTTATAAGCGGATTTAATAAAATTACGAAAAAACTTGTAAGCAGTTAGTTAACTATGACGTTAGTACTAACCGTTAGTACGTACCTATGTTCATGATTATCCAACCATGAGTACCTAGTTTAAATGAAGACACTAGACCCTAGAAAACACTCGTGTCGCACAATAAACATTTAAGTATTTGGTTTTAACACTTTTTTTTTTATTATAACAAAAAAAAAATAACAAAATGGCACCTACATATATGTATGCAGGATACCACTCAAGTATAGGATACTACTCTCTAGGATTGTTGTATTTTCGATGCATCGTTGGATGATAACAAGATGGCATAATTTCGGCTCAATAACGTCATTGAAGCTAATTAGGTAATTAGCATGTTGAGTGGTTACCGAGCTATTTCCTGTCTGCAAATTATAGGTTTACTGAAGACAAACAGTAATGTCCGCAGTCGTAATGAGGTACCCTACTTGGATAATCCACAGATTTGGTTGGTGAATTATTAGATAGTACCGACACAATCGAATAGTATAAAACCCACCATACCCTTATTTTTTAAATTTAAACGATAGTAATAAGTTTACCCGTTTTTAGACATTCTATCCCAGCCTACGAATTTACCCTTTTTTTTTATTGCGAAAATCCTCATGGATACCCTCCGTCTGGGGCCAACAGAGGGTTATGTCGGACTCTAACCGACTAAAAACCCACTGTTCCTACTACTACCATGTGCCGGGGGCCTGGGAGATACAAGTACATTCGCGCGCACCCCTAGCGCTCACGTTGACGTTACGCATTACCCATACAACGTATAAACCTACGGACTACGAATCGTTTCAACGCAATAACAAAGTTAGGAAGCATTCGAGTTCACTTTAGGGTCAGTTCGAGTGTGACGCAAAAGTTTCGGACGCCATCGCGCCAGTCGCGTCGCCACTGTTTATTTTCTGTTTCACTTTTCCCTCTGAAATATTGAAAAAGATTAAATCATATATCATGTGGGCTGTTGGGTAGAGGAGCTTATATTTTTTTGTTTGTATTTCCTTCCGTGAGGAGACTACAATAGATTGCTGCATTTGCCTCTTTAAAAATAGGTATGTATAATCAACATATTACACAGAATATATAACCATACTATTTGGTGAGGCAACAGTTTATTTTATGGAATATTACAAAAGTGATACAAACGAACGAGTTTCGGGCATTGCCGTATATTCATATATGCGCGTCCACCGCCGTCTTATGTAATAGGGGGCCAGCCTATTGCCCTCAATCGGCCACAAATAGACTCTGTGGCTGCTACTGGGCAATTCCTGCTGGAAAAACCCAACAACACTGCTCCACCTGGGAATCGAACCCATGTGCAGGACCTCATGTATTATTGTATGTTTGATGTATAATCAAATCAGCCTATAAAGTTATCTCTTTCGTTGTTGAAGGCCTCGTCTTTTCGAGAGAGCGTGGTGGTAACCCACCGCGCGGGCCCAGTGCAGGGGATGGCATTAAAGGTCACATGTCTTCAATTATCAGTTCTAGGACACAGGTTTCTGCAAGATGTATGTCATAAGAAAATGCGCAAAAGAACGCGCCCACCTAGTTTCGAAACCACGGCCTATTCGTAAGTCGAGTCGTTACACCTGGGCCACCTCTGCTGTTAAATTAGACATGAAATCGACCTTAAAGGCACAGCTACCATGTTGGATAAGCGAGGCGATAACTACATAGCTATCTCTCCAACTGCTTCTTTGCTCTTTTTCACCATTGCAATGTTTCAATAGGAATGTCCACAATAATCTAAATTCTTCTTCTGTATCGAGTGGTCAGTGCATAACCTGGTGTCAGAGTTTTTGTATCAAAATATTTATTTGCAAGAAATACACTATTCACAAGGGAAGATCTTATATCCTAAAATTCATTGTATTCTGCCTGCAAGCAAGCGTGTAAATTGTTTGTTATTAAATTATTAACATTATTTATATTGCATTTATCATGTAATTGATTAATTCAATGAAGTAGATAAAGATTTTTAATTATTATTTGAAAACTGCATAAATTCCCTAACGTTATATAATCAGCTCTTTTGTAACCATTCTGTTAATTTTGTTTTAAATACCCTGTAACATTTTATATTCATTTGGAATGTTATTATAAATCATTACACATATTGTACACATTGTACCGCCCATGAGCCTCTGACTTGGCTTCACATGACGTCGAGAAATATCTCTCAGGCATGCTGGTTTCCCCATGATATTTTCCTTCACCGAAGCAAGTGATATTATACGAACGATACCGAAAAATCTGAGGTCTTGGGTTCGAACTCAAGACTTGGCAGTCCAACGGTCACACTGCTGAATCTAAATTGAGTGACCTATTGGTTTTTGAACAGTTTCTCTCTTCAAACTGTAAACCTTACGTTTTACACACATATCCCACCTTACAATACCACAGAAACCCACAACAATATTACTTTATAACGGTCCAATATAACAATATTCTGGTAAACTAAACTGTACATTCGGGAGTAAGTGAACCCACAATCGCATATGCAAATGTCGCCGGCACCGGGGGCAAAGCCATGTACAGAATATGACCCCAAGGAGTTAATGTTTTCATCCATTAACTCAAGCGAGCACTTATGAAATTCGTGGCCGCGATCCGAACGAGATTACATGGGCTAGCTGACATGTTTCTGCTTTTAAGGATGGCAGGTGGGCGGAATAGAACATTTTAGGGATGTTGGATTAAGAACTAAAATAGCTTTTGCTTAAAAAAAAACTGCAGGACGTGGATAGAGGCCAATTTCCGAAAGCAAGCTCATCTGATTATTTTTTCATGTAGGTACAAACAAACACAATCTTTTCAAAAAAATTGTTTTTATAAATAGTTAGGTCTACTGTATATTGCAAACAAAGATCATGCAGGAGGCCGTACCGCCGTAATATTTTGACTGGCAATATTGATGCATCGATGCTTAATTTTTAGTATCCGAGAGAGCTATGATCCCGCGCGCGTTCCCCTGAAGCCACCCTGTAAAATATGTAGAGTAGACTGTATTAACAAAAACTTTACAGAAGTTATTTTGTTTTTACAAAAATCATTTTACCAAGGTGGACCAGCAGGCATTACAAAAAAAAATATTACCAATTCTTCTTAAAGCTGGCAACCCTATTCCTTCTCACTCGTTACCTGGTTGATGGCACCTCAGGCGTTTGTTGCGTCTTACGTCTAGTCCAGCCACATTAGAGCTCTGATTAAACACGACCCAACCCATAACACACCCAATTACATAACCAGCGAGGGAGGAAGGGGATGTCTAAGTAACCTGGTTTATGTAAGGCGGGCTAAACCGTATTTGCTAATGGAATACAGATGTGTAGATGAACAACATTTTGCGGGCTACCATAACTACGTACACCTTGTCTTGACAATATATCTTAATACGTATATTTTGCTTGATATTATCAAATTACTGAAGGAAACCTCGAACGGCCTAAAGTTACACAACTACACAGATGTTATGTATCCCTGGAATTGTTTTGGTATTAGTCCGTAGTGCCTTTACATAAATAGTTAGGTAATCTTGGGGATAAGGTTTGTGCCGATAAGCTAGCGTTAGCTTGAATCCACTGGGTAATTCCTGGATTAGATGTTACCGATTTAATGTTTGGTTATTGTACGTAGAACTTGTAACATCTCACTAAGGCGATGCCTAAAGGCTGTGTGAAGTTTTAAGAACAATATTATACCTCTATATTATTAAATAAATTACTTCTAACAAATAATAAATTCGTTATGCATTTTAAAAATAACTCTTCAGTGGTTTTCCGCGTAGCACATTAACAGTTAAAGTTTACTGTATTGCATGTAGGCTCCCTTATATTTTCGATCGAAATACCCATACCTAAATATACTAATTTAATAATACAATTATAAGTACGTACCTAACAAGTCAAAAGAGATTTTTTGGATCCACACCGATTTTTTTTTTTATACCTGTTGATCTTACTATTTACAAATGCGAAAGTTTGTGTTTGTTTGTTACTCTTTCACGCAAAAAGTGCGATCCCGTGGTACAAATATGTGACACCAAGCGGGTGAAGCCGCGGGCATAAACTAGTAGTTTAATAATGCTACCAAAACTGCAAAAACAGTTTGTATTTTTTTTAATTTAATAAAAAAAAAAACAAAATATTTTATTTCACATAAGCCTACATGAGCACTTATAAAACGTCAAACGATAAATTGCAAGGTTCGGGTTGGTCGTTTCTTATGGTATGGAGAAGAACCGGCAAGAAACTCTATGGTTACTAATGTCTTTTAAAAATATTTGGTTTTCACAATGTTACTGTTTTACAGCGTTAGTACTGACATCAAGTGATTGCTTACTTCACAAAAACGTAAAACAAGTTAAAAATGTTAGCAAGTGGAAGCAGCTAGGAATCTACAAGGTATAATTGAGCTATTTATCCAACAAATGATCCTAGAATTAATGAAGTTATAGCTGTTGATTATTCAAAATCAGTCATTACCAATCAAGCTATTCTGAAATAGGTGGGTATCTAAATGAGATCATACAACAAAATATACCACATGCGGAAAACATCTGGCTTTTCAAGAAATTAACTCACGTCATTATAATTTTAACTCTTGACCTTTCACATAACTCGCTTCCGCATTTCCTCATGTAAATACGAAAAGGTATTTCTGCACTAAGCTTTAACTTTAACTGACAGACTAAAGACTTAAGAGCTACCTTTCTAACAGGTTGTGGCCACCCCTTTTAGGTTCAGCGATGCGAAAACACAAGCCGACAGAAGGGGTCCCGTGTTTGACTCCTCATTTGGGCACAACAAGATAATTTGCTTGAGTCGGGATACACATGCAGGAAGGTTAGTGAACTATTTGATCAGGCTGGGCTGCACTTGAATGTTACCTATTTTAGTTTCAATTAAAGTAGACATTATTGTATTGTATAGCGGGCTGGTGTCCGACAAAGTAGACATTATTAAACAAATTCCCTAATGAATCAGGAAAGGAAAAAAATCACACTAATTGAACTCGACAAACAGTTACTGAGTAAAATATGTAGTGTGTAACATTAAAATTTCATAAACAGGTACCTACACACCTGTGTAAGTTCACACCTAATTCTACATTACATTTCCTGGGAATCTCAAGCGTTCCTATTTTTTGTACCTATCCGATGGTGTCAACATAAATTCTAATTCGTACTGAAACTAAACTAGCGCCATCTGGTGACAAAAATGGCAAACAAAATTATTCCATTCAAATTGAAGTTTAGTTTTACGCGATCGAGTAGGTTTTATCAATCATAAAACCTGGCACTAGGCGATCTATGTGCTATAAAGTTATTATTTGTTATACCAAAGAACAAACACATGAAATGATTGCACGTCCTTAAGGTTCGTATGTTCCTCAGCGCAGCAAATTTCAAGACATATGGCTGCGAGCCAGAAACCGTTTAATTAGACAGTTATGCGAAATCGAGTAAATCCCAAGTGGTTCGCGTTTCATTGAATTACACTAACATCAAATGTTTCAATACAGTGGAATCTTGAATTAACGACAGGCTAAGCTAGCTTAAAATTGAGCTGGAAAGCCGGTCTAAACACAGTTTTTAAAATGGATATCTTCGTATGAAACTTGTAACTTTAGGTTGTCGGGGTCAAACTAGGCAGTCGCTCTAGGTAAAATACTGGTATTCAGCTGCATCGGCGGCCTTGAGATGAGCGCGCGGTGTAAACGTGACGTAATTACGTCGATTAACTGATTGTGCTCTTTGCAAACAATTTAACAAAAATGCTATAGGATAATTGTATTTTTAACCGACTTAAACAAATAACGAATATATGAGGTAAGAAACGCAAAAAAAGTCGGTTTTGGAGTCGGTTAAAAATAGGAGGAGGTTCTCAATTCGGTTGTATTTTTTTTTGTGTTTGTTACCTCATATCTTCGTCATTTATGGACCGATTTGAAAAAAATCTTCTTTTATCTGAAAGGTATACTTCCCAATACTTATATATTTCATCAAAATCGGTTCATAAGTTTGGTTTTTAAATCAAAATAACTGGAAAATTTATCATCCAAGTAAAGAAATTGCGAAATTGATAATTGACGATACGACAACTATAAAAAAAGGGTAAAATAAAAACATTTTTGTAAAAAAATAACCGCCTTCCAAAACAAAAGCACGAAAAAAATTGAAAATAACTTTACTTTCGGAAGTCGGTCCCAAAAAGTCAATGAAACAAACAATAGTCACCGACTTCCGGAAGTAAAGTTATTTTCCATTTTTAGGGTTCCGTACCTCAAAAGGAAAAAACGGAACCCTTATAAGATCACTTTGTTGTCCGTCCGTCCGTCCGTCCGTCCGTCTGTCAAGACCGTTTTTCTCAGGAACGCGTGGAGGTATCAAACTGAAATTTCTATATGATACTTAGTTCTACTGTCCCTGGAAGCTGTAGAAAAATCAACCTTCTAAGTCAACGCAATCAAAAGATACAGCCACTTAGGCCGCAAATTTCCGCAAATTTTCGAAACTCGCACGGGAATCAAAACCTACAGGGTACTTCCCGTGAACTTAGAATCTTGAAATTTTGTACGAAGTCACGTCTTATAGTACAGATATAGGAAAAATTACGAAAACCGTAAATTTTTAGTTTCGTCATATAAAAAAAAGTTATATACCCACAGGTTTGTACGGAACCCTCGGTGCGCGAGTCCTACTCGCACTTGACCGGTTTTTTTTGCAAGTCGGAGAGGTTCAAGAATCTTACGCATTTACGTTACTTTTACACCGCACGCTTGTGATAGGGCCCTCTGGTTAGAATGGAAGCCGACACAATATAGTTGAGAAAAGACTAGGCAGGTTATGATGGTGATGAATAACCTACTCATTTGTACCAACATTCTCTTAAAAATGTATCCGTTCAACGTTATATGAAACATATATTATGTATTTTTCACCAGACCGTGTAACCTACAATTATGTTAGAATGAAACAATAAGGTGACGTTAATGATTTTGTGATGACACGATTTCTAAATGGATTTCAGTGTTATTTTCTAACTTGAGGCAATGAGTTAATTTATTATTAAAAATGGTGCTCAAAATAATAATGTTTGAATTTGTCCCATCACAAATAAACCTCTTTTCTCTATCTAATGTACATTTAAACAAGTTTGATTTTCCTTATTTTTGTGTTGTTGCTAAAGTTCCTTGAAACACCATTCGGATATTTTTTGTCATTGATTGTGACTTGCCAACCAAGCACAACGTATACATTCTCGATAAACCAGACAGGAGGTATTTAGAAAATATTTTGAAAAATTCGCTTCATTGCCAGTACGACGTAAAACTGTGATTCCGGAGGTAGGTTTTACTTTCATTTAGACTTTATTTAATATAAAACCATGGAATAAAATTACTCCTACCTTAAAACAACTCCAAATGAACAAAATCAATAAATCCAAACCGAAATTATTCAATAAAAATAATAAAAAAAGTTAATTTACCACAAAAGATCTAAAAACAACCATTAAAACAAAAACAATATTTTCTGTTTCGAAGAATTGACGCGTAAAGTTTTTCTACGGAGGGCAAACGTCAATAGAAACATGCACTTTCAACGAATAAAATCGAAGCCCCTTTCAACGAAGCGAAAGGGCGCCGAGTGGGAATCGGGATAGTCCAGGCGGAAGTGACGTTGCAGGTAGATAATAACCGTGGTCGGGCGCGTCGCCCTCGCATTGTGCAGCTTCCGGTCCGTACGGGGCTCTGACAACGATAATCTTCGACGTACGCAATTTTGGTATTGGATAGGGAAACCCATGGAGTATGATTGCCCAATGTTATGTTATTTGTTTTCGTAACTGTAATATTATTGTGAAGTTGCTCAGGTTATCGTTACACCAATCTGCATGATTCATTTTGTCATCGTACCACTTCAGACTGTTAATATTTAAAATCGGTTATCGTCATATCGCTTAAATTAATCTACATATTATATTGCTCAATAAAGTGACATTATCACCTTTGTTTTTTCATAACATAATAAATTCTAATAAATCACACGCATCTCTAATCTACTAATTCACGTCCACCAACAAAAAAACACGTATCTAACACAAAGGCGACTCCACGTCTTTCCTTGTCCTCGGCACCCTTCGCAATTCGGTGTAGTGACCCCGAGCGTGGACTAGTAAATAGTCGCGGGCGCACCTGGGCCCAACACTTACAGCTTCTTAAGTGTGTGCTGAGTAAAACAAGCTAATGAAACATAAACACTGGCTGGTTTATCACACACAAGGTTTAAAGGTTTACATTTCCTGCTTTTTGTAACGGTAAACTGGGGTCTATTTGGGCACCAATCTTAAGAGGTTTATCCTAGTGGTCGTTGGGTTGGGTCACCTTTCGATTGATAAGCTTTTATTAAGCTTACCTATATCAAATCATTTTATTATCAGGCAACTGAGGCTCATGGATGAAATACACAAAATAATCTTATACAATTATAAACTAAAACATATTAAAAAACCTTATTATTAAAACTATAACTAAACACGTACAGTAGTCGACGTCGTGTTTCGCCGCGAGGTGTACACCATTCGGCCAAAAGTCCTCTTTCAAGCAGGTCTGTAGATGTCCGGTTGGAACTCGTACCACGAATGACTTAAAGTTAATATTGTGGCGCGATTCGAACCTTTCAAACCTCAAAGTCCAGCTGGTCTTCACTTTCAAGTACTGCGCCACTTCCTCAACTGTCGTTGAATGATGCAGACGCGAAATGTACAGCTGCGTCGTAGGCACAGCAGGGCGCAGCAGCATGTTGGGTCCACTCGGTGCGGTACCGCACTGGTTACGAGAGCAGGGTTTCTTCTTCTTCTTTTCTACTTTAGTGAAACCCACTTCATCAACTATATACTACTACTATACACATGTGACTGTGACATGTATATAATATAGGAAGGTCTTGCAAGAAAGATCTTTCAAGATAATTTTTGGCCACTCATTATTGGCCTATTTCTTTGTTTTGATAAAAATACCTTTTATCTTGAGGTATAATATTTTCTTTTCGGGTGTTATCTGATTTATTTACTCAACAGCAGCGATACTACGCGTTCCTACTTAGGAAGGTACGTGTTTCATGAACTTACATAATTAGTTTGCAGGAGCATGTGTATTTTTTCTCTTTCCGTTCGGTATGATCCGCGAATGTTGCATAACTAGTGAAATATGTAAGTTCGAAAATTATATATCAAACTTAATTGCCACAAAGCCGTAAAGTCTAAACCAATAAAATCTAGACTGAGTATCGAAACCGTTTGCCGTTGACACAGCAAACACTATCGACGGCCAGCAGCTCCCCTTCCCGAAATATACGAGATCTAAGCTCCCATAAATAAAAATTCCAAAACACACATTTCAAAGTTTAAATTTTTTTTTCTTGCAAAAAAAACTATTTTCGGCCTATGCGAATAAATCCGTATATTGGCGTCGATATTTATGGCGTGGTATGCTCCCGCCATATCTCTGACTTTCCACACACTTCCGCAACATTGAACGGCCATAAACTAAACAGAAAAAGGGACACTATAGCCCTTTTTACAAAAAATATCGTTCGGACCCTTGGTTATTGCAGTTTAAAAATAAACCGCGACGATATCTTCGTGAATAATGCCCAGCATCAAAAGTTTCTAAATAAAAACAATGATTGAAGTTGAAACAAAAGTGTTTTCGTTTCATCCGTAGATTAGGATGAAAAATGTTCAGTTTCGAATCTAATTCGGAAATAAATAGACGGAGGAAATGCAACATTAATCTTAAATAAAATTAAGTGTAATACAGCGTTATTCTCGATGGAAGATGAGCTCATAAATCAAGCACTTCGAGGACTGGCATTCTTTGAGGCATTAAGGCGTTGACGGGAATATCGCGAATAAATTACGAAGGTAGCGTCTTTATTACAATATAAATAAACCGATATTTATATTAATACCTCGACAAGTTAATTTGTGCCATAATTTTTATTAATCTCACACTTTTGTTGGTCACTCCGTATCGTTTATTTGTTATGTGTACCTCTCGTAATGGATAATTAGTTACTATATCACTTACTCATTAAAAAAAAAACGTTGAGCTAAGTGGAAATTATATACGTTGCATAGTATTAAAAACATTCAGTAAATCAATAATTGATTTCTGAATATAGTGTGAGCTGGTATAATAGCAGAAACAAAAGAGTAAGAAATTTATAATTTTATTAGAGTCGACAAAAGAAAATCATTTATGAGAACTCCGATTAAAAAGTTTAGGTACCGATTCAAACTGACTAGTTTATTATCCCTTAACTCCTTAATTCCCCAAAGACACGTCACAATTACCCAACCGTATTCATACGCAATATACAGTTTAAACTGTAGGAAGCATACAACTCCGTTCCCCGAGCCATCCCGTTGAGAGCAAACCAAATTGTTCTGACACGGTAACTAAACAAGCTTGCACCGGGATTCCGGAGTCCGGGACTTGATAATTGATCTTATACACCGACACTTCCAATTGTTGAGGTTTCGTGTGTTCTGCTTTGTCGTGATCTGTTTCGTGTGTTTTGTGTGAGAGAGATTTAAAGGCGAATTTCAGCAATGAAACTACACTTTAGATGTTGGCACTGACGCCAATTTACCTTAACAATGATGACTGATCGAATGGACGCGGTTTAAATGTGCTGATGAGATACATTGGTGTGATTAAAAAAATAATTGTCTTCAATTTTTAAGTGTTTTAATCCTTTGTCCGTGTTCCCTTTATACATATTCTGTTTTATTCCACAAAATCACTAACTTCTATGAATCACATAAAGTTATTGGCCAAACTATCGCTCGCAATTTTTAGCCACCCCAATACTGGACAGCAATTGGCCGCAGTAATGGTACGGGTGGATGGCACGTCCCAACACCTGTACAGTCCTAATCAGCTGCTATTATTTATTCGAGCCACGTCCCGTGGTCTGCTCGCCTCTCAGATAGAACATGGAATTACTGACTTTCACGCTTTCGGCCACATCTGATTGAGCTAATCTGTGCTTTTATTAACGTTGTTGTACGGTGAAGAATTCGGAGTTTTGTTGTTAGTTCCACGTTTTTTTTTCATCAGTTACTGTTACTACTAGTGTTCACTACAAAATGTACTTGATGTTAGGAGCAAGAAAATATAAACTTATAACATGGAATAAATTTGAAAAGTTAACTGGGAGAGATGTCTTGTGGCATTAAGTGGTATATATACTACTATTGTACATGAAGTTTAAATAAATAAATAAGTACACGAGTTTCTATGCTGTTGGGGTACGAACAGCATGGAAACATTTTGTTACTTATATAAAAAACTGTTCCATGAATTTTGTTTAGTGACTTCGTGAGAATTTCTAAAACAGTTATCATCTAACTTCTATTTAATTAAATATCTACGGTATTTACAGTTCTGCAAACTGAATACTAAGCCGTGTGAAACCTGGCTGGAGTAAGTACTACATTCACCGAATACGGCCGTTGCGAACAAACGGATCGTTGAAATTCCGTCAAACATTATAACCTAAGTTAAATACCGATTGATCGGTATGCGCATTTATTAGTTAATCTTTCCCTTTATGAAACCTTTCTTTTAGGTAGACCGTATTGAAAATCAATAATTGACCGTATATAGGCGTAGGTATAATAATTTAAACACAATTAATTATAGAAAATGTATCTTTAAGATATCTGAATCTGGGAAAATACTAGATTTATGTTGACGTTACCTTGATAGATAGAACACAAACAAATCCGTAATAAAATAAGTCCAAGATAAAGTAGCGAAGAAACTTAGGCTGAAATAAAGATTAAATCTAAATTAATTTCTAACCAAAGTCCAAAAAACGAGCACTGGTGGCCGGCGCCCACATACGTATTAAAGGTCGTGAGTTCGCCTGCAGCCCATTTTACTTTTTTTAATATATTTCATCTCCACTGTTCTCAAAACGGTGAAAGAAAACATCCTGAAGAAAATGTCTTAGAACCAAAAATTCGAAGACATGTGACATCTACCAAACCGCACTAGGTCTGCATGGTAGATTACAGCTCAAACTTTCTCACAGAGCCTTTGTTCTAGCTGTGAGAACATTATAAGGTGATTAGGAGGCGATATCTAAATAAATGCTGCTGTCGCATTTTTCTTAATTTATTTATACTACTAAAACTTTTTTTTTCAACCAATCAGACTTATTCCTAATTGCCCATTTTCCCCACTCTACCCGCCACATAGACACGAACACTCACGTACGATTTTATGTCTAGTCGGGGACACAACGGACTGCCAGACACAGCATCGGGCGTTTGATAGTCCAGTTTGATACCACCTCCCCTCATTATGGGATTTTGTTTATTTATACTGTATTCCTCCGGGTTTTAGCTGTAAAACTTAGTTTTATTAAGGCTTCATATAATGTTTTACGGTTTTAGTTTTGCAGTTTATGTCTTGAAGTTAGAATTCAAATGGGAATCGGCCCAAAACGTGTCTAGAACTCTACATTCACCAATAATTTGCATAATATTTTCATACAATTTCATCTAAGAGTGTGTGGGTCTATTGCGGTGGAAAAAAAAATTCATTACGTTCTACTTCAAACTAATTAAATTTCAATTATTCATCATATTAATTAGTTGTAAAATAAAATTAAAAGAACATTTTAATGTTACTTCGGGATCATACTCTTTCTTTGTTTTGTACCTATGTACACACCGACACATATTCAATACCACTGTCCAATTTACCAATGAAGATACAATTGAAAAAACGATCCCATTTAAAAAAAAATATAGGATTTAAAATGACGTACTATTTCGGTTACTACATAAAACGCTATCCCGAACTAAAATCCGTCCGAACCAAGCAAGTTGTGGCTTTAAATTTTATTCCATACAAAACAAAGTACATCATGTAGCCTCGTATTCCCGACGTTTCCATTACCCGAATGTTGCGGGATACGGGATTTTAAAAGTGTCTAAGCAAGTAATTGCTCTGCCAGTTACGGCACTGGATTTGTAAACTTAGTGGCTGATGTGGTCGGCTTTGGTACTTTATCTTTTTCTAAGGTAGGTAGGTAAGATAAGTACGTATAGTTAAAGAAGGTTATTTGGGTATATTCAAGCCCTTTTGATGTGAAAGGGTGAAGCAACAGGCAATTTTAGAGATACGTTGTACCCATTTAAATGTAGGGTTCCCACATGCAATTATTAGATAAATAAATTATTTCTATTTCAGCTGTCGTAAAGTTTTAAAACATAACACGTTGGTAACTAAGGGACCTCGCGCACTACATGGCCACGATCACGACTTTTGGCCGCAGAAGCTTTGACCAAGAAGAAAGTTTGGTCGCACGACCGGGCGTCCAACCAGTTTTGTTCAAGATAGCGGTCAGTTGTGCGACAAGTCGTGGTCATAGCTGCGTAGTGAATGGGGTTACTGAGACAGTAAATTAATCAAAGCCTCTACATAAGCCTGCCTAACAATATTACTATGCTGGAATGTTAATTGCAATCTCCAGATTTTTCATCGTTCAATTAATTCAGCTTCATGTAATATTTTTAGAAATTCTATTAAACAATACTGAAGGCTATTTATTATCTTGTTTATCACTAAAATCACGTATAAATTGACTGGCAAAACCCAGTGTAAATGGAAAGGCATAAACACAAAACACCGCCTCGTTATTTCAATTAAAAAAGTTTAAGTCTCGAAAATGAAATCGCCAGATTTCATTTTAAATTACACACAAATCCGACTGCTGGTCAGTACGTAGTAGTTACTGTCATTAATAAAATCAGTTGGAACAAATATTAAACATTCCTCGTTTCAAAGCGGCGGACAAGCGTTTTAGTAGTCCTACTCATAAAATATAAGGATGTGGCTTCTAGAACAGCGGTAATGAGAGGTGCATTTTCGAATTTGCTAGGAATTTTGTACCCAAATTGCCTAAAACACAGTCACTGACAATCCGAAGGATTTTTTTAATGAAATTCATTTGTTTTGATTTGTCTACTTGAAACCGCAAATAACACAATTACTGTTGTTGCATTGCCAAAATGAATGGCATTCGGATTGTGTGTGTTACGCAAATACCCCACTTGTCTGGCCTTTTCTTTATAGGCAAAGGCTCTCTAGTATTCTCCAAACTTTCTTTACACCGTACCATACTATGACCGTGCTATGAACGTATAAAACACGGAACAACAGGGACTACTATGCTCACTAGAACGTTTCAACAGCGTATCATACCCGTTAACAACGGTCGTCATCGAGTTTAGAACGGTCATCATTCGCGGTTAAACCTATATTCTTTGTATTGATAATCATGAGACTATGCCCACTAGACCGTTCCATCACCGACCAACATCGTCGTGTGCCATGCACAGACCGTCAACAATTGTCGGTGAGAATAATTTGCCGAAACGCCGATACTAAGTAGTAATTAGAATGACAAATGCGCTTACGCACTAAACCTAGTCCAACCCGCTGAATTCGAAGCCTCACTCAGTTAAGTAACGGACTTATCTTCGATGACACGTGGCCACGCCCCCTGTCGGCCCTTTGATGTAAGCCCCTGTCCGCCCAATGTTGTCTCAAAGCTCTATTTAATTGCTACCTCGTTATTTCTGGATTATTTACACAGTGAAAAACGTTTTTAATCACAACGTTTGTGAATGAATCGTATGATCAAACGATTCTGCTCGTATGTAACTGTTATTTAATTGCCGTTAAATCGATTCTCGTATGCATTTTGAACGATTTCAAAGGGGTTTTTAGTGGAAATATGGTTGGTATTAGGGTTGTTCTATTTTGACGTTGGGATGATTTTATGTATGATTTTATGTGTAATATTTAAGTCATAATGCACTCAGTATTATTTAATTTTATTTATTTATAGGTACTTAAACATAACTTGCGAAATCTCTGCCCAACGTTTCGGCGAAAACAGGCTTGAAGTTATGTTTAATTTATTTCAGCTTTTATAAATCCATCGAATTTCATAGCGCATAATAAGTCTTGAATTAGAAATATTAGGCGTTTTTAAAAATAATCATTATTTTCTTTGTACCCGCTTGGTTACAAATTGATGCTTTTAATGCTTGACTTCTAAATCAAACCCTAATAAAAATAAAATCGTCAATGTATAAAATTGATAATTTTCACGTAAATGGACAAATATTTTACCTAAATAAATAAAATAGATACTAAACACGACCCTTTCCCGTGTTTATTTTGAAAGCGACTGAATCCGTATTATACCTTTATTCCGACACATCTCTTTATTCTACTTAAACGTTAAAACCAATTTATTTTTCATAAATTATAACGAACGATCCTTTTTTACAGGGTTGATCCTCCTGATCCCTCCAACCTTCAGGTAATATTTACTCCCACGTTCCAAATTAAATTGGTATATCTCTTTATGACAAAAATTCTAATCATACAACCCTTTTATGTCGCTTATGAATATCCTCTCAATGGAATATTCGTACAACTATTTTTAGTTTGAAAGCATTCTGAAAATATTACCTACCTTTTATTTGTAAAGGCCCTCGTTGGCTACGATTTCCCAGAAAATCCTGTACCTCTAAAAGCAGGATTTTCCTCGAAAATGATATTGGTTGGTAAAGATAAACCAAAGGCGGTTTGAAGCTTACAGGTAAATACAGTTAATGTGTTCCACGAAAATGATTGATTAAAAAATGAATAAAAACTTTTTTCACACATTGTGTCCCTTCCATATTAAACTTGTGGACTTCTTACATTTTTCACGATAGTACTCTAATGCCCGGTTCCTATAAACAAGAAACGAGTGGTTTTGCATTAGTTTTAGCTTCTGCTCGTAGCAATTACTACGCGTCGTAGCAGTCGTATTATACTCCGTCGTAGCAGCGTAGACCAGCTACGCTGCTGTCCACGTGAAACTTTGCTATCATTGTTAAATGGCTGGCTCATATATTTTTTATTAAAACATAGTGAGGATGTCAAGGTTTAAGTGATAAATAGTGGGTAATAACATGAAAGCGTATTTTTTTTATAAATTTATAAAACAGGTTTATCCTATCGTAATAGGCAGACACAAAAACTCACAGTTTATTTCGGACAAAACCTTATTTTTTTGCTAAAAATATCTTTAATCCGTTGCACGTGTAGTGTAGTAACACTAGTAACAACAAATGTCCTAAATTCACATTCGCAGTTAATTCGACCTCATTGTCTGGCATTTTTCGTTCTCCTAATCTTGTTAAGCAAATCCGGGGGAGGATGTGACACGGGTCCAGGGATTTTGTTCACACATACCGTTTTTTCTAGTGTAACCTTACATATGTGTCTGTTTCCAGTGTAAATTAGAACGATCCATTATAGCTTACGAGCATCATTTGATAATCCAATTGGTAGGTTTATCTTAAAAACCAACAGCTAAAAACAGCTTCTAGATTTCTTTCACTCACTTTTGCAACGTTATGAATGATAATGATAAACGATGTTTATTTTGTAAATAGGTTTTACAAACACTTTTACACTGTTTTTTTTTTAAACTTTTTTTTGTGAGTTTCGTACCTGACTACTCTGACAAGAAACAGCCGAAACAAACTCAGAGGTCATAGTCTCTTTTAAGGTCCTTCTCGGTTATGTACTTCTTTCTGTTATAGAAACTTCTAGAGCTTTTGATTTATATACCTAGATATCTAACTGATAGGAAATTACATTCAGATCACATTTTGTTCGTCTAGAAGACTCACCTATAAACAAACTTCAGTCTATTGAAAAATTAAGTAGCAATAAAAAATTAAGTGGCCCAAGAGTCTAACAACCAGTCTTAGCAAGGGGTATCATATATCCCAGTACTAACTGGGTTGTGGAGATCGGATAGGTAATCGCACCATGTAAAATACTTGTATTCAGCTGATTCCGATATGACTGGAAGCCGACCCCAACATACATAGTTGGGAAAAGGCTAGGCAGATGATGATATCTGAGTTTTCTCTTTGGTTTGTAAGCATTACAGCAACGTACAATCTCACTGCAGAGAGTTTTCATATAAATCATTATAGGTAGATAATAACAAGTGTAACGTTGTTGTAAATTGCTCGGAGCGATATAGCACAGCCCTTCGTTTACTGCGTGAAATGTTCCTTATCTGGCACTGAAAAGTGGAACTTTGGTGAAATATCTATGTAGGTCATACCATACATGCATGTGTTATGGTGGCATCTTTCATTATTGCAATTCCAAGTAATTAAGGTACCGTTAATGTTTTACTAACCACACTACCACTACTAATCACTGTCGTATTTTAAACTGTCGGCGTTGAATAAAACGTTGAAAATCCAACTTACAGCAGAAAAGGCTTTTATATGAGTGACTGCTTCGTTGGCCAGCGTTGGCCAGTGATCGCAAGCGCGGCTGCTGGGTATGAAGTCCTGAGGCCGATTCCCAAGCCTGGCAAAGTGTTATTGATTTCTCAGTACCAACCACTAAGTCTGGATTTGTACCCGGTGGATGGCAATAGGCTCGCCCCCTATTACATGGGACTTAAACATAACTGTCAAAATGTGGGTGTACCAATGGGTACACCTCTGCCGGACACATGGTAAAGGCGATTACAAGCATGATGTTATGTTTATGTTTTTTTTAGGTGTAGCTTAATGTTACTAAAAACGGACACAAAAGACATTTGAGATTTCCAAGAATCTCGGTTTTTAACTGTCTTCATTCGTTCACCACTATTTCGTTGTGAGGTAAGCATGACAAAACTATCTAATACCCCCTAAAAATAACAATTACAAACATATCCATATACTATATAATATAGGTATAATCCTTCGAGGGCTGCAATACACGAGCCGGGATAACTAAGCCGATTACAATATTCGAGTGACTGTCACCCCCTCTTAGGCGACTTGTTAGCGACTAGACGCAAGTTTGTCTTGTTATAACTCGACTCGACTTCGGAATATGATTGTACACGTCTACACATCCGGATTTTAAACCGTATTGTACTTTAGAGATGCTACACCACTTCGATATAATTGGGTGTTGAGTTCTATGTTTTGATTGTAAGAGGCAGGGTAAGTCCGTATACTTGTATAAACAGAAAAAATTTCATAGGAATAAACAACAAATTTATTTGGCTACCTATTGTTAGTGTTTGTTCGTTAACGTGTGTTGTTAAATGTAAACAGTTTGTCATTTTATCCTTCTATAGAATTTAAGATTTTTGTGGTAAACTCTATACTGGGACAATACTTCCGCATAGCCACTATAAACTATGTACCTATAAGCAACATGGTTTGTTGTTATGTTATGGGTGTTGATTAGACGTGACACGGAAATAACAACGACATACTACTGAATGTTTTAGGGTTCGATGGCACAAAGCCAATTTTGCCTATTTTTAGCCTTAAAACACATAATTATGTCCTTTTCTGTGAAAACGAAAATATGTACGGAACGAAGTCTTTATCATAAAATGTTAAACGTTATCGTAAAATATACTACCCTACTAACCCAGCTCTATCTTATTCTATCCTATATTCTCCAGCTCTTTTATAGCTGTAGCCTTCAAGAGTGGCTAGAAAATGAACTTCGCTTACGTGGACAGGCAGTTGAAATATAGCCCATTAAGTTTTCAGTGCATTCAGAATATGTGTCTACATAATACACGAAGGAGTAAGCTACTACCAGAACTAATTCTGGTTACTTTTTCAGACACTAAACTGGCCGGTAATATTTACCTGTTGAAATAAAGATATGTTTAGGCAGGAAAATTATAAGTTAAAACCCAATCTATACTTCTGCACTAATACTACATGTTGGTAAGTTTGGATGTAGGGTGTAATCTTCAGAACTACTAACGAGGGATAATTTCTAACCATAATGCGAGCTAAACCGCGGGCAAAAACTAGTTCTTAAAAGAATGAAAGCCTGAAATAATGGTCCCATTTTTTAGATTTCTCTATATCGCTTGCTGGACACATCACCAAGTTGGAGGCATAAAACAATATTTTACAAACCCTGCAATAACCTCACGACAAAGTTATAAAAAAACTGTAACGACACTTCTTTTAATTTAACTTCAACCATCAACATTTTACAGCAAACTCCCGATACTTTCTATTGTATTGAGTCGTAAATCGTTACCTTCAAGGGTACAATCAAAACAAGGTTATAAAAGCAACAACCTGGCGTAGAATCGATGAGGAGGGCTTGTCGGGACTCTCACTAAATTCTTAATACCTCACGTAACGGTTAAGGAGGGTTCGCACTAGTGTTGCTACGCGACAAGTCCCGGGATTGGGATGGCGGGACGGGAGTGTCGTAGACAGAGATTATGTGATGATGGAAGTTTTGGGAATTAGTTTAGATAGGAGTGTACAATACATGTCTGGAATATTTTTTTTACTTTTATTTAGTATGCTATGCAATAGTATTTCTTAATGTTAAGTAGGTACCTACCTAATTTTATTAACTGATATAAATTTGAGCAATCTATCTATCTTTTACTCACAATCTTTCTTGAACTATTCATTTTACTTTAAACAGACATTTATCGCTTTTTATAAACAATTTATACTAAATCCCGGGAACCCGTCCCGCGAATATCTAATTTTGGACAACACTATGCAATAGCTACTTATCTTTTATTGTGCAGCCTCCAGACAATCCTGCCATGTTCGTGAAGATCGATCGATGATAATGCACTGAAGCTCAGAGATCAACGTGCTACGAACTTTGTACGAAGGTTTTAAACTTTTGGGAAACTTTCAGACGTGTTTGTTAAGGGTTTTTTAATTCATATGTATAAAATAATACATACAAACAATGTATGATTTAATTTTAGAATGGATTATCCTTACAGTTGCCAACGATATCCGTCGTTTACTGAGACATAAGTTTATGGACAATAAATTGTAAAATTGTCAAAGATGTCCCGGGAATGTTAGGACTTTTGCCAACACTATTTCTACTTTTATTGCGAGCCTTTGAAACAATGTTGCAGTAATAAAATCTAAATGAAGTTATTAAGTTTTGAAAGTTAGTTACATCTTGCCTATACAAATAATTTGAATAACCAGCACTTCCTATTTTTAATTGATCTTAGTCAATGCCAAACGTCAAGTGTCTATCCTTTTACTAGCTTTAATGGGGCCATATTTAGATCTAACAAGACGCAGTTGAAAACCAGTATTTTACATGGCGCGACTGCCAATCTGACCTCCACTAGTTCCACAACGAACCCTTTGGGAAGACTAGTTGTCAGACTCTCGGGCTGAATACCCGTCAACTACTGTCAAAGATGTACGTATGGCAGCCAGAACCAACGGATACACGAGTTTATTTTGCTAATCACTGCCAAAACAAATTCTAATTTAAAAAAAGAACAACGCAATAAAACTACGACTCTTCATTAATTCACGTCAAGTATTTACGCTGTTTTAACACGGAATGCAACGTAAACTCCAAATTACATACATAAACATGGGGTCCCTAACAAAGGTTACAATTTATCGAGGGGGAGCAGACGCATTAAAAAGAGGAAAAAGCACGATGCGATAGGTAAATGCATACGTACAATCGGTAAAGTGAATGATCAATGGAAGTACAGACGAGTTTCAGTGTTTGCTGTAGATTGGCTGGTTTTTTTAATCGTAGGATAGGTGTTCGATTTTATAAACGCTAGACGCGGTAATGTTATCATTGACTTGTGTAGGTAACATAACATAACATCACGCTTGTA
The DNA here is from genome assembly GCA_964057025.1 of Standfussiana lucernea. NCBI lineage: Eukaryota > Metazoa > Arthropoda > Insecta > Lepidoptera > Noctuidae > Standfussiana > Standfussiana lucernea. Next base: position 6,509,895 of record OZ059788.1, on the reverse strand, counting down.
ATCCCCGAAGGGTTAGGCAGAGGTGTGCCTAATAGTAGGTACACCCACATTTCGACAGTTATGTTTCAGACCTATGTAATAGGGGGCAAGCCTATTGCCATCAACCGGGCACAAATCCAGACTCCGTAGCTGCTACTGAGAAATTCTTGATGGAAAAACCTAATAACAATTTGCCTGACCTGGGAATAGAACCGAGGACCTCATACCAATCACCAACGACGCAGTCATCAATGTGGCGTGTAGCTATAATTAGAGAAGTACCACCGCCATCCTGTATGTTCAATAGATACAATTCCTCTATCTTTCTTCTTTATCGTGTAGTTAGTGCCTAACCTGGTGACAGAGTTTTTATGCCGCCCAAGGGCCTCTGACTTGGCTTTACATGTCGTCGAGAAATATCTCTCAGGATGTTTTCCTTCACCGAAACAAGTGATAATTATAGGTACTACAATGCGCACATCATTCCGAAATCAGAGGTGCGTGTCTTGGGTTCGAACTCGAGACCTATGACTAACTAGTCCAACGGTAACACCACATGACTATCACTGCTCTACCACTATAATTTCACCATAAAATTTCATGAATATCGTATTTTCTACATATAGTTTTCCTACTTCCGAAGCCATACAAGCGCCAAAAGGTCACTGTAACCTTGGTAAGCTTTTAACTACGTCAAGTTTACTGGTTGGCTAACTAGAAGGAAAAAGATCGCTTCCAAAATGTATTTCAAGTGTTCGCTCTCCACAAACTGACCGATGGCCCTGGATAAATAAGCAGGTTTCTGGCCTCTGAGGTCTGATGTTTTAACTTTTTTACTGGTGTATCAGTTACTGCAGTCATTTAAGTCTGACAAACTGGACGGTTATCACACCATTTGTTAGTCTGCCCCATTGGTCGGCGGTGTACACCGCGTGTAGACTGGATTGACGGTTTTAGGGGCTGTACTATCACAGTTATTTCCCCACGACGCGTTTTGTAGGCAAAGAAATTGACAATGTTAGTTGTTTATTTCTGAATTTCATTAAAGACGCTTATTATCATTGATCATTCTTAGTCAAAATAATTTAAAAGAATCTACTGATTAAGTGGTTAGAATTTCAAATGATATACTAAATCACTACATACCAAGGATTTTGGACTACATGATTTTCACACCAGTTAGCTAGTAGTATAAGCCAGAAAATTACTATGACTACGTTTCAACTTAATTTATTTAAATTCATGCAAAGTAATATTTATTATTTGAAAAAATAAAACTATTTCATATTCAGGAAGATTTTTATTAAGTACCAATGTCGAAATTCATCAAAGCTTCTCTTAAAATCGAATGATCCGTCAAGACACATTGACCATTTACCTACATCTCTGAACCAGCCACACCAAAACAATAAAAACATGGTAAATAAACCTGTAGGCTCAACAAGAAGTACTCTTAGCCGGATATGTAAAGCGAACATGACGGGCGAATATGTCACCATGCGCTGATATATGACAGGCTCTAGCTGTTAACTTATGGAGTTCCTTACCCACTAGTGATGTGCTGGAGTAAATATCGATGTTATGCACACCCCTTAGTACCGTGATTCGTCAGCAATCGGATAAAGGTAAAGTGTTGGCTTTTCTGTCAAAAGTTTCCCAGTAACAGCCCATACTCTGGAATTGTGCCCGTTTGATCGCAATAGACTAACCCCCTTTTACTGATACACCTCAGCCTAGACTTTGTTGGTTTATGTTATTTGTGGTCGTATCGACAGATGTGTCAATATGCGAAAGTCCAACTCTCAACGACTCCCTCAACACCAATAATTCACCAACTAACCAACAAAATTAATATTTTCATCGACACAGCAACCCTGTCCCCTCCCTACCTATAACCACTTTACATTCAACGCGTTCTCGACGGCGGCAAACGACTAATCTCCTGATATATCGGCGCTCACCTTCCCTTATCTAAGGAGATCTTCGAAAAAGTGCCCCTTTATTACTCTATGGATTACCCCCGTGTACCGGGGAACCCTATAAAGCCTAGTGATCAGTATATAATGGAGTCAGGAGAGGCTTCTTGTGACAATGTCTGGAGTTATGTTTCATTTGTTAAAGTAATTTGTCTTTTTATTAATGAAACTTTCAGATTAAATCCAAGCTTGAAGAGCGTTAGAGCACCGTGCGTCGAGAACAATGAGAACATATTAGACCTACTTGTACAACGACATATTATGCTTCATGCTTCGGTGCTATCACGCGATGTTCGCTTTTACAAGGCGGGAGAGAAGCAATACAATAGCGCGTCAGAGTCGGAAGTCCATCGTGCAACTTAAGCGTACGCAAGAAATGCTGTATCGATGCTGACTCAAGTTTCGCATCTCGACTCAAGCGCGACAGCATCGGGGTAGTAGCGACACAGAATCGTGGTTACGTGGGCGAAGGTACACAGCCAGCGACATCATCACTACTGTTTCGCGGCCGTTTTGCGTTTGCATAATGGCTACAGCATCGCCTCAAAAAGTAGCCCGTGAGCAAAGGCCCTCAAATGTTAATCCATTTCTCTGCCTCGTGTCAGCAAGCTACCTACGCGATGATATCTTCTTCTATGATAAAAAGATTAGGTAGTCAACAATTATGATTGTAGGTATGATAACGCACTATCCCGGATGTGAGTTGTGGTGTACCCGGACATAGTTTTTACCGTCTACCGATAATATCCTAATCTCATAATTAGTCCATGTGACTCAGAGGAAAGCCTCAAGTTTTAAATTCCTATCTGTGACTAACAACTTTAAGAGACAGGTTTTCTGACGTCTGATGTCCTATCTAATCAACTATTACTATTACATAGGATTATAATCAATACATCCTTACGTCAGTGCAATAATCCGAAAACAAGGATGATTCACTGATTATATGTATGGTGATAAAATTCCGTAAAGTAACTCCTGATAAGATTTGGTGATAAGATCAAGGAAAATGTTTACCTTAATGTTGCTAGGCGAAAACTGGTTTGATTAATTGCTTTAGTTTTCACCATGAATAATAAGAATCATTACATAGTATAAAACAAAGTCGCTTCCGGCTGTCTGTCTGTCCCTATGTATGTTTAGATCTTTAAAACTACGCAACGGATTTTGATGCGGTTTTTTTTTAACAGATAGAGTGATTCAAGAGGAAGTTTTAAATGTATATTTAGTATCAGCATTGCAGCCGTGGGTCGCTAGTAATTCATAATTCCGTGGAAGTGATCATCTAAATACTTTGCTAAAGCTACTGAATACTAGCTGCACCTAAAGATTATATTAAGCATCACGTTATTTTTCATCTAAGTTTATCAACCTATCTTTGGCAACAAATCAATTTCAAATTCTGTAACTGAAAAGAAACGAGGACGACGTTTGGGTTAATCTCGAATATGATTTCCGAAAAATCACGTTGTTGGCCGGTTTTAAAAAAATATGTTTAAAAGTGCCCCTCAAACTGAGATACCGTTCTAAGTCAAATACTGGAATCCAGCTCTCAACACATCAATATAATACAAAAGCATTTTAAAGCTCTACCCAACCAACTGCACCTACAAAAATCGTGAAAAGAAACACAAGTGACAAGTTAGTTGTGAACAAAACAAACGCAAGCCGGTTATCTAGTCGGATGGCAGGTCGAAGTTTGACAAAGCATTTATTGTTCGTGAAGAAGCCGGCTTCGGGAGAAGTCGGGAGACCTCGGCAAACTTCGGGAACGCTCGCACACGATAACGAGTTCTAAACTCAGGCACTGATACGAGTTCGCCTACTGGATTGCTCTAATATGGTTCACAACTTCTCATGTATGGTGTATTTGTGAATAAGGTTGAAAATAGGAAAATTGAGTCATTGCTAGAATGCATGTTATTGCTAGAAGATTTTGAATGTCATTATTTTTTTATTGAAGAACACGTACTATTTACGTCTCCTTAGTTAGCTGAACCCTAGTTTCTGAAAGGCTCGACTTTAAATTAGATATGGGCTTGCAAAAGAAGCGTTTGCAGACAAACAACAGCCAGATGGGTTAACGACCTGCAGAAGATCTTAGGGAAGACCTGGATGAGATTAGCACAAACCAGGGAAACTTGGCAGTGAGTGGAACAAGGTTGGCATGATGGTAGACTTGGAGGTTTGCTCCACACCTCATGTAAGCTTTCGCAATTGGTCGGTAAAAACGACAATAGCTAAAAGAGACAGTTGTCCACAGATTCACATTAGCTTGTAGAAAAGTGGTATGGTTTTTACTAGAGCACCATGCTGGTTATAAAAGTATTAACTTAATAATTAATGTTTCATATCACACCAATTTAAACTCTCAAAGTAAATGACAGTAAACTTTCATGTATATAAACCTCAGAAACTTCAAAATCTCCCATTCATTCACCAAAGTACCTACAGTCACGCGACGGAAATCCATCGGGTGTCATGTCAAGCATTCATCTTAATCATTAACACTCGATATTTAAAGTAAACCATAAAGAAGTATCCAGAATTCCGCTATATAAAGCTTACCATGAAATTAAATGACACCAAACCTTCGAACCTAAACCTACGTATTCACTAACAGTTGCTTGTTAAGCGCCTGGAGGCTTGCGAGTCGCCCAGCAAATAGCGAAGTGTAATGAACGTTCTACAATCTTCGCAACCGGCCACTGCCATCCCTGTCAGTGCGTTCGTAGCCTCATACTACAAAGTCATTTATTCACTAAGGTACCTCCAGTCACACGACGTGAATTCATCGGGTGTCAAGCATTCATCATGATCACAGACACTCGATATTTCACTCCCGTTCTCTTTGAAATCCAATGGAGTTGCTGAAAATACACACATATTTGATACAGAATGGCAACGTTCGCCTTTCTATTGACAAACATGATTTAAAAACAAAATTGACACCGACCAATTTCAGTAAAAGCTTTTTAGTGAGTGATTGTGGGATTTTCATATTTGAAATAGAGTGCAGAATTAAAGTAGAAACATATCTATACAAAAGCGTACTTAGTTATTTAGATTTTACTAATGGGTTTTGCTGCGTAATTAATTAACTACTACACAGCCATCATAATTATAAAACTAATATAATTTGCATACGTAATCATGAACTTCTTGGTCTGAACATGAATATTTGCCAAATTCAGCAGGCTTGGTATAAAGATTTATTTAAGATGCAGGGAGCTTTCTTTTATCCTCTTGAGACAAGCCCCCTTTTATGCTACGGTTCTTGATTAATGTCTAAAAGAAAACACAGCATCGACGGGTGCTCTAGCTTGGTTAAATACCAAGTATATGAAAGATAAAATATTAAGATTTAAAAAAAAATCCCCTCTTGATTCTTAATTCGGTAAACTGTTTCAGAATTTTTTAACGGTAAACTTTATTTTTAAAGCGTCATTGGATCTTTGCCACCTTCAAACGATTGAAAGAAACAGAAACATTAGATGTTTTGAAAGCGTTAAGCGCTTATTGCATTTAGTCATTTGTAGTGCAAGTTAAAATCGAACATCACTATCACTACATAGTATAAAACAAAGTCGCTTCCCGCTGTCTGTTCCTATGTATGCTTAGATCTTTACAACTACGCAACGGATTTTTTTATAGATAGAGTGATTCAAGAGGAAGGTTTATATGTATAATACATGCATATTATAGTAGAGAAAACATTAGTATCTACATTGCACCCGTGCGAAGCCGGGGCGGGTCGCCAGTACTATATATATAAACTCATGCTGTTTTCTCATAATGTTAGGCAGAAGTCACAGAACGCCTCCTGTAATGCTCCTTACATACTCCATAACATCGAACATCATAAGTTGAACGAGGAAAAACTAAAAATAAATCCTAACTATTAACAACAAAAGCTCATTATCACTAAGTGAATCTCCAGGTACCTTTTAAGGGCAGCGATAATCACGGTCTTACTCTTAACCCCACTCGAACCGAGTACATAATACACTTGATGCCAAACGTGAGGACTACGTAGGTATATTTAATAGGTGTGTATGTGTATTGATGTCAGAGGGCTTAGCGATGAATAGTATTGAGATTATTATCTGCGCTATCGTGTAGGTAATTATGTTGATGAGGTAGTAAAATGGTATTTGGTTGTAATGTTAATTATAATAGGACACTAATGACAAGAATACGCTCATTTGCTTAATTTTCTTATGACAATTCTTAGAATTTTCCAGTCCAGAGTGAATAGTCTTCTTCTAAGCAAGATTGCACCATCTTTGTCAGATGAAATTATGGTCAAATATTAATGCTTGTCAATTTTGCCTTATTAGAGATTTCGGTCAAACTGGACAAAATGCGGCACCGGACACCGGTCAGTATGTCAGTGGACACGCATAGACACTGACCGACTACAATTAGGTAAGTATCTGTAAATGTCCGTAATCTGGCTGCAAGTTGCAACTAACCCACAGCGGTCGACCCTTTATAATAGTCTAGTTTTTCCAACCCTTTACCTTGTAACTAAACATAACATCACGCCTGTAATCCCCTAAGGGTTAGGCAGTGCACCTACATTTCGCCAGTTATGTTTAAGTCCCATGTAATAGGGGTCGAGCCTATTGCCATCGCCGTGGCACAAATCCGTGGCTGCTACTGAGAAATTTCTGATGGAAAAACCCAATACCAATATGCTCGAACCGGGAATTGAACCCATAACCTCATGGTCAGCAGTCGCGCCAGCGGCAGTCTTTAGTCTTGTAACTAAAGTAATCTTTAATCATACGCAAACAATAAGACTGTGTCCAAATCATATATCACAATGGCCACGCCAGCTGTCAAACTACAGGTGACCCAATAAAAAAAAAACGAAGCACATCCCTATTCCCTATGCATAACTAATAAATGTCAGTCATGGAAAATATATTACCGGCTGCAAACAACCTCGTTACTTTTTAATCTTTCAATAATACATAAATTTTATGGTGTAGTACAGTGATAACATCAATCGTCACGAATGTGTAGTTTTTGAATAGTTAATCTTTTTATGTTATTGGGTGGTATGCAAACAAGCTCTGGTTGGTGTCACGGTTCTAGCGGCATCTACAACACATAACATAACATAAGATTACACCTGTAATCCCCGAGGGTTAGGCAGAGGTGTACCTAATAGTAAAGCCCATTTCGATAGTTTTGTTCAAGTCCCATATAACAGGGGGCGAGCCTATTGCCATCAACCGGGCACAAATCCAGACTCCGTGGCTGCTACTGAAAAATTCGTTTTCGATTCTCATGCTCAGCATTCGCGGTTGCGACCACTCGGCCAAAGAAGCAATAACACATCAGTCATCTATAACACCACATACAAAGTACTCATCGTACCTGATGACACGTAAAATTCTACATCGCGTGAGCAGGGTTACCTGCAAGATTAGGATATTAATTCAACAGTTCGACAACGACCTTGGGGCAGTTGCTGAGACACAAGACTCTTCTGGCCGGAGGAAGTTCTCCCTTCGGAGAAGCTGTCCACCCAGTTCCTCATACCTCTATAATGTCATCTAAAAAAACAAAGGTATTATAGGTGTATTGCTTCGTCAAATACAATGCTGATATGTGTAATGCGATTGTAATTACCATTGATCGGAGTAGGTAGGTTGATTTTTAGTACTTGTATCATAAATGCACACAGAAAGAATAACATGGATAAGCCATTTTTCCGGAAAGTAATTCCGGTATTTTCGGATTCAATTAAATATTGTTAATGTTGGTAGTGATATTATTACTACTCAATTCAAAATTTTAAGGAAGGTATTAAAACTAAATTAATTTATCTGTTGAATAAATAAATAGTGAAAAATCTAAGTCCGTATATTCGCGCCAAATCGTGGTTTTGAGCAGATTTCAGAAGTCAGTATGTACACAAGCCAGGGTCAAGTAACGTTTTAACAACACAGAAGCACACTCTACGAACCGAAGTAAACGAGTGAGTTACCTGGCATGTCATCGGCGGGCGTACGCATTGTTTTGATAACCGGTTAGTGCACCACCTATGATCCTTTGTTCTGATTGGTTGGGTTGTGTCAAATCGTGACTGTGTGCCGTTAAAAAAAATATGAAGAACATAATTTTGCTCATTTTAATACAATTCCAACCTAAGTTCCGGTTTTTTTTTAATAATCAACCAATTCCGGAGGAATTTCCATATTAATATTGTTACGTCGTACGTACGAGATCTTTCGAGAAAAGACGTGATTCAGTGTGTTTGCGCTAAAAACTTCGAGAAGCGTGCCATTATTATTAGTTCAAAGTTAAGTAGGTAACTACTTATAAAAAATATTAGTATAAATATTAATTGTCATTGTAATTTCGACCGTACGCCGAGGGCATAAAGTACCTACTTCTTTATTCGGTACAAGTAGGTTATTATTTTTTTGCCTACTACTTGGTAATGTTTTTTTGTTGATGTTTTTATCGAACCGTTCTACACATCGCCGGAATGTTCGTGAATAATGGGGTAGTATAAAAAGCACAAGCGCCGACACACAAGGAGTAGTCTGATTCAGGCGATACAACGGAGCGAATCGAAGTGAACTAGAAGTGCGATATCTAAGCGAATAGTGATCAGTAGTGTACTTGTGATTAAGATTTAAGTGTTTTGTGTTTAATAAAGTTATTAAATTGTCTGATTGGTAGTAATTAATTTATCCCATACCCAGCTCGTAACAATTTGGTGTCAGAAGTGAGGGATAAATTATGCCAATTCTACCGAAGGACGACACGGACGGTATCCGTACCAGGAGTCAGCGACAGCAGGACATGGACCAAAGGCGGTTTGGAGATTCCCCAACAGAGACACCGGGTGGTGTCCAGCCTACGTCAGTGCCAGTCGCTGGCCCATCCGCAGTTTCTACAGCATCAATGGCGCCAGACTTGTCAGCTTTAATGGCGCTGCTACAGGAGCAGGCTCGCCGTCAAGAAGAGCAGGCTCGCCGTCAAGAAGAGCAGGCTCGCCGGTTGGAAGAGCAGTTGCAGCGAGACAAAGAGGAGCAAGTCCGCCGCCAAGAGGAGCAGGTCCGCCGCCAAGACGAGCAGATGCTCCTCATAAAGGATCTTCATGCAACTTTTGGCAAAGACCTAAAGGTGATGAAGGATCAGGTACAGCAGCACGAGAATCGCCTCTCAGAAGCCGAAGTTCAGATCGCTGGGGTGAAGAAGGCTTTGGGGGAACTGAAGACTGGAGACTTGACTGTAGCTTCAGTAGTTGCTGCACCTTCAGCGCGGGGCTTTAAGGTGCCTCCATTCGATGGCACATCTTCGTGGTCGGCTTATAAAATTCAATTTGAGGCCGTTATAAAGGCGAATGGATGGACAAAACCGCAAGCCATGACCGCGCTCACCTTGGCCCTCCGAGACCAGGCCCTTAATATTCTTGAGGCGCTCGGCAAGAATGTAACCTACGAGCAGCTGCTGGAGGCGTTAGAGTCCAGATACGGTGACGCGCACCTGGAGCACGTATTTCGTGCTAAGTTGAAAGATCGTGTTCAACGTAGTGGCGAGAATCTACAGCAGTGGGCCCTCGAAGTTGAAAAGCTGGTTCGGAAAGCATACCAGTCTGCCCCTGCACTTATCGATGGAAATCTGGTACAAGCGTTCGTTGATGGAATACGCGACCTAGAAGTTAGAGCCGCTGTGAGACTTGGGCATCATGAGGCGCTGAAAGACGCCTTGGCCCATGCCTTAGAAGTAGAGGCAGTGAGGCAGGACCACCGAACGCACCGCGTCAGAGAGGTTGTAGCATCTCCTGTACGCGACCGGCCGCAAGGGTACAGTCTTAGGTGCTACACTTGCGGAGAAAGGGGTCATCTTCGGTCAAGCTGTCCTAAGCGCGGCACTCCGAGAGAAGATCAGCAGGGAAGGGTGGCTGAAGTGACTGCCCAGCCACAGCAGGGAAACGAGTAAATGCCAGGACTGGGGGGCGAGTGCTGGCTGGTATTGAAAAGGCCCCGAGAATCTTGATCTCGCAAGCACATGATGGGAACAGCCTGACCATCAAAGGCGAAGTCAATGGAACACCATGCAAACTGACGTTGGATACTGGAGCTTCTCACACGGTCGTCAATTCTCACCTAGCAAGTCGGTTCCTTGGGGACTACGTCAATAACCACGACCGTATACGATTACTAACAGCTACCGGTCAGCACATAATCGTCCGAGGAAAAAAGGAGGTGGAGTTAAAATTGGGTGATAGAACTTACCAGCACAATGTCATCGTGGCCGATATAGTGGACGATTGCATCTTGGGCTTGGACTTCATGCGGAAACATCGTTGCGAGATCGACGTTGATCAAGGAGTATTGAAATGTGGTTCACATGAAGTCTTCATGGAAGGTGCACCATCAGGAAAAGTGTACTGCTTGAAAGAGATTGTTCTTCCTCGCAGATCAGAAACAATTGTGCCAATTAGATTACCACAGAATTCTGGACACAAAGATCGAAGTGTTCTGATAGAAAGGGTGAACAATGACTTCCCATGGAAGATGGCACGTACTCTGGTCAAGGCCACCAACGTCTCAGCAGTACGCATACTGAATCCAAGTTACAAGGAGCATGTGATCAAGAAGGGCACCTTGATCGGTACTTGCGAGGAAGTAGCTTGGATGCGTCAATTGCAGGATCCGCCTACCGGAAATAAAATTCGTAGTGCAAAATTTGACATGTCAACGCTTTTGGAAAACTGCGATTTAACTAAAGGAGAAATGGACAAGGCTAAGAAGATGTTACTTCAGTACGCCGACACTTTCTCTTCAAACGATGCTGACATAGGGAGAACTGGACTTGTTCAGCATAAGATTAATACAGGCCACGAGCTACCAATCCGTCAGCGACCAAGAAGACTGCCAGTTGCACGAGAAAAAGAGGTGGAAACCATGATTGAGGGAATGGTGAAGGACGGTGTTATAGAGCCTTCATCGAGTCCATGGTGTTCTCCTGTGGTCCTGGTAAAGAAAAAGGACGGCAGTATGCGCTTCTGTGTGGATTATCGACGACTGAACGACGTCACGAAGAAGGACAGCTACCCGCTGCCTAGGATCGATGACACACTGGATACGCTGACTGGTATGAAGTGGTTTACCACACTTGACCTAAAAAGTGGCTACTGGCAAGTAGAAATAGACCCCAAGGGTAAGGAGAAAACTGCATTTTCAACAGGAAAAGGGTTGTGGCAGTTTAAAGTTATGCCATTCGGTTTGTGCAATGCTCCTGCGACGTTTGAAAGGTTGATGGAGCAAGTACTCGCCGGATTGATTGGAGACGCATGTCTTGTATATCTAGACGACATTATCATCGTGGGCCGTACATTTGAAGATCACCTTAAAAACCTCAAGCGAGTGCTGTCGAAAATCCAAACAGCAAATCTCAAGTTAAGTCCGAAAAAGTGCTCGTTTTTCAGACAACAAGTAAACTTTTTAGGACACATAGTTTCGGGGGAAGGTGTTCAAACAGACCCGGAAAAAGTAATCGCCGTCAAGGATTGGCCAGTTCCGAAAGACAAGACACAGGTCAGAGCCTTTCTGGGTTTGTGCTCCTACTATCGAAGGTTTGTCAAGAATTTTGCCGACATTGCGAAACCTCTGCACAAACTCACTGAGGAAAAGCGGCAATTCTGTTGGGACGAGAACTGCGACGTCGCATTTCAGGAATTAAAGAAACGTCTGTGCAATACACCTATTTTGGGATATCCTGACACTGAAAATGACTTCATAGTTGACGCAGATGCAAGTAATACTGGAATTGGGGGCGTGCTGTCTCAACGGAAAGGAGACCAAGAGGTTGTGATAGCTTACTTCAGCAAGTCTTTATCCAAACCAGAAAGAAATTACTGCGTTACAAGACGGGAGCTACTCGCCGTAGTAAAGACATTGCAGCACTTCAGTAAATATTTGCTGGGACGTAAATTCCAATTACGAACTGACCATGCTGCATTGAAGTGGCTATTACAGTTTAAGAATCCAGAGGGGCAAGTGGCGAGATGGATTGAACTACTACAAGAGTTTGACTTCATAACTGAACATCGCAGTGGGAGAACTCACGGTAACGCAGACGCCTTGTCAAGAAGACCTTGTCCTGAAGACTGTAAGCACTGTGCCAGGCAAGAGACTAAGGAAGTAGTGTCCGTGAGGATGCTTAGAACAGATCTCAGCGATGAATGGAAGGAAACCCTACAGCAGGCTCAGCAAAATGACTCGGACATCAAACCGATCTTCGAGTGGATCAAAGCTGGTGCTCCTAAACCTAAGTGGAGTGATGTGGCTGCGATGAGTTCCATCACGAAGAGTTATTGGGCGCAATGGAACAGCTTGGTGATCCAGGATGGAGTCTTGTGCCGTAAATGGGAAAACGCTCGAGGGGACAGCTGTCATCTACAAATGGTTGTCCCTAAAGCTAAGGTACCAGATGTTCTACGGCTCTACCATGATGGATGTTCAGGAGGACATATGGGGGTAAAAAGGACTCTACTAAAAATTCGAGAACGCTTTTACTGGATCCACTGTCGAGATGATGTGGAGGACTGGTGTCGCAAATGTACCAGTTGTGCGGCCGTGAAAGGACCCCACACACGCAGCCGGGGTGCATTAAAAGTGTACAACGTTGGAGCCCCTTGGGAACGGATAGCACTAGACGTTGCGGGACCATTTCCAGAAAGTGAGAGCGGAAACAAGTACTTCCTGGTGGTCATGGATTACTTCACAAAGTGGCCAGAAGTCTTCGCCATTCCTAATCAAGAGGCTACAACTGTCGCAGATAAATTAGTTCAGGAAGTTTTCTGTCGTTTTGGAGTACCCTTAGAAATACACAGCGATCAAGGAAGGAATTTTGAATCGCAAGTATTTCAGGAAACTTGTCGATTGATGGGTACCTACAAAACCAGAACCACCTCTTACCACCCACAATCTGATGGAATGGTGGAACGATTCAACCAAACGTTGGAAAGATATCTGGCAAAAGTCGTGGAAAGCAGGCAAAGGGATTGGGACAAGCACATACAGCCGTTTCTACTGTCCTACCGCAGCGCAGTCCACGAAAGTACGACTGTGACGCCAGCATTCGCGAACTTTGGAAGGGAATTACGGTTGCCTGCAGATTTAATCACTGGAACTCCCCCTGATGCTCCACGTAGTGTAACAGATTACGCACATGATTTGCGTAACAAGCTGAATGATGTTTATGAGCATATCCGACAATCCGGCCAACAGATGTCTGAGAAGATGAAGACCCGTTATGACCGCAAGGCAAACAGTAGGGCTTTCGACGAGGGTTCACTGGTGTGGTTACATAACCCAGTGCGGAGCAAGGGGAGGTCTCCGAAATTGCAAGCAAAATGGGATGGACCATACCGAGTCGTGACTAGGATCAACGATGTCACCTACCGAATACAGAAGGGTCTACGAGGTGCGCCTAAGATTGTTCATGTAGACCGATTGGCCCGATACTACGGGGCTAATGATGCTCGGGACGAGCATGTCTAAGGAGGGGGCAGTGTTACGTCGTACGTACGAGATCTTTCGAGAAAGGACGTGATTCAGTGTGTTTGCGCTAAAAACTTCGAGAAGCGTGCCATTATTATTAGTTCAAAGTTAAGTAGGTAACTACTTATAAAAAATATTAGGAATTGTCATTGTAATTTCGACCGTACGCCGAGGGCATAAAGTACCTACTTCTTTATTCGGTACAAGTAGGTTATTATTTTTTTGCCTACTACTTGGTAATGTTTTTTTGTTGATGTTTTTATCGAACCGTTCTACACATCGCCGGAATGTTCGTGAATAATGGGGTAGTATAAAAAGCACAAGCGCCGACACACAAGGAGTAGTCTGATTCAGGCGATACAACGGAGCGAATCGAAGTGAACTAGAAGTGCGATATCTAAGCGAATAGTGATCAGTAGTGTACTTGTGATTAAGATTTAAGTGTTTTGTGTTTAATAAAGTTATTAAATTGTCTGATTGGTAGTAATTAATTTATCCCATACCCAGCTCGTAACAATATATACGTTTCGGATCAATGACCCCAATTCAATCTACCTACTCCGATCACTGGTAATTACCAATACCATTTAAATCACTCTAATGGGTTTAAAAGATATTCTTAACGAAGCGGAAAGGTACTTGTTCTAGGCATACCTGGGAACCTTCTAGTTAAGGAGATATTATATGATGATTATTTTTTCGCAAAAGTTGGCACTTTGACCCCCAAAGTTCCAACTTTTTCGAAAAAATAAATCGTTTCCCAGCAATAATTTATGCGTAAGATCACTTAGTTTGATGTACAGAATGCCTCGTTGTCGGCTTCGTGAAGGGTCCGTTTACACCTTGTATACCTAATGAAGTTCATTCATAAAGCTCGATCAAAGGTTCAGCAGATGTTTAACTTTAAGCGACATTTGCGAATAAACCTCAACAATATGTATAAAAACCTAACTCTTTCCTACATTATTTATTTATTTGACCACAAACCCAAGGGTTATCCCTTCAACTTTATTTACAGCTCCATCACAACCACAGACTAGCATCAAACAGTTCAATAAATCGTCTTCATCCGTCGAGATGTTATCGAAGCGACAGAATTATGAACTCCAACCATTTTTCCGCTGAAACTATCCTTTGATTAATAGCTGAAGAACCCACTATATATTCAGTTAGATAAGGACCGATGACTGAGTGTATCGCATTAGGGTAAACTGCGACCATTTCTTTGGAAACTATTCGGGGACTAGATGCTTTATCTAGTTTCATACGTCATGAAAACTCGCGCTTTCTGAACTGTGTTTTGAGACGGACTTTTGTAGTCTGTGACTTGTATTTGATGAGTGTTCTTTTTTCGCTTTTTATTTGGTAGTTATCGTTGCCTTTAAGTAAATGCTTGTATGATCGCAGTTTGGTAACAATATGCTCTATGCCATAGTGAGGATAAATTGTGTTCCGGCCCAGATTTGAACTCACAACGTCGTGCAAAAGACGCGAGACTTAATCACTGGGCCACCACGTCATAATGGAACCCAATAGCGCCATGGAAAAGATGGTAATTAAGAAGTAGGTTATTATTTCCTTAAAAGGCTACCAAAGGCTAAGGAAACTGGCTAACTGCCACTTTAGTGTAGTTATAATGGACCACAATGGTTAAATGGTAGCAATATTGGTTTAGCACTATGTTGATAGGTTTACTTATTTCCAATTCCCTATACGAGATGTACCTAGAAACTCTTAGTGCTTTACTATTTGCTCGATTACAGGCTTTTTTAAGTGTAAACTATTGTTTTTACATGGTTCAAATCACATTCTCTAGAAAGTAGACGTGTAAACTAGCTTTTAAGATATTGAAGCAAATGTTGTACACGGGGTGGAAGGGACACCGACGCGAAAACGAAAAGCACATACTCAGTACATCATTCTGAACAACATGGAAATTTCGCTGTTCCATACATTTTGAAAGTGTAGGTAATTTTTCACTTTAGTAGAAAACAGCAGCTTTTTTTAATAACCGACGACAAATTTCTATGTGTCTTTCTAACCCCCCCCCCCCCCCCCCCGGTTCAGAATGATGTAGGTACTGAGTATGTAGTTTCCGTTTTCGCGTCGCTGTCTCCCTTCCATCCCGTATTAAACAAGAACTCTGTGTCATTTTAGTATCATGTTAGGCTCTGTTTGTAGGTATGTATCGATTTCCTGACACCGGCTAGCCGACTAGTTGGTTGCAAAAATGGCTTTGATTGGGCCTGTCCAACTTCCATCAGTTTTTTTTTAATAGCGGCCGTGCTATTTTGAAAACACCAATAAACTATTATTATTCATCGTATTATGAAATTATACATTAATAAATTTAAATAGCCTAACGTAATTAACTTAACAATAAACTAGTCTTAAAAATGGTAGATATGAAAAACTACCATTCAAATTATAGCAAAATATTAGAGCAACATTGATTTCCTAATAAAACAATTCCCCAAGAGTATTTTATTTTCAAAACAGTTAAAAAATCCACTACCGACACTATAAAAGAAAACAATTTCCTGATGAAAGCGCTCAACGAACAAATTGCACCGATCGCATAGGACCGCAGTATCCTCCCGAACCGCAACATTCTGTAGATGGTGCTATAAATTAACGCAAAGAACAACAACAAAGGATTACACAAAGGTGCGATGCACACCGTATATCGTTGAGCACGATCTTTTGTTGGCAGCCTTGGGCTATGTTTATAGGTATAGACGTCGCAAGTCGGTGCGAGAGGAAGTGTTGAAACTATGAAAGACTCTGGGATGAAAGTAACGAAGAGCACAGAAAACAATATTTGTAAACATGTGTGAATAATTGCTTCTGATGGTGGCCTACCATGACGTCTTAATGCAGGAATGTTATAGTTCTATTCCAGTGTGGGTAAGAGACGACACAGCTAAACAGGATGTCTAGCGCCATCTCTTCGGACAATAAAAAATCAGAATGCAGAAAAACTGGAAACTGGCTTAAGGAAGGTCTTGTTACCATTTTATGATACGTCTCTCAGTTAAGACTGTTCAACTTAGAAAAACGGTGAAGGAAAACATCGACAGGAAACCGACATGTCTTTGAACCAAAAAATCGAAAACATGTGACACTAACCAACCCGCACTGGATTACAGCCCACTCCCACTCATAGAGAGGATGCCTGAGTCCCAGCTGTGGGATCATTATTAGCTGATTATTCTTATTCTAACACTAGCACTTTGCACGCGTCTTCGTCTGAGCCGATTTCTTACTTTTCTCTACACGCTCTTTAAGGGAAAAAGATCATTTCCTGTGGTAATGTAGCCTATATTTTAAGTTAGGCATCTAGCAGTAGAGCGGTGAAAACTGCCTTCAAATCCGTGCAGCAGTTTTTGCGTGATGCGCGTACAAACATACAGACAGACAGACAGACAAAAATTCTAAGAACTGTTGTTTTGGCTTCTGTTGCTCTAATAAAGACTCCCCCCCATATATATTTTTTTTCAATATCTTCAATGTACAGACATCGGCCTGTTACAATTTTATTATATATGTATAGATATTGTAAGCAAAGAATGTAAATTTAATAATTGTATTAATACTAAATCAAAGCATGCCATGAAACGATAAGGCAAAGCCGACATATTTTCTGTTTTGCTTTATACAAATAATGCAGACTATGCTACATCTAAAGCCCTTCATTCAAAATTGCAAAAGTCAATAAAAGTGCTTCCAATTTGAGATGGTCATAAAAATGTCTCCGTTAAACGATAGTTATTGCATGTTTGTCTAGAACAAACGCTCAGAGCAGCCCGCAGATATTTCCAAATTATCATTCATTTCATTTAATATGAGACATTTATATGTATAGGTTTTTATGAAAATTGCATGTTGGAAAATGTATGAAGAAGTACTTGAAAGAAAAGTGTAGATAGGTCGTTGAAGCAAAAATAAAAGTGAAATGAATTCACGCATTTTTATGTTCAAGAAGTTTAATTTCATTTTCGTCTGCCAATACTTACAGTGCATTGTGCCAAGCTCAGTTTAAAACTGGATCTAGCAACCTGTGTCCTCCGTACAGCCCAACATGCATGCTTGTTTTAGATGATTTTGAAATCGAATCAAATTGTCTGACCTCATTAACACAGAACATACATGCATACCAATCCTTTAATTAAAATATCTTAATTGTTACGCAAAAGAAGAAATTAACACACCATCTTTTATGGATATGATAATTATGTCATAATCGGGTCGCTTATCACTTGAACAAGACATTAAACATTTAATAAAGCTAAGCTTTTATTTAATTCTTGTTGCCACGACCCATATTGAAATGAGAAATCAAGTTTCAGCTCTACTAAAAACAAACGCAATATAAATACCAATTTATGGCACATAATTCAGCTGAAAATACCATAATGATATTTCCTTTTGAGTAGAAACAAAAGGCGAAAATTCGTCTCGCTTAATTTGAAGTGTCATAAGCCACAGTATATTCGTAAAACAATGCAATGTTCGCGTAGAGTTGTCAGGTCGCGGGATCGCGGGATCGAGGGATGAGTCCCGCCATTGTACACTCGTGCCTCGACGTCTGCCTCAAATCTGCTTTGCGAATCCCTTTTCATGAAAACGACGGCTTAAAACCTCATTTAGCTGGGTCTCGACGCCTCCACCACTTAAACGCTATGGCCCAAGAAAATTGTCGCGTAATTTAAATAACTTTGTCGAGACCTTTCCATTGTCTTTGGTTTGAAGCTCAGAGGACCTCGAGTGTATAAATCTTCCAGTTTCAGGGAAGCATCTTCATTTTTGTTGAGGACATTTATGTCGTTGTCTCTTTAGGAGCCCGTTGGAAGGTTCTCAGTATTATTAAATGTTATAGTTGCGTAAATCTTTTTCAATTTTGTTATGGGATGTTTTCTTTATTGAATTTGTACTTTGTTTTTGGAAATGTTTCTGCAACACAAATTCAGATTTTCTTCAAGTCGATCAACTGTACTAAAACATATTATTTGTGACCTAAAATGTTAATACAAAAACCTGTCATCTATACACACATTGATTACATCCCTTTGAGTAACAAACTGCATGCTCAATATTTGCAATCAATTAACTCCCCACAAATGCATCAACTAAATTAGCTTACAAAATGAACATTCACAAAAGCAAGTTACACATTACAGTCGGACGAATATGAGAGGACATCAAAGGCAGGTATCATAGCTAACTCTAGAACATAGGTACCTACGTACTACGTTAATTGAAAGCGAGCGCCGATGCAGGAGTATTTACTTAACGTTCGCCGTGACCAGACAGTCTGTACTCTGTGTGTATAGCTCTTGTACGACTTGTGTCAAAGACTGGCACAACCGCTTGTGTCCTCCAATGTGTACAAATTGAAAAAACTTGTTCGTCTAACTTCAAGTGTAGATGTAGTGATTTAATGACAATATTGAGTTTTATTGGGTAACAGCCAATTAGCGTGTTTTAAACAGGGTTGTTAGTTGTGTTTCTTGTTTGTAAAGGAATTCAATAAAGTCGATGTATGTATTGGTAAAATGGCCTTCCATGTATAAATCAAACAGTAGTAACGGTTAAGTCTAGGACTTTTATAATGTAACTTTACTATTTCTTTTAAGACTCGTTTAAAGACCATTATGTAAATCAGAATCAAAAGTTCAAAGCAACAGTTGACGTCGGCTAATCAACTTGATAGCTGAAACGCTATAAACTTTAAACCGTCTGAACTCAAACCAAATTGGTTAATGGAGCTCATTGAAATCTGCCTTCGTCCCGCTAATCAATAAACATAAACGTCGATTCAGAGATTTGAACACGTAAAGCCGTGCACCCATCTTAATACCCAGAGGGGAAAGTTCAAAGACTTTCCAATTTGGAACCAGGGACGGATTTAGATTAGATTGGCGCCACGATCGCCCTAAGTAATGGCCATATCATGTCGAAAATAAATCAAGTTATTTTACGTTTCTGCTAAACCTTGTTCTGGCGTTCTGCCAGTTTCCAGGTGGTATCGATTACTGAGACTATTTTCGTTCAAACTCACACCATTTCCATTAAACAAAGGATGCGTTACTCAAGGTAATTGGTAAACCAACTATTTTGTAATCAAAATATTATATAACATTTTAATAAAACTGTTTACACACTTCTTCACGTCATAACTATAACAAATGAACCCGGAACACTTATCCTAGTGCGACACATTCTAAATCCAGCCCTGAAGCAAATGTAGCGAAACAGTGGCAAAGGTTAAACTGTGCCGTTAGACGAAGCACACGTACAGCGCTGTATGAAGCGCTTACAGCGAGCAAGCCTCTTCTAAGGCAGGGTATATATCTTTAAGAAAGATTAACGATCTTCAGGTAGTGGAGAGCTGGGGTCGGGCTATAATTAAACGCAATAGATGGAGCTTCCCCAAAGATTTAGCGAGAGGGGTTGGCGTCTTGCTGAGTTATGATTTCACACGAGACGATGTGATTGGCACCCCGTAATGAAGACCGTGAATTGACTTTTTGATCGCACACCGCCACCGGTGTAATCTTCATTAGAAAAGTTTGTTTGAACATTATGGTGACGTGCTTGTTAACTATCGACATTTTGAAAACCGATGTTATAAAGCTCAAAAATGAAGTTTTATAACTGCATTTTACAAGAATCTGTAGAAGTCCTGTTTTCGTGTGTTGGCAAACATTTTCATTGAAACGGTTGAGTTCATTCTACTTATTATGTAATATATCTCGAGAACAATGTTCATACATATTAAAGGTCTCAAAAGGTTACATTTCTTCCCCGCTCCGCGAAGCGTGTCCACGCTGTCACATATTTTACTCGCCCTTACGTACTCGCCCTAAACGATGGGAAACACAATGAGATCCTTTATATAAGTTTCCACTGTTTGTTGTGTTTTCTCAATTTAACTTCTATCTAACTTTCCAGAAAGTTCTTTAGTTACATAATGGCTCGGTAATTGCCTAATATTGCGAACTGACAAAGTTGTTTCGATCACAAATAATCACAATAGCACAATATTTTGCGTTTAAAAGGAAAAGTTTTCGTAGTTTTTACAAGCATTTTATTTTGTTCATTTAAACAACATTTTAATAATATTTATACTCCCTATATTATCAGCCCTATATTTGTTTTTGAGCATTTTGTTTCCACTTAAATACACTTGTTTTAATTGCAAGCGTCATTGCCAGATCTACTTCTATTTAGTGGTGAACCTCTTTGCAATGTTGATAACGCAATTCCATTGCCCATGCTACTACCGCAGTTGAAAGTAGTAATACAGAAAATTATTAATTTCCCGTTTTACAACTTGCGGTTGCAAACAGAAAAAGAAAGAAAACATTACAAATAGCAATTGCAAGTCACGCGCAAATCAATAAATATTTATCGCTCAACTCCACCAATACTAACTAAAGCACTCCTCAAACCTGCGATTGATGCCCTACACACAACAACAACTTTGCCTTATCATGTGACCTAAAAGGCAATCCCCAATTCAGCATCAAAGCTATCGGGGATGGCAAACCATTGTCACGTAACTGAACATTTTGGGCACGATAACAACTGACAGAAGTCACTTTTATTTTGAAAATAAAATCCTTAATGCACCTTTATGCTATATTGTTTTGTGTTAATAATAATTGTTCTTAATCACTTATGCAGTAAGGATTTCAATGTAAAAATTTTGTTTTTATTTTGTCTCCCCTTTTTCAGGAGCAATTTGTAACCACTTTTTTCATACTAAATAAAATAATAATTCATTTTATTTTCAGGCATCTTTGGCCCATAAATATTAACCTCACAGACTAACACATTGTAAAAATACAGTTCGAGTTAATAAATACAACTTTAAAACTTGCACATGCTACAACTGTACGCACATAAAAAAAGGTTGGCCATCCCTGCACCAGATCGATGGCACAGTATTACACACGTGTCAATTAGGATATTGAACGTCGATATAACAAATTGTCGAACAGTCTGAAGTGCCCGCACCTACTGCAATCAATTAGCAAATTGTTTGTATAAGTGTGAGCAGGCGGTCTTTATTGCCATTCGAATATTGTGTGGCATGCATTTACGTATGATCATGCATGAAGTCTGGTTATTTATTATTCCACTTTATATCGTACTTAAGTCTCATATGCACAAACGTTCAACAGCATTTATATCTAAGCCAAATATTATTACTGTCATGCGAAATTTAGTAATGTTAAGGTATGGGTAGAGTATATTTGCCAAAACTACAAGAAAGTAAGTAATATGTCGATGATCTTTATTTTTAAAATCCCGGAATGTTTATAAGTTCCATAATAAAACTGGTGATCACTGGTAATTTAAGGATGGGGTAGCTACATAGTTGAAGTTTAGATAAATATACTCTACCTACATATTCCGATCTCTGGTTTTACAGCCAAACCTCAACTATCTAATAACTACTCGTCAATCAAGAGACACCATAATGCCACTAATTGTCAAATATTTCGCTGTTAACTTTCCTTTGAAATTCCGGCAACGAAAAAGACATCGTGTTTGCCTAAAGACGCCATTCAGTGAGGTTACAAGACAATTTACACTCCTCCATTGCTCAATATTCACTACATAACTATACTCAATAAATTCCATACCATAAAAGCAAGTACACACTGACAGACCGTTAGTACAGTCGCAATAACCCGCCCGGCTTCGGACGGCTCCGGACGTTGCCGGCACGTCAATTACGATATTGAACGCTATAACACACAGAAGCTGTTTGAAATGCAGACGAATGATCAACTGATAGTCCGATACAGCTAGCCTAAGTGGAAAATGGTTTGAGTACTTAGGATGTTCCGCTGATGAATATTTGGTACTTTACGTAATTGGAAATGGATGGGTAGGGATGGTTATGCTCGCTTTCGTGTAAAATACAGCAAGTATTTGTCACTAATCTGCAAAAAAGTTTCTTTTTACGTTACGTAGGTAACTGGTACTTACGTATTACTTATCCGTCTTTCACGTCACACTGTTTGCCCTTTGACAGAGGCGGTAGTCAGTACTCAGTGCCCGTTACTCTGTTGTGTTATCTTTCTGACCAAATTACCCATCGGTATTAAACATTATCATGGACTGAAAGCTCTACAATCCTTTTCGAGTCTACGCTGGCAAAGGACAACGAATATCGGTTCAGGAAAATATTGCAATTAATAGACACTGGCTTCATCAGAATCATACAGCGAGATCGATAAAAACTCCAGAAATAGCATAACAGACATGATAATTATTCACATTCCGAACCGAAATCCGTTAAAACTTTAATGACATCTCGGCATGCTCATCTGAGTGCAGTTTATCTGCTCGACACGAGCACGGCAGCGGGCACGTACGTAAATAGCCGACAGACTGAGTTTACTATTCGGCTCTAATTTAATTCACGAAACATTCAGACGGCCTAAAAAAATATACTCATTTGAAATTCCAATGCAATTGCAGACGTGTCCTTTTTATAATCCCATTCGGATGCACTCCCGGAGAGCCTCGATTAGGAAGAGCCTCTGTTTACGAAATTACACCGGTCTGTATGAATTCTGTGCTGTAAATTCTCGCGAACGAATTTAATTCAGAGATAAACTCTAGTACGTCCCGTGGGAATTGCGTAGGCACTCAGTTTTATGTCGTGAAGTGAATGAAAATGATTAGCTTTTGAACAGATACCGGATGTTTAGTATCTTTCAGTTTTTAATGTTGAAATGCTGTCGAGCACAATAAAAGATTTATGGCGACGAAAAATATATTTACCGTCATTATTTCAATCAAGATTATATACCAACTAAAGTCGAAAGAAATTCAGATCTGCATAGTTAAAGCTTCTAAAGTTTTTCATCCATCGTTCTTTCAGTTCAAAATTGAGCCAATCACAAACTCAGGTGAATCACGTAACTTCGCCGGCAACGCGTCGTAAGTTAGCTCAGGTCCCAACAACAGTCCTCCTGAATGGATTTTGTTCATAAACTACGCACAATTGCTTCCGTGTTACATTTCATTTGCATGATAGCGAAGCTAAAGTTTCACATTTCTAACTATATGCAAAGTACACGCCGTGTATGTAATGAAGATTTCTGAGTAAAATATATATCAAGTGTGACATTTAAAGCCAGAACTTACTTACTGCGGGCAGGTAAAGTAAATGAAAGGAAATTGTGGAGTGACTGCGACACTAGAAATAAATTCTGACACTGCTTTTAATTTAAACTGTTGACATCAAACTATGAATGTTTCAAAGCCTTTTGAGTGGCCAAAAGAAACCTCCTGTTTGTGATACGATCACTGTACAGTTCTCTAGCTTCCACACTTTTATAATAGAATTCTTTTCATAAAATGCGGGGCAAATGTTTTAGACTGCACAGCCTTAGGATTATCACATAGTCACGTAGATTGCTTCCGCCTTTCTAGCTAGTGACAACGAAATAAATTTGAAATTATAATGTGCAAACTCATTTTTTGGAGAGACCTTAAAAAGTCCCTAAACATTGGGAAACAAAAAAGGTACCTTTTTATATTGCAGACGTTTACAATTGCATTTATTAGCTGTACAATAATGCAAAATATTGCAGCCTAAAACTGCTGTGTTGTTTATGTTGCGCTATGTGACATAGAATACCATGACTTGCGTGCATACGTCTATGTATGGCTTTTACGTTTATGCACATAAATGCTCTAAGTCACGGACTCGTACGGATTGTCCTGTGATCAGCCCTTAAACGAATACATTTAACTAAAACACTGGGTTGTTTTGGCAAAACATACAACAAAGTAAATAATTAACCGTATCACACCAAAATGGGACCCAAAATAATCATGGACTTACAAAAGCAACGTGCCAGCCAAAATGACAAATTCCTGAAGTGCACCAAAAATATCCGCGCCGTGTCCACAATGATTCCGCACCGGACGGGGATAATGTGCCCTGAATAAGTGATGCGCCTGCAAATAGTGCAGCCGCGACACCGCGTTTGTATACTCAGCCTTAGTTTTTCATGTGATAGTGGTAGGTTAAAAGGTTGCTTTTGTTTTATCGTTTCTTTTTTGAGTTATTTAATTAAACTGCTTTAAGGGCCCAGTTCAGGAAAATTGACAGCCCGTCAAAATATTCACGTAGGTTTACAATGTTTTATTTGTTACTGAATTGCACTTATTTTTAGCGCAACATAATATTGGTTATATGAAATAATTTCATAATACTTACCCTTGTTGGGTAAATCAGTCGTTAAAAGAGGTCTCTCGCGCCCAACTCGAATCCGAGTTCTGTTTCAGCACTCCTTTCCAGGCAACAGAGCCTAAATTGCAAAATCTATTGAGCCAATAGATTTTGCAATTATATCAGTGTCTTCAAAATTGGCTTGGCACTACATTTTGTAAAAAAAAACTTTTATCGAGTTTATTTGACTAAAGAATTTCAGAGTAGAATTTCGAATCTAGTCTCTGCGTAGGCAATAACCATCACCAGTTGGAAGATAATTGAAATCACAACACATTGTGTGAATGACCGTAGGGAAATAGCGGGGACCTTAATTTGATACGTTTAACAAGCCTTTCACCGGAGATTTTAATCCGGTGCATCCATTAGCAGTGTCCAGGCGGGCGGTGCAGGCTCACAGAACCTGTCAATGGCAATATCGGGATTGCAGACAGTAATTAATTACGTATTAGTAGTGTATTCATATTGTATTTATGTTTATTTTGTTCTACACACATGCTTTTATATTTTTTGTAGTGTTTATTTTGTTATGTACGGTTGTTTTATATTATAATCCACCAAATGTATAAATATATATGCGTAACTGAATACAATGCTAATTGAATCAGAATCCTAATTTTAGTAGTTTATTCGAAGTATTGAAAATCGGATTGTCGTTTTTCGGACCGAGAACCCATCGAGCAATTGATTCTTCGAACTTATGAAAATCGAAAAACAAACAAATCGCATTTACGACTTTCGTTAAAATAAATTTCGTGAATTTTAATAATAGACATTGTAACTAGTAGGTATTATGAAATTCAGACTTTTGAAAATCGGACCATCGAAATTCGGAATAAAATATTTCGGAGTATTTGGATGTACCCAATCTCCACAACCCAGTTACCAAAACGATACCCCTTGTTAAGACTGGTTGTCAGAATTCGGGCTTTCCAACTACTCGTAACTACTATAAAAAATCTACAAAAATGATAGCAAAGATTAACGGCTAATCGTGCCAAAGACTAAGGGCTCTTGATGGCTGGCTGGTCACCCATATAGGGGCCAACCTCGGCAAGTTGCCCATCCTTCAAGATCGACCCCTGGTTTCACTTAGCCACGAACTACAAACGATCTGTACTTTGGTAATGTATGTTGAATAAATAAAATAATCTCTGTTTTCAGACTACACTCCATAGTTTTGTTAGTATTTTAGAGTTAATAACAATGATGCTTAAGTAATTAGATTAATATTGTTAGTGTTTACAACTTTATTCTAAGACCTATGACTGTCCCCATCTGGTTGGGGCAGTCCGGTCTGGCAGCAATCATCTTTAAAATGCTGTTGTCACTACCATGCAGGTGCTGTAGTAAAGAGGCCGCTTTATTTCGCATGATAGCGTGGAGGCCATATGTGCGAACCTCCGCATTCCCGCATCCTGAAGACGTTATTAAATTGGTCGCACAGGACATTGTAGGCGTCGCGTGTGTGACACCCACAGGCCGCTCGAGTAGAATGATTGACAGAACGCCTTAAAGAGGGTTACTTTGACGTCTATAGTACAACGAGCAAACCTGCGGGCAAGCATATTGCTCCTCAAAGACAACGCCCTACGCTACCTCTCAATATCTCCGTCAATGAAAAGATGCGCTTTCAAAAGCTGCAGAGCTTTGTCTATTTCAAGAGTAGATTAACTAAACAGTAACTCTAAAACGGACGCTACTGCTTTTGGAAGTTGAGCTCGCAATCTATCAGAGTGGACGGTAATTTGTGGTAAATTGTTGATGCGGCTGCAAATAGTGCAGCAGTGACGCTGGTTTTGTTGGAGCATTAAAATAGCCTCCACGAGCATCAATGTAGGTATGTCAAGCCAATCCTGGACAGTAAGTATTCCTACCACTTTGCTGACTGGCTAACGTTTTTACTACAACAAGTGCTAGTGCATTTTTTTACTTTACACCCAAAAAGAATACTGTTTTAATATACCTATCTGCCTTCTAGTAAGTAAAAACTACTTTTTATAGATTTTTTAGTAGGCGTGGTATAATATATGTCGATACCCATATTTCGCCAGTTTTGTCATTAATTTTTAGCTAACCAGCAGTTCCAACTGATCGGGGTTCCTTGTAAGGGCGTGCAATCTATCACAGTGGATGGTAAAGTGCACTGAATAATTGATGCAGCTGCAAATAGTGCACATCTCCCTGGAGCTTTTTGTTGCTTATTTTGTGGCATAATTTGGGCTGGATAACTACTGACGGACTTTGTGCTAATGGATACTTGCTTGGTTATTCTATAAACCACTAAACAATACTTCAATTCGTTCCCGTAAATAAACCTAAACGAAACAAATCATCCAAAAGCAGATAACTCGCAAAATCAAACAACATCAAATAAATCATTTAACAAAATCCTAATAATTCTTAGAGAGAAGAATTGGGCCTAAATCATTGATTTATTACGTTTCTCTAAACCGGCCTTGAGACGCGATAATAAATGGAATATTAACGTTCATTTCATTCGGAAATCAGCTAAGAAAGGGCAATTTTAAGACTCCCAGCAAAATACCCAATGATTTATACCTCGATGATATTTTATTATGGTTATAAAACATACCCGTTTCACAGGGAAACCCTTCCTTTATACCTTGGAACATTATTTCCTTCAGCGTTGACAATATTGCCAGTTGTAAAAAATATATTTTGTAGATTTCTTTTCACAGTAGGCTCGTCATTACAGACATTGTTCGCGGAATTGCGTCATTTTATGTCGGCTTAAATGTTAATGTATTTCTTTATGGACATTATAGGTAATCTTTAGTATTTTGAATATTTTTATATTTGTTGTTGTTTTACTGTAATAACTAAGAATTAGAATACCCATTATTTCTTATGGATAAACGTATCTGTATTACGTAAGTGTTGTGATAACAAATAGGAGTAAGTCCTTCGCTGTTTCTTTTTGCTTGATTCTTTTAAAATTAACGATAAATCGAAGATGATAAAAAGGGAGGAACATGAGCAGGCTACTTTGAACACTATTACAGGCGTAAGAGTTGCCATATTAGGTTTTTTAACTCAAAATACTGAAAAACCTACAAATATTACGAACACGAGAAAAAAATTCACTCAAATTCAGAATTTATAATTATTGATTTAGCAGATTTTAATTTGCTACATTATGATTAGTAAAACAAACTTTTTTTTTCATTCATTAGTCCGCAATATGTTAACAGGAAAAGCATTCTATTCGATTTTTACACTCAGTGATAGGAGATTAAAAATATGCGAATTTCCCTGGTAACTTTTTTAGTACGCCCGTTTATTTTTTTATAATTTGATATACAAGCGCAAACAAACATCTGTAACGAGAACGAGTCAGTCTCTTGCCAGTGTGGTGCTCAAGCTCATCGACGTATCTTCAAGCCTAAATTATGTCGCATACTCGAGTGCTTTTATTCGTCGCATATTCGAGTATAAACAGTACATCGTAATGTATGTCAAGCTAAAAACTACAACAAAAGGAGTTCGCTTATTCGCGGAACTGTGCACGGTCGGTGCACTAAATATTTTGTTCAAGAAACAATTTGCGTCACTTTACCCGGTCGCCGTCTAACTTTCAAGTCCAAATTCCTAGCTTAAAATTTTCAAGCTGCTTTTAAAACAGAGCTATCCATTACAAAGCATATTCTTCTAAGATAAAACTCTCACATTTTTAACTAGAGTAAAGGAAGCTGCACAATAAAGGCGTGTGTGGTGCCAAAATATGTATCTTTTTTGCAAGATTCCGTGAAGGAAGTTTAAGCGTCTGGCGCGTCCCCGCCGCGGTGTCGCCGGCGGCATTAAGTTGCTTCTCTTAGGACACCTAAAATGTTGCGAAATACCTGGCTTGGTCAGACGATATTGGGGAAATTGACTAAAATGACTTAATTTATCTAAAGCTGTCCAATCTTTAGAGAAAAGCGATTTAGGTGCGTTACAAAATGTCTAGCTTCATTTTTCAGACTAATTTGATTCCATGACTTTGAATCTTCATCCATATTTTTCTATTGTGCTGTTGACACTGCGCACATTTTCATTTAACACATGTCGATAGCAAAACATGTAATTTAATCCAAGAAAATAAACACAAGCAAGGTTAAACTCAAGCTGCCAAAGTACCGAACTATGTTCTTTGGTCAACTTATTAATACTCATTTAACGACACTGGACAATCATACTTTAGCAGCATTTTAACACCCCTGCTTTGCCATCGAGCCTGTAATTGCCAAATTTATAGCACCCTACAATAACGTAATTGTGGTCTGCGACGGTGGCATGTATCACTCCAAATTAGATTCAGAGGAAACTGGCAAAATGGCTGTCAGCGAAAGTGGGCACCGCGTTATTTATCGCTGGGTGCGATGCAAATACGTGGCGGGTTGACAACACCATGTTTTATGGTGCGAAAATATGGGCATAATGGCTGGAACATGGGTACATGGCATTTTGGAAAGGACGGTAAAGGATTAACACGGAGTAGAAGAGAGAGAATGTGGTTGACAACCATCCTTGGAGACGGCATTTGTCCGACAGTGATCGGGAAAACACTGATTTTTAAGTCGAAGCCCACCATAATACTGTGTCGTGAAACACCTCACTAAGCGAGATAACCTATGCAGTTCGGTCTGCAAGAAAACCAAACATTCTTAAGAAATAGTATGTTCGAGGTAAGCACAGTAACTACTTTAGCAATATCAACAAATTCAAGGCACACACAAAGGAAATAACTTCAAAATACACAGCAAGACATTAAAAAGATTCAGAAACAAACCACCACTAGCTTGCTTAAAACTTCCCAACAGAACGACTCCAATCTCTATTCATACAAAACTTCATCTGTGCTCTCAAAAATAGCTAATTATCACAATGAACAAGATAAGAACGACACGTACACGAAGCAGGTGAAACTTCAGAACAAAAGCTTTCTACAGCGAAAACTGGGAAACAAATCCTTTGAAAATTTCATCTAAACAGCTCTTTAAAACTGTGTTGAACATCTAACTGCCGGCTCGCCAGTTTGTTCGAAACTCTGCCCGCCTGAGGCGTTTTCTTAATTTATTTTCGAAATTAACGTCAACTTGCAACATGGGCTAAGTTGTGGGAGATAAGTCTTACCTTGTTCTGGGACTATCATTAGGAGAACCTCCATTATTTCTGTTTAGATTTTGGACATAATTTTTTGATGTTTACAGCCACCTAGCAAGCGCGATGGCGCTTTAAAAGTGTCTATACAATAGGTGCCTGTAGATGGAGAGTCCGAGGCGCGCGACTGGCCCCCAAAGAGGTTGTGCGGTGACCTGAAAGCATAACGCGAAGGCTAGCGCAGGTATGCACAAGAAATTATTTGCGGTTTTAACTCTCCACAGTGAAACGGGATTGTGTCTGTGCCATTAAAAATAAGAAGTACCAAAATACCAGTCCCGTTATTGGCAAACTAAGATCTCTTATAAAACTCCGAAGTAACCTTCCATAGCAGCATTTTTCAAAAGTCATTGTTCTTTACTCCCTCTCTTAGCTTCTAAATTACGGTAAATTATGTATGTTCTGGCAACACAATGTAATGCTAACAGACAAACCCGCGTATTTCATACATACTCATTGTAACAAAGTTCAGACATTCTTAACTGCACAAAGAGACTGTTTTCTTCTTACATTGTTATTTAATTCTATGAGAAATGAGCTTAGTAGGAGCAGTCGCTTTCATATCTTATTTTATAACTTTACGTAAGTCTTGAATAATTACTATGAAGTAACATTAATCTCTTTCGAATTATTATAAAAATTAAATAAAAAGAAAATGAATAAAAAGAGTTCACGTTTTATAATCGATGTTAAATATCTACAGATTTTAACACAAATTTAATTACATTACGTAAGAGTGTATTTTTTTTGGTTCAGTCAAACCGAACAGACGCGGAACAGATTCCGGGCCAGCTGCGGACACCGGACTTTGACAGATACTTCAGTCAATTATCTGTCCGGAGTCACGTCCGCAATTGGTCACCTATGGTTTGACCGAACCCTGAATCATGTTTTAATTACCTAGTTATCTTACACCCAGCCTCAAAACTGTTCTTCTAGAACAAATCTTCGAAACTCAGAGTATACAAACTTTTTTCTGAAGAAATCTACCCGACTATTTCCTCCTGATTCCAGTTCGAAGATATACAAGTTTCCAGTAACAAGATATCGAGTTACGAGAGTATATAATTTATTGCTTTACATATAACACCTGACATATTTGAAATAACTTACGTAGTTACATAGTTGAATTGGCTATTTATGGTTCAAATATTCAAGATGTTTAGTTAATTTTAGGACAGCATTTTGGTTATGAAGCTTTGTACTATAATTGGAAATTAATTTCAGATCGTTATCAAGTTAAAGTAAATAAATGTATAGTGTCTAAGATTCTTTAGATCTTCGAATGACATTGTGTGGAGGGCGTTGTTGGTAAAATTCGCGAAATTGTCTGAGGAAATTGAAAAACTCAATATGGTGGCGTTTCTTCTGAATATGGACACTAGCCAAAAGAACCATGACACACTCTAAGACAGATTTTCTTTAAAAAACTTACCAGACCTAGAATTTTTAAATGAGCTAATTAGTCACAAAAAAATAACCGACTTCCAAAAATAACACAATAAAACAATTGGAAAATAACTTTACTTTCGGAAGTCGGTGGCAAAAAAGTCAATGAAACAAACAACAGTCACCGACTTCCGAGATAAAGTTATTTTCCACTTTTTTATTAGTGTTATTTTCGGTCGGAAGTCGGTTATTTTTTTGCAAAAAAGTTTTTATTTTACCCTCTTTAGTTATCGTATCACACACAAAGCCTTGTCAACTATCAATTTCGCAATTTCTTTTACTTGGACGACATATTTTTTCCAGCTATGTTGATTTAAAACCCAAACTACTGAACTGATTTTGATGAAATTTCTATGGGGCCAATCGGGAAGTATATCCTTTCGGATAAAAGATGAATTTTCGGTTCATAAATGACGAAGATATGAGGTAATAAAAAAACACAAAAAAAATAAAAATAAACAACCGAATTGAGAACCTCCTCCTTTTTTTGAAGTCGGTTAAAAACAAGACCTACATTACTTCCTTTCATACAAGAACAGAATACAGAACTACAGAATCACAACAGCATCGTTAGCAACGATACAATCCTCGTATTTGGGCTAAGTTAGTTGCAACAGGGCTCGAGCATAAAGGAGCACGGGAAGATTGGTCCACAGAGCACAATGCGAACCCATTGTTGGCGCAACAAAGGGTGGATCTATTAATTAACCCCGGACAGATCGCTCTTGTGTTACACTATGAAATCATAAATGTACTTCAGAACCTACGTTCGCGTATGGTATTGTGTTTTTGCTGGAATCGCATCGCTACGCTTGCATGAAATTATCTCGTAGCTGCTACGAAATTCGTAGACTTTTGCTACGGATAATTACAGCGATGTCTACGTGTCTATTTTGTGATGGTTGTTTTAAATATATACATTGTTTTCTTCGTTGATAACTATTTCATATTAACATTGTAATATTATCATTTTTTATAACTGCCATACTTTTATTGTTTTCACTATTTGACATTGTCATTCATTACATACATTGTCAGATTAACATTGTACCAACAATAACCAAGTCTAAAATGTACGAAACTTCAGAATAGCCCCATAGTTATATTTATCTCGAGAGAGATCCCTTCTCTAAACACGTGTTAACTGTTGATAGCTGTCGATTAAACCCTTTGAGCTCATATACGGGACTCAGGAAGTTGCAGAATTTCAATGACCCTACAGACTTGTACCAGTTTATTTAGGGAAAATAATAGTGAAATTGTTCTGACTTTTCATTTAAATGTTCTAATAAAAAATTTAAGACTAAAATCAGGAAAGAACACCTAAAAAGCGATGGATATTTAAACAAAACCTACTTAAACAGTCCCCTATGATTGAAAAATTGACAATCAAAATAATGTATTATAGTGATTACCTTTTCTGTCACTGTTCAGTCTAATCGGTACAAACACATTCCGGATGCAGCGCCGGACTTAGACCTACATAAAAATACTTACTGAAGTATTTTTCAATGTCCAGTTTCTAATTTGTTAATTGGTTCCAATATTTACCGTTTCTGCCAATGTCTGATGACTGGACCATAATTAATCCTTACCAGTTAGTCCGAACCTTTAGCCAGCTCAACAACACAAAAGCTATATTTCCATTGAATATTCTATTACCTAAAACAAAAGAAAACACGACTACACTACTTCCCATACAAAAACAATAAACAATGTTATACGTAACAACTTAATCACTCAATAAAGAAAACTTCAAGAAAACATGAGCTCAAACCACGGACAAAGTTTAGATATTCTACGTGCACCACTAAATCGTCGGCAGCGTTGGTATTTAGAAAAATAAAAGTAAGTAAAGAGTTGCCGGCGTGTAGGGTCATAGCAGACATGCTACCTTTGAGGCGATTTTGTATTACTGCCTTACATTTTGGTGACTCTGCGTTTGGCCGCCAAAGCTAAATCTTTTCAGCAGTGTTGCCATTTTGCGAGTTTGTGCGCAGTATGTAAACAATTGAGCATCGTGCGTTTTTTCCGAAAATGCCAAAACATCGCTGCGACTGGCTTCCGATTGTGTTTGTTCTATTATAAGATTTATAAGCTATCGTCGCGCGAATACACCGTCGTGAATTTATAGTCGACTCACTCAGAAAACCAGACGGCGGTGGCGTACTCTATCGGTGCGATGAGTGTTCTGGATCGCTGAATAAAATAAACGCTTGATATGTATATTTGGACAGTATAGGTATCAGGACACAGTGTTCGGAGTGCAGCATTCAGTCGCTGCATCAAGCTTCCGAAAACCGACTAAACGCCAAACCTGAAAGTATCATGTCTGGTATGCCCCTAAAGAGTTCCCGGCATGTGAAGAACACTTTATTACGCTCCTTACAGACGGATCGCAGACGGTATCTGTGTAATAAAGTGCTCGTTTTTTGTGAAGCACCGAATTTTGGCTACGAGATACGAGTTTCGTTACCCACACTTTGTTGTTCGACGATTTTTGGTTGTCGTTTTAGAAAGATGAAGGACTTTTGGCGGATGCTGTGGCTTGTTTTAAAGTTGATACTGGCTGTTAATTTTTTTTAAATAGTTAGTACTTTATCAAGGAGAAATTCGCTTTAAAGAACCCTTTTTTTAAATTCAGGTTCAGCAATGACCATACGTTTGCTGTCATATGGTTTATCAACTATTGGTACGATCAGTCTTGGCATGAGGTGTCGTATTATGGAAGTCAGATAGGCAGCCACTCCATGTGAGTGCTCGTATTCAGCAGCTTCCGGTTAGACTAGAAACCGAACTCGAAAGTTTTGAGAAATCGGTAAGCCGATGAGAGGTATTGCCAGATAAGGTTGCAAAGATGTAAAATAGATAATTACACCTAGGCCAGCATTGCACACAATATCCTAGCCAAATCAACTTCAACATCCACTGCTTAGACCACCCAGAACACTTTCAACTCGAACACGCCTCCAACAACTTCAAATCCGCCAACATGGCCCATTGTGTGCAAGCACCACATACCGCGTCCAACAGACCACCTCCACTTTTATCCCACATAACAAAGCCGAGCAATTAATTTTATTACAGGTTGATGCGGGCGCGTTTGTGCGTGAACCGGTGGTTACGCGTCGCGGAGCCGCGAGGGTCCTTCGGGGAGACGTCAAATAAACTTTGCAATCTCTCTCGTAAAGCTTAGCCACAGATTAGGTGGGAGACAGAGGCGGCATGGAACAATAAAAGAAATTGGCAGAACATTTTAACAAGTATTAATTATTTTTATTACCAAGAGGATTTTTAAAAGCAGTAACCTAACAACACTAACATTTTAATCATAATTAAAATTTTATCGTTGATAATACTGACTAGACATTGATCTGTTCAAAGTAAACAAATTAACCATCTAACCATTCTCAGTTTCTTTCTTATGCAAAAACAGATACACGCTGAAATCTAAGTAGATATACTATTTCATAACAGTAGGTACTCTGAGAGGTATGGGTCATACCTTGCCTCCTTGCAAAAGCTGCAATAACGATGAACAGCAACTCTATATAAAGTACTTAAAAAAGGCGATATTAAACTGTCACCTCCACCCCAACCCTGCTCTATGTCCCGTACACACCATGCACTCGACAACAGGGTAATAATTAAAGGCAAAACGGCTAATCCTTGCCGACGAGCAAACACGACGCGACGTTGTTTGCACGCACATGTATATCGCTAATAAATATTAAACGGCTGCGAACTGGCAGATCTCCGTTTTTACTGAACAATGTTTTTTTTTTATTGTTTCCAATCGCGGTATAGATTCTTTTTTGTGGATCTGCAGCAGAAGTTAAAACGGCTGACGGTTTGAATTGTCCAGGGTTTTTGTCAAGCTGGTTTTGATGACGGTTTTTTTTAGTATGCACTTGCAGTCGAATATTCTGTTGCGAATTGTGCAGATTGTTCATTGATTAAATTGATGTAAAAGTTTAGGTCTACAAAAATGTTTTGAAGGTTTTACGTTGAGACAAAATTAACTTAATAAAAATGCTGAAAACTAACATCGCATGGCAATTCTATTTTTTCATTTCGACTCAGATTTTTTTTTTTTAACAAATTCCAATAAACTAAACCCAGCTTAACTTCACAGCATAAATTCGTCCGAAACTCGTTACGGATGATTTCATCTAAAAATCAATTAGAATTTCTATGACAGCGACATCACTTTGTCACACCAAGTGGGCTGATTGATGGGACTTGATGTGAATTTATTTTTTTCCCCATAACCCTTCGGTCACCCATACATTCGTGTCATTCGGAATTGATTGCTTATGAAAAAATGCCAAAAGTCGACCGTGCGAATTTATTTTTGGATGTCGAATGACGATGTATGATGCCAGTGATATAATACTGTTTTGTTTTAGTTTAAGTACCATTACTAAACATTTTTTATTAGGGTTTATCATATGATTTATTTTTAGGTATTATGTATATGACAGTAATATTTTTCTTTCCCAAAATATTTCCCAGAAACGTAGTATCAAACATTAAAATAAGATCATATCATACAAAATACCAATAAACAGACAATTTCAATTCATTGGCAGATATAAAACGCCAAAAACGTCACGACAAAAATGCTAATGGCCGCCTATAAGAAATAGATTCGCAAATATAAACTTAAGCTTCCAAATTACCTTGTTTAAATTCGTTTGTCGTCAACAGAAGGTGAAAAAATCAAATTTACTTGGAATCGAATTGTCTTAGTTCTATACTTTGAGACACGCAACGAAGTCGGAAATAGGCCAGGGTCTTACGTAAGGTCTAACTACAGCATGAGGTTGTTTTTTTAAATAAGTTCTCGTTAAGCTATCCTTTATCATAATTATCATCATACCCCGCGGTAAGACTTACTTTTGTGTTTTACAGTGACGCACAGATACACTTTATGGGAAGTTTACATATGCAAGATCTTGTTTGCACATTTAAATTTCATTGACATATGAATTTAGAAAACTTAACAAAATATGACAATTTATTTTGCACAAAACTACAGAAACCTCCTTCACTCAATTTCACAAAAGACCAGCCTGTATGTAACCCGGACATGTATGGCAAAATATCTTCGTGGAATCAAACCGATTTCGCATGCAACCGTGCGACAGGCGTATTGTGAAAAATGTTAGTGGAATGACACGCTAATGTCCACCCGGCACGAAGCTCTGACCGACCTATATCCGACGACGTGGAGGACAATCTTATTTGTTATTGGAACAAATGCTGATTATTATCATGTTTGATTAGAATGACAATTGGTAGGAGAGATTGGCATTTATTTTATTTACATATCATCACGTCTTTGTCATTTCTCCAGAGGATTAAGCTTAGGTGTGTGTAAGTGGTGAAGGTGGTGTAGTATTTGATTCAGAATTTCTAATTAAGGTGATTGAAGGTTTAATTTCCTGTTGAAAATTAAAGCAAATGTTCTTGTGTCTTGTAGTTCTGTTCAACTGACTAACTGTTAATAATACAATAAATATAAGCGTTATTCTGAGTTTCACAATCTACAATCAAAATATTAGGGTAACATTCCTTGTTTCTCAAAATAACTTCATTTGAATTCATCCCCAGTACAAGACATTTATAAACCAACCGCAAATCTCAAAGTTGCGGCCACAATAAAAATGTTCAACCACCATAAAATTACCCTAGACACAATCAAAAACCGTCTAAATAGCAGTAAACGCGCGATGTTCCTGGGCATGTCTCACATATGCCCGTGCGATTTATAGCGAACCTTTTTAACCGCCATGTTGCCTGCATTTAAAAAAAAAACTCCAGAAGAAAGGGCAGTGAAATATGTTATGGATCTTTCTGAAATTGTGATTGGGGTTCAGGGAGCGATAACTCCCACTTTATGACCCAATTTTTGTCGGATAAACAATGGAATTTGAAATTTTATCTCGATCACGCATCGGGGGTCGTTATCGACACAAGCTTTTTGAATATTAATTCTATATGGATGTGTTCTTTCCCCGTAATTATGGATTTCCGATACAAACGCCGCGATTATGCGCCGCACATAAATATCGGAAATGACGGTACGTGTTTCAATGACTTTTTGAACTCGAATTTGTTGCCCATTGTGTTCATACAACGACCTGTTACGTTACGATAGCATGTGCTCGTCGATACGCACATATTACCCGTAACTATAAAGGTTTCCGTCTTTTTTATAAGAATACTTTAACACCCAAGTGCCACAAAAGCCGTACAAAGAGGAAAACAAGACAAAACGATCATTACCATCAACACCAGCACTTAGAAATTTAAAAACAACACTTGAATATTCATTCACATTTATACTCAGACCGCGAAGAATAGTTGAGCCTATCTTTATTGCCGAAGGGTGCATTTCAATGTCCGAGTACATCCGAGCATCGTCGAACAAACCGTCTGCCCTAAGGAAACGGCACTGTCATGCAAATTTAATGATCTTCGGAACTAATTACTTCACTCCGCACACAGAAGAGATAAAGTCTCCACGTTTGTATAGTTTGGAACATCCTAGACTAAAGTTAGAAACATTCTAGCGCAGTATGTTTAAGGTGTAAGTTTGGCGTAATACAGAGGTTTGTTTTAGAGTTTATTATCGAGTGTATGAAATGTTTGAAGTCTGGGCGACTTAGTCTTATACGTTTATAAAGCAGGATGCTTTAATATTTGCTTTGATAATATTAGTCTGGTGTAGAACTTGGTTCTTACTTTATTAAGCTAACAAAAGGATTAAAACACACATTGGAAGGCTGAATAGTACGTTATTATTTGGGAGGTTAATGCTAACGCTATTATAATTGCCCACTCACGGATTTTATTGTTAAGTTTGGTGTAATGATAGTGGTTAATAGATCGATCGATCTTTGTCCCAATAAATGATTCTATTGTAAGTGGAAACCTTTACACATACATTCATCACGCCTGTAATCCCTGAAAGGTTAGGCAGAGGTGTAGCTTATAGTACACCCACATTTCCCCAGTTATGATTAAGTCCCATGTAATAGGGGGCGAGCCTATTGCTACCTTTACATTGATTAAATAAAACAAAGCTGTTTTTTTATGTATGGCATCTCGCAGTTCAACCTAGGAGGTTGTCGTCTGCTTAACCGGACTATCCTGCGGATGCCTTGAATTTAAGGCCTCCAGCCAGGGCAAGAAAAAAACAAAGCTGTTGAAAGCGTTAGCTTTTATACCTTGTTTTTCAGGGTGGGGCAAATGGTGGGCAAGATTGACCGGTATCTTAGTATTAGGTTACCGGTTCGAATATGCGGTATTTTTGCTGCAATTGTGAGTAAAAGCCCCACGATCCGTTGTACCTACCTTATAAAATGGTACACCAGCATTCTTCTATTTTATCCCTTAACACCCTCAACATTGGTTTAACACTATCGCCGCCACAGGCGGACAGAAGGTTTACCCAGTGACCGCGCTTTCGACTTCAATCCAAACATTCCCACATGCCAAAATCCAGCGAGCAGCATTCGGGTTAAGCTCAACATGTTGTTAGAAAGTTCCTTCCATATGTGTGCAAATATCTTCAGGGCTACATTAACGTAATTAATTTTCCATATAATTAATGTTACATTTAATAAGGTACATCGTTTAAATCTGTGTTCGTTTAACGAAGCTTCTTGTCGGCACATTATTATGTTGGGAGAGTGTAGTGAACGAAATGTTTTTGGTTAATGACTTGTTGTTGCTTACTGAATGTTATGTAGTTTAAACCAAGTAAATACATAAACCAAGTTTATAACTTGGTACTTGGCTTATGTACTTACTTGTACTTACTAAGTTAAGGTACAATCTATACTTCTATACTAATATTATAAATGCGAAAGTTTGGATGGATGGAGGGATGTTTGTTACTCAATCACGCCAGAACGGCTGAACGGATCTGGATGAAATTTGGCACAGAGATAGATTATAGTTTGGAATAGCACTTAAAATAATACTTTTCATCCCGGTAGGACGATCCCGTGGGTCAATTATCGAGCTCCACGCGGGCGAAGCCGCTGGCATAAGCTAGTATTTTATAATGCTAAAAAGTTACTCCTTCGATAGTTTAGTGGTTTAAAGTGCGACCGCCGAGTGTAGCCTCAGTGTTATTGGGTTTTTACATTTAAATGTTTTAAATAGCTACTTCGAATACCTCCCCCCCGCCTTCCCACCCCCTATTAATAGCACTATGGTGATTCCATAAGTTATGCTATAAGTGTTCTAAAAACTTTACTCATGCATTGGACATAAAGTAAGTAGTTACTCTGAAACGCCCTTACAAACTCCTATGACGTGTGACATAATCATATCACCAAAAAAAAAAAAAATTAACACCACACACCGAAAAAAAGTGGCGATATTCGAAACTTCGGCTCAGATGGCTCTCAATATTGCACTGCACCACAAATAGGTCAGGCGTACGTTGTCATTGTTGCAACAATAGATGAATGGAACTGTTGTCAGCCGGCTTTGTCCGATGTCTACTCGATGCAGATCTATGGCTTCCGTTCAATGTTCGTTTCAAAAGAAAATATTACGAAACTATTGTTGGGTTCATTGATATATTTTGTAATGTTAACGTTTGTGGTTTTCTTCATTCTGTGTCTGATGTTTCTGGACTAATACTATAAAGAGGAGAGATTTGATTGTTTGTTTGTTTGCATTGGTTTGCAATAGGCTCCGAAACTGCACTACCTCCGAGTGACACAAGCTATATTATATTTTCAAATAAATTAGGGATCCTTACTAAAACTCCAATAATGTAACTGTAATCCAAGGTGTAAAAACATGACCTAATATAATAATATCCAAACTTTCTTTATAATGTACTCTTTTTTAGTAACCCGGCGCAAAAAGAAGGGTGTCTGTGTGTGTGAGTTCAAATTTATAATTTTTGATTTTTTTTTTAAATACCCGTGCGAATCCGGGACGGGCCGTTAGTTTTTTATATTTTAAATGTTTTTTTTTAATTGTTTTATATATGAATATTTAAAAATGTAAAAAATAAGAAAGAAAAATATATAAAGAAAATAATATAATATGGTAATTTATGAATTTAATCTGGTCTCTAAAATGTAAGTACATGTGTCATAAATAATATGTATATGTTTTTATGTTTGAATGGTAAAATACGGCTGAACTCTGCTATATAAAACAACTATTGTGTAAAACCCATATTTGAAAAATTAAATTCTATTCTATCCTATCCCGTTTTATCCCGTCCTATCCCGTTTTATCCCGTCCTATCCCGTTCTATCCCGCCCTATCCTGTCCTCTCCTGCCCTGTCCTGTGCTGTACTGTCCCGTCCTCTCCTGTCCTGTCCTGTCCTCTCCTATCCTCTCATATCCCGTCCTATCCCGTACTAGCCCTTCCTATCCCGTCCTATCCCGTCCTATCCCGTCCTATACCGTCCTATCCCGTCCTATACCGTCCTATCCCGTCCTATACCGTCCTATCCCGTCCTATTTTTGTTAAATACCCGTGTGAAGCCGGGACGGGCCGCTAGTAATTAATAATTAGCCATCGATCTGGATCTGAATTGAGATATCTTGCTTTATGAAGATTACGTGAAAGAGTTCATATTTCATTGAATAGACATCTGCACCAGACGAACACTGCATGAATTCAGACCTGGATTTGTCCCCACTTGATGGCAACAGACTCATCCTATTACATGGGACCCAAACATAACTGGCGAAATATGGTTACATTAAAGGTACACCTCTACCGTTATGAATTTAGATCTCTGAAGATTTCAGAAATCAGGAGTCAGTCTTCACGTTCCAAAAATTCTAACCTGATTCGGAAATGGACACAGGGATTACCAATAAATACCATTTTACTGTCGTCCAATTCCAGTCATGGAGCTATCGAAATTTGTAGACTACCATAGATAGCCGGGCTTGCATGTCCTTGGCTACTAACATTAGCGGCAATAGCAG
This sequence comes from Standfussiana lucernea, assembly GCA_964057025.1. Taxonomy (NCBI): domain Eukaryota; kingdom Metazoa; phylum Arthropoda; class Insecta; order Lepidoptera; family Noctuidae; genus Standfussiana; species Standfussiana lucernea. The sequence continues at coordinate 6,468,547 of OZ059788.1, read as the reverse complement.
GTTGGATCCAATCGATGGCCAAACGTGATTGATGACAAAATAGTGCAGATAAATCAATACAATTGAAGAAAGGTATCATGTCAGAGTTTAATATGGGGTTTCATTAAGTTGTATTTATGTAGCGAACTTTACTTAGTCTTATTTAGCTGTAGGGAACTAATCAGTGTTAGGACACCACCTGTTCAATTGAAAATATTTATCAGTCAATTCTGCAATACACTCTCAGTCGCCAATATCTTCTAAAAGCAAAACATTTTGAAATTAACACAATATTTGAATATTTTCGATATAAATACTCGTTATCGTGGGCTCACAGACTCGAGAGAGAATTTAATCTGGAAATGAACACGTCCACGCCTTGCGTATTATACTTGTAATGTAAATAAATATAACCCCTTCGGTGTTTGACGATTATGGATATTAAACGATAACTTTTCGATGCGTGGATTGACTGGCTATCTGAAATTAGCTGGTTGGTATTCATGTTGACTTTGTGTTTTGAACCTTGTGAATTCTTTTAAAATTCGCAATGATTGGTATTTTTCTTCTTTTTAGTTGCCTTGTATGCCTCAATGCTGGGAAAACGCATATCTTTATCATCCCATCCCATATCCTTTTTGTTACTTTTCTTAATATTTTGACCTAAAATAAAAATAAAATGTTTAAATAATATTTAGACTATTAAATAACAGTAAAGTTATTAAGTTACTTAAAGAGTAGGATTATGTCTAATAACTCAGTATATTAATGATTGAAGTGCTTCGTCAGTCAGTGTCACTGAAAGTTTAATGAGATGAAAATTATTATAAAATCAATCATAAAGAATATATAATATATTCATACCGGACTATTTGTTAAAATCTATACATAAGTTAAACCACATAAAAATTTATACACCAATAAATTTTAATTTTCATCAAATAAATTCCACAGTGCACAGAAAAAAGTTGGCGACAAAATACAATGGTTTTTATTATTGTCCCGAGCGTACACAAAAAGTGGGGCATACGTAAATTATTACAGAACCAACCGTACTGTATGAAACACATTACAAATGGTTATATCATGGCTGGAGATCGTCAATAATTCAACAAAATGGCTGTATCGTCAAACAACAGGCGGAAATAAAAGGAAACAGCATAAGGGAGTAGGTTTACGCAAATAAATGAAAATTCATCCGAGCAAACAATGGCGGGATCTCATGCTCGTTCGTATGAAAGTTATCATCTTAAAGCATCCCCTTAAAATGGCGTCCAATGGTATTAACATTGTCATGGAGTTTTGCGCGTTAGATTAGAGGGAAATTCCCATTTCGTCGATGTTCAAGTGTGCTGGGAAATGCTTTCGGGTTAATTAAAATGTAATGTTTTCGACAATAGAGTAAATTTACTAATTGGTCACTAGATTGTATGTTGTAGACATTATTATTTTAACGTAAGAATTCGAAAGTCTTTTTTTGAAAGTCTTTCTAAAATAAAATATAACGAGTGATCATAATCAGTCTCAAAATTTATTTTTATGAACACTGCACGAAAACGCCACTCACGATTTTAGAGAATAAAAAATTGATGCAGAATCACCCTCGTCTATACCTCTTCCACCAATGGCAACCGTACAAAATGTGGCCACTTAAAAGTTTTAGATTTTCCCCTATTATTATTAAACGCTTAAAAGCGTGCGAACAGGCATAATCGCCTTTTGTGCTAAGACTTATTGCCGTGAAAGCTTTCACAACCTTTTGAAGCGCACTTTTATAATAAAAACCGCAACATTCGAATTATTTATTGTTTCGTTTCCATTTAGAATTTTCTCGCGTTTTAGGGCCTTTGCCCACGGCGACTTTTTATGACAATGCGGTCGCGCGTTTTATGCTATCGTGCGTTAGTCGCATTTTCAACAACGAAGAAGCGGTATCGCTACTGTATCGTGGCTGAAGCGTGACTGAAGTGCAACAGCATCGCAATAGCACCGATACAGAATCGTATTTACGAAGGCAAAGGTACACAGCCAGCGACAGCATCACGGCTGTTTTGTATTTGCATAGCGAAAAAAGTCGCGGTGCACGAAGTCTCTTAGATATTCAAAGATGGAGATTTTAGTACAACAATACGAACGTTTACGACCGAAGAAGACTTGATCTAGCCGTTTTTTCGGAATCCTGGTCTCAATGCTAGCTTGGAACGGAAAGCATTTTCTTTTCGATTCTCTCGAGTTTCACCCGAGCTTTGTCGAATGGATTTTAGGTATCGTTCACTGGTTTTCTTTTGTGCGTAAATATAGCTTGGAGCGGTATCTTTCGTTCTTTGAGAATACGAAGAATAACAAAAAATATTTACGGAAAATATCATAATAAAAGTACCCTGGCATTACCCATTTTTCTTTTACAAAGTTAACGGAATAATTTATATAATGTATTTTGCATATTGTGCAGATAAAAAGTTTTTTTTAATAAAACAACCAACTACCTATTAAGTACCAAAAGACAAAAAAACAATTAAATGCAAGTCAAAAAATGACAAAAAATAGATATGAACTATGTATTTCGATTTTCGATTTTCGATCACAACCAACCAGAAAAAAAAGGAAAATCGCCTAAAACCACCGTTCTCTTAAGTACTAGGCTATGGTTTGATTTCCTTTTTTAAGTAGACAGTTGGTTAACTATCTACTGAAAACTGTAAAATAAAAGTTAAAAAATGATCAAAAATACAGGTATAAACTGTTTCAAATTTCGATCACAACAAACCAAGAAAAAAAAGAAAATCAAACCATAGACTATAATATAAAAATAAGATTGGTAGGTGCAACACGTCCTTATTTCATCCGAAGGCAATTTAACGCCACGTCGTCGCAAGCCTCCCGTGTAATTCGTTGCCAACATGCAAATATGCCTAACGCGACACTGAAAAATCTACCCATTACTGTATTGAAACAATGTATTACATCATTTACTTATGAGGTATTAAAACAAAGAAAGGATAAAAGGTTATTGTGGAAAAAGAAAAAAAAACGGTTTATATTTTTCTTCTTTTGGGCCACTTAAGGGTTGGGCCACTTGGCCACTTGGAGGTTTTCCGTACCTCCAAGGTACGGAAAACCTCTTCCATACTGGTACAAAACTGGTTAAGTCGAGAAAAAAAATAAACGAAAATAGTACCTATCAGACTGTCGTAGAACTATTCGTAGCAGCATACGTAGCCGTTTGTGTAGCGTTTTGAATTCGAATGTGTTTGTCCTAAATACTTCATCAACATCTAGTAATACGCCATCGTAAAAATAACTACGTCAGAACTATTTACCCCTCTACAAAACTTTAAACAAATATTCCTAAACAACAATGAACAAACATATTACGAAACAACCATTACCTCTCAATTAGTTTAGTTAAGTCGAATACCCCACGTTGCAGGCATCCGTGCATAAATTAGTCTTGTTAAGTGCAGTACAGGAATTTAATCCTCATATTTCGTCTGCACCCGGTTCGGCATATCTTTTCAGGTCTAAAATGAATTGTACATGAGGTGGATCACTCAAGCCAATTTGGACTCTATTGGCGATACTCGAACTTTCAAATTCACTTGAGGGATTCAGTCTTTCATTCCATTTGCAGACAGATATCTGGATGAACGTCGCTAAGGGAGTTGCAACTGTAATGTCTCGTGATAAAGTTAGTTTTTGGGTGTGTGAGTTATGAATTTAATCCGATTTGGAATTATAAACCTGTATGTTTAATGGTGCTCATTACTTGGTGAATGAAATCGGATTACCAGACGGCAACTAAGCCTGATCTCTGACTAAAACATGAAGGGGGTTTTAATTTTGAATGTGTAATAATCAAACTTTTTGGGGATTTCGGAGATCAATACTTCATAACAGGCAAGAGTTACTGTGTAACATTGGGTTCTGTAATAAAATGGAGTTCGACGCTTTACGATAAAGTTTGAACGTGTCGAGTAAAAATCGGTTGATTTTCTTATTTCTGGTTTCAGGTAAAACAGCATATTTCCTTATATAGAGCCATAATATAGAGAACATCTACTCTCCTATTCTGAGACGTTTTGTGGGGGTGATGAACGAGTGAAGTAGGTACTTACTTTCTTTTCACTTGTTCGTCATCCACATGAAGCGTACTCAATAATAATGGTTAGATAATAGGCAAATAGTGTAGTTACTAACATTAATTATAAGAAATTTACTAACACAGTGGATCTTATGTTGTCCGAAATAAAGAATTTATTTATTATTATTTATAATGTAAGTTGATGGTTGGTCCTAATTATTGTTTTTGTTTTGCATTACTTTCGCTTTTGTTGGAATCCCAAAAATACCATATTCCGCTTGATCACAATTATCATGCCACAAAATAATCCTTAAAAAACAGATCCACATCATCAAAATAAAAACGAACTTTCACACAAATAAAGTCCTGCTACTCGTACAAATAATCCCTAATAAATATTTTATTATCAACAAAAGGTAACCAGGAGTTGAACATGAACATTTTTAATGATAATATTCCGAAAAAGCATTCTGTTTCCGCGGTTTTATTTCGCCAAGCGTTTGCACATAAACGGTCGGTAATCTTTATAATCGTCTCACGTCCATCAAATGAAAATCCTCAGCTTTTTATTGTTTACCGTCTTTTATACGATTGGGACGACGAAATGTTTTTTATGCTTCCAGTTTTTATAAGAATTGGGGTACATTTATAGGGCGTCTTGTGGCGATTTGGTTGACAGTATCTATTGATGACCACATAATAATATAATGAACCAGCTAAAGGAAAAGCGGGTGTCTTGTTCAATGACTTTAACCCCTGCTTCGACTGCCTCCTTGATGTAGTTGTCGCAAGCGCGACTGCTGAGCATGGGGTCCTGGGTTCAATTCCTGGGTCGGGCAAATTGTTATTGGGTTTCCCGGTTTCTCCATCAGGAATGTCTCAGTAGCAGCCATGGAGTCTGCATTTCAGTCATTTAGTCTGAATTTGTGCCCGATTGATGGCAATAGACTCACCCCTCTACATAGGGCTTAAACATAACTGGTGAAATGTGGGTGTACTATTAGGCACACCTCTGCCTAATACTTCGGGGATTTACAGGCGTGATGTTGTGTTATGTGACTTTAACCAATCCCGATCGAATCGTCAGTTCTACAAGTAACACTTTATTATGGATGTTTTGCGCTTTTTTAACATACGACTAAAAAGGCCAAAAGAAAAGTTGAAGCTCAATAGATATATCGATATTAAACTTACACAAATCAGTGTTGCTTAAACCACCTGTAACTAAGATCAGCTAGTACAAACCCCAGAATAGTTATAAGTTACAATCCTACCACCCCCAAACTCATCAATTAATTTAATTCAACGTCAATCTCCTACCCGTAAGAACCCTCAACAAAACTACCAACCACACAAAACTAACTAGATCTACCTACATTACCGCATAATCCCGCGGAAACTTCCGAATAGAAACGCGGATGTTGAAGCGTCTTTGTATTATACTAGTTGTAATTTCCTCGCAGACGAGCCTTGCGACAATCCCGACTTATCCTTGTTCCTTGACAACACTTTCCCTTGGGCCTGTGCCCGCTGACAAATTTTCCAATATACTTCCTAAAACTCTTATGAAAGAAACATAAAGTCTATTCTCGCCTGGTGTTGTTACACAAATATCTTTGCCAAGACATAGCCTGGATTTATAGCGCAACTTCACAACTCTTGTAGTTGCTTTCATTTCACACACTACTAAGTAGACTGGTTTGTCTTTACTCTTATTGTGTTTCATTAATATTTCACTACCCTTGACGGTTAATGTCAAGTAACTTAGTTAGTCTATTTACATTTAAAAGGGTTTCCTTTGTGTTCTGTTTGGTCTTTGTTCAACATTTTAGGGTTAAAATTGTCGAGTTTGGTCCTACTCTTGATTGAGTCGTCATTCGGATCCGATCCTATCAAATTAGTGCCGAGTTCTCCCCTAGTTACTAATGAATGCGCCAAATTAATAGGTTGTTAGTAACTTATCCTTTTAAAAGTTCGTTAACGGGCGCGCTCAAAAAATCAATAATAGGCTTTTGCTCTTACACTTTTTGAATAACTGCAGATATCAAGTATCAGACTAATGGGCCTAGGGGCCAAATAATGAACGTATTACTGTAATGCGTAACAAGTTTTGTGTACAAGGGACACATCAAAGCACTACTTCCACAAAATATTTCAAAACAGACTCACAGTTCCCACACTATAGCTCCAAATTCAAAAATTAGAATGGAGTCCGCCATTTTCTCGTTCGCCGCGTAAATTAGCTCGCTAGTGCGGACTATCGCGGTTGTCCTAATGCCAGTAATGTATGAGTGACTCCCGCTGCGAGAGACATATAAATTGCACGCGAGTGTACCGCAGCCCCGCGTTTGAATAGAAATCGTCAGGATGCAGTTGTGAGAGAATTTCTGGTTTCCTTTGCTACGAGATATGACTGTTTTCGACTTTATGCGCATATATCTGCTATAAACAGACTTCGGGATGGTCTTGTCGGGCTGTTAGCTACTACGCTAGAAATGGGTGGAAGTTTTGAGCTAAAGCTATCTGGTTCCTGTTTTCTTCCGATGCAACTGTTTTTTTTTTTGGGACATGGGTTTGTTTGCATATATTCTTTGAATGTATTAAAAGGTCTTAAAGGAATAAATATTCATTGGCTCTGTGGAAAGCAATTCTGTTTTTTTTTTAAATATGCTAAATCTCATTGCGCAATCCCGTATTTACTCCAGCCCGCCCCATCAACCTTAATCGTGTTCCAGCCTTGTTTAGTAATTACATTTTAATATCAACATCACATTTTGTAATTTTTTTCTTTGAATTATGACTTCAATAAATCAACCGTCTGCTCAGACCGTCTGCCCACTAAAACAAAGACATCACGTGCCAAGAGATGATAAAATAAATTTTGAACATCCCCCCATTACGGAGCTAATGGGCTGTATCTCTAAAGCTAGGGAATAAAAGATCCGTCGATTAGAAACTTTATGTTTGCAATTTTCCGGAGTCCCCCCTAGAGCCTTGCGAACCTTGAAGATGTACGTACGCAATACGGAAACTTGCTTCAATGGACCATTTCTACGGGATAAAATGATCCAGACTGATTATTCTTGTTAAGTAGCTCAGTCGAGTTTTGTAACAAGGAGTTTGGAACTAAATTAAACAACAAAGGGTTAATACGGGCACATTATTAAGCTAAAAATGAATACAAATCAGAGATATTAAAATTCGTTTCAAATGAAGAACACTAACAGGTGATAAATAGACTTTAACGGTTTCATATCATATCCAATTTAAATTACACACAAAAGAACAGAAGTTCGCCAAGTACAAACGCGTAGTGCAAAGGGCAGAAAAGCGAAACGAACAGGTACCTTATAATGGCAGTGAAGTCAGGAAATAGACTCAATTACCTACGTATCGATTGAACATTAATCTGATACCACAATCAGGAGGTCCGTAAACGTGAAAAACTGGTTCAATCTACTTTTAATCGTTTTAATTCCAAACGGAAGCATGAAAAGTAGAAATAATGATGTGCGAGTGCACGTAGTTTGAAATAATTTGGTATTAATTTATAAACCAAAATAAAAACTAATTGATAATCCAAAGCCAGATGAGCGGTTGGATGAAATTCAGAAGATTGCGGGTAAGAGCGGGTCGAGACTCTCGCAGACCAGGGAAGAATGCCACAAACGGGGCCTAGAGGTACTCAGTGGTGGCTGAAATAAGGCTGCCAATAATGATGATGATGAATACAAATTTTTAGTAATTTATGACCATTCATTACAAAACAAACTCAACTTTCTCTTCACGCTCTCTTAAGAAAGGATGTTTTCAACAACAACACTTCATTGATTCCTTTTGTTGCCAATAAACCTTAACTTGATTTCTGCTCTATCCCCAAATTACACCACACTTGATTGCACAGGTAATGCGATCACTCTTGTACATAAATACATACATACCAATACATATATACATTGAGTAGATACTGGACGGCGCTAGTCAAATCATCCATTATGCGGATCAAAGGGGTGTTTCACGTGACTTGGAGTTATTGCCGATAGAGGTAGGTTGAGAGATAACCATTGTGAGCAATCGCTGGGCTATATGTAGATATTAGATATGTAATGTATATAGCTCACATGTACTGTGATCTTAATGGATGATCGACAGATAGTTAAGTAAAGAGATTAAATATCTGGACGTAGATTAAGTAAGTAGTCTAATTCTTTTAAACATGGAGTCTTTGTGTTTTGAGGAAGGTTAGACTTCATTAGATCATTGATCATGTCGTAGACAAATGATCATTAAGATAGCTTAGTCCTTAGGTTCATTATTTTACCTCATTAAACGCATATGTCGTCGACGAGTATCCCAACAATTTATTTTCACCACAGACACAATACCGCAAAAAAACACTCTACAGCGAAGCGTTCCCAAAAAAAAAACGAGAACAAACAAACGCAGCACTCCAGGAACAATTATCTTAAAAACACCGTCTATGAATCATTATAAAAATAAATCACAAAAAGTGTTATAGAACCGCCTTTTGGAGGCATCGTACCACTTAAATTAAAAATCGCGAAAATTGACGGGCGCACTGAAAACATATAAATCTGAAGGCTAGCGGAAAATTAAAAAGGTTCCCGAGGCAGTGAGGCGGGCCCGGTGTCGTTTGGCACGCCGTCGAACCGGGAATAATCAACCAATCTCTCATTACTTTACACAGCATCAGTCTTTTTGATTTAAAATCCCAGCAGACGTCTTTGTCAAAGGATCTTTATAAAATTAATTGATGAGCGCGTTGAAAGCGAAGTGCGCAATTCAAGCTGTGGAAGTAATTTGCTAGTATTTTTAGCTTCCTCGTATTTTGTGGGTGTTGATGCCAGTAAAAGTCCATTGAGTGAATAAAGAACACAAGTAGGTATGTATAAGTACTACGATGACAGATTTGAAAATTTCTACTTTCTGACTTACTGACCTCTCCTTGACTCTCGCGCTTATTAATGTTTTAATTGAAATAAAATCTTCGAGTTAAGTATATTTTTTTGGCATATCATCCGAGTAATTTTAAGACCATGTTAATCATAATTAAAACGGTGAATTTCATAAGATCGTACAAAAGCTTTAAAACGATTTGCCAACTCTGTCACTTGGAATAAGATCGTATAAAATACATGAAGCTATTCCCAATACCTAGTTAGCAATCGGAACCACACGTACTTAGGGTCGTTCTGCTAACGCGCCATTTCTTCAAATTCCCGATGGCCGTACAATCGTTTTGGTTAACGATGCACTAATGCGTTTGCACTGTTCCCATTACCAGGAGGCCGCCGACCACTCATTAATACCATTCGATTATATCTACGTAGGTACGTGTACAATTACGTGTAATAGTTTCCTAAATTATGTCCGTAGTGACCGTAGTTTCAGAGTGGAAACAGCTGTTTATACACATGCAATTCCATGTAAATAAAAAGTTCACAATAGTCATTTTTCAACAAAATAATGAATAGATCATTCGCGAAATACCTGACCACATAAAATCATATTGTGCATGCATGAAAATGGAATATGCATTGTAGAGTGCCGAGCATTTTCAACAGCAATAAAATAAATCTGACGTTACAGAACCTATAAAAATTCAAAAGCAATTTATTTTCCTCAATGCGATCTAAACTAAAGCTTGTATCCCTTCATAAAGAATTCTAAACGTGCATTCTCGCATTACGCCATCTTGAGATTTATGGCAACCCGCTGTCCGCCATATTGTTCCAAATTTAAAAATATTTATTTACCCGCCGAATCCTATAACCGTCGTATCTGAATTGTTGTTTCCATAAGCATTGAGTGGACTTCGGAGACTTGGTTGGGTTTTATACGATCGGCTCGCGTATTAGGTACTACTTCACGTGGTTTATTACTGACCTGTTTTACGAAAGAGGTTACAATCTGCATCTTTTTTTTATATTGCGAAAAACCTTTTTGTTTGAGAGGCAAAAGTTTTTCTTTGTAAGTCATAAAGATCTCTTTATAAGTTTGAGGCAGAATTGTTTGAGATTACGACCAAATTCATGATGAAACAAATACCCTATATTTCTAACAACGAATTAGTAGAAATTAAAAACGAAATACCTACCATAAATACAGAATCACAGTTCGGAACATATAAATTTAAAACGTAGCGGAAAATTAAAACGGCACCCGCGGAGAGGAGACGCCTGAAAATAATGTCATATACAATAACAACGAAACAAACAATATGAAAAAATACAATATTGCCATGAAAAATGGCACCAAGACGCTTTTAAATTTATCACACACAATATCGGGCTAACGGGGACTGTTATCATTTTTATTTATTTCCGTAAATAATATCGCGGTGCGATCATTAATCCTGGATGTTTTGTTTGGTTAGTTGAGTGTTTCATAGGAAAAGTTTGTAGATAAATAAAAAACAGAAGCTTGCGATGTGTCTATTGATGGGTTCGATCAATCAACTCAGCCTATCACACTCCCTGGACATATTATGACTCTCCCCGACATATTTCAGTCTGCCTTAGTCGTCTTTGTAAAGAAAAGTAAATTCATATAGCTGAGGAATGTCGCATGCTACGCGATTACCGACTTGCGATCTTGGATGGATCGGTGTAGATTATACGCTAAAAAGATCTATTCCATAAGCCGCTAGTCTCGCATTTCAATTCATACCCTTGTCACGCTGATAATCAATAACTCGAAAGTCTGACCACTGCTGGTCTATTTATGTCGATATTACATTGCCAATAATGGCAATAAATAAAATAATGGTAATAATAATGGTTTATAGCATGAAGAAACCAGCATACCTGAGAGATATTTCTCGACGGTATGTAAAGCCAAGTCAGAGGCCCATGGGCGGCATAAAAACTCTGACACCAGGTTAGGCACTAACCACACGATAAAGAAGAAGATTGCCAATAATCGGGTTGAAGAAATCCCGATAACGTTCGCTCCGTATAGTATACCAAAAACCCAATGATTAGGTGGAATGGTAGCCACATGATTTCACTAGAAAATGGCCCATACTAGTAGTAGGAGAGTATAGAGCTAGATAAGTATAGAGTGGTTTAACATCACCAGTTATTTTGTGGTCCACATCAGCCTGACCCGATTTAGCTATAATACATACATATAAATCATAGGGAATGACGTCAAAGGTAGGCCAGTTCAAGTAGTTGTGACGTCAAAGGGGTATGTATAACGTGGGTGTAATGTAGATAGGCTATATCTAATTTGGTTTAGGATATAAATGTGTTTCTGATAATAATGTTGTATAAATAAGATTGATTCGACTATTTAGGAAAATTATCTGGTATAACAAAAGCTATTAACTAAACTTAGTTAATAGCTTTTTAATCAGGTGTTAAAGGACACTTAACCAAGCTGAAAGTCATTTTTTTTTGTACAGGACCTGAGCCTGGGATATTGAAGGTCAAAGTTCCAACTATATTCCATGATTTTTTACGAATAATAGTTTTAAATATTATTACTTAACTTTAAATATACTCATGACCCCTGACTGTTACACGCTACCGTAAACATTGATTTTGCACAACAAAAATAAAAGTCGTTTCCCAGCAATAATTTTCGCAGCAATGGCAATAATTTTCCCAGCAATGGGACTAAGTTTAAATATACAGAATGTTTAGATAACGGATAGGTGATGACTACTTTTATACCCTTGTTCAGTGGCTTCATTTATAAACGTGCTACAAAAAATTCGTAAGTCAAGATTTATAAACTTAGACTGTGCTCCCGTCGCCGCCTTCTTGCACTTGTAGTTTGACATGTGTAGACAAGAATAATACTTAGCCGAAGTTCGGGCTAAATAACGTTTATAGATCTCGGCTTTTAAGTCTTGTATGTAAAGTGGCAGCCATTTTTCATAAATTTGCATCGAAATCTTCCCTTAGCCTTTTGCCCTACACATAAGGGCGTACCCTCGAAAACAATATGTAAATAAACATTATTAAGTTTAGTATAAGACCGGTATAATACAATAAAACGGAACAGATAAGGAAATCCAGGGAATTTTAAATTGTTACGAGACAATCTAATAATCCCTGCATGAGATAGACGCGGGTCGGATCAGCCAATTGATCAATGACAGGAATTCTCTGAATTATTGAGAAATTGTTCTGATTTGATTATAGGAGGCGGAGGTGGAACGAAAGAGGATCATTTCGAATTGTTTTTAAAGCTTTTTGGAACGAGAATTATAATATCTATAGAGATAAACAAATATATTTATATATATCCATATAACTTATCTTTCAAAAGATACGGTTGTCAAAATCATGATAATTATGTAGGTATTCACTAGTTATACGTGACACGAAACAAAATCTTTATACAGGTTGAGTTTTTAAGATAGATACACAACACATATAATACAACATCACGCCTGTAATCCGCGAAGGGTGAGACATATTTGTAAATAATAGTACACCTACATCTCGCCAGTTAAGTTGATGTCCCATGTAATAGGGAGCGAGCCTATTGCCATCAACCGAGCACGGATCCAGACTACGTGGCTGCTACTGAGAATGTCCTAATGGAAAAACCTAATAACACTTTGCCCAACCCGGGAATTGTACCAAGGACCTCTTGCTCAGCAGTTTCGCTTGCGACCACTAGACGGGTTAAATCGGGACCGTAAAATAGTGTAAAAAAACCTTAAACTATTTCCTAAAGCAACAAATAAAGAAAATTCATTTGTGCAGGCAGACACATTAGCGTATATTAATTACGGCAGCAATTAAACGCCTTGAATACCTAATTAAGTTAAGCAAAATCATAGTACTAAAGGTAAAAAATAAAAACTAGAAAAGTAACGAATGTACGTAAAATATTGCCTTAAACCTGAACGGAATACGTATGAGCTAATTAAAAATATTTTAAGAGCATAGCTAATTACATTTTCTTTTTTGATTTAGTTAGGTGGGTCAGGTACATACAGGTAATCTATATAGATTTGATTTCTTCACGTGTTAATAAAAATATTACAATTGCAATATAACGTTATCTTAGTAAAATCATCTATATTTTTTTTTCGCATTAGTAAACTTAATATGAGACAATTTACTTTTCCAATTATAATGTTGGACAATGAAAAGAAAACCAGAAAGTGATAAAAGAAAAGTAAGGCCAAAAATCCTTACTAATATTATAAACGCGAAAGTTTGTATGTATGGATGTTTGTTACTCTTTCACGCAAAAACTAATGAACGGATTTAGATGAAACTTGGGCTACAGATAGTTCATAACCTAGATTAACACATAGGCTACTTTATATCCCGGTGGTACGATCCCGTGGGACAATAACCGAACTCCACGAGGGGAAGCCACGGGCATAAGCTATTTACTTCTAAAAGTACTTCCTTTACCTTCTTTCAGCTCCTAATTAACGTTAATTAAAAACAAAATTTCAATAACCCTACATTTAATAAATTCCTTACAACAAAACCTGTCTTCGAAAACTTCAGAACAATATACAACATTTTCAACCCTTAAAAGCCGTCAGATCTTAAAGATTGGACGTCCAAGCTAAAAGCGATAAAGAAATTAACCACCCGCGTCTAGCAAACAACTTAATTGAGTTAACCTGTAAATGTCATGTCACAGTCAACCCTTTTCTGCCGACGTTATTGTGTTTCTTCCCCGTCATTTTTAGAATGGGTTTGTTTTATTAAAATTTCATGTTTTTAGGTTCTATATTTTCTACGTTGGTAATCTTCTAGAAGTATTTTCTTTAAGACCGACACGTGACGACCCTTTGCAAGCAAAATAAAACAGTATCATAACCTTGTAATCCTCTCTAAGTATTCACTATAATTATCTTTAGTCTTGTATCGTAATACCAAATTGTAAAATTACGTCTGCCAGAGCCATCTCCAAATTGTCTACTACAAATTTACTAATCTACCCTATTAAGACTACCTTAAATTGCATATTATCTGAAGTTATTTCAGCATCATCATTTCTGTACTCTGTACAATTTAAAAAATAAAATGCTTCTCCGGCCGACCCTTACGTTCTTTAATAGCCATTTAAACTGAAATTAAAACGGAATGCCTGCATCGGAATCCTTTTGAGCCCAAAGAAAAAACACGCTGTACATTTCGGACTCAGGTAAACATGAGATCGTACATTTCCGTGTAACAAATGAAGAAATATCATTCGCGAGTCCATAATTTCATATTTTGGGAGCGTTTTTCCTTCATTACACGTTTTCCGAGACAAGAGTCTAATCTCCAACGGGCTCGGGCCGCCCCGTACTGTCTCGGGGAATTAAATTATGCCTTTCCATGAATATTATACTGGATGTCGCAATCTTTTTGCGTTACTCAACCGAGACTCGACTAAAAAAATCTGAATGAATGATAATATAAAATCCTCCAGAGTGTAGGGGTTCAGCTTAGCGACCAGGTAATATAGATCATCTTTCATGATGTGAATTTTTAGTTGCAATTTTTATTCGTAACTTGATGTTGAAGACTCGAATTGAATTTAAAATCTTGGGTTGCTAACGTGTGTTGCTTGCAGAGAAGTGGAGTTGGGTATGCATTTTATTTTGTGCTTGAAGAAGCACAAAATAAAAAATAATTTTTGAAGAAAAAGGATTTACCTCGCGACGAAGCACATTTAAGTATAACTATTCGCCATACACGATTTTTGGAATTACACACAATCTGAACTCAACCTCTGTTTACACAAGTCCCTGCACTCACTGAAACAGCCTTCATTTAAATGTAAAAAAAAATAATGATGGCTCGCATCACAGTTCAATCTCGCGGAAAGCAAATAATCACGGCAATGTATCCGTCCATGGCAGGTCCCCCTACGGCGCCGTAGTTTTTTATCGTAGAGCCGAGATAAATGTCCGGTTAGCGGGGGTCCAACGTTGATTTATACAGGACGTCCGTCAGGGCAACGAATTACGTAGGCTACGATGTAAATCACCTAATGTTGGAGGCGAATCGATAGCCTTAATGCCATACCTACCTATGTGGATGCTTTCGTAAAGGTGTTGGGTGCTCGATTGAAAGTTTAGGGGCTGACCAGTCATTCAGAACGTCGAAAATATATTATAACCATACCAAAGCCGTATAAAATCTAAAACGTAAGTCAACTCGATCATTATTAAAACAACTTCACAAAACCCATTATAGTCGCCTTACGTCAAAAAGTTGTCATCGTTTCCCGCGCATTTTCCACATGCACCGCGCCACAGATTAAAAAGGTTAACAGACCCTTAATAGATTAAAACAATAAGTACCTCAGTAAGACGGAACGGGGAACCTTCATTATACGAATGTTTATTACTGGCTGACTCTAAACTTTTTATAACGAAAAAGTTGACGATCGTAAAACACGTACAGGTGGATTAAAAAGGGCAAAGTTTCGTAAGGGCTGTGTCCCTACGGGGTCGGATTTAGGCAGCGAAGTACGTAAAGTGCGCCAACTTAGAAGTCTTTACTGTGAGTTTTTATTTTGTTTCTGTATTGTAACAGCCTGTTTGGAAGTTAAATGGGACGTGGTGGCTTAATTATGTTAGGTGTTTTTTTTTGTGTTGGTAAAACCTGCCCTTTTCTTCTTCTTGAAACCTTGCTATTTTTAAGATTACATTGCCAAATGGCAAAAACGGAACCCTTATTTAGATTTGAATCTAAATAAAGATAGAGTAACTCTCAAGAGTATAAAACGCTAAAACATTGCACTAAAATTCCCAAGTCTGCCGTACCAATAGAGAACTATAAACTCAGTCAAATAATCAGCATTCGTAGAGAACACAATACCCTACATTCCTTCCTACTAACTCACGTCTAAGTCATATCCACAAACACATCACATCAAACAAGGCAGACGCTGAACAAACCAAATGGCTAGATAGTTATACGCCATGAATAACACTATGTCACCAAGTCAGTCTCACTGTCTTTCATTACGAAGACACAGCCAGCGTTGACTCGGATACTATAATTGGAGTAGAACACCACACAACATGTAAGTGAATCCTGTCTTTACCACGGTAAGGTTCGAATTTGAAGGGATGAACAACACAAACGTTTCACTTTTAAAAACGCCTCGGAAGTTGAGTGGAGGCTTGAAGACTTTAAGATCGGAATGGGTGTGAAAAATGGAAAGAATACTCGTCCTTCACTCCCGGCATAGCTTGAATGTAACGAAGGGATTATTGTCTAGTTTTTTCCTGGTAGTGTAGATTCTATTGTAATGTTGAACAAAGTAAAAACAGAATAGTTAAGTTTATTTTAGTGTAATTTTCATACCTATATATTTTATTTTAGTATTTTTTTTTTCTATGCAAACTATGATCAATGTGAACCTTGATGATGATTTTTTCTCCTGTTCTTCCTCTTCTAGCAGTTTCCTCAGTGCGGCAAGTGGTTCTTCCTCCCCTCTGACTCTTAATGATCAGATTTCCTCCCTGCTTACCCACCTCCCTAACAATCTCAACATAGCCCACATTAATGCCCAGAGTGTTCCTGGTCATTACTCCGATCTTCTGGCTTCCTTTAACTGTGCACATATAGATGCTTTGCTGATCTCCGAGTCCTTCCTTAAACCCTCTCTTTTATCAGTACATTATGCCCTGCCAGGTTTTGTTCTTATCCGTAATGATAGAACTGGGAAGGGTGGTGGTGGAGTAGCCATTTACTTGCGTGCTGATATACCTTATAAGGTTGTTAGCACATCACCATCTCCGTATTCGGGGTCAGCGGAGCATCTATTTCTTGAAATTTCACTGCATCGCGTTAAAATGCTTCTGGGAGTTATGTATAGTCCTAACCTCAGCATCGACTACTTTGACTCTTTTGATTCGCTCTTAAATGATTTCTGTCCAGCCTACGACCATGTAGTCTTGATGGGTGACTTTAATACTTGCCTTCTTAAAAATGACAATCGTACTCACAAACTTCAATCTATCCTATCTTCTTTTAATCTCAGTATTCTGCCTCTTTCTGCTACTCATCATTTCCCTAATTGCACCCCTTCTCTTCTGGACCTGATAATTGTTTCTAATTCCAATAATGTTTCTATCCATGGACAGCTTACTGCTTGCTTTTCATACCACGATCTCGTCTTTTTGTCATATAAGTTACGCCCTCCTAAACGCAAGCCGCAATATATTCTTCTTCGGAACTATAAGGGCATAGATCTGGAGGCATTGTTGCATGATGCTGGTGGCATCGACTGGACGGACATCATGGGGAGTTCGTGTATCGACGAAATGGTTCGTATTTTTAACAGTAAAATACTTAGCTTATATGATCGTCACGCACCTATTCGTCGAGTGAAGGTTAAGTATGTTCCAGCTCCCTGGCTCACTCCTGCCATTAAGGATGCGATGGCAAGTAGAGATAGAGCCAAAAGAAGGTTAAAACGCTGTCCATCCGAGCGTAATCTAAACGCGTACAAAATGTTGCGTAATAGCTGCAGTCGTATGTGTAGAGATGCTAAGAGACGCTACTTCCACAATTCTCTCGACAACCGCAACTCTTCTGAAGTCTGGAAGTTCTTAAAATCTGTCGGCATTGGCAAATCTCCAGTTGCTTCTGGTGGCGACACTGACGTGTGTGCTCTTAACAATCATTTCTCACTCCCCCCTGTTACATTGGATCCGCACGTCAGGTCAGTTACTTTAAACAAACTTTCCTGTTTGCCTTTGCCGCAATGTGCTCCCTTTGAATTAAGCCCTGTGAGTGAAATTGAAGTCAAAAAATCTATTTCAGCCATCTCCTCCTCTGCTGTTGGTAATGACAATCTTTGCATAAGAATGATTTCTCCTATCCTTCCTACATTACTTCCCGTTTTGACACACATTTTTAACTACTCCTTGTTTTCTTGTACTGTCCCTGAGGTCTGGAAACAAGCTCACATCATTCCCTTACCCAAAATTTCTAATCCGGTTTCACCATCCGATTTCAGACCCATTTCCATCCTCCCTTATCTCTCTAAAGTTCTCGAGCACATTGTCCATCAGCAACTCACGGCCTTCCTTTCTAGGAATGACCTTCTTAGTTCTTTTCAATCTGGCTTTCGTCCTGGTCATAGCACTGTAACGGCTCTTTTAAAGGTTACTGACGATATTCGATGGGCCATGGACCACAAGTCTCTTACTTTACTTGTTCTTTTAGACTTTAGCAGCGCCTTCAACTCTGTTGATTTCGACATCCTTCTTGGGATCCTTAAATCTTTTAATTTCTCCTCTTCTACTATTGGTTGGTTTGGTTCCTATCTTAAAGGTCGCTCGCAGCGTGTTCGTCTTGATGAGTCTTCCTCCAATTGGTGCCCTCTCAGCGCGGGTGTGCCTCAGGGTGGCGTTCTCTCTCCTCTTATTTTTTCTATTTTTATTAACTCTGTCACCAGAGTTATCTCTTCCTTCTTCCATCTCTATGCCGACGACTTGCAGCTTTACCGTCATTTCCTAAGGGAAGATGCAGAAGCCGCCGTGTCTGCCATGAATAAGGATCTGGATTTGATTAGTGAGTGGTCGCGGTCTTTTGGACTGCTAATCAATCCTAAGAAATCTCAGGCCTTGATCATCGGCGGCAGGTATATGCGAAATAGGCTCGATGTTGCGTCGCTGTCTCCGCTCAGGCTGAATGGAGTTCAGATCGATTACGCAATTAAGGCTAAAAACCTGGGGGTGACTATGGACTCCTACTTATCATGGACTGCCCAAGTTGCTGAAGTTAGTCGCAAAGTGCACTACACGTTCCACTCATTGAAATGCCTACAGAGCTTCTTGCCTTTGAAAACCAAAATCTCCCTTGCGCAAACTCTCATCCAGCCCATCATAGACTACGCCGATGCCTGTTATTTGGATGCCACCGAGGAGCTTTTAAATAAACTTGAGCGGTTGCAAAATATTTGTATTCGTTTTGTTTTTAACCTTAAAAAGTATGATCATGTTTCCAACTTTCGCAAAATACTCAAGTGGCTCCCAATTCGACTTCGCAGGAACTCTCGGATATTGTGTCTGCTATTTAATATCCTTCACAACCCTAAAACACCATCCTATTTGCGGGAACGCTTTTCCTACTCCCGTCCTTCTGATGCACCTTGCAGGTCGCATCTTAGGAACCTCCTTAAGTCCCCTCCACACTCTACCGATTTCTACTCCTACTCCTTCACTGTGCACGCCGTGCGGTTGTGGAATTCACTTCCTCCTGACATTAGGGACTGCCAAACTATTGCAGTTTTCAAAAGAAGAGTGAAAGAACATTATCTTTCCATTTCGTCATAGTTGCATAAGTATCTATTATTATTTATTATATTGTATTTATAGGATTGTTGTATGTATCTTTGTATTTATATGTATGTAAGTATGTATTCTTATATTGTATATTATATTTAAAATAGTTATCTGATTTATGTTTTATGTCTTCCATTTTCTCTTTTTCTTTTACACACTTTGTCTACATCTCTTTTTTTTGTATTTCCTTTCGCAGGTTTGCTGGAAGAGATTTCATTAGAAATAAGCAATACCTTTGTACTCTCTTTTCTGTTCCTTTCTTGATTTCTGTATTTAGTGTGTACATAAATTGTTAAATAAATAAATAAATAAATAAAAGTGTAAGTACTTTGTAAAGTACCTATTAGTTGTCATACTAAGCATTTACTTGTTAATACAATAAGTCTTCAATAAAAACTAAGTACACAACTTTTATAACTTTTATAAATACAACAAGATTTTCCAAAAAAAATTTTATTGTAGGTACTGCAAGAACAACCCATTCAATTATCCCATTAACTTTTAAACCCCAATACAGTATAAAAAAGAACCGTGTCTGAAAAATCTCTCTTCGTTCGAAACACCAGAAAACATAATAATCAGACTGAAACAAACTAATCTATAAAAGTCATTCGCACATGACAACTTTCGTTTTCAAGCAAAAAGTTTAATTTAGCCCTTGAGTTATAACCGGCAGCTGGTGTTATTTAGGGTCGCCAGATCATAAAAACTAACAAAAAAAGAAACTTCTAATGTCAGTTTACCCGCCTATAATTTTCATATCTTTAAATTCTTGTTGGAATATTATAATACTAACTTCCGTTATTTTAGAAATTATAGGCATAATAAAATCTGAATAGTTTCGAAAAAAAACCGTTGCATGACGGCCCTAACGTCGGGTGTTATTGGGCGAAAATTGCAATATGGCTGCCGAGAAAAATTACAAGTGGGAAAAGCTGAGCACAGTAAGCACCCTTCAAACTGCAGTGAGGGGAACGGAGCTTCGAGGTGACGACTGAAAATGCTTTGTGATAATGAAAATGGCGGATTTCGGTGCTCACGTTGCGTGTGAGTAGATAAAAGGATGGAACAACAATATTATTGCTTTGTTTTAAAATATTTTTGAAGCTATGACTAACGAAAAGCGAGAACCCTCTACTTCGCACTTTCTTGTCTTTAGACCCGTATTCAGCAAAATTCTTCAGTTACCTAAATACAACTTTTGACTTCTAGTCTAGGTTATACCTTTACCTTTATAAGTACATATTTTAGAGTCTCGTACAAAAAGAAATACCAACGTGTAGTATACAAATGTTTGTAAGAAACTAGTACCATTACCTACTGTAGCGAAAGTAAAAAATAAAGAATCTTCACTGCTATACGTATTTGATTTAGATTATAATATAAAAAATACAAAAGTTCAAATAAAATATTAAAAAAAAAACTCTTCTATAGTCGCGTTTATAATATAAATTAGTTATCCGTGAAAATGTTATATTATGTTGTTAAATGTTTTTAAAAGATAAGCAAAGTTAAATTTGGAAATTCAGAAGACCTATGACACAATTGCAATTATTGCAGCTGGAAATTTGAATTTTAAATTTGTAAAGGGCTAAATTTGTCGAATAAATTTAAACATTTAAACGGAATTCGTATTATAAAATTTAGGTAAGTTTTAAAAAACGAAATATCTAACTAAGGTAACATAATACTACAAAAACAAAGCAGGCAAATTTGCTAATATCCTCCCTGTCTTGACTCGCTCCGTGTGCCGGCCAACGAACAGCTTTCTCTGGATATAAATCCCGAAGCTCTCCGCCTTCAAACTCGCGGCAGACAGGCGTCTGGATCGCTCTTTAGATGTATGATGTGGATGTTCTTTAGATGTAGTACTAGTAGAAATCAGCGGGAAATAAAAGCCAAAAAAGGATTGGCTCTGTCTACTTATCCTTCAACGTAAGACAAATAGAAAAACGGTTTCAGACCAGAGACAAAGATCACACTTTTATTATTAGGGAAAAAATGACTGAGCAGCATTAATATTGCTGTACCTAGTATAAGAAAATTCACAAAACATCTAGACGTACCAAATATTCCTCAACAGGAAACAGATAAGACCATTATTTTATGGCATTAAAACAGATTTATAACTTCATTACCACGGCAGTTGCCGGAAAACTATCACAGACTTGAATGATTTTATAATATCTAATTCATATTAGATAGAAATGGTTATTTCACCATGAAAAATCTAGCATTGACTCATCACAATGACTCTGTAAACGCGACTGTCAGATGCCAGTAATTTTTTTTTTCATTCATTCATTAAATTTCAAAATTTAATGATTTTTTTTTTTATAGAAGACATAAGGTTGCAAGCCAGCAAAGAACTGAAAAGTTCCTAGCATAAAAGGTTTCATGCAGCACTACCTACTCATTTTCCAAACGGTGACTCTACACGCTTAATTATCAGTATACCTACTTATTTCCGTAATTACGCATATTATGAGGTGCCTTTTCCGTAAAACTTTCTCTACCTAGATTGGTAGAGAATGTTTTCTGTATGTTACTAGCTCTAGGTAAGTAGTTTCGCATGTTGGTCCCGAGAGCCTTGCACCGCGATCAACATCGCACCTAATATGAAAAGCGACGGGGAAAAAAGTCCCAACCAACGATATTATTGTAGGGTAAATATACTGTTTTTGTACAGTTTCTTGCGTTGGGCCACGTAGAAACAGACAGTAATACTCACTAGCTACTCAGATAGGTAGCTATTATGTAAATCGTTTTCTAGAGACATTAACAGAGGTAGGTAATCGATATCTCCAAGAATCAAATCAACTAAGAATTGCAAGTGCTCCAATAAGTGTTAATGTGTGCTATCGATTTATTTTCAGCGTGTTGACAGTCTGTTAGCTTTTTCAAGCAGTCAGAAATTAATAGGTTGAAAAGAACACACACTTGCTTGAAAATTTACAACACGTACATTAATTATTGGTTTCCCTACTAATGGCAAATTAAACGTCAAATCACGCATTAACATTTAATGTTGCAATCATGGTAACTATTCGTTCCCCTATTTTCATAATACTCCCCTAAAAATCGTAATATAACTGACAAGCGAAACTTAACTATTCCAGTAGAATATTATGTTTGTTCTTACTTACGTGTAAGGTTCCCCGTTCCATTAAAATTTAATAAGCAAGAGTAACTAATGCGTTAAAGACTTGTGGTAGTCAAGAAAGATAGATGAAACAATGACTACGTACATACCCTAGGCTGTAAGTTGGCAACCAAAGAAGGCAAGATAGTAAATTACCTACAAGAAAATAGGTAAGTATCTAAAAATACCTATACTTAAGTGTTTTATAGTAAAAACATAAGTAAGCTCCCCATAAACACACAGGTTTTGACCCTTTTTACCTAGTAACAACCCTAGTGGAAAGACCGGTGATAACTGCATGTTACAAAAGAAAGAAACACCACTTTTACGATTCAGAATCTCAACTAGGTTAATTCTACCTTACTGTCCTAACCTAATTCCAAGGCTACAGTTTTCACCTTTATCCAGTCACTGACGAGAGGCGCTGCCCGGTACGGTCAACATCCGTACCGGCCGGACGTCATTTCAGAACCGGAAAATCGCCAATCTCCTCTCCCTAAGGTCTTTTTTTTATTTTACACGCTCGCGTTACTGACATCTGGTGCCGCCTATACTTTATACAATTTACCAGTTTGTATGTGACTGTATGCGTCGTGTTCCGATAATCTACCTGCAATATTGTTACGGGTTTTTTTCTTCGAGTTTTCTTTGCTTCCTCTCTTATATAGAACATGAAACATAGGCTAATATTAAAGGCCGAAAAAAATAGCCTAATATTAAAGGCTGAAAAAATAATTACTGAATATTTGATGAAACGAAGACCGGGTCAAATCACATTCCTGTACATTTCTATACAGTTAGCACCGTGCGATCGGCTCGAAATGTACACAAGAGCAAAACCGATAAACTCGCACAGTGCGCTTATTTCTATGCATAGGCCACTTTCAAGTTATCTAGATATGGAGCATCGAAAACGTAACACCTAAAAAGAAAACCCCAGAAACATGGACTTAACACATCCACATTCTAAGCCCAGGAAACTATATAAAACTGAAACCTGTATAACTCTGATTAAATGGAATATTTCCCTTTAAATCCCTTACACGGTTCCAGGTGGCAATATGGTTTGATTTACAGTCGCGAGTTATTTATTAGGCCAATAAAATTTGTCCTTCCTTCTGAAGGTGTTTCTACCTCTCCATATATCATGGGGCAAGGCTTCGTAAAGGTGTGGATTGTGTATTGACGAGGTGGGTATCTCTACTAAATATTTCAATGGGATGTGTAGCTATTATGCTAAGTGTTTATCTATTTAATGTAGGGTGTAGCCATGTTATGGGCCGCATGGCCTATAAAGAATGGCAACACCAGTCACCGAGGTAGTTCCAATCTTAAAGGCCAAGAGGGTCCTAACTTTTCCATCAATGTTACCTATCCTTGAACGATACTGGAAAAGTCTTAGATGCATTGGATTGACATAACCTGTCGAAAAGCATACTAAGGGCTCATTCACACGAGGACGATTCGATTTTTTTTTTTTGACGAATCGTCTTTTTTCACTCTTCGTCAATTTTTTTACGGCGGCAATACTTTTTAAATACCCGTGTTCACAGGCATCACGAATTGTGAAAATGTTGGAGAGTCTTAAATTACATACCTATCGTCTTTTAAAAATCACGTTCGTCAAAATAGTTAAGTGACGTGAAGTTTTTGTGACGGATTCGCATCCATCGTGTTCTATAGTTCATCCAAGACTGAACTCTGAATCACGAAACGAATGTGAACATCGATTCGGATTTTTTGCCGAATCGTGATAAAACAAAATTCATGCAATGTGAAATCCCTCCGTCATGCATGCCGTATCGTGTTTTTTGACGAATCGTCAAGGAATAAAACCCGTGGGAACCCGTGTAATTGAGCCCTTACATAGATCAATCCTATTGAGTCGTAGTAAAATACGAAACGCTTTGAAATTGAAAAGGACTACCCCTTCTGGATAACAAACGCTTTTTGTAAGGAACAGATTGACGTCTGATGAATCGTTATCAGCCGACCGACAATCATGAGAAATCATTCCAACATTTATTCTGAGTTCCCCACCTAAGATCGACATTCACCCATCTGTTTATGCAATAAAAAAAAATACTTATTAGAAATCTTAATTAGTACCTCTATGTAGTCTGTGTTTGTTTTATAGAACAGTTACACCCGTATCTATAAGCAAGTCAAAGTGTTTACTTGAGTAAATGTCATTATTTAAGTTACGACTTTTATTATGTAGTTTCGTAATTGCTTGAAGTTAGAACTGTAAAAAGTTTGAATTTTTAGCTTTGCTTTCTGTGACGGTTCTTACTTCGTTTAAATTCTTGTCTATTGCATAAAAATTTTGTTTAAGTTGGAAGAGCCAGGGTAGCCCGCGAAATTCAAATTTTCTTACGTTTTTTGCAATTTGCCGGTCATTGTCAGGCTGTACATTGAACAAAATATGATTCGCAGCTATAATAGGTATTTAGTTACAGAATTATAATCATTAAAAACATCAATACAACCCTCAAAGTTCAAACAACCCCATTGAATAACTATTTCTTGAAATAGTTATTCAATGGGGTTTTTCAAACTGGCAAATTGCAAAAAACGTAAGAAAATTTGAATTTCGCGGGGTACCCTGGCGCTTCCACCTAAAGCTCAAGTAATTACTTTTGATGGGTGTTAGACTTGGCTTAATTTTATCAGGCCACCTATTCGGAATGTTTATTTATGCATAAAGATTACAAAAAAATAATTCTATTGGTTAACAGATGAGTGAAGATCGGCTGTAGGCGATATCTATTTTTATTTTGCAATCTCTATATGCACTGGTAACTCTATTTAAAGCAAAAAGAACCAATAACGCAACAAGAACTAGTATTCGGGCGCAAAGCTGCTTTTAATTTTTTTTCCCAAAAATGTATTTGATACCAAAAATATCATTTAGAATCCTAGTAATTTTTATTGTTCTTTATTATGTACAATAAAAACTCCCGAAAAAGTGACTTCAAGGATAGTTTAAAAATAACACAATATACAACTAACTAAAAATTATATTTCCTAATATAACTATATAACATTACAACAAGTTCAAACTTCATTGATTAGCTTAAACCTCTGGTGCTGAGGTTCAGGTATGATATTATAGTATTTCTTCATAATGGTCTGTTGTTCCCGTCCACCATAGATTCTCTGGACCCAAGTATGATCCCATTTGGGGTCAAACTTCTCACAGGTCACTACCACCCTGCCTGCTTCCATTGCAAAGAGGGTGCCATTTCGCCCAAAACCAACCTGTAAATACATATTTGTCAAACAATTTACTAAGTTAATACATATTTGTTATAAGGGAAAATATAAGGCAATAATTATTAATATGGACAAATATATATATATACCTATAATTATCACTTGCTTCGGTGAAGGAAAACATCGTGAGGAAACTAGCATGCCTGAGAGATATTTCTCGACGGCATATAAAAGCCAAGTCAGAGGCCCTTGGGCGGCATAAAAACTTTGACAACTGAACACACGAAAAAGTAAGAAGAAAAGAAAGAATATGGACAAATTTATGACAAAAATATTATTTAAACCATAATAAAGTACCTTGCATAATTTTATCTTCAATATAAAAACTTATTGGAATGAGTAGATATCATAAATGTTAACTTAAATACAAAAAAAAAATGTTGAAAAGGATTTATTACAAACACTCACATTCAATCCAGGGTGGAACCTGGGTGTCCTCTGAGTGGCTAACATATGACCAGCCTGAACAAAGTGTCCATCTTGCACCTTCCACCCTCTGCGCTTCGGCTTCACCGAGCAGTTCGTGTTAGATGTACTACCACCAGTCTTTTTACTGGCATTACGGACAAATTCTGCAATTAAAATTACAAGTTCATTTTCGATTTTAATAACAACATAACCTCAAATTTTGTTTCAGTAATTCTTACCTTTCATGACTGAATTTGTTTTGCCTGTGTTTAGTAAGAAATTTAGAGACATTTTGGTAGTCGTTTATCTACAGTTTCAGCGTGAATTAATAATAATTATTACCAGTTTTATTTCACAATTTGTCAAACAAACTAAACTGGCGGATAAGTCGGTGAATGGAAAATATGACAACTATCTGTCACTGTCAGTGCATTTGACGTATGTTAATTTTAACCACTGACATAGAAATCATATGGACTTGGCATACCTACAAAAAAAACGTGTATACCTACATTTTACTGAGAGGATAAAATGGCGGATAATAGGGCAGCCCATATCGATATTATTTCTTACAATAACATCGATAAAAGATTGCGTGAGTGTAATTTTTTTTTGAAGCCGGTTTTGAATTTTATGACCTTAGCGTTTAGCTATAAAAAAAATGAAAAGTAGTAATCGAATAAATTACTTTTTTTTTATTTTATTTGTTAGACCCTTGCGTAAGGTACACTTCGCAATGGAGGGAACAAATTCAAAGATTTCATAATTCATAACAGTGCATCCGCGATGGACTCCCGGCGCAGATGAATTCTAATAAACCGTAATCCTACTATAATTAATGTTTTAATATAATAAATAATAGGTAATAATTAAACGCGAAAGTTTGTGAGAACAGATGGATGGATGTTTGTTACTCTTTCACGCAAAAACTACTGAACGGAGAAAATTTAGCACACTGAGTTTATGACCTGGACTAACACAGGATACTTTTTATCCCGATATTCCCACGGGATCGAGACTTACGCGGGGCTGCCGCTAGTTCTATATAATAGAGCTGCAATTTGATGAAACGTATGAAAATTAGAATTTTACGGGCTTCGTTGACGGAACCACCACCACCTATAAACGAGTATGTTATGGACCAAGTGATTAATGTGGGCATTATACATAATGCCCGGTCATTATGAAAAATGCCTAGCTCTATCGGGCAAAGTGATTAATTACGTTCTTAACTTCATTATTTATCACATTGCACGGTCATTATTATATTGCTACATGACAATTGGGCAATTTGATAATAAAGCTAAATTTGACGCGGTGCGAGGGCGAGGAGGGAAGCACGCATGGTGTGACACGCTTTGACCAATCAGAGACCGCCATACAGCGTGCGGAAAGCAAATATACTGATATACCTAGTAACTAAGTACCACGTGCCATGATAGCTCGACGGAGCCCCGCTTCGCGGGACTCCTATTTCTGCGTGCGGGGTTTAAAGTAACCTAACATGAAGGGAATGGCGGGGTATTATCAAATTGCACTCTCATATTGGGCATTATACATAATGACTGGGCATTATGCATAATGCCCAATTTATCACTTGGTCCATGACATACATATATTAACCTATTGCTGTTCGTTAGTCTCGCTATAACTCAAAAAACTGCTTAACCCATGTGAATAATTCTTTTTTCGTTTTGTTTGCCAGAATATAGGGAAGGTTTAAAAACGACAAAAAAAAAAAATAGGTAGGTAGGCAGGGTAAATAGGATTTATGGTAGATAGGGTAGGGTAGGTAGAATATCGTAGATAGGGTAAGGTAGGTAATCAGTTGGGATCGAAGCCGCGGGCACAGCTTGTAACTAATATCTTTAATGTTAAGTTTTAACCTTTTCTAACTTGCAGGATGATTGTGGGTTTTAATTAAAAGTCAACAATAATTACTATAATTATTAATGTATTTAAATAAATCAAGCTCATTCATTTCTGAACAATACAATTTTGTTCAGGTAATTTCTATATGATATTGTTTCAGTAGATTTCTTCCCATAATATTTGTATCTCAAATTCATGTATACCTCTATTACACTTTTAATCAATAAATATTTATGATTTGTGTCATGTTCACAATCCCCAGAATCGAATAAATTATTTGGTTCGGCATAGTAATCTACAAAAAACTTAAAAATATACAAATAGTAATTTTCTTCCCTGTCTTTTACATGCAAAACACCTTTTAATATTTTTTCGACATTTTTCAAAATGTTTACAACGTCGTTCGAAGGATAAACCAGACCACCTCGAGATTTTAAAGTAATTAAACTTGTTTTAAATTGCTCAGAAACTCCAAAAAGAAGTTTGTTACAAGTTTCGCATTTCAATGAACGTGACAATTTTCTAGCCACAAAGCCAGCAATATATGTTAACACACTTTCTGTATATCCTGAAAGATTACTGTACATACAATCAAGTAAGTCTTCATACAAATCGCTATCATCCTCCGGAATTTCTACAAAGGATTTCTTTTCTGTTAAATTATTTATAGTAGTGACTGGGCCAACTTTACTGGAACAAGTTAATATATTGATTTGTTCCAGAGGAATACAGCTGCCGACACCACCGTCGCGAATTTCAGCTCTTATTAAAAGTCTCTTAAACGCAGCTCTGAACTGGACTGCATTCGGATTATTATTAAATCCACCACGAGCTCTGATAGCCGAAAAAAACAATTCGAGGTGATCCTGGCTCACTTTATATAAAGGAAGATATTTTAAAACTTTTATATCCTCAACTAGATATTTATATAGCTGGATTGTACTCTGCATGTTTATAATCAAGCCAATAAATCCAGTTTTTCTACGGGAGCAAATGACTAACTGACCCGATTGCAGCTTTAAATTGCGAAAGTAAGTAATGGCTCCTTCAAAGAGCGCTTCTATAAGTCCGATGTTTTCAGGGCATACAGCTTTTTTCCAGCCCGGCGGTCGAACTGAATGACTGTTTAAGACGTCAAACACATCGTTTACGATTCGTATGAAGTTGATTGTCGCTGTACAACCTTCAAATTTCTTGAGCTTTAATTCATTCTCGCAGTAGTTTAAGGCGTCAGCGACTGAATTACTCAAAAGTTGAGTAGCTAAACGGACCTTCATTTTTTGTTTGTCAAACATCAAATGTGCCTTCGTCAACTTAGTCGCCATGTGCAAACCTTCACAATCTTGCAATTTTAATAATTCTTCTAAATATTCAAAATCTATTTTCCTGCCAAAATTGTCAAAAAATACCTTCATTTCTCCAAACGCGTTCCGTATCAGTTTGATAGTATGACATGGATCTATAAAGATGTGTATTCTATTTTTACCTGTTTCAAATGTAGTGACATTTTGATCCTTCATGAGATCACAACCTAATGAACAAAACATGCTGAAATTTGCAGCAGGTCCGTCACATGTTATGCTCACTATTTTGGCACCCACTTCCTCACACTTTCGAATACACATTTCGACTAAAGTCGATTTTTGTTCTCCCGTTAGAGATGTGATAAAAAAAAATATCCTACAGGTAGTTTCCATCTTCCATTTATGCAATTCAGTAATATGACAAGGCACTGATTGGCGACATCGAGGGCATCACTATCGCAATCCATACCACAGTTTACACGTCCATAATATTTTTTTGTTTGCGGATCCCAGCACAGCGACTTTCTTATTGCCATTTCATCAAACATTAGTGAGCATAGTACTGGCAAATTACTACTTTGAACTTTTGCTTTTAAAGTGTCAAATGCTTCACTGCAAAAGCCAGGCTCAGCATTTATGTGTTGATACCATTTACTCAGGGTACGCGGATGTGGAAGACAGGTATTATAAGTACTACGCACAAACTCATAAGCTTTTGGGGAGAAAAAATTTAAGGTGAGAGCAAATTTCCTGATTTCTTCCGAATATTGCCTCTCTACTGGCAAACCTTTAGATTTTGCCACTTGCCTTTTTAAGAAGTCTTGGGGTCCTGCACATTCTGCAAGCAAAGCTTGGGACTCTGAATTTAATAAATTTCTTTCCTTTAAATCTTTGATAATATTACTAAAGTGAGCAATTTTTTTCCTCTGTCTTCTAACTTTCTCATTAAGTCTCTTTATCTTCTTGGACTGTTTTTGACATTTGTCCTTTAATTTTATTATTTGACGTGTCTGAACCTGGAATCAAATAAAATAAAAGTAAGCTTTATTATATATTGAACACAAGCATGAGATATCTCCTGTTTCATTGAAGAAAAACTGAAGCTAGTCATACCGATAAATCTGGCGTAGTGGAGGTGCTAGCAGCGAAATCTGGCGTAGCAGAGGTACTAGCGGCGAAATCTGGCGTAGCAGAGGTGCTAGCGGCGAAATCTGGCGCAGCGGAAGTGCTAGCGGCGAAATCTGGCGCAGCAGATGTGCTAGGGGCTAAATCTATGGCACTCCTCTTTGAAATCTGTCCAGGTTGATTTTGAATGGTAGGCATACAAACAGCTTTGTCCTGAAAACCACTCTTTAATATTAACATAAATAATAATAGAAATAGGAAAGCAAATACTCAAAAATTTTATGACTCTTTAAAAACAGTAGGTTAATCCTACTGTTTTTAATTACACAAAAAAAAAAAATTACCGTATTTGAAGCACCACATCCAGATATTGATTGTGAGTTTGTCTGATTTTGATCATTTTCAATTAAAATTCTAGACGTATTTGATTGAATCGCAGGCTGTAAAGCAATAAAATTATAAGTATTTTTGATGTTTCTTGATAATATCAATAGGATTTTAATTAATTCTAAGATCACACTCTAAAACATCCTTTACATCACTTTTTGTGTCTATTAGACAAGTGTTGCAATTGGGGACATCACTATCATTTATCACCCTAATACACAATCATGTTAGAAATTATGAACACACAAGGTTACATACCAATAAGGTTGGTGAAGGTAAAGCATCGTCACGCAATGTTACTTTATTCAGTGTCCGGTTGAAACATGATTCTTCAAAGTGAAGAGAACAAATGTGAATTGTTTTTGTTGACATCTTTAAATTTTCAACACCAATTTTTTCCAGCCAAATTTTCTTTTTTCTTTTATTAGTAGGCAGCCTTGAAAGTAAAACATAAAACCAATAAAGAACCATAAAATAGCACTATCGATAAATATAAAAATGCCTAAATTCACAACTCTATCCCTCCAATAACAAGAAATTGATTTCATGAAATAAAACTTGAAAATAAAGGCAAAACGTAAATTATGAATGTCTTACTGTTGAAACTTTTAAACGAATGCAGAAGCATAGGTTTTTTATCTAAATCTAAAGATATTTCAGCTGAAATTAAGTACGTACTGGTGCAAAGTTATGTTCGGGTGATTTCCGCTTCTTTTGATGCCACATCCGACTATATTGCAATTGGGCATCTTGCTATTGACAATTTTCACTATAGAACAATAGAGTTCAAACGCAACAACACAGCAAATTCCTCCAAAATTCTCAAAAAATATCCACAGCTCAAGAGCATTTGACAGTTGACGTACCCAACTTTAGTACCAAACAGCGAGCTGATAAAATGGCGACCCGGCCGCAAATAGGTATTTCAATGACGCTAGGAACGAAGGGTTGCCATTATAGTAACTGTCAAAAATAGTATTATCCTTTTTTACTTACGCAAAATTAATAAAGTTAAAAAGAGACGGCAGCATTTTTATGATTCTGGCGTCGTTATGCCTCATATTTGTATAACTATTTTTTCTATAGTCAAACATTTCAAGTCCATATGATTTATATGTCAATGATTTTAACAGCCAATTTTGTCTGACGTTGACGCTCTTGATGTGAATTCACCAGCAAAATAATATGTTGCTTGAATCTTGACCGTTGACAAAAATCAAGGGTTTATTTTTTAACAACTTCAAACATCCTACTCAATGTTACAAAAAGACAACCTCAAAGTACTGAATGTACGTACATGCGATTTTTTTTTATTTTCTTGATTTTTGTAGTTAATAAATTGAACGCGGGGTGCGTTCAATTTAAATCAAGGCGGTCTTTGACAGTCAAATGTCATGACTGATATCGATTGATGTGGTTATTGACATCAAAGAGTATTTATTTATTTGTTAATGTGGTGTTGGTTTCGATTGCCAGATTATTAGATTTCCATCTATTGGAAAACCAAGGCTAGATTATATATTCAAACAATGTCATCTGACCCGCTAAATATTGCTAGGCGTAAGCTAAACGATGTGCTTGGTGAGAAATCAACAAAATATTTCAGTCACATGAAACAGTGGTTTCGAATGAAGTTAACGAAAGAAGAGTTTGACGCTGAAGCTCGAAAACTACTGTCTTCCGACCAGGTGCACTACCACAATGAGTTTTTACTGGCTCTGCTGAATAAAGTAGAAGGCTTGGCCGAAACGTCTATATCCATCGCTCAAGAAAAAGCCAGTTCACATAATAGGAACAGTAGGAGGCACAAGAGGAGTTCCCGGACGTCTGAAAAGTCTAACTTCGAGCCTGTTGACTTGCTGGAGTATTTGCCGCCTAATTCGCCGCCAGGAGCTGGTAGTGATGGTGTCAAATATGCTGCTCAGGTAATTTAAAATTAAATATGTTAAGTTTTACAGTAGTATGCTTTTTACGGTGTCAGACTTGAACAGAATATTATTATTTATTTATTATCACACAGGCAGTTGAGACAACTGATAGCTGCCTGTATCCTGCTGTTCCCTACTAGATTTTCTTCTTGCACTATGATATAAGTTATTCTAGTCGATTTTTAAATTGGTTTATATTTTGGACTACACTTATTCCACCCATTAATATCCAACCCTTTTAAATAATTTTGTATCTATTCACAGGAAATATTCCTGCCAGACCATGCACTGGTTGTGGGCCGCTTCATGCTGGCAGCATGGGAGACTGGATTGGAAGGTGCTGAAGATGACGCTGCAGATGCAATAGTTGTGGCCGTACAACACTTCCTCAAGAATGTCATCACTGCCGTTGTATCCCAAAGGAAAGGTTACAAGATGCATAACCCACACTTCATGTATGATGTAGGGACTGATGTACCTAACATGTGGTTGAGGAATACGGCTAAACTGTATGATCCTCAGAGAGAAGGGAGAGTTAGTGTGGATGAAGGGATGACAGACTTGCTGGGGCCAAGGTGCCCACCTACTATTGATGAGATGGAGCACTCCGCAGCCTTTGAAATTGCATGCAGGTGAGAACTGAACATGGTTACTATTTCTAATTAATGAACTTTAACAGATGTAGTTACAGTAGAAGCACTCCAGGGCCCACTGATCCACACCACTACTTAACAGCAAAGAAAAAGGTGCCATGACACTAACTAAATAGACAGTAGTTTGCATTGCAGTATTAGCACCTTTAGGTGCAACTATTGGTTCATCTATTCTTGGATGCTGCTTACCTACTGTTCTTTTGATGTAGGCAATCTCAAATTAATAGACCATAGCACCAGTCATCTCAAGAGAACCTATATTTATTTATGTGCTGTGGTAACACTTACTATTCTATATTTTATTTTCAGTGCCAACACAGAGCCGAATGATGACAAACTGACAATAGACGAGTTCTACAACACACTTCTCACACACAAAAATGTTATATCATGCCATTCTGTATATGCTGTCAACATGGAGCGATTAGCTGCTTTATTAAACCATCCTAGCATGTAAACAATAAAAAAAAAACATAATTCTTAATTAATTACAAGGTCAAAAGAAATTAGCTGGTGAAACTTTACAGAGGTAATGACAGTAAAAAAATTACTCATTTTTAAATAAAAAACTGATGAGTACTGGGTCAATGATAAGGCAAGCACAATGGGTATCCCGGTTCTTTCAATGTATTTGCAGGTACACCCAGTTCTATGTGGGTCTGTCAAGGTATTTGAGAACCGGGTGCATTATTTAACAATTGCTGAAAGAAAAAGAGTAGTTACTTGAAATTATGAGTTTAGTCATCATCACTAGATATACTCATCACGCTTGTTAAGTTTCACTAGGTAATTTAATTTGACCTGATTTGAGGTATTTCTGTTTTAGTGTTTAATAAATAATGTATTCATGTGTAATATTTAATTTAATAGTCATATATATTCAATATAATAATAACAAAGCAATAACACAATTCATTTATTATTACACATAACATTCCTTAACTTAAATTAGGTACGTAGTATTCTTTTGTGTCTTTAATGAAGGACATAACATTGTCAACTGCATTGGAAAGAAAACAACGTTTTTTTTTTCATGAAAAAGCCTCTGTTACAAAACACCGGCTCTTTGTATTAGGTGGGTCTGGGTATCTTAATAACTTTCTATATGGCAGTGTGATATAAAACTAAGTTCACGTCAATTTTTCATTTTGTTCAATAAATTTATGGACCGTAGTTGCCCGAAGCATCCACTTCACGAATTTGTTTAGCAACGTTTTAAGCGTGATGCATGACGTCACGAAGACGCATTCGAAACACGAACAATACAGAATACAGTCCTTTTACAGATATTTTGTCCCAGACACCAACGCAAGCAGCAACCTACCAGCACTTTGATTTAGCTAACAAAATAACTAACTTTGAAAGGACTAGCTGTGCTCACGAACAAATGTTTGCTTCGTGAATAACAAAAGCTCTGTTGTTGGCAAACAAACACCAAGCGAATGCTCGTGGTGAACACCGTCCATAAGACGCATTTATATTATTCACGCCTCAGACTGCATCAAGGGAGACGCGCTAGGTTCTGAAGGCGATTGGACAACGACTCGGGGGACACTCCTACTGGGTTGAGGACTTGGACTAGCTGGTAGCTGTTCCAATTCATGAGCCTCTGCTTCCTCCCTATCGGGCCTCACAACACCTAGGAAGTGACGCTTTTTCCACGCGAAAACGCCGAGAACTGATAATAAAGCAACGATCGCAAACGCTCCGAAAGTGATTCCCGTTGCTGATGCTGTTGACATGGCATACAGTCCTGAAAACAGTGATAAAAATAGTTACTTATTAGTTTTTTTTTTTTTTTAGCCTGTTCTATCCCACTGCTGAGCAAAGGCCTCCCCCCTAATTCCTTCCAAGAGCGTTATTAGTTTTAGGAGACTTAAATACCCACCTAAAATTATTAAGTGGTACCTACTAGCAGATAATTTAATTATTGAGAGGAACGGATACTTTGCGACCTTAGATAAAAAAAAACAATTTGTTCCAATAAGACGAGAGAGTTCCATTGACTTTTTTAACGATGAAAACTGCGCTTGTGTGAGTAGTCACTTAAAAAACATACCTAAATCTCTGTTGCTCTCTCTCTCTCTTAACTTAGTTAAAATCATTAACTCAATCTCAGCATAATATTATGTGAAAGTTTCACCAATGCGAACGCACAGTCATTAGGTAGGATTCAAGTAAAAATATAATGAGCCCACCTTCAACTTCAAATTGAATAAAATCGATATGCTCCTTGCCATCATCAAGGCCAGCCCCGCAGGTCCAAGTGCCAACATCTTCATACTTTACCTTCCGAATGGTCACACCGCAGTCACCGCGATCTAGACTCTTGTTGCTCGGGAAATAGTATCTTCCCAAGATTGGACTGAAACACATTACTCCACTAACAAAAGTACTTTTATATTAGCTTACCTATTAGTTAACCAAGCAAAAAGGATATCCATAGAGCACTATTCCGAACTAAGACATGAAAAAACACCAAAAGGGAGAGTGAGACAGTTCAGAAGCAAACATTTTTTCTAATGAAATTGAATAGGAAAAACATAAAGTGTAAAGTTATACGAACTGGCGTCGTCTAGTGTGATTTTCGCTACTAAAAACCAGTTGTATTTTTCAGTCATACGAAATCCACTGTTCCACGTCTGCGCTCCTCGTTAGTTATGTTGGATATGTTTTCTTGTAAATAAAAAGCAACCAACTTACTTCTCACGAGTAACATCAGAGTTGATGCTAAACGGTTGCCCACTAGGCGGCTCAAATCGACAGTAACTCAAGGGCACCAGTCCCTTCGTAGTCGTACAGGCTATCGTCATAGGCTTGCCGTGGACTGCGTTAATGTGATCCTGGATCGCTGCCACTTCCTTCACAACCCTGACTTGGATCCTCTGCATCATTTCTACCCCGGTGGTCTGTGTTCCAATGTGGCACCGCCATTCTCCCGTGTCGTTTTTAGTGGTTTGAACTTTTATGGCGCAGTGGCCAGCGTTTAGGGTGGTTCCTGAAAATCTAATGGTAAAGTGGGTTTATTAGTGAACTTCTACCTACTTACGTCTAAGATCTTGTAAAAGGCAGGCTGAGTTGAGCCCACATAAGAATCACAATAAATAAATTAGTGCACTTGTATGCGCCAGTTTTCGCAAGTTAGATTTTGCAATGTTCCTGGCACAGGCTATCTATAGTTTATAGTAGACAGCCGAAGAACGATATAAATATACAGATTGTATTAACAAACAAAACAAAATTACGATAACTTGTCCACCTATCTGTAGGCGTCGTCGACATTGGACAAATTTTAATTAGCTTGTAGAGTGTGTGTGTCTATTGGTGGTTTGGAATTGGAACTCTTCACAATAAACACAGCTCTAACTATTTATGAAAGTTTAATAAAATAATATAACACAATATAAAAAATCAAAACAGAAAAACACTAGTTAGCACTATGGCTGGTTTGCGCGGACTGCCAGGGCGACCGCGGGACGCGTCTCGCGCGCGGGGTGGAGGCGGCGGCGTGTCGAGCCGCTAGCCGCGCGACTCGTAAGTCGGCCGAGCGACCAAACTGTAGGTAGGATAATAGCCTACATCACTCCCCCGCTGAGACCGGTTCACGGTCGATAGTGAAATAGGTGTCGCGGGAATCTGACAGTTCTCCCGCTTCTTGTGGTAGTTTCTGGCTGCGATAGTGGCGATGCTGGCGACGAAGCTGACGGCGGTGGTGATGGTGGTTGCGGTAACGGTGGTATTTTCGGGCTATCATTGTTGTTAGCCATGTAGGCTGGTTTTAGCCTATCAATGGTAACAGTTGTGGATTTCCCTTGGACGTCTATTGTGAAGGTTTTTGATCCTCTTTCGATGACTTTGTGTGGACCGGAATAAGGTGATTCTAAAGACTTCTTCAGAGGTCCTTTCCGCAGGAACACGTGACTGGCAGTATTTAGGTCTTTAGGCACGTAAAACGTTTTCTCACCATGGCCGGATGTTGATGCAGGTGACAGTCTCGAAATGTGTCTTCTTAACCGTGCTGCGAAGTCTGCTTCATCTACGATGTTGTGTGTTACTGGTTTAATGAACTCACCAGGTAATCGGAGTGGTTCACCGTACACCAATTCCGCTGAAGAGGTTTGAAGATCATCCTTCCAGGCGCTCCTCATACCCAGGAGAACAAGAGGAAGTACCTCCGACCATTGCGCGTTGTTGTGGCACATTATGGCGGCTTTCAGCTGTCTGTGCATTCTCTCCACTAGGCCGTTGCATTGCGGGTGATAAGCTGTTGTGGGACAATGATAGGCGCCTATGATCGACGACATGCACTGGAACAGCTGCGAGTCAAATTGTTTTCCTCGGTCAGTGGTAATTTTCTCTGGACATCCGAAACGAGCGACCCAGCCAGAAATGAAAGCGCTAGCGCAGGTCTCCGCTGTGATGTCTGCTAGAGGGTAGGCTTCTGGCCATCGAGTATACCTGTCTACAGCTGTAAGGCAGTACCTGAAACCAGCAGAAAGTGGCATAGGGCCTATTATGTCAAGGTGGACGTGGGAAAAACGGTTAGAAGGAACAGGGAATAAGGAGAGAGGAGAGTGGGTATGGCGGGTAACTTTGTTGCGTTGGCAATCAGTGCATTGTTGAGCCCATGTTTTGCAGTCACGACGAATCTGAGGCCACACAAATCTTTCTGACACTAGTTTGGCAGTAGCGTTGGGGCCTGGATGACTGAGATTGTGTAGGTTGTTGAAGATTGCTTTTCGAAAAGTTGGTGTGATGAATGGCCTAGGACGTGAAGTAGACTTGTCACAGTAAATGTAGGCATCCATAGTTTTCACTCTCTCTAACTGTAACGCCGTGTTGTTTTGTAGCAAACTCTGTAATTCTTGGTCGTTTTCTTGTTCGTTTTCCAGTTCTTTGTAGTTGATGGTAGTGTCGATGCTTTCCAGTCGTGAAAATGCGTCGGCGACTACGTTGTCATTTCCTGATATG
Source organism: Standfussiana lucernea (assembly GCA_964057025.1). Taxonomy (NCBI): domain Eukaryota; kingdom Metazoa; phylum Arthropoda; class Insecta; order Lepidoptera; family Noctuidae; genus Standfussiana; species Standfussiana lucernea. The sequence goes on along the minus strand of OZ059788.1, from coordinate 6,430,120 downwards.
TGGTTGATGTCAGTTGTAAATTGAGAGATATAATCGAGATAGCGGTGTTGACGAGGTGAGCAGTTGTCTCTTCTTGTCGTGAAGGCGAATGTAATGGGTTTATGATCGGTGAACACTTTAAATGTTCTCGCTTCGACCATATACCTAAAGTATTTTATTCCCTCATGTATTGCGAGCAATTCACGATCGTAAGTGCTATGTTTCGTCTGAGCAGGAGATAACTTGCGAGAAAAGAATCCCAGTGGTTGCCAGCTGTCATTTATTTGTTGTTGTAAGACCGCTCCGATGGCCACATCTGAAGCGTCGGTAAAAAGTGCTAACTCAGCTTGTGGATCGGGATGTGAGATGAGAGTGGCTTCTAATAAGTTATTTTTGCATGCGTCGAACGCTTTTTGTATTTCAGGTGTTATAGTGATGAGCGTTGTTCCTTTGATTTTTGGGCCACTTAAAGCTTGATTGAGAGGGCCTTGGATTTGAGCGGCACCAGGGAGAAATTTTCTGTAAAAATTAATCATCCCTAGAAATCTTCGCAACTCTTTAGCATTTTTAGGGAGGGGGTATTCCTGGATCGCCTTTACTTTTTCTGGGAGGGGACGTATACCAGCTGCAGATACGTGATAACCCAAGAAAGTAACTTCACTAGCACCTAAGACACATTTGTTGGTGTTAATTACTACTCCATATTTTTTTAACTGGTTGAATATTTGTGTCAAGTGCCCAACGTGCTCTGTCTCCCCTTTTGAAAACACGAGGATATCGTCTAGATATCCGAACGTGAAGTCTAATCCCTGAAGGATTTCGTCTAAAAATCTTTGGAACGTCTGCGCAGCGTTCCTCAAACCGAAAGTCATGGCAGTAAACTCAAAAAGTCCGAATGGTGTTGTGATCGCTGTTTTCTTAATGTCGTCTTCAAAAACCGGTATTTGGTTAAATGCTTTCACGAGGTCAATTTTAGAAAATATGGTGGATCCTGATAGCTGGTATGCGAAGTCGTGGATGTGCCTCACTGGATACCGATCAGGTATTGTTCGTGAATTTAATTGCCTATAATCGCCACATGGCCTCCAGCCGTCGTCTTTTTTCGGTACGAGATGTAATGGGGACGACCAAGGACTTTCAGAGCGACGAGCTGTTCCATTTTGTAACATTTCCTCAAATTCTTTTTTCGCGATCTTCAGTCTGTCCGGTGCCAAACGACGCGGTCGTGATGTTACCGGTGGGCCAGACGTCGTTCTAATGTGGTGTTTTGTATTGTGAATTGGCACATTTTGTGATCCAGCTGGTCTTGTTATTTCTGGATAACATCGTAATAAGTCGAGATAAGTTGAATGACCTGTAAACATTTTCAACGACAGCAGTTCGTGTGTTATTCCGTGAGATGAAGGCGCGCCGACGGTCATGTTCGTTATTGAGTCGATCAATTTCTGTTGCCTGCAGTCGACTAATAAGTTATAAAAACTTAAAAAATCAACACCTATGATTGGCCTTGAAACATCAGCAATAATAAACTTCCAAGTAAACTCACGACGTAATCCGAGGTTAAGATTTAGCTGATAAGTACCGTATGTAGGTATCGGAGTGCCATTTGCAGCGACAAGTTCGTAGTTACATTTGTTATTATGTTGCAGCTGATTACGTAAGTACGATTTAGGGTAGGCACACACGTCTGAACCTGTATCTACGAGAAACTGTATGCCGGTACGTTTATCTGTGATAAATAGGCGGCCTTTACATGCAGAGCAGTCGTCAGCCGCCATTACTGACTGCTTGTGCAGTTTTCCGGCTGAAAATCACACGGCTGAACACATTTGGTGGCCTTAGCACCAAACTTGTAATGATACCAACAAGTTGGATGTTTATTACGTGACTGAGATCGGTTTTGGCGGGATTTCGAGCGGTCTTCGCGTCTATTTGATCGGCTTGGGCGGGAAAGGTCATTGACCTTTTGCATTAGTGACTGGACTTGCTTCGTTAATTCGGTCAATTGTTTACACATAGTATCCATTTCACTCACCCCTTGTGTTGATGTCGCCGCAACTTGATGACCTCTCGGCACGACATCATGTATTCTGTCAGCAAGATCAGCTAGCACATCGAGACGCGCGGATGCCTGAGATGCGATTATAGATTGTATGTTGCTCGGCAGGCGGCTCGACCATATCGTTCTTAAAAACTCTTCAGGAACTTTTGGACCAGCGAGGTGCTGCAGGTGTCGGAGGAACTGCGACGGCTTCCTGTCGCCAAGCTCTTCGTGTGTCAGCAGTTGGTGCACTTTTTTCTCGCGGGATTCTGAGAGTCGCTTTATGAGCTCCGCCTTCAATATTACGTATTTATCGGTCGCTGGTGGATTCACGATGATATCTTCGACCTCTGTTGCGTACCGTGGATCGAGATGACTGACGACGTAATAAAATTTGGTTGTGTCTGCCGTAATATTGGATATCGCGAACTGTCCTTCTATTTGTGCGAACCAAATCGCGGGCTTCTCCGGCCAAAATGGCGGGACGCGCACACCTACTCGAAAAACATCTTGAGACTTTTCTGCATCATCCACGTTCACCTGCACGGTATTATTCATTTTGTTTGTCACTAAAGTTATCCTTTATTATAACAGTTTATGAGTCCGTGTATTTTACACTATATTAGGTAGGTAGCACTTGCACGTGTTAACTTCTCGGGGTCACCACTGTAGAGTGTGTGTGTCTATTGGTGGTTTGGAATTGGAACTCTTCACAATAAACACAGCTCTAACTATTTATGAAAGTTTAATAAAATAATATAACACAATATAAAAAATCAAAACAGAAAAACACTAGTTAGCACTATGGCTGGTTTGCGCGGACTGCCAGGGCGACCGCGGGACGCGTCTCGCGCGCGGGGTGGAGGCGGCGGCGTGTCGAGCCGCTAGCCGCGCGACTCGTAAGTCGGCCGAGCGACCAAACTGTAGGTAGGATAATAGCCTACAAGCTGACTGATGACAAAGAAACACCTTATCGTGCGTTTTTTTATGGCTTAAAATATTAATGTAGATAAGAACTGGGCCAGAAGATGAGCCTAGCATGTAGGTACATATCACTCTTCCCGATGTAGGTATGGATTTTGTAAGCTTTCATGCAGTCAGTGCTCGGTCCTGAAGTGGTCTTGTCGTGGAGCCTTCGCCCCTTCTACCTGTACCCATTGTGCAAAACCATTCAAATTCAAAACGATACTCCCCAACTTTTCACGCCATTTGAGGGAATTTGGCAATATACATATTATGATCTTAAACCAAAACGTAAAATAAATACATCAAGCCTTTTATTCAAATTAAGCTGAGTACGGATTATACCTTGTAACTTCCTTCTTACTTTTCTCTGATTGACTATTGTTACTAGGCACTTCCCTTTTCGTAGAATTAATAAAAAGTAAAATTAATAAGTACTTACGAATATCTTTTCCCAGAAGGATGAATAAATCCACAGTAAGACATGGGCATATCCGTCTTACATTCTATATTAATCTGCTCATTTTCTAACGCCAAAATAGTTTCTACACCGTTCTCATAAAATACCCTGAAACCTATTCAAAAATAAACTTTCAAAACTTGCGCTTTTATGGTCACAATTTTAAATTATTTATTTTATAACACTTGACGACAAATACCTTGTGTTTTAAATGGAAAGTACACCGCTATTAATATTGTTAACACCCAAAACAAACTGTATTTACACATTTTCAAGTGTCAGCGCGAAGCTAGGTTGACGACTAACCTAACAAAGCGTACCGACCCGTTATAAAATCAACTACCCTCAACACAGTGATAATTGCATGTCATAGGTCGCCGTTTACGTGCACCGACGATAACTTGAGCCAAATACTAATGAATATAATTAATCTGAGCTTTAATTACTCAAGTAAAAGTATTATCAGTATCTATGTAATGAATCGTGTTCTCCTTTAGCCTTATTGACCGTCGCGGTCGGCGGCGTATGTATTGATGATAACTTAACACCCATTATTTGTTGTTATTTATGCTAAGTTATGTTTGTTTCGATATTCATAAGTTATCTATGATATTCCCTATTAGCTATAGCATTGGTCTCCAGTGGTTGTGAATAGGAACTAAAGGCGATACGAATGGTAATTCATCTTTCTGTGATAGATAGGCGTCACGTATTGTTTACATATCTTAACATTCTTGAGGAAACAACCGACCCTTTAGTGTGAAATTATTGCCCTATTAATATTTAGTACATTGATTGTGGGACCATGTTTTTCTGTAAGTACCTTTATCCAGTGTGGTTTTACGTGTTTTGAACTTGGTATGGTATGAGTCTTACTTCACAAAAAAAATGGCGGAGGAGTTCTGTATGGTAGCTCGCAAGAAAACATCGCAGAATAACAATTCTTCAGTATAATATAAATAACAAAATAATATATTCGAGACAAAAAAAATACCAGTATTAACTAAATCTCGGGAACATTTTATTACAAGTACTTTTTTATAAATTTAAAATAATTACAGATGTATTTACAAACAATTTAAAGTATCATTTCCTTCTATTCCTGTTAGGTCTGCTTCTTTCTGTTTTTTTGTCAGTTGCCAGTTCTTGCTGAAGTTTCTTTAACATCTGCGGTGTGATAAGACCCTGTAAATAAATAAAACATTTTCAATAGTTTATCTTCAAGTGGGGAGTTGGATATATATTGATGTAGTATGTTGCTGTGTATGTTGTGTTGTGTGTCATATCAATATATTCCTGGTCAGTTTGCACCAATAATGACATCTTATTCATATAAAAGAAGTAAAAAGATAAAAAAAAATCGTGTGGTAGATGATTATGTCATCATTCAGGTGAAGACCGCTTTTCCACGATGACCGACTTTTTTTAAATTTATAGTGGATATACAAGGTGTAAACGGACCCTTCACAAAGCCGTTAACTAAGTAATTTTGTACATCAAACTAGTTACTCTACGCAAAAACGAATGCTGGGAAACGACTTTTTTTTGAGGTGTCAAACTAAGTTACTCTACGCAAAAACGAATGCTGGGAAACGAATTTTTTTAAGCTGTAAAATCACGGTTCAGTTGTGGTACGACTCAATGTAAAGCACTGAAAACATTGTGCTGATAGATCCATTGAATAGTAAACGGGTCATAGAGGTATTTAAAGTAAAGATAAGTCATTAAAAACTTGTATTTAAAAAAAAAAACTTGTGAAAAAGTTGGAACTTTGTTCACCAATTAACTCCGTAACTAAAAGGCATGGTCCAGAACAAAAAAAAAAGCAACGACGGGGATAACAAGTACATTTCGGCTTCGTTAAGGATCTTTTTACACCCGTTATTGCTCGAGTTTGATCATCTGATGGACATTTTTCAATGTATTTTCTGCTGTAATCGGTCATTTGCGTTTTGGCTCAAGATGGATATGTTTTTTTGCTTACCCTGGCAACCAGCATGTCGGATAGTCTAGGCTTAGAGTCTTCACTGCCTCTCGCTTTTGTGTGCAAACCAGTAATGCCAGCGGAGCTAGCGCGGCTTGCTCGCTTCTGGCCTAATGCTTGGATTTGTGGATCGTCGCGGAGAACTTGGTCTGAGTTTCTTAGCAACCTGAAGATTTAATCGAAAAAGTTGAAACGCGAAGGTATACTTTGGAAAGTATAATAGACAGTCAATACTGCTTTTGAAATATAGGGTGGCGATTACGTCACCTGCATCCCTCAAGGAAGTGAGTCTACCTGTCATATTAAACAATTTCCCCTTTTGCATTCAAAACGGATTCGAGAAAAAAAAACCTATGCAATACTAGGAAGACAATTCCAATGCATGTTATATTTTTTACATGAACCGTATTTGGCTTTTACAGGAAAAGTTCTTCCGTATGACGGGCAGAAGTTACTTCGAGTCCCCCAAAGTTTCTAACAGTTCCTTGAAGATGTTTACCTGGTAATTTGGAATATTCCTTGCTGAATGATAGCGTCTAAGTCTACCTCCATACTGCGCACCTGCGCTACATCCGGGAACATATCGGGAAATCGGTAACTGTAAATAAAGTGAAAGGAAAAAAATTACCAACTACTATACTACTAGCACGTTCTTAATCTCCAGCCAACATCTTTACACACGTCCCGCGCGGGATACGGGACTTGACTGTGCGCGTGCGTCGGCTGTTTTAATAACTAGGAAGTCGCGTGATTACGCGCAAATAAACAATCGGCATCCCGACAGCGACTCGCTTTATTTTGACCATAGCTTTAAGAGTATACACAACGAATACATCCATAGCACTATCGAATAGGTAAACTCTGCTTCAGGCATATCTTATTTTCTTATCCGGGTCTTAACAAAATGATACAAACCTCAACCATAGATAAAGCTCTAGGACATCGAACACGGCCTCCAGATGCACCAGGTCCATGATAGTCTTGGGATGCGGCACGGGCCACTCCACCACGCTGCACATCCAGTGCTTGGTGATGGGCTCGTTGCGACTGTATTGTCGAACCATCTGAGAATGTTCATATAAAATGTATTCTTACTTTTTCTGTCTTTAAATTTAAAGAAAAATACTAGCTTCTGCCCGCGTATTTTTTTTATTAATTTTACTTTGCCTATAACCTTCGCGCAAGCAAACAATAATTTGACAATGTTTTATCGTAATCGGATGAACGGTATGGGAGCGTATAAAATACGGAAACATTTTTTTTTTATAAATCAGATACGCAGTGCACAAAGAAACTAAGAAATTTTTCGCAGAACATGTAATTAGAGACATGCGAGTTACACAACAATGTAATTATAAAGTTATACCCGTTGCACGTTTGAAATGAACTTGATAAATACATAGACTTGTGCCATTTTTTTTTATCCAAAATTGGCTAGCGTTTGGCCGCAACTCGCCTGATGTGAAGCGGCGATGCGGCCTAGGGTGGAGAACAAAATGGCTAGTAATTAAAAAAAAGTAAAATAAGGGTCAAATTCAGCACAAACCTTAAGGAATGTAGCACAAACAAACGGCAGTTTGTTATTGATCGGCGCGCAACAGAAGACGTAGCGTGCGCGCAACGGTAAGGGCACGTGTTGTATCATCTCCGCTAGGAACTTGAACCCCTCCGTGTTGCACATAAAGTATAGTGTCACGTCCACTGTGCACAGGTGGACGAATATATCCTGGAAACAAAATGGTACTGTAAGTTTGGATAACATAATGATTAATATAAATCTAAAACTTTTGCTGAAAGTCTTGGTTGGCAAAAATCGAATTCAAAAGTCGTTTATTCAAATTAGGCTGATAAATCAGCACTTTTTGAACGTCAAAAATTACATGAGATCGTCCCCTAAACGCCCGCTCGTCGCCACTTCCTAGTATTTTAGCTGGGACGAAGATCTGGCCGAACAAACTCCCCGGCAAAAATGGAAAACATTATTAATTAAACTGCATATGACTACGCTCTCGTATGGAACGTTTGTATGTAATGCATGGTTTGACAAACGCAATGATGTTAGACCAAGGTTTTTTTTAAATATTTAAACACGATAAAACCAAAAAGACAGCGTTGCCCATCGCGTCAACAGTTTTGCTAGCTAATTTAGTTTGACTGTATATCTCCTAGCGCAGATCTACCTATATTTAGCAGGAAACATCGTATGAACCATTATTCACCATTAAAATACCTAGATATAAGTTCCATTTGTTCAGCGGTAGGGTGCAAGTGCAACCTTGCTTGAGTGGCGGAGTCTGGTGAATTAGATAATAATGAAGGCTTCGGGTCTATTATATGTATTCCCAACAACCTGTTCTTTATGATTAAAGTCACTTACCATTAAACTACTAAGGCTGGCATGAGGTAGGTGATAAGCGTACAGTTCCATTTGTTCCGCGGTGGGGTGCAAGCCCGCTTGAGTGACTGGGTCGGGCGAATTAGATAGCAATTGTTTTAACGTGGATAAGTCTTCAGGCTTGTATGTCGTTACGTAACCAGTCTCCCATGCGCTGCCGTAGCGGCCTGCTCGACCTGATATATTCAAGAAAGCTTTAGACTTTTTAAACTTAAATATTACTCTGGTGTAACCCGGAAAGGAAAGTTAGGATTTGTATGGTGTAATCTCTGTCTGTCATATCAGTGTGACATTCTTTTTAAAGCATCTTTTTACAAAACGAGTTCTATTTTTAAACCTTCTTAATCTTTGGGGCCAGGCATTGCTTTGAACTGCAAAATTAATAAAAAAAAATATCAACTTGGACAATTATAAGTTTGTATTTGTATTAAGAACTTCACTTTCTTCGGAATAAAGTTCAAAATACAATAACTGGCTCGAAGCTCTGGGCTTGGAATAAAGTTAGAACTCGTTTCATAGAGACGATCAGCTTCAAAACGGTAATCAGACTACATATCACAATGAAGATCTACATAATAACTTACCAGCAATTTGTAACGCTTGTGATATACTAATCACATCCATTTCTTTGTCTCCGTCCTCATTTACCACTGGTTTTATAAGCGAATAAAATATTATTCTTCGTATACTCCTGAAATAAAAAAAAAATCGTATTTCATTTTTTATTTAACTATTTCCAGCATGAAATTTGGCCTTAATCCTTTTCCACGTCTTCGGCTTCCTATCTGTCAAATTACATATCGCTAGATTCAATAGTTTAAGCTTTACAAGGTAGCAGACAGTTACCGTCGCATTTTTCATATTAGTATGAAACTGGATTGAACGAGAATGTTTATCATATCAGTGCAAGTGAAAACAAAAATAGAATGCCACACCTTGCCAGATTGCACAATGCACATAATACTAAAATGATGCTATGAATGACATATTTGCATTACATATGAAGGGGAACACGTTTTGGCGTCTTTTCAAGGTAATGACTTGACGAATTACTCACAAATTGATACCAAGTCCTATCGCGTCTGTGGCAACCATTACTTTACACGAGCTGTTTGGGTCATTGAACTTGTTGGCCTGTGCCAGCTTCGTACCAGGCGGTAGGCTACCGTATATCACAGCTACTTCTTGGCCCCTGAAATAGATAGAAGCTATAATACGGTTTTAAAAATAAATGAAGCATGAGTTCATGAGTTGTTGGACATCACAAATTTGCCTTAGTTTTAGTTTAAACCCAATTACTGACTGGTTTTGAGACATGTAATGTTATTAATATTTTAAATTAAATGACTGGTTTTTCATAACAGTTATACGGAAACTCTCAAACTGTTATGTGACGAATGCATACTTGTCGATTGACGGTTGTTCTTATGGACTCAACACACCAAAGTTGCGTCACGCACATTATGTCGGTGGCACGAAGTTAACAATTTTTTTTACATGTCGGCGGCTTTGGTGTGTGGAATACATAAGTTTCTACTACACTAACGATGTACTAATGATAACTATTTTGATATCTAATTCCAGTTATGGACGGCTTCACCATGAAATATGTAGGTATACTAATCTAATTGACATTGTACATACAACTCATCAAAACAAATACATAACTTTATCATACTGCAGGTATCGTGATTTTAAAAGTCTATGAAACTGCTCATTTTAGATCATGTAACTACCAAAGCAATACAACGCAATCATGACGAACAAACTCATTAACTGATGATCAAAACCGAGCCTAAATATTTTAGGGATCTAAGGTTAACTATGTAATGTCAACAGACTTTTAAAACCACATTCCGTCCTAAAATACTTTAATAACTGGATACCTGCCTCAACAAGGGACTGACCTCTGTTCAATGGCTCGACTTACACTGTAAATGTCGTTTTTATTGAAACACACTATACAGTCGCCAGGTTTCACGTTGTCCAGCGATCCGAGCGGCGTGTCTTCCACTTTCAGTTCTGTTAGTCTTTTGTAATTGCGTATCTGTGGATGAGAAAAGGGTCAGTTAGAACAACCCGCCTGTTTACAAAGTGAAACCATTTATTTAAATTACGCCTTTAAAACGCACTTTATTGGCCTAATTTTAAATAGACTTATAACAAAAATATTTACACTGGGTGACACATCAAGCTATACATATCCAGTATAACCTGATCTCACTTTGTATCAGCTTCCGGTACAATGAGAGATCAGCTTAATTTGGTTCCGCATAGCTAACTAATTAATGAAACATAATCAAAGAGCGTCAACACACGTTTGAATATCAACCTTTACAAGGAAATAGAATTCATGCTAGTTGCCCATTCGCAAAGGTTTCACATGCAGAAAAATGGATAATAAACTCCATACTGTTTCTTTTACCATGTTTTTCTTTTTTCCCAAGAGTTAGGCAGACCCACATTTCGCCAACTAAGTCCATTGTAATAGGTGGGCGAGCCTATTGTCATCAATCGGGCACGAATCCAGGCTCCGGGCTGCAGTTGAGTAATTCCAGATGGACAACCCAATAACACTTTGCCCAACCTGGGAACCGAACCCAGTACCTCATGCAGTAGCACCCCCCATATCCACGAGGCACTCAAGGTAAAGTAAAGTAGTAATAGTAGTCAGTTAAAGTTGAAAAAACTAAGCAATTAAGTTGCCCATAATAAACACGAGAAACACTGGACTAGTTCCAAGATTATTTTGTTATGTTTCCATTCTTCCAACTTGAAATAATTCTTGTGAACTCAATAAACAAGAATCATTTCAAGTTGGACTTATACCAATTATTATTTATACCATTGCAATAGTGCCCATGCATAATTCAATTTGATCATATTTATTTTAGTCTTGAGTCGAGTGTTGTTTGCAAACAAATGCTACACAATGCTATACATAGAACTAAAGCAAAAGTTTCAGTGCACAAAACAGAAAAACACAGTGCCCTACAAAAAGGGCACACAGTATATCAATTTGTGTGACTACGAAGTATTCCATTTTTTGCACTGCACAGTTCACTAAACTAGTTGTGTCTAAACAAAAAATGAATTAGCTAAAATATAATACAATAAATTACTTCTAATTCTTCACCAGTAGTGTTACATATTTCTTCTATAAGATTTATAGCACCAGCTTCTCCACACAAATGTATTTCGTCTGCTTGTAGTCCTACAAATTAAGAAAATGACATTATCCTTTATTTCCAAATATTTAAGGCACATTTTAGTTTATCAGAATATTGTTACTACCTAATATAGCTCTTGTCCACGCCCATCCTCTGCCCCTATCACCAATCATTTGGATTTCATCTATAACTGCTACCTCATCTGTTGACAACAAAAAAAAATGGAGTAAATAAAATATTTCGGATTTTTTAAATCTGTATTCATATATTTTCACCGATCAATCGGCTCCATACATTTTCACCGTGTTGGTATTGCACTTTTGTAGGAAACAGCAGATTTTTTAAAATTGCCAATGAAAAATTTCTGATGGGAAGTTCGGAACGATGTACATATAATGACGATGAATATTTATGATAATTGTTTGTGCCTCTATGTCCCTTCCACCCCGTATACATACTATACTCCTTGGTCGCTTTTTTGGGATATTTATTGGATATGTCCCAATAAGTATGCCTGCTGTAATATGACTGCCTGGCAGATTAAAAAATAATAATCATGTAACACAAATGCCTATAACATGCACATGAGTAACTGTAACTTGCACCAATCAGAATTTGTATGGTTCCCTGGCAATTGGCATGTAAACTACTTACATACCTTTGGGCAAGTTACAGGCGTATGCATTTAGGGCTGTCAGGCTGATTAGGGTAGTAGGTAAGTAGGAAAACATGCCATTGTGCTCTCTTTCATCATTCAAATTATCTATTTTTTTAATAGCCATGTATGTCCCACTGCTGGGCAAAGACCTGTCCCATATCTTTCCAGGTACTCTTTTCGTGCGCCACCTCAAACCAGACATTAGCCCTTTACTCTTTGGTGATACGTCGTGATGCTACACTTCCTTGCCCTCTGCTATTACGTGTATTCTTTTAATAGATCACAAAATTTTTGATCTATTTCAATAAATGTTTTTTTTTTGGGTTGTTTTAGACACAAATTTTTAATTCATAATAGGTAAAAAATATTAAACACGTCACACTTGAATTTTTTCGTACTACCATTTATACATTGTGATTTTCACATTATCCCATGGTGATAAGTCGTGTCTTTTTCTCGACCACTTCCCCCTTGTTTCCCTAAATAGCAGGTCTCAGAGTTTTTATTCCGCCCATAGGCCTCTGACTTGGCTTTACATGCCGTCGAGAAATATCTCTCAGGCCTGCTGGTTTCCTCGCGACGTTTTGTTTTTTTTAGCAAATAGTAACAACTCACATTTATTATTAAGCGACGTCATTTCCACTGTACAGGCCACATGGTTAGAGGCTGTTAGCTCTGTGGCGGTCAGTTGTAATGTGTTATCATCGTCCGGTGTGTCAAACTTCTTTTCCTCTGGATTAGTTACGGATGAGTACAATGATGCGTGCCTCCTTTCTTCCCCTGTTATAAGGTCGCATGGTGTGCCCTGTAAAATATAGAAATCATTAAAGACTATGTAAGATAGGCACTATACACACACCAGCAGACTTTAGGCCGGTGCAGGTAGCGCAGCGAAGTTTGCCACCCAATTAATATCGACTTTTTTTCTTTCTGTATTTTTTTTTTCCAAAAGGATTTGTAAAGTTCTGCCTGCCTAGCTTCCGCCTCGATTAAAAAAAAATGCGGAAGTTAGTTCATTTTTGACTAGAATTTAGTTGAATTGTTTAGTTCTAGTTGAAGACCGCATCATCCCTTAGGATTAGAATAAAACTCTTAAAGCTTCTTGTGTTGCAGCTATTGTTTTTGATCATATTTAGCTCACCAGATTGCATTTCCCGTATAAAGTAATGGGCCAAGAATCATTTAAAATGCCAAGCTAACAACACAATAATAACGATAATTTAATTATCTTGTTTACAGAAAAAAACAATTCAGAAATAAAATATTTGGAAAAAAACAATGTTAATGCCTGTATTTAAGGTTCACTTTGCAACTTCAACTAATTCTACTTTATTCATTCTAAAATGAACTTAATTTAAATGTGCATAAAGCTGATATTTGATACTTAAATAAAGATTTGAATAGACGTGTTACTACTTACATGTTTATTTGACTTATGGTAAATTTCAGTAGCTAACAGTTTTAACGGACCACAGTAAACACCAGATTTTGCCCCCAAGAACTTCTCCATTGCATGATAAGTCTTGCCTGAGTTTGTTGGACCCGCATGAAATACTATCTTTCTATTTATGGTTCTTGCTTCGGGATACCTGCAAAATAATTTAATTATTTTTTACAGTATATTTTTTTTTTGTTTTCTCTGTACCTTCTGTTTAACATGCATATATAAACTCGAACTTTTTGCCCAATTCTCTTGAGAAAAAGAGACAGTACCGAATGCCACTTGTTTTTGTTAGTAAAGAGACTGAACTTCCCAAACACTCTGATTGTTGAAAGTTAAATAAAAAATTCCACAATAAAAACAATACATTTTCAGTAAAATGCGTGACACCTGCATGTCTAATATTATTTTATAGACATAAAATTAAGAGTGGAAGCTAAGAAGCTGACAACAACCTTGCTAAAAAAACAATGGTCTGACCTTGCGATCACACACTTACAATTTAACACAATAATAAATTTGTGTAAAAGTTTAATTACCTAAGAGATACTGATAACACAAAAGTTATTCAATAACAAAGCAAGCATTGTCAATAAACAGACATGATAACAAGTTTGAGTATTAAAATTAGTCATAAAGAAATGCACTTTTAAAAATATATTGTGTACTGTCATTGATGATCATAAAAATATTTCGCGAATGTGTTTATATTTAAGTATAGGTCTATTGTAGCACAATATAAGTTATTTTAACTTGGATACTACAAAATATAAAGTAACAATGATTTTAGTATTATTTGTAGTTTATATATAAAAAATTTACATAATAATATCTATGTATATTACAATAATATGTTTTTTCATAAATTAAGAGGGCATTGGTAATTTGATTGGAGGATGTAGCCAAAATCTAAAAAAAAAAAAAGCTTGAATTTTTAATTTAATTTAAAAAATGTGTGTTTAGAAAAATAACTTTAACACCCTCACATAAAGTTCAGTTTGCAATAAAACTTAACAAAAGTACTAGTCATTCTGAAATTAACTTATTTTACATGCATAAAGTTGTTAGTTGTTTACATGGAAATTGCATCAATTTAAATATATTTTAATACGGACTATAGAGGTTTGGAAAGAGAAAGGAGTAGCCTTAAGTTAGCTGGTTAAAACTTTTTATTCAATGCTGGCACTGAGACACAAAAATGAGGACAGATTTTAAGTTGTCATACACTTTCAGAAATAAAGTTTGGGAGGATCTACATTCTAGATCTACATAATGCAAATAAAAAAAGTTCACTACAAACCAGTTAGCAGGTGTTCTTAGGTCAGAGATCTTTTTCAGATCATCTAAACAGTCTAGATGGGGGAATGCCTGTCTTGCATGCCTCAGGAAATATGGGAACAAATCATCCACATGACCTGCGCCTAAAAACAACAAAATAAATGGTTTTTAAATGTTTTCATTTCTGTAGAATGAATAACATAAAATATTGTTATAATATGGTCTGGTAATTCTTAAATATGTGCATACATTTTTACCATCAAAAACATATAAATTAAATTTCTAAACATAGAATAAAATGTATTATTCTTTAATAATATTATTTACAATAACTATTTACATTAATTAAAACGCGACCTTCCGCCTCGCTGCTTCTTTAAGTCTTGGAGCCGCCTGCTGTTCTCCTCATCGCTGTCACCATGGTGAAGCTGTCAACAGACTTGGACACCTCGGCCTGTCATGCAGCCAAAGTGCAGGCCGTTTTGCGCGGCACGTGCACATACATAATAACATCTGACGAGCTTTTCTTACCGTTTGCATTCCAGCTATCTTAGAGCCCCATGGCTTGGCACGCGACAATGGCAAAAGACCAGACGGCGTGTCTTTCTTTCCTCAGAAAATGAGTAGACCTTTAGTGTGGGACGCAACTTGTGTCAATACTCTTGTGCCATCACATCTTGCAAGCTCATCGTGCTGTGCTGGCACTGTGGCTGCGGCGAACCTCAAACAGTATGAATATAGTAACCTTTGTGGAAACTATATTTTCGAGCCATTTGGAGTTTAAACTCTGGGGCCGTGGGGTCCGAGTGCTCACAGCCTTTTTAAGGAAATTTGCAAACGCCTAGTTGACGCTTCCCATGACCCAAGGGCTGGCTTTTACATTGGCCAGAGGCTAAGTGTTGCCATACAATGTGGCAACGCCGCCAGTCTCTTGGGCACATTACCGGCTGACAGCGTTGAGGAGGTTTTTGATGCTCTTTCATAGTTTGTAGTTAGTTTATTTTAATTATTAGGATAAAATTGGATGATTCTCACCTTGTATAATATCACTTATTATTATATGTAAATCGGGAGGCAAATCGTGTTCTAAACAATGCCTCCTAAACGATAAAAAAGCCTGATGCAATAGCTGGTCATCTAACCCATTGTTGGAAGCCAATTCTCTGACCTCTGGTTTCTGATAGAATTTGTTAAGAATCTTAAGAAGATCTTGCTTCTTTAGACGTCCAGTGATTTCAGCTCCAATGTTTATGTCATCAGGATTGGGTTTCACTGGTACAGGCACAAACAGAGCCGATGGTGCACTTTTATCGTGTTTCTTCGTTCGTAGGAAAATATAACCTATATTTTGACCACCTTTTCGCATACATAACACATTTTTTCTTAGCATAGGAGGAACACATGGTTGTACTTTATCTGCACAGTAAAGCGAGAGTATCCGTGTAAACCCTTTGTACATACTGATTATTATGAAACAAAATAAAAATTGACTAAAAATTTTATATTCTCGGCTGTCATTCCCGTTGATTGAAATTTGAAGTGAAGTGTTTTTTCTTAATTTCCTCGCGTGTAAATAGAGTTTACTTAAGTTGGAAATGCGGCTTTTAAGCTTAAAATAAAATTTCTCCCATAGATAGGAGTTACTTTATTGATCGTCTAAAATCCCCCAAATGGGTTCTTCTCTTCCATTCAATGGTTTCCTAAGTACTTGGGTAGCTTCATAAACCACAACATCACTGTGTCTACTGGGATTCTATTGTAGTATCTTATGTGGCATTTTGTCACACTTGGAGACACCAGCAAGTGGGTCATGTTTTCAACACTTGGACAGGCTGGCTTCCACACTGATTGATTTTGATGGACCGTGCTTCTCCGAGGATATCGATGCTTGGAAACTCGCTTACCCGAATACTGAAGAACCTGACAATCCATTGTCTCAGAGACGGTGGGACGAGCCGCTCTGCAGATTAGTTTAGAACAATCTATTGAACACGTCTGCTACTACTGCTGAGAGTGCGCGCCTGCTGGCTGTGGGCACAGATTAGTTAGTGGGAGTCGGTTCTTTGGCTTCACGCACTGCCGTCGTAGAGCATAGGCACTTTGTTCGACGACACGACCTTCAGCCTCGCTGCTTATCTACGACTTGGTGTCGCCTGCTGTTCTCGTCATCTCTGTCACTGTGGTGAAGCTATCAATAGCTTCGGTCACCACGGCCTGTCATGCAGCCGAAGTTTGGGCCGTTTTGCGCGGCACGCGAACATCAACGACTTTATCCGACGAGCTCTTGTCACCGTTGGCATTCTAGCTGTTTTAGCATCCAATGGCTTGGCACGCGACGATGGCAAAAGACCAGACGGCTTATCTTTATTTCCTTGGAAGATGGGTAGGCCTGTGGACGCAACATGTTTCGATACTTCATCACATCTTCCAAGGTCATCGTGCTGTGCTGGCGCTGCTGCTGCGGCTGCAGACAACCTCAAGCGGTATAAATATAGTAAACTTTGTGGAAACTATTTTTTCGAGCCGTTTGGTGTTGAAACTCTAGGGCCGTAGGGTCGGAGTACTCAAAGCCTGTTTAAGGAAAATTCGAAACGACTCTATCTCTATTTAATATAAGGAACAGGTGTTAAATACCTGTTATTCTACTTATAATATTGGCCTATCTCTAATCTGTGCTGTGATATTGGCCCATGGGTTGCACACGGTTGCTCTATTTATTCTCGCTGATTTTCCTTTCCTTTTTCTGTGGTATGACGTGACGTGAGTGCAGGACGGACACGACGACGACTTGATCGTATTAATTTTCGGCTGCAAGAGCTATCCTCTGCGTTGATCACGTTTCACATGATAGAGTTCACAAAATATACGATAACAGACCACTATATCCCAGGCATTGTGACTTAGTATAGCGTACTAACAAAATGGGGAAGGCTAAAAAGGGGAAGAAGAACTCGACAGTGGATGAGGGGTAAGTTTCGTCCATGGCATATGTTTTTACTGATGTTTGCCAATTTTCAATCTGGGATATTCACATCGTTTATTTTATTGCAGCGACAGTGATGTAGAAACTACAAATATCGACAATGTTAAACCGGCGCAAAAGGCAAAGAAGTAAGTGGTTATAGGTTAACCAGGCACTCTTTTTGAGTTATGAATTGTGTGAATTCATGTTGTTTGTTTTTTTACTGTTAATAATTACCACGCTGACACGCTGACGTTTAGTAGTAATTTTTCCGCTGTTATTTCACATGTTAAATTAGTAAAAACTTCAATTGAAATGTTAATTTGGTCAGTGGGTCATTTCTACAACATATGTGATTGCTTTGATACTGCTGTTTAAATTTTGCTAATTAACAATGTACAGTCTGCACGAATTGTTTACTAACAAAATACGTAGGTATAACTTGTACTCAAAGTAATAATAGACAATTCAGAACTATTTGGAAAGAAACTGAAATAAATAAACAATTGCATTTCCTTCAACAAGGATTTTAGGATTTCTCAGGAACACATGATGAAGATTTATGAACCTTAATGATTAATCAAGATGATATGAAGCCTATAGAAATTGTTTCAAAGACATATGTGCCTAGACGGGCCAGTGTTGGCTTATATGTATTACAATAAGGAGAATATAATTTTTGCTGAGACTGTATTTATGAAATGACTCATTCAATAATATTTACAATACTATTACATATTGTGTTGCAATGTAAATTACCTCAACGTCATTCTCTTACCCTTATCTCAATTTATTTGGACTCGGCATAGCATGTCTTCTTCCATACTCCTCTATTAGTTGTCATTCCCGTTCTAGCCATATCATTTTTCAACAGTCTATCATCGTTTCTTTGTCATCCATATCTCTTCTTGAAACTTCTCTCACATTTTCCTCAATGTAAACTAACACAAATATTAATTTTGCAGAATATCGGTTGGGTCCGAAAGTGAAGAGGAAAAACCTAAAGCAAAGGCAAAACATAAGAAGTCTGTTGACGAGGATGTCAAAGAAGTCACAAAGAATATAAAAAATGTCTCAATTTCGAATAAGTCCCGCAAGAAAAAGGATGTTAGCAGTGATGATGGTAAGTGATACAAATGTGGGTTCTTGTTAAGTAAGTAAACATGCTTTGTACTTTATACATGGGGTAAGGAATAATGTGATAAACTTTTAGCATGTATTTACATGTTTATAGACCCAAAAGCATTAAAATATCTAGTAATTTGTAAAAAGAAATTAGCTTTTCTCTACATTTTGACCATGTGGGTATGGCACTTTTATGTGGAACAACTTGCTGCGCATCATTTAATTTTATTTGATAACTCACTGGACTCCTTCAATAAAAACTAGTCAATAGAAGCTTTAGCTAAAGAGAAACGGAAAGAGAGAGTTTTACTTTTACTGGGACACCACAGTCTATTTTTAATCATTTGAGAGCTATGACTTTATATTACATAGACAGCCTCATTGGTATAGTCCAAACCCAACTGCTGAGCGTATAGTCCTGCCTTTCAATTCCTAGTTTGGGTTTTTTCATTAGGAACTTCTCAGTTACTGTTGTTTATCAATATATGGATAGTGTCTATATGTAAATATGAATATTCCACAGATGACTCAGAAGAGGAGCAAAAGCCAAAGAAAAATAAAAAGAAAGAGGAAAAGAAAAGTGCCTTCGCTATGTTAGAAATAGAAGATGGTGATGATTCCCCACCTGAAGCTCCTCCATCATCAGACGACGAACAACCCGCCCAGAAACCGCAGAAGAAACCCACCCAAGAAAAGAAAGAACCAGCTGGCAAGAAAGGCAAAAAAGGCAGACGGAATAAAAATGACAGTGATGATGATATAGAAAAAGTATTAGCAGAATTAGAAATGGAATATGCAGGTGTAAAGAAAGAACCCACACCTGCTCCTGCTGAACCAGAACAAGCAGAAGTTGTAGAAGAAAAGCCTAAAACAAAAAAGAAGGGTAAAAAAGAGGAACCAAAACCAGAACTTGAGAAGGAGGATGATAAAGAAGGAACTGACAATGAAAATGATATCACCATAAAAACTGCTGCACAAAAAAAAAAAGAAAAGAAAGAGCGGGAGAAACAGAAAAAGTTAGAAGCTAAAAAGAAAGACAAGGATCAGGAAGACAAAATAGAGCCTACTGATTACAAAGTTAAGGCCCCTGAACCAGTTCAAACCAAACCCGTAGAGGAAGCAAAAGAAGAAGCTGCCGCTGCCAAGGAACCATCTGAGGAAAAAGATCTAGATGCCGATGCCCCTATAGAAGGAAAGAAAAAGAAGAAGAAGGTCGAAAAGAAAGACGAAAAGGATGACAAAGGAAAGAAAGGTCCCACCAAAAAGACCATTGCTGCTATGCAGGAAGCCTTAAAGAAGGTACAAGAAGAGGAAGAACGTCTTAAGAAAGAAGAAGAGGAGAGGATAAAGCAAGAAGAGGAACGCGAAAATCAAAGACTGGAAGCTGTAAGATTAGAAAAGGAGCGGAAAGAAAGGAAAAAGCAGAAAGAAAAGGAGAGGAAAGAGAGATTAAAGGCTGAAGGAAAGTTGTTGACTCCGAAACAAAAGGCAGAGAAGGCGAGGGCTCAAGCTTTGTTGGACTCTCTTAAGGCTCAGGGTATAGAGGTTGGTTCAGCTGAGAAGAAGCCACTCAGGCCTGGTACTAGGGTGAAGCCAGGCAAGCTCAAGACTCAGATGTCACAAGAAGCACCTGCTACTCCTTCTGAAGAAAAAAAGATTGAATTGAAGGCTGATGACAAAGACAAAAAGGTATGGTTTATTTAATCAGTTTCGAAATTGCACTGCATAGAAAGTTATTGTGATTCCTGCAAATTTTTTATGACATTTTGGCCCAGGTCTAAAGATATTTGCTCAGATAAAAATTAAATTAATTCATTCACTGATTGACAACAGCACAACCTTAACCACTGGGTATAGAAGTATGACATATTACACAAGGGTTCATTTTATAATGATGGTGAGCATTAAGATTAAAGGAATTTAAAAAGGAAGGATATTTTTATTTGAATTTTTCATAACTTTTTTTTTCATTTTGCCGATTGGAAATCTCATTGAGCATACTGTTGTGCTTAAACATATAATCAAGTAAAACATAGTAGTAACCATGATCAAGCACTTTACTAAATACACAAATAATTTATGATAGGATGATGTGACTTGTATCACAAATATTATATCAGAGCTTACCTTATCTATTCGGTTTCCAAACATTTTTTATTAACTCACACAAAAATTGTATATCTTACCAATCTAATAATTTACCAGGAGGACTCCCCTAAAGCTGAAGAAAAGAAGGAATCTGAAACTGACTCAGTGAAAGACGCTTGGGATGCAGAGTCTTCAGAGGATGAAGTGGAACCACAGAAGCCTGAGCCACCACAAACTCCTGTCAAGGAAGAAAAGAGATCTGCATCTGCCCAGAATAAGGGTAAAGAGGTATGTCAAGTTTGCATTATGTTTTTGTACCGATTGACTGCTTAAATAAACAATATTATATAAAAATGGTTTAATTCTTTGTGATCCAAAAGGGGTGCTTTCACCACCAATAATTCAAGAAATCATTTATTTATGAAACTTATTGAAAGTTACTAATTCAAAGCTGAATATAAGCCTATTCATTGCTGCAACAATCTTTTTCTACGTACAGCCAGCAAATTCCTGCAACCACTGGTTCATTGGTCCCGGATAGTGTCTCAAACCTGCGCCTTCAATGGCGATTCAAGCACAAATTTAGTACTACAAAATATCCTCATAAATATTGTTTTGTTACAGAAGGTAGAAGAAGAAAGCTCAGAAGAGGAGGACGATAGCTCAGATGAAGATGATGATAGCTCAGAAGAGGACTCGGATGATGATGAGGGCATGACCGATGCTCAAAAGAAAAGGGACCTTGTCTTGAAGAGATTAGAGGTTAGACTATTTTATAGTAGGTGACAATTGTTGCCTCTGACCTGACCTTGCATAATACACCCAAAGCCACCTTGTTCCTGAGTTATTAAACCTGCCAGTGGTATTAAGAAATAGGATTTCCTAACCTAACCTATAAGAAGTGCATCCTTCGCTATAAAGCCCAGCGTGGCTCTGTAGCCAAGGATGCACTTTTCTTCACTCAATAATCAAGTCTTTCTTACACCAGAAAGTGGTTTGTTGTGTGGACTGTTTGAACTTTATGTATGTTCTGAAAAAAAGATTAGATTGTTTAGGATTGATTGGTCTTCATCCAGTAAACAAAGTCAGTTATCATGTCTAGTGTGGTGCTAGCTATAGTGCAGATTTTTCTTGAATTTTTGTTTGCATTTTGGCCTAGCTTCGGCTATAATGATCACTTACTTCGGTGAAAGTGAATCATCGTGAGGAAACCAGCATGCCTGAGATATATTTCATGACGGCATGTAAAACCAGGTTAGGCACTAACCACACGATAAAGAAAGAAGATCGGCTTCTTTACAGTACTGTGTCTTTACTCAAGCTAAATTATATAATCTGACAGGATAAATAAATTGTATTCCATCCCCAGAAACGCAAACTAGACAATGAGGCGAACAAAACGAACAACCCTCTGCGTGCCGCCGTGGTGTGCGTACTCGGCCACGTAGATACTGGCAAGACCAAGATCCTGGACAAGTTACGTCGCACCAACGTGCAGGACGGCGAGGCGGGAGGTATTACCCAGCAGATTGGCGCCACCAATGTTCCTATTGAGAATATTAAGGAGCAGACGAAACATGTTAAGGGGGTGAGTAAATAAACTCATAAGATTACTCTTAATAACTCTGTACTAAAGGATGCTGCTTAGGCTTACACACCTTGTTCAGGTCTGCACTTTTAATTCGGCAGTAGTTGTCAGACAAAAAACCAACCCGAAGCAATCAATACATTCTTGGTTAATCACTACCTTTATTTATTCTCTAGCTGACCCGGCGAACTTCGTAACGCCTAACAGTCAATGAATGTCTTGAAGCTATGTATTTTGCAGCATGGGGTGCACTCGGGTTGATTTTATTCAATGATGCTTCATTGAATAAAATTGATATACGTCAATATCGTCCTTGTGATATACGTCATTTTTAATTTCGTTATCACCTTGTACTTTTTACTACTTTACCCTACCTACCCTACACACCCTACCCTACCTACCTACTTTTCTACTTACCTTACCTACCTACCTACCCTACTAACTTACCTACCTACCTACCCTACTAACTTACCTAATAACCTTACTTACATACCTACCCATCCTACCCTCCTAGTATGTTACATACCTATCCTACCCTCCTAATTAATTTACTTGTCTGTATGTATTTTTCCTGTAATGTGTTTTGTGTGTACATTGGGTTACATTATTGCAATATTCATAAGCATCTCCTGATAATTTAGCTTTCTATTGGTGAAAAAATTATTAAAATTGGTCCAGTAATTTCGGAGTCTATTTGGTACAAACAAATAAACAAAAAAAATCCTTCCTCTCAAGAATATTAGTATAGATTTATTTAAAGTTCATGTACAATAGTGGCACATAGGCGGAGTTAATGCCACAAGGCATTCTCTACCAGTTAACCTTTGGATTAATAGTCAACCTTTCATACCAATTGACAATTTCCACTGGGCATTTGCGGTCGTACATTTCGTGTCGGCTCGTCACAGTTCGAGCTAAGCCGAGCAGTTTTGTAGAGTATTATAATTTGAAATAACCGATAATACCTCTCCCCGATTTTAGAGATAAGGCAAAAAACAGCAATACAACTTCTGAAAAGCAATGCAAAGTGTTAACAATAATTTTTCTTTCCAGGTGAACGAGATAGCATTCAAACTGCCTGGTCTACTGATCATTGACACTCCTGGCCACGAGTCCTTCAGTAACTTGAGGAATAGAGGGTCTTCACTCTGTGATATTGCTATTCTCGTGAGTCTTTATCTTTGAAGCTAGATATGAATAAAGATATTGTGGCTGGTAGAACACTTACTCTGACAGTCATGCGTGTGACCAGTCTATAAAACTAATGTGAAATGTTAACACCCGGTTACTGTGTCATTCGACTTTCTTGTATAAACGGTTCACTCAAAATAACTTTGTATGGCGCGTTTCTGTGTGTTTACTTCTTCCGATTTTGTAATTTGACAGTTAAAAAATCATCATCTTTATGTACTTGTCACATGTTACTTGGGGTCGGCGCAACACGTTTTATTCATCCATTGCCCTTAAAAATATTGCAATAATATTTATTTTCTTCTACATCCACAGGTGGTAGACATAATGCACGGCCTGGAACCTCAGACCATCGAGTCAATAAACCTACTAAAACAAAAGAAGACGCCGTTCCTAGTGGCCCTGAACAAGATCGATCGTCTGTACGACTGGCAGAGCGCGCAACGTAAAGACGTTAGAGATATCCTGAAGATGCAGCAGCCCAACACTCAGCTGGAGTTCGAGAAGAGGTGCAAGGATGTTATTCTGCAGTTTGCTGAACAGGTAAATTTGGAATAATAATAACTTAAGGCTGTGAAGAAATAAATCATGGCGCAGAACTCTGAAAATCTCGAATGCCTCGTTGATTAGTGGTCGCAAGCGATACTGCTGAGCATGAGGCCTTGGGTTCGTTTCTCAGGTTGGGTGAAGCAATGAATTTGGCAGTTGCGCGAAGTTCGTGTCGGTACTACTGGGTTGCGGCCTCTGGTCCTCGACCGCTGTGTTAGCTGACATTGTTGCTATCAACAGAACAGGAGCATTTTCATAGGGTAATATAGAAGCCAGTTGTGTTGCTGCACTCTGTCATAGTGATTAGTGCGACTTCGCCACTGTGATTTGTAGCAACACCACAGAAATCTGTTCAATCGGAGACCGCAATTTAAAACTACCCTCGTTTCTACAAGCCATCAAAAATACCATTTCATTTTTTTTTTTGCGAAGCCTAATATTTACCTCTTCTTTTCTAGGGTCTAAACGCCGCTCTATTCTACGAGAACCCCGACCCGCGCACGTACGTGTCGCTGGTGCCCACGTCGGCCGTGACGGGCGAGGGCATGGGCAACCTGCTCGCCATGATCGTGCAGGCGTGCGAGGGACCGCTGCACAAGAGGCTGGTGTTCTCGCAGCAGTTGCTCGCTACTGTACTTGAGGTAAGGTTTTATACACTTATTGCAATCCACAATGTGACCTTTGGCTGTTGATAAAAAAAAAAAAACTTTTTCTCGGTTTACTAGATGATCTTTATACAGGGCCCTGAACAAATAATTTTCTGATAGCATTGAATAATACTCTTAACATCATTGTCAAAAAGTAGTAAAGATATGTAAACATTGTTGCAGACAACAAACGACCGCTCAAGCTTCTTTAGGCACATTTTAGTTCAAGAAACGAATAATGGAGTTGATTCTTTAATAATCATCAATAATTTCTTAGTGTGGTGACCACACGCCGATAGCTTGAGGTCTGCAAGGCTCAACCATGTGTGTGCATCTAACAATTCTTCTTTTCCACAGGTGAAAGCAATCCCCGGTCTGGGCACGACCATAGACACAATCCTGATCAACGGCACGCTGCACGAAGGCGACACTATGATACTCGCGGGTACGGACGGACCGATCGTCACGCAGATACGATCTCTGCTCATGCCGCAGCCTATGAAGGAGTTGAGGGTTAAGGTAAGAAATGTTGATGTTTTGTAGTGATTCATTTCAATTTATATTAATAAGGATAATGAACCCAATTATTGGCAAGCTACTTGTAATATTTTAATTAGAATGACCGTGAAAACTACCCTACCTCAATGAATGCCCAAATAAAAGTGCTCCTTCAATTTTCAAAGTTCAGCTTAGTGCCCGAGAGTTGAAATTCCAACAGTGCAATGATATAAGTATAGGCATTAATTTAGGTGTCGAATAATGTTAGTGAAAACGGGCATAATACTTCATTCGTAAAGCGAAATAGGGCGTATCTTTATCTTACGCCCTGTGGAATAATACAACAGTTAACTGCTGTGGGTTATAGCTTCTAAAACAAAATGCTACTTAAAAAAATCGCTATAACTTCTACATTTTTTTGGTTTACTTTCTATTACAACTTACATACTTCTCAACACTATTACTACTATTTTGTATTTATTTGTAGAACGCATACATCGAGCACAAAGAAGTGGTAGGAGCCCAGGGTGTGAAGATAGCGGCTAAAGAGTTAGAAAAGGCCATCGCCGGTCTGAATCTACAGATCGCACAGAAACCGGACGAAGTTGATGTGCTCAAGTAAGTTTTTCAAACTCAGGCTTAGAAAATCGACAGTTTAGAATAAGGCTATTCGAAATAATGTAAGGGACATTGATAGTGCTTTAGATTTGCTATGTTTCTAATTTCCGCCGTCGAAATGCAAAGTGTTTCCAATTAAAAGTAAAATCATGAGTATACTGTTGTTTTAAGAGCGTGTACGCCGTACGGCATTTCATACAAATGATCAAGTCCTTATTTTTCGAAACGACTGGACCGATTTTAATGAAACTGCTCACACATAAGCAGGATACATAGGTCAACATTACGGTAAAACGGTAAACATTTTCGAAATGTCTTAAATTTAAAATTGGTCTAATTTAACTGTAACACAATTTTGCGAAAATGTTTTCTACTAACTTTTTAGACGTAGGATACATACGTCTAAAAAGTTTATGAGTATGAAGGTTCATTAAAATCGGTTCAGCCATCTCGAAAAATAAGGACTTGAAAATTTGTATGAAATACCGTACGGCGTACACGCTCTTAACTGCGGCATTCACCTATCTACCCGACCTAGCTAACTAGCAGCAAGCGTTAGCCTGTGAGACGATACCAAATATTGATACTATTTATCAATTAATGTTAACCTGCGTCATTCCACTGCTAGGCTTCTGATGAATTCCAGAATGCCGACTTACAGCTAATGTGGACCGCTGGTCGTTGGTTTTGACCAGCCATCTTCTACGAGGTCTAACTTTAAAAATGTTTAGACCCGTATAACATGAAATCTTCTTGTTGCAGAGAGGAAGTAGCCCGCGAGCTGAAGTCGGCGCTGTCGTCTATCAAGCTGACGGAGCGCGGCGTGTATGTGCAGGCCTCCACACTCGGCTCGCTAGAGGCACTGCTTGAGTTCCTCAGGACTAGCAAAATTCCCGTTAGTATCGTATTTTCTACAGACTAGAGTTGACTATTGACATCTTCGTATCGCTGGTTCGACATTGAGTACTTCAAACACTAGCAATGGTGGTGTGAAGAGACCCTTAAACAAAACGAAAGGCACTTGTTCTTCCCGTTAATGCAATCAGTTTTTTGTTCTGGACCATACCTGGGATCTTGCTTGTTACGGTGATGTTGGAGGGCAAAGTTCCAACATTTTCACAAGTTTAATGTTATAACTTTACATCGGATACCTCCATGACCCTTCTACTATTCAATGCATCCATCAGCACAATGTTTTGAGTGCGTACATTGCGTAATACCGTAAATCGTACTTAGTTTAGATGTACAGATTGCCTGATGGATGGCTTCGTGAAGGGTCTGTTTACTTATTTCTGCCGCAAGCAGCGTTGTTGGGTCCGAGGGCAAGGGTACCGAATGATTACAGGAATTATCAGAGATAATAGTTTAGTTCCTGTGATAGAAACGCATCTGCGTTGCCTCTCGTATTGCAGATGTCCATACGCCACAATGACAGGGATTCTTGATTCAATCTGATAATGATTGAAACAATCAAATAAATCCCATCAAGCATTCGCTCCTCTTAAATCCAACCAAAAAGAATATATGTAGTTATATTTCTTTAACTCAAAACGTTCGAATACTTGAAGTACCTGGACAAAGTCACCTATAATATGTAATTCTTGTGTGTTTGTTTCAGTATTCTGCGATCAGGATAGGTCCGGTTGTGAAGCGTGACGTCATGAAAGCGTCCGCCATGTTAGAACACGACTCACAATATGCCACTATTTTAGCGTTCGATGTCAAGGTAAGCTTCATGTTCTAGATTTTGTTATACAGGGTGGTAGGGGGCATCGACGCAGAAACGAATACCCCCACATAGAAATTCTTCATCTGCAATATAAGAAAAAGTTGGTCGTCAATGTCCCTCCACCCTGTATAATATAACCTACAAGCTTTTGCCCACGTAAATTCTACAGGAACGTACGATCGGGATAAAAACTATACTATGTTCTAACGTAGATCATAGTCTGACGGTGTGCTAAATCTCACCGAAATCCGTTCTGCCCTTACGCCCTGGAAAGTTATCAGATAAACAGACAGAGCTTATAATATTTGAATGCATAAACTCCCCTCGCTCGTAGAGCAGGAAGGAGGGTGTCTATTGCACTAATGACTACATTTTTTTTTTCATCGAATTGTTTTTGGAGTCGGTTTTTCACGCGTTTTACGTATTCGCTAAGCCATTGCGAGTTAACCCGTGTTCTTGAAGGTTTATTTCTTCTATAAAAGGGGTTTCTAAGTTAGAAGATGTTATTATTCCATGTCCATATAAACTGCCGATTTCATCATCACCCTTCAGCAGTCCACAGCTAGACCTTTCCAATCCCACACCTTTTAACTAAATCCTTAGAATAGAGTAGTCTCTTCCAGCTGCTACCAGCCCTCAAAAAGATAGGGGCTCCATCTAGCCTGAGGGCGTCCTGCGTTTGCCGATTCGTGATATCTACCAAAATGGACCGTATCTATAAGAATCCAATTAGGAGGTAAATTTCGTCTCTATGAATCAATGAAAGACACATACATAATTTTCTACATTTTTATCCGAATTCAAAAAAAGGAAGAGGTTATTTATTCACTTGTAACACATATATTTATTCCTCAACAGATCGAACGCGACGCGCAAGAGATGGCCGATAACTTAGGAGTGAAGATATTCGCAGCAGACATCATCTACCACTTGTTCGACAAGTTCACAGCCTATCGCGAAGAACTGAAGGCAAGGAAGCGGGAGGAGTTCAAACATATCGCCGTGTTCCCCTGCAAACTTAAGGTAGGTATCAACATAATTGATTGAAATTAGGTTATTTTTTTTAATGTTACGCGAGACCGTTCCCCAAAATGCCTGCCCTTCGCAACTACCTAGTGTTACAGCTGCAGATAAGAATTGGCAGAAGACAGTTAACTGCAAGACGCAATATACGTGTAGCTGGTGAATACGTGAAGACGCAATCGTCTTCCAGTTCACTTTGTTCGAAAGACAGGTTCATTCCTATTGCGTATGCTGTTCTAATGATTAAATGAATTTGAATTCATATAGGGAGTAAGTACAAATCGACGCAGAATGGGCTTCAGCCGATCACGTATCACCACATTTGCTTATTCGTTCGGCGCGGTATCAAGCCACGTCGTCCGAACCGAAACGAGCCGAATGGTGTCTTTTGCTTTTGTTGCATAGACGGAAAGCTCCGTCTGACAGTATGAAGCTGATTTCGCGTCACTAAATCCGCATAATACAACGTCTTCATTGGGATCGCAGACTCAATAATTCACCCAGTACAAGTGCGCAGTGATTCTCACCCAAAAACCTTTTACTCACTTCAAAGTCTGAATACAGACGCTTGGGACAACAAGGAACCTTCTATGACCACTTTTACGACACTAATGATCAATATCATCATACGAATACATAAATTGGGATGAGAGCATCTCTCAATCTTATAATTATGGTATTTTGTTTGTACAGATCTTGCCCCAGTTCGTGTTCAACTCTCGTGACCCGATCGTGGCCGGTGTCATGATTGAAGGCGGCATCTTAAAGGAAGGAACACCTATCTGCGTGCCTAGCCAAGAAGTGAGTATAATAATCACGATAAAGTTTAAAACTATACTAGTTCTTGGAAAAACTGCCGTGCGTTAAGGGATTTCTATGCATAGGGTTTAAATTGCTATGAACCAACTAAATGTGTACTGATTGAAATGAGCACAGCTTAAGACCAAGGGTTAAATCTAAAGTGCTTTTCGATTTCCCTATTAGAAAATTTTCGGTAGCCGGAAGTCTGTGTTAGGACCCATATGGCTTGAGGCTTATCATATGGGACTTAAACATAACTGGTGAAATGAGGGTGTATAATAAATGAAAATTGTTTTCAACCCCCTTCGGAGAACACATGATGTTAAACACTGTTTTAAGCATTCACGGTTTATAACTGAACTTACACTATCACTAAAACCAACCAAGTAAACCTAGCGATATATTGTGTTTTGCCGTGACTTTGTACCGAGTTCCAGTAGTGCGCGTAGCAAAAGACAAAGAAAGAGGGTAGACAGATTTATCTGCGCCTAACAAGTTTTACCATCCACCCGCATTCTCCAGCCATCTCGTGATCATGGCGCTTGCAACAGCGTCGAAATATCGGGAGCTCAATATAAACATTAATCGCGGAAGATGTCCCGTAAAAGATTGTGTAAGTTCACATGATGTTATGTTAAATATAGCATCAATGAAACCAAAAACAACAACATACCACTCAAACCCGTATTTTCCAACAGTTCGTAGATCTGGGAATAGTGACATCTATCGAGATCAACCACAAACAAGTGGAGACGGCGCGAAAAGGCCAGGAGGTGTGCATCAAGATCGAGCCTATCCCCGGCGAGTCGCCCAAGATGTTCGGCAGACATTTCGATGAGACTGATATGCTAGTCAGCAAGGTCAGTCTTACTCTAGATTTTGTTTTGGTTACAAAATAGCAGAAACATAATTAACCTATGTCTATGCCTAGGTCCCTCCTGCTAGGTCTGGCCACATCTTTGTATGAGGGAGTGGGTTGTAAATGTTGTAATCTACCACGCGAGCCTAGTACGAAACGACATTGTTTTTATTTTGTTAATAGGATATGGCATCAATTTACTCTTCAGTGCGGATTGGTGGACGTCACATTTCTTAGAAATGTTGATTCTAACACTTGTATCTATAAACAAGTCAAATTGATTACTTGAGTAAATGTCATTATTTAAAATACGATTTTTATTGTGTAGTTTAGTAATTTCATGATGTTAGAACTGTAAAAAGTTGCTTCTTTGTGTTGCGTTGCTTTCTTTGACGGTTCTTACTTAGTTTAAATTCTTGCATATTGCATTAAAAAAATGCACAAGTAATTACTTAAGCTCAAGTAATTACTTTAACTTGACTATAGATACGGGTGTAAGACATCCCTGGTTTCCTCACGGTGTGTTCCTTTACCGTTCTGAGAGCACGAAGAAATAACGAGAAGTCGCGATACTTGTTCCACGAATTTTGAAGACACGTGTATCTAAAACTTGTGCAGCTTGTGCT
Source organism: Standfussiana lucernea (assembly GCA_964057025.1). Taxonomy (NCBI): domain Eukaryota; kingdom Metazoa; phylum Arthropoda; class Insecta; order Lepidoptera; family Noctuidae; genus Standfussiana; species Standfussiana lucernea. The sequence continues at coordinate 6,399,447 of OZ059788.1, read as the reverse complement.
AGACAAAATATGTCAAGGCTGAGAAAAAACTCTCTTGTATAATATTTACTTCGTAAGATGCGACACTACCGCCCCGTGTGCGTTTGAATTTGCGCTATTACCGCGTTATTGGTTTTGGGGCGTATGTTACGCCCAGCTCCACTTCTGTGCCTATGAGTGCCGTCAAAGACAATCAGTCTTGATTCTGGGTGAATACTATAACTATGGTTAGTAATATGTGAAAACATAATTTTAGTGTCACGACGCCTCCTAAATCCTCCCGATAGCATACTGAGGCGTAAAATTGAGTGATTTCAACGGAAAACTATAAAGTATATTAACCGAAAACCCGACGGCAGATGTTTGCAAACACATCCTGATAAATTCCTTGATTCTCTGTAAATGATTAATCACTACTATACTAAACTATTCAATTTAATACACAGGAAAAAATACGATAATGATTCATAAGGAAAACTCAATTCGAACGTACCATGACTTTCTAGAAGCCAGTCAATCAGTATTACAATACACAGTCAATGAATCAACGCAAACGCTTGATAGTTTTATCGTTGCAAAATATTTATTACGACGATATGTGAACGAGCGCCGGTGATGAATGAAAATTGCGCCAATAGTTTATGTGTTAAGTAATAGATGGCAGGGTAGACGTTGTGTTTGTTTCCGTGCAGAAATTATCATTCAACTGTGCAATGGTACGAAACGACTTCGCTCAAGTACCTAAGACAGAGTGGTGATTTGGGTACATTGTAATGATCGAGGCAACTGCCCATCGGTTCTTACCATTTCGGTTTGTTAGGTTTTTGTTTTATATGAAGGTGCGACGCCTCTTTCTTTTCGGGATTCATCTTCATCATCTACCTAAAGCCAGCGGTCGTTATCTTCGTTATTCGGCACATTGTCGGTTTAACCTTGCCAATAATGTGCTTCAGTAAGTTCGAAAAAAATGGAGGAGGGAAGATGCTTAGCAGACATTTAAATTGTAGCGAAATACGATTAGGCAATAATTTTGAGAAAAAGAAAATAGAAACATAACTATATCGATAAATTACTCGACAAAAGTAACATTTTTTGCTTTCTCCATAATGCATACCTTGTTAAATTTTAATTTACTCACCAGATGTAAATGCAAGGATCCGCTTTAGAAAGTCTTAAAGGACAATGGAGTGGCTATTATAACTACAAATTGATGTCGCCAATTGATTAATCTGTTGGTACTTGGTAGACACCCAAGACATGTTACAGACGAGCGGTTGGAACTGCAGCGATTTTATTATTGTTCAACGAAAGTAACTCCATGGGATTTTTTTGCATTTGTAGTATTTTTATATAAAAACAACATTGAAATTACCTGAAGAATTTTTATGAATCAGAATCAACTTCCTAACAACACTGTAAATATTTTTAAAATAACACCATAACCTAGAATGCGATTCAGATCTAGATTCTAAAACACTTAACAAAAAAGTTTATATTTTATATTGAAATGAAAATAAACAATACATTTCACATGACGTGTGAAAGTTTTATAGTTATTACGAATTATTTTAGTACTCGTACATCAATCGTCGAAAACGCCTACGATTGAGCTTGAGCGTCGGTCTTGAACGAGCCGTCCGTATGTAGAGCCCGCTATATGTCACGGGTGACGCTTTAATGAATGGGCTTCACATTGCGCAAGATATCGGTACCATTTTAGCTCTATAGACAAATGGCACCGATTGATACGGCTATTATTAGAACGCATTGCATTCGACACAGATTATTATTTACCTAGGTATGTCTCGGTTCAATGGTGGCTTCAGCTTTCAGGTTTCGAACCACTTTATCGAATAAGGCTTTGCAAATCGTTATGGCTATCGATTTATCTCATAAATATATGTGTGCATTTGTATTGGATTGGGTTTTCCTCAAATTCTGAAGCCTATTCATGAATATGAATCATTCTCAGAAGTGTTCAATGATTTCAGACACTAATATTCTCGATAACACAATTAATATAACGGTATTCGTCGATATTTTCCTATATGAAAGCTTACAGCCGAACAGAAACTGGACAAATAAATCATGTATCGTGTTCTCGTGATGGCTCCCTGGCTCGTGTTGTGTGCAAATATTTGTATTCTAGACGAGAACGGAAACGTTGTGTCGACTCATGATTGTGGACGTTTTGTTTCGTTTCGGCAACATTGTATCAACTATTGATAGTAATGTATAAACAGAAGCTGCACCGGCAGTCGGCTACTGCCAATCCAGCGTGTTGACGCTACACTGATATGAGCAAAAAGCATGAATGCTAACACGCAACTGTTCACATGTTGCCTGCGAATAAAAGCAAGCAACATCAGTTGCTTCGCCTTTTGCATATAAAGAAACAAGTTACTGTGATGTTGGTATTAGTAGACGATAACGTTTCTCTGCACGTATACTTTTCTGAAAGATATTAGTCTAATTGATGCTCTGCTTACCTAATAATTGCTCAGAATTTACGATAAACTAGATCCGTTTATGAGCAGAACATGGAATACGTTATTACTATTAGTAGTTCTAAGCGGTTCCCACTGACTTTGTATTAGAATAGATTCTAGTCGTGTTGTGAACGTGAACGATACATACATACTCTTACATACATAATTTGGTACCGTGTGACACAGTGATTAAATGGCTCCAGTAGAATACCTAAGTCTGCAGGCAGATAAAAGTTATCAATCCGTAATGTGACAAACATTAGTATTCATTTATCAGTGCCCATTCAGTTAGAAAACAGCAGTCTATTTATTCTCGTATCATTATGTTCATAGCATCGACCTTTCTAACCGATACGATGTATATTCTAAACTCGTGCGTCGTTCTGCACGACGATTTCAACAAAATGCGTCGACGTGCGTTTTGCGAGTGTGTGTGTATCACATTATATTAGTGTGATAAAAACCGCGGCCCGCAGAACTAACGTAAAGAAACTCATTGAAGGATTTTCATTCATACCTACTAAAGCATCAATCAATGCAAGTAGAAGGTTAGTGCCTATCAATGGTGAAGGGGGGCTCGCGGCTTCATTGATCGCCTGCAGCGGGGGCGGCAGGGGGGTAGTCAGGTCACTAGGTCGAGGGGAACCCGCCAGGGGAACCTGGGCTATAGCTGTTGCGGTTATATGATATCGGTAATATACGAGCGGTCTGTTGCTCAGCTTGCTCTCACGCCAGATATTCGATGTTTGTTTATGATTACATTTTTCTCGCTTCTTTACATTTTTTACAAGAATTAGATTATACAACGTGTCAGAAAACGTTCTGTGACATGAAACACAGCTTTTTGAAAAATCGTTGTTCTTTTCTTAATATAAGATGATCACGAGATTAATATTATAACCTAATTTTATGCGAGTGTTACCTTGAAATGGTTATAATAGCGGTCGAAGGAGGAAACATTTTTCATATCACTAATTAGTTTACTTTTGTAGGAAGTTACAAATTCTGATACATATTATTAAGTTTAAAAAGTAACATTGGTCAGGACTAATTGGAGTCAATCGCTGCATCAATGGGTATTTGTAAGTGCTACTTTGTAAGACACTCATGTATACGGACAAGATGAACTAAGAACACGCAATAATCACATGGGACATTTAATAGAAATACACATGTTGTATTGCAAGATATTGCTTCACTCTTATTTCGTTTAGGAGCAAACGTATTATGTTACTCCTATACATACAAATAGTTAGTAAGCAGCATTAGCTTCTCAAGTTTCTTCGAATATACTGGCGTCAGTTCACTTTGAAACCTCTAAACACTACATAAAAAGCTTCCTGTTTTGCTTTCGATTAGTGGAAAACATCAATCTTTCCTTTACACAATATAAAAGCACTCAATGTGAACTCGACGATTTTCCGTCACCCGAGCGAAGGCCGGTGTATTTTTGGATACTTGATGACGTCATAGTTTTCCATACGATCTCTTGACCACTTGTATGAATTGAATCACTTTGATGTCAAACCATTATTTAACTCATTATGTGTTTTGAACAGTTTTTTCTTTATTTAATGTAATTTAGAAAATGTATTATATTTTTTTTGTTCGTTTTCTAGTCTTTTTTTAACAGTAGTTTGACCATTCTCAATCAATTCAACAAAGCAATGGTGTTGCAAATGTAAGAGCAATTTTCCATCTGCTTTTGTCCTCAATATTCATCCGGGACAAGTTCTTGAATGAATCTCGTGTAGTGTCTCGTGTCTGATTCGTAGACCTTGGAAATAGCAGTGCAGTAACGCAATTTCATTTCAATTTCTTACACAATCATTTTATCCCTGCTTATGTATTCGAGATAGATGCTATCTACACTGGTCGATAAGTTACTCAACTGATTGTCCCCTATAAGTAGGCTCCCATTTGCGTCTCATTTATAGTTTTCCTTCTTGAAGTCTTGACAGGGATCACGTAAAACTTTCCAAGTCCAAATAGAGAAAAACATCGTCATGCAGGACTTGTCGTTTTGTAATTACATTGATGTCACTGAACGTGTAATGAAATGAGTAACGTTTACGGCAGTTGTGTGTCGCAATTCCGGCTCTTCATTTCGGCTGAAATGTAATATTGAATCTTTAGTTTCTAAAATTCGCTTTTGTTTATTCATTCAGAATAAGCAGAATGCTATAGAAAGTTTGAATGATTCTGTGACATCTTCACATTTTTAGCTTAAGCGATTGTGAAATTGCTATATTCTTCTGATATTCTGCTATAATAGTGATATGTCGAACTGTATGTGGAAATCAAGGAAAACCTTGCAGACAATAAATGATTACAATCGAAATAACGAAACATAAGTACTGGGTACTTTATAGCACTGTTGGTACTTGTACATTTTAGAAGGGTCATGCGTTTCGTCGTACTCACTGTAGTCACAAGTCTCGCAAGGAGTCACACAGACACATCGTGTCGGCTTGCTGCACACAAGCGCGGTGACCGGGTCAGGCCCATTCTAGAAGCCCCATTGATATTTCGCTGTGCAGTTTCATTGATGGGACTTACATTGTTCATGTGCCGACACAGACACCAGACCACTTTAGAAAAGTTCGTATTGTGAATTTATATTCATGAATGTGAAAAAATCTAAGCTTGCACAGCAATTTTCTAGATCCATTCATTTAAATGTTCTAAGGTTTTCTTTGAGATCATAGAATGTGTTTCGGGTTTCTTTAACTCATTTGTAATTTCAGTTTATTATAACTTCAATCACAACAGAAGTATTAGGACTACCTATATCATCAAGTAATATTGCGACGAAATGGAATATTCAGTCAGCAATTTTCACAAAAAATACATATGTATTTCTTAAGAATTAATATATTGGGTAATATATTAATTCTCCTAACCTTCGGCTTTACCTTGCACGTCTTATTTATCGCCCGTCCCTCGGTCTAAAAATACATGCCGCTGTTTCCCATATTTTCCAGCGGCTGATAATACGATTTCCTAGCCGGATTCAATGTCGTTCGCGACGAGGCCCGGGCAGGCTGCACCGGGGTCACAGCTCCATGCCAGAGGGGCGAGGGGTACTTGTGACCCAATTGCACAACCTGCTCTATTTTAACTATGACGTCAAACCCCCATTCACCCCGGAGTGGTGAATCGATGCGCCCCAAACTGGGTCGACCTGAATGAACCACTTGTACATTCAACATGGACCCGCTATTTTTAGCTCTGAAGGTGTCTCGATCGGGTCTCGCTTCGAACCAGTTTTTACGGATGTATTGGTAGGCCGCAATTAAATTCTGCAATTTTTAAATTAATTGTGACGTTCGATGAGTTTTATAATTTGGTTTCAATTAACTTTTTCCTGAGAAATTATTTATGACACCTATTATTATGCTAAATATGAATGGTTTTAATAACGAGCATTCTGTTTACTTTTTGTGTAGTTGGTTTAGTACCTGAAATGCATTTATACATACAAAGTAGCGACAAAGATCATTCAAGTTAATCAAGTTGAGCTTTTTGATGTCTTGTAACGTTTCTCTATTTTATATTTCGATAATTTCTATGCACTGAAGAACACATACAGATAGAGTGTAGCGGTACAGTCCTGGCCTAATTGTGGTTTTGTTTTTAGTTTCGACTTTAGTCGAAAGGATTTGAGGGTTGATTCGAGAAGAGGATTTTTGTCATCAGGGACAAACCTTTTTTTCTACAAAAATGACGGTGATAATGGTAGTTATGACCATTTTTTTATTGTTACAGATATCCCGTGCCAGTATCGACGCTTGCAAGGACTACTTCCGTGACGACCTCATCAAGACCGACTGGCAGCTGATAGTCGAGCTAAAGAAACTCTTCCAGATACTGTAATCCCACCGCCCCTCCCCCACACGGTGAAGCTCTCCAATTAATATATTACGACGTAGATACATTTCGTCAAAGCTTTGTCTGTTCCATCTAACCGTAGTCCCCTCTCCGTTGTATCATAGAATCTCACCACTCTACATTTTGTTATAATTTTTTTGTATACTAACGTGATTTTATCCGAAACTGTTCTAACATACCTATTGGTGGGAAAATGCGAATGTCAATGTCACGGCTAAGTCTTGTATTTTATCTTATCTGATGATATACCTACTGCCACGTCTTGTAACTAACCGTATCATGAATGGCAAAATCGTCGAATATCTCATACTTTGAGACGCATTGTAAATAGTATTAAACATGTTTATTTATTTATTATCTACACCACGTGTTCTTGTGATTTGGTTGGAACGAATGGATTTTTGGACGCTGGATGTCAAATTTTATAAAATATACCAATATGTCTTCAGTTCATTTAAAATAATATGTACTTCTTGATGAAGATTGATCCTTTGTAAATAAAATGTTCACATGAGTTATTTACAGTAAAATTTTGTAGTTTTATGTAAATATGAGAAATCTTTTCATGTCTTAATTATAACGTCAAGTAGTGCAATAAACGATCTCAATGTCGATTATGTCTTTGTGAGGCAATACCTTCGTACGGTGCTTCTAAATGTAGATAAAATGTTACATTCAATGTCTTACTAAATATAAGTAGCTACAATACTGTTCACTCCACTAGGGGCACTGTCTACCTATCCGTTAGAAAGGAGGTCGTCTATTGTACGAAAATAGTATATTTTCGTTGAAATTTGAATGCGGTTTGGAATATTTTCCTCGTATGTAGTACATACAGGGATTGAGTACTGAACTTGATGGTAATCGGAATAGAAGTCCATGGAGGTTGTATTTTATACGTAGGTATTTTCCCTTTTTGAAACGCTTTGTATTATATAGATGGAATCGGACATATTCTTATATTGAAGAACTTTTATTAAATTACAAAGTAATAAAATCTTCCTTGTATTATTTTACCCAGCAAAACATCATTTACTAAATAATCTAAAAATAATAAATTAATTGCATTGAAGATCAAAACTATTACGTGCAAAAAAATCATGGCCGTTGAATAGGTACTAAGGAAAATCGGTAAACCAAAAACAGCCAAAAGGATCGATATCTCGGCACGGTGCCCTGATTTTCAGAAAATAAAAATTTCACAGCGCTGGTATTCTGATATATGGCGCAGCTGGTCAATCATATGGTCCAAGTCACACACGTGGTGTGTCAGATACTAAAAGAACAAGAACTTATCTAGGTTAATTAAGACACGGACTCATGGCGGAGCCCTGAGAAAAGCTTTCACTACAACCATGGAAAAACGGTAAGCTCCTAGTAGATACCCACTAGTAAAACGACTCATTAGGTAAGAAAATCAGGAATGGACAACTAAATGGAAAACATGGCATGGTGGGAAGTATCAAGCCAAGAGGTGTAACTCGACATCCTTGAAGAAAATTATGGTTGAAACGAAAGCAGTTCATTTTTCGCAGTCTAGCCTTATAACACAGGTTTCATAACTCAACAGAGTTGCTGATATAATCCTATTGTTATTTATTGGGCACGGTTCCAATCCCCGGTTATAATTGAGAAATTTCTAACGGACAAACTCTTCTGTTCTATTCTTGACTAGAGATCGAACTGTGGATATAAATTCAACATTATCGAGCCCGTAAACGTAAAATGTGAAAAACAGCATCAAAAACATACAAGGAATCAAAACAGTAATTGGTCGACTACCGATTAGGTAACGATAGTTATCTACCTATAATAATATCATTTTCTTAGAAAATAAAAAGACGATGTGCCTCTGAGCACGACAGGTGCAATGAATGATTCCTGAATGATATGGTTCTAGAAGATGTTCATGGGCGCCGGCAGGATTAGTTCCAGGGGGATTCATTTGAGTTCCAAGAAAACAGAACGATTTTTTTACAATTCTAAAACTTTGTCGATCTATACAGAAGAGCCTTTCATTTCATTTCAAAAAATAGGATAAGAAAATAGAATTTTAGCCCCCACCTCGAATTTGATAGGTTTTATTATACAAATGGGCTAATTCTGCCAATTTATAAAGAGAAGCCTATGAACGCAAAGGACACATAACATGTCTAAGCGAGCTCGAATATTTTTAGAATTCATAAGGTTAATTCTTTAGGTATTCTTAAATCTTTTCTATGCATTTTCTTTCCCGACACCCCTGTCGGTGCAAGTGCACCCCCTTGCACCCTGATGCCGGCGTCCATGAAGATGTTATAAAAAAAATGGCGATGCGACGGAAGGTGTAGGTGGACAATAATCAAGCGGCCTTCGTTTTCCCTACAAGAAGAATAGGTTGCTTTAGAACTGATTACCCTCAGATGCCTATCTATTTTCGCTAAGGCCAAGCCGATGATGAGCAGTTATGACCCTGTTAGTTGGCAGTAACACAATGGCATCGGGAGACTCGACGGGATGGATGTCGAGAGCTAGTAAGTATAATTTACGTTGGTAAACTACTTTACAATTAATAATCATCATCTACCTAGCCTTTTCCCAACTATGTTGGGGTCGGCTTCCAGTCTAACCGGCTGCAGCTGAATACCAGTATTTTAGATGGAGCGACTGCCTATATAAGCGCCTCCACAAGCAAGTTAGTACTGGGTAATACGATACCCCTTCGTAAGACTGGTCGTCAGTCTTTCGGGCCACTGACTAGCTGTAACGACTGCCAAAGATCTACAAATTACAGCTGGGACCAATGGCTTAACGTGCTTTCCGAGGCACGGAGGAAACTCGGTATGTAATGGGTGGCCACCCATCCACAGGCCAACCTAGGCAAGCGCGGCTTTACCTGGAGATTGATCCGGGCGGCAGTTATTATTTAGCCACAAGCTCCTCGACAGTTAAATACTTGACAATTAATAAATGTGATTCAATTATTATTGAATCTTAAAGGAAAGAGCGGTTGAAGAAGCGGCTTTTTAGAACATCAGTCATTCTTGAATTGTGTATTGGTAAAAATCCAGTTAAAATATTTTTTTTTATTTAATCTACAACAATGCAAGCATTGTGCTAAAACAAACAAAAAACTTCAAAACAAAGAATTATAAATCATCAAGATACATATCATCTACGTATCAGCCCCATGCAAATGTATGGACTATGGTAGTTCTCAAATTATAAATAAAAAAATCTGAATAACCATTGACTAGTTTAATTAAATTCATAGAAATGACAAATAAATTAGCTAGCGAAGATTATATTAATTAATGACGAGAGAGATGAGACAACGACGTCTAGGAAAGTTTGTTTGAAGCAGGAAGTCAGAGAAATTCATTCGAGAGTCAATCATTGTAGTTTGAATCATCTATTCCATGAGAATTCTTAACGCGTGTCTCATTGTAACTTATCTGTTTCATAAATGAAGAAAACTGCCTTTTTACTACCAAACGGTTATTGCTAGGCAAGCTCCAGAACAATTGGCTACATAAACACTTTACCTTTATTGTTTAAAGATTTACTATTTTTCTTATTCTTTTAATGTCGATTGACTTCACAAATTTTGTTCGACACGTAAGATAATATCGAATCAGCTCTCTCAATAATTCCGATATGTGCAGGATGGGCAGGAAAGAAGATGAAAAATGTCCTGTGAGTTGGCTCCTCGCTGGTATTGTGTTTGAGAAGGGATTGATGGGATACTGTTGTCTTATAATTTAAACAAACCACAACCAAGTATTTAACACTCCAATCTTCAACGCCTATTATCATCATTCATCACACTGGAACCGTTTTATCATTTTCATGAATTCACGCTTCATCAAGCAGATAGCTTTCGGGAAGTTGTACAAACAGCAATAATAATATGAACATGCAGTATGATAGCTACCTTACTAATTATTATTACGAGTAAGGCATTAGTACTGAAGTATCAAGGAGCTCAATAATTCCTAGATCGTTAGATAAATGGGAGTGCTCTATTACCTTCTTCGATATAGGAAGTTTGTCTTGAAATCCTATGCTAGGTTGAAGGGAGTTGTGTTATAGGTTAGTTTCTTCAGTAAGTCTCCAAAAAACTCGTTACATAATTTTCAGTTTATTTATCTTGCCCTTATCTTCACTAGCAAACACCGTCGTAAGGTCTACCTGGATTGATAGCAATTATTATTAATTCCTGGGTATTTTTAAATAGGTGGGTACGGCTCTTGTGTAATTCCAGGATCTCGTGTAAAAAATGCACTTTACGTCCTACTGCGAGCAGATTGTACCTATCAGTATTTTCTTTTCAACTTCAGCTCTGTTAGTCCATGACAAAATTTAAAAATCACAAGTTAGCAATATTTCTTGCGCCAGTGAAACTATGAATGCTTCTTGGATTCCCACATCGCCCAAAATTGTTGTCGATGATTTTTTATTGGCTTCAAATCACATTGGTTTACATTTTCAGCACCAAGTCTAGTGTTCCTCGCTTTCATTGATCTACGGCAGTCTGCAGTAGATTACATTTCATTTTTCATACACACTCGAATGTTAGCTAGAAATGTATACAGAATGCACTTTTTTATTGCTTCTGGTATGTTAATGCTAGCGAATATAGCTAGGATCACGTTTGATACCTACACCTACCTACCTTTTATTAGCCATGTTAATTTAGTAGGCTGCAATAGATACTATCTAGTTCTTGTTTGTCGTCAATAATTCACTAAGAAGGTCATCATTTCTCATACCATTCTAGAAAACACCAATGCGAGGCTAGCAGCGTCGTTCATTGGGTGGAGCCACCAATGTAGGCACCGATCCACTTTCTTTACTGCGTTTCCGTATGACGTATTTTGCATCTACGATATTGCTAAAACATGAGAAGTGGGACTGCGAAAAGTGACTTACAAAAAAGTCTAGGGTTTCTTATAAGTGTTGGTTTAATTTTGGTTTTCAGGGGTATTTCTCCATGTTTTTGGCGGTTTTTTCGGAAGTTTTTTGAGCCCGTATCCATGGAAACATGGTTTGCGTGGGCGAAGGGGTGGTGTTTTCAGGGTCTAGGTCACGCCCCGGAGCGCGGGGCGCATGCGCGGGCCTTGCAGCTCGCCTTCAGGAACTGTCCCGTTCAAAGCTCATCGGACTTCCTCATGGTAGGACCTTCAGTTTCGCGCGCTACCGTGACGGCTGTCCTGGAGGGTGACTCGTTATAAGTGAAGTGTGTTAAGTCATTGAAATAGAAAGTGCAGTTAGCTTAAGTGGAGTTGTGAAATTAACGATCATTAGTGCGTAAGTGTTACTGACTTAAATAATTGTTTTTTATTTCTTATTTTCATTAGATTCGGTCATTAGAACCAAAACAAATATTGAATCAATGCGGGATATGCCAGAAATTAGCAAACATTTGTTTATGGTATACTTACCTACGTAGGCCTAAATTAGGCCGTCGCACTATTGGTATTCCCAACAATTTGGGTACTTTTCCTGTATTTATTTATAGCTACTACAAGATTCTATATAACATGGAAATAGCTTTTTGCATAGTTTTAAAATAAGACCTCATTTATTTGCATGGGTACTACTGAATTTCTGCATTTTTCAAATATTTCTGCAAAGTAAAATTAATAAAAATGCGATTTGCAAACAAATTAGGCTATGCTAAGAATATTTTTCCCGGATAAAAAAAACGGTATTATTGCTAGCTATTAAAATGCAATCAAACTGCGGTAACAATCAGATGTTTGTACCTGTCCAAGGAAAGATAACGATAATGGTCATGCTAACTGTTGAATCTTTGATTTCATACCACTGATGAAGCAATCACCCCAGCTGTATATGCCAACAACTGCGCAAAAATTAAATCATTTGTTGTGGCGCAACAAATGATTTAATTTTTGCAAGACAAGACAGTTTTATTTTCTGCAATGGGATGTCGTTATCAGCCTAGTCTTTTCCGAACTATGTTGGAGTCGGCTTCCACTCTAACCAGATACCGCTGAATATCAACATGAAGTGACAGAGAGACTGCACATCTAAATTCTACAACCCGGTTACTGTATAAAGTCATACCCCTTAGTAAGACTGAGTGTCAGACTACCGGCCTTCTACCTACGCGTCATGACTGTCAAAGATCTGCATTGTAATATGACGGGACCAATGGCTTAACGTGGTTTTCGAGGAACTAACCACTATTATTCAATCTTTATTTTTCTTCGATCGGCTGATTAAGTTCTTGACATAAAACAGAAACTATGGCATTATTTAATTAGCATAATTTATACCCCGGATCCGAGAGACCTTAAATTAAGTCTATTTATTTTTTTGCTCGTTTAGGTATTGAAATTCGAAATGATTGTGTAACTACATAAGTTTCAATTAATATTAACAAGAAAAACTGTCAGCTCAGTGATTTTTTATTCACATAATAATATACAATCACGTGAGCAAAGCTGCAGAGATAGCTAGTTTAGCAATAATATGATCCCAAAAAATATCTCAGGCAAGAACTGATAAGAAATAAGTATTTTTAACTTTGAAAGATCATCGTTTATTAAAACCAACTTATTTTAATATTCTGAACATTTTAAAATTAAAATCATCCGTTCATTGGAACTTGGATTTCCTCCTCATAATGACTTTTCATTACTAGAACATTCACACAACTCAGTTAAAATGAGTCTTCCCTACCCCGAGTACTACAGTAGTAAGTTTTAAAGTCAAGTCACAAGGTCGGTTCAGCAGTTTTCTGTATTACCGTCCTGCTAGACGACTGTTTCAGTATATTTTTTTCGGCCACGTGCTAAACGTCGTTCATTCATGCGTGCGAATGAATGGGGAGCATTGAGTCTTTGCGAGCTGAAACAGTCGGCCGCCGAACGCCCGCGCGCTCCACGCGGAGCAGGCGCCCGCGCAACGCGAGTGACACTTAGCACACGGACAAACTGTGCCACTGCTTACCACCAGCACACACACCGGATCTTCTCTCGGTGCGTCATCTATTTATACCACTCTTTAAAAACACGTCCCGAACACCGACCTTGAACAAATGTGCTGTGGTTTCATTCATTAAAATTATCACTTTCAAACGTATCTCAGACGCAAAATGTTCTCTAAACATGTGATGACGGTCAATTCACTAATTGGAGATCATGTATAAGTTAATGTATAACCGTTGTTAAGATGATATTAATTATTATTGGGTGACGTGCAATGATTTCGTCCATTTAACCGCTGAAATTATAGTTTCCTACACGACGCGTTACTCATTTTCATCGCTGGCTACCTACTTAAACATCAAATCGCAGCGTCATCCTCCATTCAAGTCCGCAGACAATCGCATGTATAAAGTAAGCAGTATCTAAACCTTGTGTTTCTTTAAAGATTCAAAGAACATTGACAGGAAATTATAAGTCGCCAGCAGTTGTTATGTTAGCAATAGCGGTGTCCCGTTGCACGTACATAGGTTGCTGTAAGTATAGACCGCTAGACAGCGCCGGCGACGTTGTGCCGATACCCTACACCTACTCCATGAATACAGGAAGTGGTTCTCCTCTATCGTTGTTTCTAGGTACGAATACGTCACTATTATGTCAAAACGAACGATCCTTGCGACACCCGGCTTTCAAACAATACAACAAAACACGTGCCAAATGGGCATAACAAAAAATCAGCTATCCGGATACAGTTTCACAGATAAGAATCGTTTTAAGGGCTTCCAACGAGATACCGTTGCTCTAAAAGAATTAACGTTATCTCTTTTAAAAGCCAATACGACGCGCTTTTAAAAAACTTGGTTGGTTATCAATGTGGCGCCAGTCTTGTTTTTTTGCCAAAGATAATGTTGAGTAAATTGTGAAAAAAAAAATAAACCGACTAGACTCGAAGTTTAAAACGACGACAAAGAAAATGATTGTGCAAAATTAAACTTTATCTACCTACAAAGAATATAGAGATGTATTTAAGGTGCCTATAAAATTTAAGTAAATGTAGCCAATGTAGGTGTATAATGTAGCTTTTGGTTGTTTCACGAGTCAGCACGACATCACTCGTCGCTGACCAAATGGGGAGGTCCTTTTCGCGGAAACTGATTTCGCTGAATGACAACAGCGCACTGTTTGTGGCAGTGTCGGGCTTCCATTTATAAATAATTCCTTTTAGAACAGATTGTTTCTGTTGAAAGATTGCGATCAGATAGTAATTCATTTTCGGAAGGGACTGCATATACCTAAATGTGTCAGCGTCGACTTATATATTACTTTACTTTTTGGACATAGCTACTGCAGTTTAAGGAGTTAGTTTTCGCAGTAGCGAATGCTACGTGATGTTTTGCGCGAGAGTGCGCGCGTGACTAGTGCGCTGTGCGGATCGAGGAGCGGACAACTCGACCTCGTCCAGATAAATCTATCAATGAACACGATAAGGGGGGCGCGTGTCACGCAACCGCAGGAAGTGCCCCAACTCGCCTCCTGCACTCTGAACTGAACTCAACGCACCATATCGTTCGCAATACATCATTCACGACTTTTAAATGCGTCCCGGTGGATGTACTCGCGACGCATATTTGATGCTACCGATTGAGAACATTGGTCTACAGATTGTTATTCTGAAAGTTGTGATTTCCGGACAACGACTACCTCTCTAGTAAATTTTTTGCTCATCACATACCTAATCAGACATAGTAACACCCATATCCAATTCTAATTAAAACAAAACCAGGCACATAAAGAGATCACGGACCCACTTGGCACACAAAAATATTGTATGGATAATACATTATACAATAGCATTATAACTTCATAATTGGGCTGCTTTAAATATGTTGCAGCCACCAAATTAAGATCATGCATGACAAATCTCCCAGAAAAATTAAACGATGTCATATTATTTAGCTCGAAACTCTTAGACCCATTATCTGCACGAACAGTATGGACTCAATTTATGAATTTATATGTTTCTCACTTTAGTACATCTGCTTACATTATATAACATTTGTTTAAATTTCATTCAGCAATCTAGCATTTAAATACTATATTGCTGAATCTATAACTAACCTATCTCGTTATTTTGATTAAATGTGAGTGTGTATCATTGGTTAGAGCAGATTCACTATAACGTAAAAAGGGAAAACCGACGGATGAATGATCTGTTCGGGCAAAACCCCCAAAAACAAACTTGTTTAGTTATAATATAAATCAATAAACACACTGAGCTGTACCTACGTTCTGTGGGTTACCAAAGCACATTTTTCAATACACTATACGTGTCACTATACTATACGGGGTGGAAGGGACACCGACGCGGAAAAGGAAACCACATACTTAGTAGGTACATCATTCTGAATCCCCCTCTCCCACATATAATTTTTTGTCGGTTATTACAAAAAAAACAGCTGATTTTTTCAGGTGAATTAATTGTACTTCAAGGGAAAACGTTCGATTTTATAGTAAAACAATTTCGAAATACACGAAAGCAACTGTACTTACACAAACAATGGAGCCAGCCGGAAACATACATAAAAAAGCAATCAATAAACTACATGGGTAATTCACGAAATTCTGTGATTGCAGAATATTTATTGCGAAACCTCATAAAAGTAGATTTATTCATTAAATTTTTTTAAGCTTCGACAGTAATTGTCCTACTGAACACACGAAGGATCTCTGATAAAGGCGTAGGCAGTAATGCTGTTTACGGTAGTATAACAAATTAAATAAAAATATTATATAAATATTATAATAAAGCGTAAACAAATCGTTATTCTTGTTTTTGTGAAATATAACAACTCTTCAGACTGCTAACTGAGGCGAAGGCGTGGGCAACCCGACAACTGAAGGATACCTGGCCTTTTAAACAGAAGACCTCATTAAAATTAAGCCATAAAGTATAATTCTACTGCTTTGAGGTTGACTTAGACATGGTCAATAGTTTTCCTATTGTGTCCTGATGACGGTAGGTTGGGTTTAGATATGTAGGTGGCATAAACGAAGGCTCTGTAGTCTGTAGTGGGTTAATGTGGGCTGATATTTAAAGGCAGATTGTTCTAGAACATTTAAACGTTGATCACATTTATTCCATAGGGCGTAGACTGAATGCACAGTACACCTACACGTAGTAACTTAACTACAAGTCAGTTATCATAGCCAAACTTAGACACTAATGATTTTAGTGTTGCGGTCGTTAAGACGACTATTTCAATGAGATTCCTAATGCAATTTTGCAAATTAAACTGAAAATACCGATATGGATAGGAAGTACTTGGCAGACTCTTACATATTTTAAGGAGCAAAGTAAATGCAGTTGTCCCTTACTATCGGTCGAAATCCTGAACATTTGCCACCGGATTTAGTCGATAGTTATGCTAAAAGACAAAAAAAAAACTGCAGAAAACACAAGGTTTACGGCTTTCCGAGCTGTAGTAAATGCTATCGCCTTGTGAAGGACGGTGTCGTCAACTTTCGCATCCAATAAGGTGCATGCCATATTTATGTGTTGCATAACCGTCGAGTATCGGCTCGGTCCACTTTCCACCTGCCCACGGGTTACTCTGTGGGTTAAGAATTTGGTACTAACAGCCAGGCATGGATTGTGTGGCGTTGCAAAACGATACGACCAAATTGGAGGTAGAACTGAGATACGTAGGCGCGCTGAATAGCATGCTGCCCACGACTGGTTTTAATAATCAAGTCCCCATATTATTATAACATTAGGTATAGGTGCTTAGGAAACTTTAACACAAAACACAGATGGCTCTCTTACTAAAACTGGTGGGAAAACGGTATTAAAATGGCCGCCATATATCATGTTCTCCAAATAAACAATCTTAGATATATAAAAAAACTAATTCGATATAGTTTGTTTGGCACATTGTTAGTGCTGGAAGTTTGGCAAACGATTCGTCCAGTTTAATGCCGCGCAGTTAATAAAATTCAGCTGAAATATAAATTCAAACTGTCGTTTTGCTTGCTTTGGAGATTATATCATGATAGCTGTTGCATGTACTAGCGTAATGTAGTTACTTTAATAGTACAATAATATTGACTTCTATGTTATAAATTAATTTGCGAGAATATTTTTAATTGTAATCCTTAGTCCGCATTTGTGTTGCGCCGACCCCAAGTAACATGGGACAAGGGCAGGAAGATGATGAGCCCTCAATTACTTATTGGTTTCATACACCTTGAATAGTTCAGAAACGTCCAAAGCGATTCCCGGTTCTTGCTATAAATAAACTTAAAGGTAAATTGACAACAACCTGGCTATTGAAACATCGATGGAATCCCTGCCCAGAATGCAAATATATATAAAAATTGCAGTAACTTAGCATATACAAAACCAGGAAATTCCCACAAATTAATCATTGCATTTAATCATCAGTGCGGTAGGGTCCATTGTGCGACAGTTATCATGTGATTACCTGTGAATTGAATATCAATGCTTGTGCAACCGTAGTAGGTGGAACCACATTCTCTGAATAGGGATACAGTGGTACCTACAAATGCTGTAGGTGTGGGTAACACTGTGGGTGCGCCTGCGACCCACGGATATCATTCCATTTATCATCTACACATTAACACACACGCACATATTGTTGTTGCATTGGAGGCATTTAATATGGGTACACTACATAAATACGAAAAACTTTATTCCGCCAGTCACAAATACGAATTTCAATATACCGATTTTCATAATTCCGAATGGTTCAAAATTCCTAATACAACAACTCCGATGCATCATTCATCCTATTTTTATAATTCCGAAATTTCAATATTCCTAACGTTTATAATTACTATTCTCAAAATACCGAGTTTCAATAGAACGAATAACAAAAAGTCCGACTTAGTGATAATTCGAAACATCAAAAATACGAATTCTGATTATTAAAATACCGATTAATTAGAATTCCGAAATAAAAACGCCTTGTGATACTGCTCGCTCGCTCACCTATCCCAAAGGATTCAATAACAGTAGGTGGTAATAAACTAATAAGGCATAGTCGACGTAACCCCACTGCGCGGGGCTCCTATTCCTGTCTGCAGGGTTTATAGGAACCTAACACGAAGAGGATGGCGGGGTCTTAGTTTGCTCACTTCGCTCGTCACTAAACCCCGCCACCCCCTTCCAACCTAACCTGTCCAAGTCCCGAACTCGCTTCACTCGCGCTTGCTTCTTATGTTATCTATCTTCCTACGTGTTAACTGTAATTATTAGGAGATCAAAATCTAAAGTTGCAAAAACGACCAATTGTTAAGAAGGACATTAATCTATAGTAAATATTACAAAGCTAAAGAGTTTGTTTGTTGAACGCGCTAATCTCAGGAACTACTGATTCGAATTGAAAAAATCTTTTAGTGTTGGATAGCCCATTGATCGAGGAAGGCTATAAGCTATAAAACATCACGCTGCGACCAATAAGAGCGAAGCATTAATCAAACATGTTACGCAGACGAAGTTGCGCCGGTCAGCTAGTTTATAATAAATTACATTACACATTACTTATAGATTTTGAATATATATGCGTAACTGAATATTATACTAATTGAATCAGAATCCCAATTTTAGCAGTTTATTCGTAGTATTGAAAATCGGATTGTCGTTTTTCGGACCGAGAACCCATCGAGCAATTGATTCTTCGTACGTATGAAATAAGAAAACAAACAAATCGCATTTACGACTTTCGGTTAAATAAATTTTGTGATTTTAAATAATAGACATTATAATTCGTAGGTATTATGAAATTCGGAATAAAATATTTCGGAGTATTTGGGTGTTCCCATTTAATATAATGAAGTTAAAATATGCATTGAAGTCAGCTAATTTCCTACTGTTGGGCAAATCATGGAAGGTGCCATTATAGCCGATAATTTACAGTTTTAGGTGAAAAATATGCCAGTTTGACTTTAAACTTTTAAACTACCAGATTTGCTTGCAAGTTCTAAATGTGTAAGTAGGTACAAGAAATGAAAATATGAAACTCTCACTTTATTACTTATGAAGTATGTATAATATAATTTGTACTTACATTAAAAACTAAATAACCGACCACATTATATGAACTTCACTACAAAAATACTTTGAGACGGATAGACAGGCACGAGACGCTTGAAAGGTCGATACGGAAATATGCGCCAACTCATCGATCTAGTCCAGATCAACGGGCACCTAGCTTTATTCTAGACATTTATAGACTAGTAGATAACCGTTTAAAATCAAAACTTATTTCTGGTTTTAGCATGTAGTTAAAACGTCTTCTCTTAAAAGGTGTTGGGTTGGGAACGGTTATCTAGCAAGCCAATTTTAGAAACATTGTCTATTTATTGCAGCATTTAGGGAACTACCTACGTTTTAAATGGCCGGAAGTAGTCTCAGTTTTTGTTTTATTCAAATATATCACGATAATCTTTGTTTTTAACATTTTCGGTGAAGGGATGATGCAAAGTGAACACAGAGAGCGTAACCTGTTTGAAAAGATACCGATCCATCTTTAACTATAAAAATGTGGCACGGCACATCTTCTATCGATAAATTAATACAGTCATTCCAAAAACATGCCATTACCAAACACAATTTCCGATAGATTCTATGACGAAATATCATCTATTCCTAACTCCATAAAGTTAAAAGTCGTTTGAGAGTTAAATTATGTGGTGTCTACCGAGAATAAAATGTAAGCTTGTGCCGGAAACGTTATAAGTATCATATGAAAACTCTAAGAAATGCCATGCGGTAATCACTAGGCGCCGGAAACAGGAATGTCTTGTGATATAACGGCTTAAATATGCATCTAAGAAATGAGAGTCATACAGGGAAAAGCCACAGACTTAAGGAATGTTGGTCTGTTTGCAATTCCAGTGTCGGTTGGAATTATTTCGACATAAACTTATATGAGGGAAAATGAAGAATAAGTGGAATTCCGAATTAATTTAAAATTCTAAGTAGGTGACTTGAAACTTAAGGTTAAATTATAAAAAAACGAATGCGACGAAAGTTATAAACAAAAACTGAAAACAAGCACATTTAAACATGGAACCATTCAATTTTTATAGTATTCAAATGGGTGCTTGCTTTCAACTTTTATTTAAAATTAAATGAGCTTGATTATTTCAATCTTTATAGTTTAATATTTATAGTTTACAAATATGAAAGATTTCGCAACAATATAGATTTCGATCAATTTTTATTTTTATTATACTTTTACTATTGTTTCACTTTCTAAACGATTTGTCATGTTGAATTATGTACTTTTAAAAGTAAACGTCTTATATATGTATATGAATAAAAATCAGAATTGGATATGCTGACAAAATAAATAATCAAATAGTAAACAGGAAATGGGTATTGTGCTATTAAAATGTGTGAAGCCGGATTTTTAAATTTCAAATGGAAAACAGTGTCCTTAGATTATGGTCTTGTTATAATATAGTAAGTACCTCTAGAGGTACTTACTATATTTATGTCAAGACCAAAGATAGAAGATGATATTATGTATGTACTTTATAAACTACCCATATTGACTTAGAATACGCTGGAAAGCTTATAAAGGATGAAATACATACAACCCACCTAAATAAAACACATAAAGTCACTTCTTATCATATCCCAGCGCGCAAATACCGACGCAGACGCATATGGGTTGGTTAGACACAACGATTAGGCATGAATATTAATCTATACTTCACACAGATACTCGACGTCTTACGTCTCACTAGTACTAGTGGCTGCAATAGCTAATACGTCTGGTAACTAATAGCTCAGCTCAATATCTGGTGTTAAGTTCCGGGAATCCTTCATCAAGTAGTGATGCATGTTTTACAGCAATTCCGCAGAAAAACCGAGAGTGATTAATTTTATAAAAACAAATATGTTTTTTTTTCTATATTTTTACGGCTTTTGTTTGTTAAATGATGTTTTGATTATTAACAATACGTTGTACCTACTTATGTACAATTAATCAGATTACCTTAACGAGTTATTTTATTTGTTTAGGCGCTGCGCAAACTTGGACACTTTTGTGTCTTGTTGTCAGTATGAAATCAGCCACTACAGGACACAGCAACTACAGTTTCCTGTGATGGTGTGCCGTATCGGTAACAAAAAGTGTCTACGTTAGCGCAGCCCCTTATTATTGAAATATTCACTTATAGCTCATTAATCTATCGGTTGCAATGGATTAGGTCGTCTGTCTAAGTAAAATACAGACTCTCCATAAGAGTTTCTTGTAATTCTTGCATATTCGGGCAAAAAACTCCACATGACTGAGCGTGGAATTCGAATTCAGAATTTTACGAAAAGCCGCAGTGCGTATGACGACAGTGTTGGTGATGATAACTTGATAAAAGTGCAAAGAATATCACGCAGGTAGTACACAAATGTTAGTCAAGATATAATTTAAGAATAATTAGCAAACAAAAATGCTATCGAAATTTTAAATTTGACATAAAATATCGAATTAAAATTGATCAATACAAGTCGAAACAAAGTATTCTCTAAACAAATCAACAATGTGGTTAACTTAATAACAATAAATAAGATATCTATTCAGAAGACGTAGATATAAATAAACAAATGCCAGTTTTAACAGTTACTACACCCACCTTCATCAGAGCGCGTCCAGATGGCGCTGTGGTGATTAGAAATTCAATTTATAACGTAGGTAGGAACACGTTGTTACTTACAATCATAATAATCCTTTATTGACAAGGATTATTATTATTAATATCTAGTGCCATTACGTTAATGAGGATCAGCACAAGTATTTATTTACTTACATGATAATAGGATCGTTTAAAATTCATACAATATTAAGATTAAACAGGAAGTACGCGTAGTAGCCGAGAGCATTAGTGACCTGTATCATAATCAGAGAAAGGATTGAATCGCAGTATAGTTCCAATATTTCGGTGTGGCAGGGCGCAGGGTCGTCGACCGCACTCTTCGGTGCTGGTGCCGTGCTATTTCGAGGCGGCGAGCGATGGCGAGCGCACCCGACTTGAGCCGACCGTGCGATGTGCTGCGCACGCGTAAACAAACATGGCCGAACTGTCATTCACTAATTCATTCATAAGCGATCATTGTATTTGACAAACTGAGTCGCACTCATTATCTTTGCCTCAATAAACATAGTACATACGAGTAGCTAGGTACATTGTACTTTTTTTACTAGCCTATTACAACACACAAAACTGTGACGTGTAACGTGTACAGAAAGTACCGCACGCAGTCATCAATGTTAAGTCTGTTTTAACAGTCTGCGATGAGTTCAAAATGTAAATCGCGACGTAGTACTTAATTAATATTTGGTAGCTAGAATTCATTTGAAATTCTAAAAATACATCTAAATAACTGTTTTAAAATATAATTTTACTCTTTCGTGCGTTGTAGGTTTTTTATTGTGGGTATATTTCAGCGTGTTAATATTAATTACCTGGATACAAATTCAATCAGCAGCAAGTAGATTGAAATAGGTACATAGATGAGGGTCTTAGAAATTCCTTAAATTCAAAGTGATATTCTTTTTTTCTGCATTTTTAGTTTTGAACCATTAAAACATTATTTAGATATATTTAAGAAGCATATCGAATTATTACTGTCTCGCTAACGAGTGTAATGTCTCGCGCTCGATGAAGGCAAGCATTGTTCGTGACATGTGGACCACATAGCACATCTGTAGCGCATATTCTGACGCGCCTTTTGTTCCAACCCTGACCATGTGGCCCACGGACGGAACGCGCTAGTTTTTGTCGCATTTTTTCGGTATACGAAAAAGTTCTTAAGAGAATACCAGATTATACATGTGTCTATTATTGAAATATACCGTCACTAGTACCGGTCAAGACCGGAGTCTATTAATAGTCAAATTGCACTTACTATATTTAACGTTCGTCAACAATCCCTAAATACCTAGGTAGTGTCGGTCTTTCTATAAACTTACACCTAGTTTATAGTTTTAGATTCGATATTTTTTCTTCTTTTTTATATTTTTTAATGCTGCTTGGGTTTTGGTATAAACTGATACTCATTTGAATGACCATTCGAAAAGAAATTCCGTTAAGCAATAAAAAGTGTATAAAATTCCTCATCAGCGTAATGTTTGTCAAATATTGCGAGTGCGCATCGTCAATGGTACCGCGTGGTAGTTGAAGAGTTGCCAACGCTCGCTTAGCCGACACCGCTTCCTGTTTACCGCGCCGTCTGTTCGACACTACGGCTCTACGGAGGCTAGCGGAATTACCAAAAGCTATTTTACGTCACAACTGGGAAGCACAGACGTGCGATAAGTGTTACGAAGAAACGAGAGCACTCGCAGTAATGTTATGGTCACAGGAGGTATGATTTAGTAGTGAAAAGTTTTTGTTTTGTGTGTTGGTGAACCGTTTAAAAAACTGAGGAATAACAGACCAGTAATTATAGTTGATATTAATAATTGTGTGGGTTTGTTGTCATCTTGATATCATCTTGAGGGAATAAAAAGTAAATTTCGTAAAAAGTGAAGCATAAGAAACCTAGCTCGCAGCGGGAAACAACACGAAGCATATTATGTCGTGACTTGCTCTGAGAAGAAACTGACTCAAATTGAAGCCCTTTTTCACTGGCTGCAGTCAATGCGCTTGAAGTTTCGACTTGCCAGGGACGCCGATAATCTGACAAGAAAATTTTTAGAAATTCGAGGGTCTGTTAATGCGCATCGAAAAAAGTTCTGGGATTGAATTTGTTTTCTAACCGTCAGTATCACGGACGAAAAATTTCATATCGCCCAAATACCTGCTGTGACAGTGAGTAGCAAATACCCTTTAAATGTCCTCACTAACTTATTTGACATTGTCAAACTTGGTTCGTATCAAATATATCAAAAACTTACTGTAGAATCGAGAGTTCCGCGTAAGGCATGGCCTTGATAGATTTTGACTAAATATTTTTTCTCGTTCTTGTGTAGCGTACACAGATAACACATTGTGTCACCTTATCGTAGCGACCAATAACGACTGACTTTATGCTTGAGAATTTGGCAAAATTCTTAATATATAAATAACGTAGCTTTAACAGCTCTGCGTGTAGATAAATATAAATATTGGCATATTATTCAACAGTAATGTTTAATTTTGATTCAGAAACCTTTTTATCTGTACGATTTCAGAAAGCTTCATTCATGTCTTGGGTTATAAAAACAACCGAATAGAGATAACAATCTGGATCTGACAAATACGTTTCATAAAAGTTTCAAATGGAGCTGAATAGTGTCATGTTGAGCGATACATGTGTGCTCTCGTCTCTACCACACTCGAGCGCGGGATAAGCTTAACGGAGGACGCAATTATGATGATTAAATGAAACTGGTTCTTCGGCGACCGCTCCGTTGCCGGGATGTCGATGTGTAGAAGACATTCTACACTTACCTCTACTGAATATCGACTGCCTCGCGACGCGTTCCTAACTCTGAAGTCATAAGACATAAAATAGTTTGTGAACATTATTTGTAGAAATACAACCACAACCTGGTGGAGCACATAAGCGACTGTTAAAATGTAAAATAGACTATTTTCGATTACTTCTTAACAGTCCGCGACGTGGCAAAATTAAAGCATCAGCTGACTACCCCGATTTAAACATCTAAACAACAACCAACAACAACAACTTATGAACAATAACAACTGCAATCTCATGGAATAGTTTAGACACTAAAAGTAGGTACCTAGTTCAAATCAGTAAAAATATCAAAATGCTTTATCGGTTTCCTATGGATGTTATAATAATAAAATCAGATTTAATAACTAAAGATTATTAATAAAATTGAAACCAGGTGACTAGCACTCAGATCCTGAACAACTTTCGACAACCACTACCACAACGTTTATGATGATTCAGTATTATAATTTTGCTCACTTCTAAGATAAATGTTAAGAGACGTTCAAATTTCAAGTTATGGGTGATTTATATACAATTATTGTGTGTAAATAAGGTACTAATACCGAAAAGCTCAGCTTATTCAAATGTTCTTAAAGTTTTAGTTACAACTTTAGGTTTTTGATTTGTTTCTTGTCCTCATGCCTGTGGGAAAATATTACCGTTTAAGATGATACATGCCTTAGTTAACGCTATGTCCAATTTAAAGTCTTAGAAACACTAATTGTTGGATCGATTTTAAACCTATTCAGTGAACGTTAGTGGATAGGGTTCGTCTGTTTTCAACATTTAAAACAGAAAGGAGTTTACTATAGATTAAGTAAACTTTAACAGCTAAAACAGAAGAAGCGGCCGCTTCAAAGGGATATAAATACTCGCCGGCGCCGGTCCGCGACAACGTACGGAACTCTTCATCTTGACAGCCAATCTTTCAGTAAGATAGACGATGTAATAGGTGCAACTTGAGTTCCTATAACTTAGGAAACTTAAGGCTATTATCAACAAACTCTAATATTTTCTAAGAACGTTCGTAAATTGCTAAAAGGAGTCGCAATGTTTGCTTGAGAGACGTTTACTTTGTTATAATTATTTAATTAGTTGGACCATCACTTAGTCCAAATAATACTTCTGGGTTCTTCCGGGATATCTTTTGTCGTAATGTATCGATAGAGCATCAATTTTGAATATACACATTACAAGTAGTTCTTACAGCATTGTAAGTCATTACAAAAAGTAAACTTTGATTTGTTACATTATCATACATCCTTGAAGTTTTTTCTTGTCAATAGTCCAAACAATCTATACGTTGTGTGGCCCATTGCGACCTTCAGGTAAGCTCTGATAGGGAACTGCGCAAGATCAACTCCAGTTTAACTGTAATTCCTACGAAAACATTTTTTATCGCTAACTTTAAGATGATTACGATTGCCATGTATCCTATAGGTGTTAATACTATGTAGATGTTCCGATGGAAGTAGGCTCTAAAGTAAGCAATCGACTACAGCTCTCTTGCGAGTATTAATTGATCATTTCCAGAGTAACAAACTGTGCTTTCTAAAACAATTTCCAGTTTTAAATGGAACCAATCTAATTTTTTATATACAGAGTTCTAAGTTAGTTGGACCTACGATGTTCAGTTGACACATGTTCGGATAAGAATTATTTATCTGTAGAGTAATATTCTCGATGGTCCGGGTGGGCGTTGAGAACGTGGATATTTCGGGCCATTATCACGCGCCCACGCTTCGCTATTGGCAGAAAAATGTTACAAAAATACATCGTCGCAATTTAGGTACAGTCAGTCTTATACGGGGTCAGCTACTGACATTGATACCATCTTTGACCGTTTTAGACCGCAGTTAAGGGATTTCTTATTACTGTCGATATTGTTAGTGACCCTTTTAATTGGAACGTGTTGTAAGTTTTTCCCCACCATTCTTAAATGAAACCAAATGTCGTAGATCTTGTTTTAACATTGAGTCTTATCTGTATCCCTTATCATTATTACTGAGAACCGAGAGACAGACGTAATGGAAGATATGTGTTCCAGAGCAGTGCGTTCTCTAGCCCGTTTCCGGTGGTTGTTTACAAAAAATATAATATAAACTCTTGTCCAAAGCGGCTATACGAACCGGCCCGCCGAGATACTTGCTACGATTAAAAATCGTTACAACTTCCGTTCGGGTCCGAGACGCGGAGCGGAGCTCCAGATAAAAAAGATAAATAAGAAAAATAACTTAAAGATCGATACGGTGGAACGGCGCTACCTGTTTTTTCACTGTGCTTAGCTTGCGGCCATCGTTCTTTTCTTGTACGTACAGTCCACAACCAACAACTAACTACCTACAACACAGTATGGGCAATCGTTTCGTAAATAAGAGTAACTTCTCGTATGTATGATAAAATAATAGGGTATGATATGACGTAATTTTTTGTAGTCTTCAACCAATTATGAAATGCGAATTTTTGTAGTCTTCAACCAATTATGAAATGCGAATTGCTAATGAGATTGGCAAGGCTTTCTCTATGTTTATTCTCTATATTTTACACTGGCAGTAAACGTTTTAAAAAAAATCCCAAGTATTATTCTTATTTACATTCGCTCAGTTCCTAAAAAGGTAGAATCCAAAATATAAGTAACTGATATTACTTACAGTTATCTTTTTAATTTATTGAATTTCCTAAAACAAAATAAGAAAAAACAAAATTCTTATTTAACAATTAACTTAGTAGTTCTTAGATTCAATATCAACATTCGGTGAGGAACTCTAATAAAATGATCGATTCCTTAGAAGATTTATAATACTAAATGATAGCGCCGTCTGAGTGAATTAGCATCACATGATGTCATGTATCCGGCTGCATCCATAAGGGGGGCTATAAATCGAACGGGTTAGATGTTTTACTTCAGTGCAACCGGTAATGGAAGATATCAGATTAATAAAAGATGTCGATGAGACCAGGCGAGATGCACAGCAATTTCACGAGTGCTGCGCCATGATAATTAAGTGTTCGAACGGTGTGTCGTGGTGTGCGTGGGCTCGGCGCTGAGTCGATACGGCGCGGAGCAGGCATATCAAGTCTGGTAACTATGCGGCGTAACTCCGGTAGCGGCGCAACAGGTCTGTGGCGGGACGCGGGCGCGGGCGCGGGGCGGTAGGAAATCCTTCGCGCACGCTCGCACACTCCGGCACCGGTGCGTGTGTGCACCATCCGGTTTTGTTTGCGTGTGAGCAATGTGTACAGACGCCGCGCGCCTGTAGTGAGCTGTATCGAGTCGATCGATCAATGAGCTCGACATCGACTCGGACTCTTGCCTGCATGCAACTCATTGATTAACGCTATGAACGTGGAATTGTTTATTCATTCATGATGAATATTTTATATCAAATGGACGTTTTTCTTATCCGTATTCTAAGTCTTAAATTTTTTCCTCATAACACAAAGCTGCTTGTATCTGGAACCGTTTCTCAGGCAAACACACGCGACTTTAGCCACTGCTCCGTTGACTTTAAAAGCTTTAATAGTGTTCATTGGACGTTAGCCTAGTTGGGACATACACAATAGTAACTTACGAACTTTTTAAACAAGACAAAATAATTATGTATTTGTTTTGACCTGACGATTAGCAGTTGAGAAATACAGAAATAGTCCCTCGCTAACGTTAAGTTTCCTTTTTCACAGATGCTGATTCCGTGTCCCACGTAATATGTAGGTAAGTTACGCAAATAGGTATTTTAACTACTTACTTACGTAATTATCTATAATTATATTACTTAATAAAAAACAAACTCCAACCAAAAATCTGTGGCTGCTGTAACTGCCGGGATGACACAAGACTAACGAACCATGCATAAGGATGCGGAAAATAGTTTCAATAACGCAAACAAAAAGATACCAAATAAGATATCAAATTACATTCAAACCAGCTATCTTACACAACGCAATAATGGTAACGGCATAATATAATGCCTTGAAGTCTAATTTCGCGCAGCAAAACGTGTAAACTCTGCTGCACTTCTTAAATCAATTTCCTATCGAAAATCTAGGAAATCGTTAACTCAAGAAGTGAACAAAGTGAAATTGCGGAACACAGAGAGATAATACCGATTTAGTGAAATTTTGCAGAAATATCGTTCACTATAGGAATACCCAGATACCGGTTCTGCTACAGTCAGAAACGGCTGTTGCGAAAAGATGACAGAGAGCAAAGTCGGGTGGCAACCAATATTGTCATATTTCATATGCGAGTACGTCGTCGTGATTGTTAAGGACCATATCCACTGAAGAGGAAAATCGCACTCTTATGTAGCGGCAAAATGCTTCATGAGAAAATGTTTTCATTTTCGATCCTCGCAGATATAAATGCGCATCATCTTTGCATCTAATTTAATAGCTAATGTACAAGGAAAAAGCTCATTCATGATTGAAGCTCAAAAGCGATTTATGTTCCGAGTATCAGAATTTTCAATGCAAAAACAGGAAAACCATGCTCACTCGGTATATATAAACCGTTGGGAAACCCCAAATAACATCGGAATTTTAACCGATCGGTGATGAGATAGGGCGAACGATTTAGTTCTTGTAACAAGAGCTTAGTCGCTTCACTAAGATAATAATACAGGGTAGGTATTGTATACAATACTTTAACGAACAGACTTATTCCCTTAAACGCGTGAATTATCGACGACACATACGTCATTCAATGAAGACCTTAACAGCACAGGTGTGGGACGCAGAGTAGTGGTGGGCTCGGAATTTGCGGCGACGCTGCTCGACGCTCGGGCGGAGGTGCGTGGGCCGAGGCTGGCCCGTTCGCCCACGACGCCGCACCTAGCCGCAACGCCGCCAAGGTGTAAATCACGACACCTTCGTACAGCATTGCTAGTTACCACTACCTACCACCAGCTACATTGTCAAAAAAGTATCGGGAATGGATAATTTGTTTATGGTTCCAAATATTTTTTTTGTTTTTTGTTAGATCGGCATAACTGTTTTCCATTTTGGCGCGGAGTTTGAGTTGCGTCTGTTACTTAGATTAAATACAGTGCTGTTTTTAGTTAGATCATATCTAGGGTGTATTGCGAATTTCATAATGGAAAGAGTTTGTCTTAAATTTTGGATCGCCAATGGAATTTTGTGTTGAGTCCCTGAAAATCACGTGCTTAAGAGTGGTACAAAGCGTTCAAAAGCGGTCGAGATGTGATGTGTGAAGATTTGCCTCGCTCTGGTAGGCCATCAACGTCTTCAGATGAAGTTAACATCGCAAAAGTGAAGGAAATAGTGACTGAAAATCCTCATTCAAGTTTGAGAGAGATAGCCGCTGAACGTTCTGTGTCACGAGTCGATCTGTGCCATTTTAAATAATCACTTGGGTATGAAATATGTTGCCGCTCGGCTAGTCTCAAAAGACCTGAATTTTCTCCAAAAACTCAATCGCATAAGTCTCTGAGGACATGCTAGAACGAGTCAATTCCGACCCAACATTCGTGAAACGCATTGTTACTGGTGACGAGACGTGAGTTAACGAGTTTGACATGCAAACTAGTGAACAAGCTTCGGAGTGGCGCCTTCCAACTGAACCGAAACCGAAAAAATCACGCTAAAGTCAAAGTCCTGTTGACCGTTTTCTTTGACTATCGCGGTGTTGTGCACTCGGAATTATTGTCAGAAGGTCAAACAGTAAATAAATAATATTATTTGAGTTATGCGGCGTTTAAGAGAGCAAATTCGACGAAAAGGCCAGATTTGTGGAAAGAAAATTCTTGGATTTTGCACCACGATAATGCGCCTTCGCACAAGGCCGTCGTAGTGAACGAATTTGTGACTATGGATATATGGCTGCAGCTGACTTCTTTATTTTTCCTAAACTCAAATTACCACTTCGTGGCACCCGTTTACATTCGGTAGAAGACATAAAGGAGAATTCGCGGCGAGAACTGAACTCGATTACAGAAAAAGCAATTAAAAAAAAGTTTTGATGATTGGATTATTCGTTGGCGTAAGTTTATCGTTTTTGGAGGAGCATACTTTTAAGGCGATAAAACAACTTTGCATAAATAACTAACATTTTGTGTTTTATTGATAGTTTCCCGGTACTTTCTTGACAGAGTAGTACAATTAGGAGTCAGATTACATTCGATCAACCAAATGCTGTTTTTCAATTGGCGATGTATATCGCCAGGCGTTGAGCTCTTACGTAGCTTCAACAGAAACTTGGTATTCCAATCTGGTAATCCTTCATTCATGAAATCTAAAGCCCGATTCTAAACCCAAAAAATTCACATTGATATAAGTGCAAATCAAGGCTTTTTGAATCAATAAGTACAAGACGAAATATATGAATATACATTTATTCTAGTTTGAGGAAAAAATCGTAATAATATAAAAGATCAATTTCACGAGATAAAGCTTTCTATCTTCGACTGCCTGCAACAATGTTGTTTTAAATTATTTACAAACTAGAAAAAATGCCATAAAATACTAAACTTATTTAACCGAGGTTATTGGTTCAACGTAGTTAATAAATTACCTATTATTGTTTCTTCGAACATTATCTCGACTGTGGGAACAGAACAAAAAGTATTTTCACAAATTCGCTACTAAGGATTCATGGGTGGCTGCACTATTATCAGAGAAATTCGTTCAATTATTAACTTGGAGCTTTAAATGCCCATATTAAGAATGAAATGCTCTAAATTATAGGTGAATCCATGAGAATTTAGAAACGTTTATTAAAGATCATTAAAAAGATTACCATACAGAAGACAAGATTGAAGATATAACACGGACTTTTATTTGGTAACTTTCGTCGTATTTTGACTAATTTTATGACACGGTAAAAATCCTAACGCGGACATACCTGCTGCACAACCTACATAAATAGAACAAACAAAGGCGACAATATCCTTTACATTTCAAAGTAAGCAATGAGCAATGTTAAGCCATTACACGTTACATACTAGTATTTTAATTTTTCAACTTGGACAGATAGGACTGTAGAAATAATGGTACATGTATCCGCTGATGGGAGTAATGGTGTAAAACTATTGGGGTTGGAAACGACTATGTGATCTATTTCGTGAGTCATAAAGTGTAGTATCAAATGACGCAGTGAAGATAGTTAAAGCATATTCAAGGTGGAAAGTGATGTCATTGGCCCTACTGCGTGCTGTGGACGCTCCACTCGCTCTCTGTCACAGCTACTTTTGCTTTTCGAGTGAACATTGTCTATTCTGGCCGCGCACGTCATTACTTTGGTATTTTCTAATCACAAGTTTTAGAAAACTGACTTAAAACTGCTCCTGCCTACGACAGTTAGTCTGACACAAAAATTGCTATCCTAAACCCACCGTGCAGAAAGAATTTATAACAGCTATGATTTCAGATATGATTGAGACAGATTTGTTGTTAATGTTGAGTCAACAAACCGTTGCAATTTTGTTTGTGCTTAATAAAGTTGAATTTAGAGTAACTAGCCATCTAATCAAGAACCACAAAATTATTGCATGGCAAATGTTTACCATAAGTGTGAGTAGATTAGCCGACAGCAAAAAGACAGAACAAAAAGATCTTGACTTCTAAAGGCTGCTCACTTCAAATGAAAGGAGGTGTAAAAAGGATACGTAATCTAAAGGTCGTAAACGTGCCTTCAATTTGGTACGTCACTGTTACTTTGGCATGCGGGTCGAGTGAAGTGGTGTGGCTTCCTGCGCTCGGGGGCTCGGTCGCCGGGAGCTGTAATAGTCGTCGCGATGGCAAGCAGCGGAGTGGCACGGAGGGCCGCCGCCGGCCCGGCGGACGACGACGCGGACGGACGGCCTCACGGAAGGTCGACCGCCTCGTCCGCTCCGAACCCCCCCCCCCCCTCCACACACCTCACTTGCACGCCCTCAACCGACCGCTACGTGGAATTTATATAATTGCCTTCAATTAAAACAAGAATACACCGAATACCATCTTTGATACACAAACATAGATGTAGCCATTTTTAATTACTCATACACCGTTTAGTGAAACACTGAACGAATTGCGAGAATAATGTTTCATCATCTTAATTACACGGCGACGAATATTCACTACTACACATCCACCGGTGCGGTGCTCGTACGTACAATAACATTTTAGTATCCCATCTGCCAATTGTGTACGCTATTATCATCCTTACGCAAAGGCAATAATACAATATTATGTACAGAAGTTTGATACACGATGTAAATGATCGTTTGCCGTGTGTATTAAATAACCGCATGGGATAGGAACGGCTAAGGTCACCGACGATGAGTGTGTGCCATGAATGGACTGAGTCGTGCGCGATACTCGACCATTCAACGAGATCCTTCATTCTAGCTTTTGTTATTACGTAATAGTCAGTTCATATTGGTCAATTAATTAAAAATATTGCTGTTAAAACTTGTGCCCAGACGCAAGTTTATCTCTGAGTTATTATGTAAGCATACGTTCATACCTACCCACAGTCAACACATGGCAGAAAATAATTACAATATTAATACTATACGTAGATATTTCTCGTTTAAGTGGGATGCAATACGTGGGTATACTTCGTATGAGATATTGTCCCTGCGCGTCGCAAGAACACATTAGAGGTGAATGCGT
Source organism: Standfussiana lucernea (assembly GCA_964057025.1). Classification (NCBI taxonomy): domain Eukaryota; kingdom Metazoa; phylum Arthropoda; class Insecta; order Lepidoptera; family Noctuidae; genus Standfussiana; species Standfussiana lucernea. Next base: position 6,366,076 of record OZ059788.1, on the reverse strand, counting down.
TTATTTTTCAGACAAATGAAAACAACTCATTAAGACCAGTACCCACGTATAAGGAGTAGTTTTTACTTAGTGGATTTATTATCTGAGTTGTCCTATGATAGGAAAAGATTATGAAGAAGAAAAATATTCGTTTACAAAACACAAAAATAAATCTTAATCAAATTAAACGTTAATTATACATAAATGAAATATGCAGTTAAAGCATTCAAAATAATTCAGTGGGTCTATATCGACAGAAAATAAAAGTTTTTTGGAAATCATGTTACTGAGTACTTCATTTACGACGTAAGAGTAATCTGTGGTAAGAGCCCTAAGAGGATGACTGCCCGTATTTACACAGAATTAAATAATGACGTAGTTTTGTTTTGGTTGATCCGATCCAATTGAACTTATTTGTTTAAATTCGACTGCGCTCAAGAAAATATGTTTGAAGCGCGACGACCCAAGTCGGAAAGGACGCAAAATATGCGCGGATCGCACCGACATTAGTCGCAACGCTCTCATTCACGTTTCTTTTATCTGTGACAAACATCCGGTATTATTTTCAACGCGTCCACGGCGTTAGTACTCCAATACTATCAAACGATTCAACCATACAATACGATAGTATATTTAGACTAATAACTACTTAAATAAACCGTTTATCAACTTTTTAAACTCACAAAAGATAACTTTTATGTTCAAAACAATACTATTATGTAACTAGACACATTATTTCGTAATATAGGTATGTTGAGATGAATAAATAATTATATCGAATTCATTTAAACATCTTGCGATTATGTGCAAACTATTATCTTTTACAATAACTGAAGTTTTTGGGCATTAAGAAAACGAGATAAAGTCTTTCGACTGTAGCAGGAAGTTCAAAGATGATAATATATTTGAGAAACAATTGACAATGGAGATAACGCGTGACATCACTAGAGTGTGGCAAATAAACGGTATAGTACCCACTAGCAAACTCCACTAGACACATCATAACCAGATTAGTGCTCTCTGTTATGAGTTTATGACCACAATATCTTGAACATTGATTTTATAAAAAATATAAAAAATTATACATTCTGTACAGGCGCCGAAAGTCGTTTTAATTCCTAAAACACAAATGTAGCTCCATAGCTATAAAACAGATGGGACAAATTTAGCTGCATAGGTGCAAGCAATGGCGGATGGAAAGTGCGGGCGGAGGCGAAGGCGGCTTCCGCTTCGAGTCGACTCGCACCGCCTTCAGAATAACAAACGAAACCTGATTTCTATCGACTGGGCCAACGATTACACCGCCTACTCTACCATGAGAACACTTTTATCCATAATGATTCAAGTAACGACTATTATTAGCATGGAATTTTGGAAAGAAAATGTACGTGCACCATAGAAAATCAATATCAATACGATAACATAACAACTTGGCATGATATCTTGAAGAGGTGTTGAGTTAATGTACTTACAACCTATAGAAATATAACAAAGGGTAACAGGAGCCATGTACGGCGAAAACAGATTTCTTATTAACCCCATTGTCTGGACAAGGTTCCAGAATAGTGGGTGGACTATTACATTCCATGAAGTGCGGCCATACAGTCTTAAGCTTGGAAGGCAATGGTATCGTTTTCACTGACGATGATAATTACCTATTTAGGCCACCCATTGTCATTGTTCTTCCATTATTGGCATCAATTTTCGTAACTTATGAATTCAGTGAGGATTGCAACTGGAAATTGATGGAAAAATTAAACCACAAACAAACAAAAGAATTACATCAAAAACTTGTAAACAATCGCTAAAGATTACAAAGATAAAATGGTTCGTGAAAACAATTGCAGTACTAACAAGGATGCTGACAAAATAGTGTTAGCTACTTGTAAAGTCAATGATAGCTTTGCATCTAACTCATCCAAGGCAATATTCATCGCAAAAAATACTCCATGATTCAAAATTATAAAAAAAAAAACATTAGCGAGTTAAGTTTTCATATCACGGGAAACATAAAAATACGTACTTACATAAATGACATTTAAGCACGTGAGTTGCAACAACGAATAAGAAAGAATATGCAGTGATCATTTAATTATAAATGATCCAAAAATAGAAGTGTCAGGCATCGTATTTTTTACAAAGTACATTGCATACCAGAATGGTGAAGTTAAAGTCAGAAATATATTGTATATATTGAGTTATTTAAGATGAAATTAGTACATATTATGTGTACAATACCTATTCAAGATACATTATACAAACTTAATGATTATGGAGTCAACTGTAGAAGCGAAATTGGATCTGTACACAAAATTCGAGTTTTCATAAGTGCCTGCGTTATTGAAACGAAATAAAATAAAAAATTGTATTTGACATTAGTTCAGCTGGTCAGATAAATTCTTTGAATCGAGAGTAGACCCTAAGCGTGAGCCCCAAGCAACACATGTAACAATAGAATTTGAAGCGAATGTACAGCCTCAGGTAGAGAAATATTTTTTGTAAAGGTACGCTCATTCTTTCGTCCAATCCATTCAACGTCACAGTAACTGCACGCTCTTTTGTTCTACTTTGGTTATTTAGTAATGTAAGTTCTCACTGAGATGAAAGATATTTGTTTATTCATAATGTTCATTGATTATAACCACTGGCTATAAAAAATTGGGACAATGAACTTTGCTCGGGAGTCTTATTAGCTCAGTCGATCATAAATATGCTGTTAGGTACTGAGGTATCTAGCATAGCTACCAGTGGAAGTGCATTTTTGCAACATTATTGAATAGATACCGAAGCACGGTCAATTGAGGGCTATTAATTATTATCTCTTCCCTCGTCGTTTCCGCAATGCTGAGGATTGCGTGATGCGGTATTATGGACCGCTCTATGCATGTGGTCTTCAGCAGCCTTCTTAGTGGCGTTTGACAATCTTGCTTGCGCTCAGCCTTGAGCGCGTTTTCTTTGGACCTAGCCCAGTATGATGTCCTTTGCAGATAATGCTTAGGGGTACACATAATATGTCCGAAAACTGAGGGGACGCTCTTGGCATATTGCAGATAGATGATATTGAGTTCTCATGATATTCAGAGAAGTTTCCGCATCTCTAAAGCATCGCTTTCTCGACTTTTAACGAACCGCATTACCGGTCCACATAAAAATATTGAAGTCACCAATCGTATTTTGGTAATCCGTGACATGCTACGGTTTTTCTTTTCCCCAGATTACTCATTGTACTTTTGGTCATACCAATACGACACATGCGGATTTTCTCAATCATCTGCCCTCACTCGTGATTAAAGACCAACTACCGTGTGCGTTCTGTTTATGGCTATATTATATTGCTCACATCTTATTCATATTTTGATCAAGTTGGTTACCATAACACGTACGCTCTCTCGCGAGTACTTCAGGGCGTCAGGATGCCGTGCGGGAAAGCCGCGATCGCGCTGCACAACCTTTAGCTTCCACTTTAACATCTTTTAAACGCTTAACACGCACAATTGTTCTTTCACGTGCCATTGAGCACGTGTGAAAAGCCGCCTGTTTGTTTAAATCTCTATTCTACATTATGATAAAGCCGGTGAGATACAACGTTCCGAAAATATTTCTAGTCTGCGAGTGGGTCGTTATACACAGTTGTAAGATTTGTAAAATCTAACTGCGTGTTAATGGTGATAGGTTGTAATGTGACATCCGTGGCGGTGTGGCGCTGCGTTATCGCATGTCCTTGACACAGAGACGCGGCGTGCACAACGCGCCTTATTGTCGCTGCAACCTTGCGAAAATTACCGCTCGCGATAACAGATGCCGTCGTCGTCGTCGGCGACGCGTCTCTCGACCACGCGTTTACCAAAATATAGTAATGAATGGAAACGTTACGTGCCCATGAATTTCAAAACATCGTTAATCTGAAATAGAATGCTAATGATGTTTGCTCCTGTATAAATAAAAATATTGTTGTGCGTACTCATAAGGCTTTCCGTAACGTTAATAGGCATGAATTGGTATTTACTTGCTATTTTGACTTCGATATTGGAAATGAGGCTCGCAGATTTCTACAACTGAAAGTACGGTGCAGTTGCAAGACGAATGTGGGTGGTATCCCGGTGCTGCGACTCTCGCCGACCGGAAACCCAATTCCCGGATGCGGCTGCGCGGGGGGATCTCGCCGGAAGCTTAGTAAACGAGCACATCCGCTGCCGCCGCCCGCGCCGCAAAATTTGGCACCGCGAGCGCTCGCAGCCCGCTTCCGGCCTCCGCCCCCCGGACCCCTAACGTCGCTCTCGCCCGCGAAAATAGCGGCCAACCGCTCCGTGTACGCGGTTCATTCAGTATGGCCGCCTTCCATTCATAAAAAGGCGAGGCGCGGGCGGCGTGTTGCGCGGCGAAGGGAGGGCGGCCTCTCCCGCCGACCCGCACCCGCGGCCGACGCCAGTGCGGAATGTGCCATCGAACGGAACGGTCGTTTCGTCGGAGCGTAGCCCTAGCGCTCCCGGTTTTCCATTAAAATGTGTATAAGAATAAGTGCAGTGAATCCGCACGAGTTCGGAACGGTTACAAAAAACGCCGTCGTCGAGATTAGGAGTAGAAATCAACGAAGAACTTCAGCGAGGAAGTGAGTAGCGGCCATATTGCAGTGATAACCGCGCGGCGGGCGGACGAGAATCGAGGCCGGTGCGTGGGCCGCCCCCCGCCCGCGCCAGGTGCCGCTCCGGACCGCGCCGGTCTCATGAACCTTCCCGTGGATTTGCGCGGCCGAAATTCGGTGGTTCTGCCGTATTTTTGTGTGTCAGTGAATCTTCCGGCGCGGTTTCGGTGCGGTACGACCACTTGGTCGCTAGGCAACAAGTAGCCTCAGTGTTGTGTGTTGGGCCGCTTGGCCCGAGTGCCCTTGTGTGTGGAGCGATGTGTGTGGGAGACGTGTGACCGTGGAATGTCTGCTTCGTAAGTACATACGGTGTCCTGACGTGGGACTTCTCGCCCACCGATCAAAACCGTCTGTTTGTTCGGACACAAAACTCGCGGCAGATTCGAGTAGCTGCTTTTTGCATGTAGATCACGTAGTCATGCGTAGGTAGTAATTACATGGATAGCGAAGAAATCAAGCTAACATGAATGACGAGAGGCGACGCCTCGCTTCGCCGCCTGGCGACCGGCACACGTGCAGCGATCAGCGCTCATAGCGAGAACGTTCTCAACAAACGAGTTAATAATAATGCTTTCATTTATTGTATGATTCAAATCTATTTATACGGCGTTTGTAATTTATACTGAACAAAAAAAATAATCGTGTAGTACTCCAAATCTGGATGAATTTAATAAACGTTTTAGATTCTTCATAATCAAAAAATCACTATTTAAGTAGGTAATAAAGACATAAAACGCGATTAAGCAAGTTTCAATAGTAATAATGAATATAACCGCATTATTATAGCAACAGAGAGACGAATTTCGACAGAGAATTGATAACTGTGAACGCAGATAAAGAATAAATTGTAAACAATGGTCACATAAACTTTTAATATCTTGTAACGAACTCTGTAGATAAGAAATATATTTAGACAAAACAAAATAAGAATGTTATTTGTAATGTAACGGATAGGTTTACGTAAATCTTGTTAGATTATAGCCACAAATGAGTTTAATACCTACATAACGTCAATAGCGTTCATGAGAATTGGATAGAATCAACTTATGAATTCAACAGAAAGGTCAAAACTACTTACACATTATTTGTATTCGAATGTGAATAGGCAGCATCATCACATTTATCAAGATTACAACAATTTACACATGTACGTTTTTCTTAACGTTGGACACATCTTTGTATTTGTCTTCAATTATTGTACTAACAAATGCAAACTGGCACAACACCTTTCTATTTTTACATGAAATAATGTTAGTCATTCTTCATTCGTTTTTTATATATATGTGATATTTTTTCCTCGAATACAAAGTATGTTATACTTAGTTAAAAAATATTCCCGTGTAACTCCATAACTCATTTCTACAGAATTCAAATACGGTGCAATTGAAGTTATTTATTTTATTCAATTCATGTTTTCAGAAGCTTATTGATAGCAACAGTATTTACTTAGATACATCTTGGAACAATAAACTACGAAATAAATACTTAAAAATTAACCAATAGTTCAGAAATGGGAATGGGCCTCATAATTGTGTCTTTTGTACAGAAAAAGCTGATTAAAACCGGATTATTCTTTTAAACAGCCAAAAGAAACGAATAAATTACAAATTCTTAAACATTGTATAAAACATGAATACTTATGGAATGCATTAATCAGGAGCAAGAAGTCCCTGAATGGTTTGTGGTCTATGGGAAATTTAGTACAATGTTCCAATTTTGCTTACCCTGTACCGAGACCAGTACAAGGGATCTTTCAGAGAAGAGAAAAACGAATGAATACAGCTTAAAAACGCGCCATGTAACAAAATAATTTGCAAAACACTAAACAGAATTTCAGATAACGTTTCGATTGAGAACTATTTATGTAATGAGAATAAAGTTATCAATAACGTGACACATGCATATGTAATTAAATTGACTTCAATAATTAAAAACAGTTCATGCATAGATTAAACGGAAAGTGCGCCAGCTGCCTGGAAGACCGAGGAAAATATAAAATTAGCATAATGGGTGTAATATTGAATACATTTAAGAATAAAGCAGGTTAAACCAGTAGTGTTTGGTATGTGTCTACTATTTTCTTAAATAAGAGATAAAATATATTTAAATTCGTATTGACTATTGACCTATGACTGAAATCGATAAGGTGAGAATAAAATAGCACTAAAACATTGTTGACATAAATCACCGTATGCCATTACTACCTACATTGAAAAGATAAAACTGCAAAAGGAAGTAATTAATGTAGATACTAACTTTCCAAAGTTGATAGTCTCAATGCAATGATATTGAATGCATGCATCCAATCTAGACAAAAACGGTCCTACACTACACTATAATTTCCCCACTACGTGTTTGAATTAAAGAAACACATAGAAAGTTTCAACCGAATCAGTTCTAACATGAAGAAAGGTTAGATAAACCTGTTAGTTGTTCATTAGGATTCAAAGACCTTATTAAAAGCTTGTATTAAGAAGTTTTGATTCTAAGACACTACTTTAGGCCTTCTTATATTCGTAAATATTTAAATGACGTATTGTGTAGAACCTACTTGCACTTATCTTTTTAGTTAGCAAACTTTAAGACCGACTCAGTGTGAAAATTAATCAGTTCAAAAGTGAACTTAGAGATAAAGAACAACGAAAAGCAGTTTAGAAATGGCACCTACACAGTTTTAATTAACCAGAATCCGAATGTTGCTGACCACAATGCATTATCGCAATAATTTAATTAATAAATACAATGCAATGTAACTTCTGTCATAAGCACTCAGAATACTGAATATTATTAACAGACTTTATAATTACATAACATTAAATAGTGATGTTATTGTTGCGCTGCAGATTTTTACTTGATCAAATTTACGCCTAAAATGATTACTTTAGCTAGGACTTAAATAACAAAATGAATTTAAAAAAATTGAGGCTTAACTTGAAGTCTCCTATTTTCTCCCAATGCCATAAAAGTATCCCGTATGTTTCATACTGACGACTGTAGACGACACGAAGCAGGCAGGTATTGAATGCAAGTTTCAGTCACTGGACTGCATATGTATTGACGTAATGGATGTGGATGAAAGTGAGAACTGTCTAGTGATTTAATGTTCAGTGTTGTAATCTCTAACCTAATGTGAATGTGTGTTCGTTCGGCAGGTGGGGACGATGAGGGAACAGGAAGGCGACGGCCCGGAGAGCCGTTAGCCGTACTCGATGGATGAGTATGGCGGGCCGGCGGCGCCGCCCCGGCCGCCCAAGCCGGCGGCGCGCGTCCACAGGCCGACGGGCGCGCGCCAGCCCACCGTGTCGTTGCTGCGGCCGCGACCAGAGGCCGAGCGCGAGCGGAACGCCTACGTGGAGGCTCCGCGGCGAGCGCACGCCGCGCCCGTGCCTGCCCACACGGCCGCGCATCAGCCGCTCAAGCCGGTGACGACGCAGCCGGCCGCCGCGGCCGACAAGCGGCGCGCCGGCGCCCTCGCGGCCGACTCTATAGTGTGCGACACCTGCGGCCGCTGCCGCTGCGAGCAGTGCGCGCGCCCGCGCCCGCTGCCGTCCCGCTGGCTGTGCGGCTCGTGCCTGTGCAGCGCCGAGGCGTGCGTCGACTACGCGTCGTGCATGTGTTGCGTGAAAGCGCTGTTCTACCACTGCGGGAGCGGCGAGGAGGAGGCGGGCGAGCCGTGCGCGTGCGGGCCGCGGCTGGCGTGCGTAGGCGCGCTGGCGCTGCCGCTGCCGTGCCTGTGGCTGTACTGGCCCCTGCGGGGCTGCGCGGCGGCGGGCGCGGCGTTGTACGCGCGCTGCCGCCGCTCCGGCTGCCGCTGCCCGGAGCCCCCTCCGCGGCTCTCCAGTATTATCTAGTCCCGCCGCGCGCCGCCCGCGCCCTCCGAAGCGCCGAGTCGAGCGGCGCGACCGCGTTGTACAAATATTTATTTGCGAGCGGAGAGCTTCGGACTGCGCGGGGGTGGACTCAGTGATTGCTGTGCCTGGTGCGAGTGGTGTGTGGTGGCGCGGGGCCGGCGTCGGACGAGCGCCCCGCGCTCACTGAGTGAATCGTCTACGAGTACCTTGTAAATATAGTCGTATAGTGTGAATGTACGTGAACGTGTCGCCCGAACGTCGAAAGTCTCAAATTTTCTTGAGACCGTAACGTGTCATAAGAAAACGTTAACGTTAGTATTTTGGATTCTACAAAAATCCAGAGAAGATTAAGAAATGAGATATAAAACATACTTATTAAGATGTAGATAATTTACCATTTATTTATTAACTGAATTTGTATTTATTTGTAAATAAAACGACAACATTATATTATAAATACGAATGTTTACTACATTATGTTTGTTTTTTTCTACTCCTACGGTGATCTTACTCAGCAGCAGTAATCTGTTCAATACTGTGCTAGAATACATTGCGAATTGGTACTTACATGAATTATGCAGGTCTCAATTCACAGGTCCACTGATGGCAGGAACAACCATTAAAACCAAAAACTGCACTACACATCATATATCTTGTAAGGATCTTTTCGCACAATTCATTAACACAATGTCAAAACATTTACTAACTCAATACTGCTCTACACATAACTTATGAATGTTCTTTGTTTTCACAGAATTTACTTCTTGAGCATTCTTGATGATGCAATAAATTATAATATATATAGGTATTAAATATTCTAAAAGCTTTTTTCAAAAATATTAAAACTGTTACTTTGGCAATATACAAGCTTAGTTGTCTGCAATACTACGTTTTGATAGTGTATTCAGGCCGCTCCTAAAAGAGACCATTGGCCCAATATGTTTAGATACAAAGAGATAAGTACAGTACAAACCATTTATTTCTTAGATTCACATGATGCTAAATAGCAAGAAAGTATTTTTAATTCACTTTTTTATTGTCAGATGATTATTTTATTGATGACTGTCTTTTTTTGTAGTTCAAATGTATTTGTATCTTTTCTTTCACATATAATGATGGTAGACCGTCATTAAACTGTGTGAAGAAGAAAAGTCGTGTGCTTTCCTTCTAGCTTTGCCTTAGTCTTCAATAGTAACGGCCCAAGTACAAACAATCAGGGCTAAAGAAAGCAATGGAAAATTAAAGCAAGTAAGTAAAGTACTACATCTTTCACATCATATTTAACCCTCGGTTGGTAAAATTTCAAGCAATTAATGATATAAAAATTAGTAGGCAATGCTTTTAGCTGATTCCGATTCATTTGAAGCATTGAAAAGTGGCTATTCACTTTCGTCTTGCTCTGGCAGTACCTACAGTATTTCTATTCGATTTTCTTGTTGAATTACATAGCACAGCATAACACACAACACAGTGTTGATGAAATATACCAAACGCACAATTTGAACTAAACAAAATTTTACACCAAAATTCAAATTTGTAAAATGATCTTGACAACGTCAACAAAATTGACAATAAAAATTGTCTATGGTGAGTGACTAATTTTATTGTTCCTTGAATCTACTTGGAGACAAGAGAACAAATAAAATAATGCCCTTTTGACATTTAATAAAAATAATTATTTGAGATCTGTCTTTTAATTAAACAACAACATTTTAGGAAATTCAATAACATGTTATCTAATATAAATGCGTAAGTTAGGATGAATGGATGTTTGTTACTCAATCACGCCAGAGCGGCTGAATGGATCTGGATGAAATTTGGTTCAGAGATAGATTATAGTATGGAATAGCACAATACATAGGTTACTATTTGTTTTTTTTCCTTTTTTTAGGGTTCCGTACCTCAAAAGGAAAAAACGGAACCCTTATAAGATCACTTTGTTGTCCGTCCGTCCGTCCGTCCGTCCGTCCGTCCGTCTGTCAAGACCGTTTTTCTCAGGAACGCGTGGAGGTATCAAACGATGAAATTTCTATATGATACTTAGTTCTACTGTCCCTGGAAGCTGTAGAAAAATCAACCTTCTAAGTCAACGCAATCAAAAGATACAGCCACTTAGGCCGCAAATTTCCGCAAATTTTCGAAACTCGCACGGGAATCAAAACCTACAGGGTACTTCCCGTGAACTTAGAATCTTGACATTTTGTACGAAGTCACGTCTTATAGTACAGATATAGGAAAAATTACGAAAACCGTAAATTTTTAGTTTCGTCATATAAAAAAAAGTTATATACCCACAGGTTTGTACGGAACCCTCGGTGCGCGAGTCCAACTCGCACTTGACCGGTTTTTTCTCACACATACAATATGTGCATCCACGTCAATGAAGTCAAGATTCAAAAATTGTCTTATAACTAGATTGGAAAAAGGTTGTTTAGGATGGTAGAATCATGGGAATGGAATTTTGTCATACAAGTTGAAGTAGGAGGCGTTCGTTTGGAAGGAAGTAGCGACGGCTTGACGCGTCATCGGCGGCGGTGCGCCGCGTCGCGCCCGTTTCCTTTTACCGTCACCATCCGGGATGTTCTGAGCACGCCTCCTGTTACTCTCTTCCTTCTTCCCGCACGTACGCAAGTAATAAAATACTGTCATGCTCCTTTTGTATCACAGACATTGATAGGTTTTACTTTGTGAATAATAATAACTTATGGCTTCGATGAAATAAGGGTTTGCTTGGGTATAATTTGTGAAAGGAATAAACTGCAAAAAAGTGTGATCGTTTGAAGCTGAAAGGAGAATGTCAGGCAAAATAATAACTTGATGAATGTTGTACCTACTCAGTATATTATTACTTGCGAAAACTGTATTGTGAGAATGAGTGAACCCCAACACGTCACAAGAAAACACGTGTACCCGTTTTAGTACGTAAGTCTTCCCACTTTGGGATCAAAATAAAAATCAATGACAAGAAGGCCTAGGCATATAACTCATTCAAAGGTGTTTACTAAATTCGTAACATAGTTTAAACTCTGGCTACAAACTGCATTCTTGTGCTATTATTTACTAGTATTACAACTTTACTCAACAATATAATAGCTTCCACTACAATAATATTTCCCCACATGGCCTGGATTGTTCCCCGCTGCTAATTTAACACGTAACCAGTGCGTACGGCCACTGTTAGATCGTTTTAAATTGGAACAACAGATGTTGACAGGCTGTCGACAACTTTGTTTGATGGCCGGATGGGGCCTGGAGATGTGATTAAAGGATATTATTGGTTATTGGACGTATTTTTATAGGGTATTACATTTATATAATTAATTTAGACGCCTTTAATAGGCACTCAAGGTAATTATGCCCACTTAATTTTTATTATTGGTAATAATGCTGAGAATGTCATCTTGTTCTTTTCGTATAAAATTTTCCCTACCATAGACAATGTGATCAACAAGTGTGTAGAACATTTGAATAAAAAATAATAATAAATAAAACATGTACCAGTCTACTTACGTTTGTAAAATAGGTAGGTGTTTTTTGTTTTTGCTGTAATGTAAAAACCGTTATCATTTAAACATGGTAGGTACTAGGTGTGTACATAAGATTAAGAACTCTCTCCTTCAAGAATTGAATGGTCCTAGGACGTATCTATCTGTAGGTACTTACTTAATTTAAGTCCTGTGTGTTGATGTCCTGTATAAAATGCATCAAGTTCTAAAACATTATAGAATGCCGGTCATTTATTCATGTTGTTCCGTAAGCATACGACATGGGCAATTTTAATGTTCTATTTTGCATCAAACGTAGTTCTTCCGCCGGTTTTTGACTCAAAAAATACTTTTTAAATTACTTTGTAATAAATATGTCAACGTTGATGTATTACAATAGCCGGACCTGTTTGATTCAGACGAACTAGTGTTTTTTTTTACTAAAAACGTTTCATGAAATGTGTTGGGCTGCGCTGGCTCGGTCGGTTGACCTCTGCTACGGAGGAGATGGATCATCCGCGCCATTGTCAGGTTGATTTGTGACCACGGCTGCCATTTGTGGTACATTCTAGTTTGATGTACACTTTGTACAAGACTATCGTTATTTCACTGTCAAATCTCGCCAGTTATCGAGCGCATTCCTTGACCTGTGCCCTGAGATGCATCATGCACTGCCAGTTTGATTTCTTCGATGTTCGCTTTGTATTATTAAGGGTCTTACTCATATCTTAAGGTTCAGTAACTTCATTTCCTTTGCAAATTATTTACTGTGGTCCTTATTATACGTTCATTAGGTACCCGTGGGTAGGTACACTAAGTACACGTTCTCGTTCAACATTCTAGTAGCTAACGTCGAGCGGTTTATAAAGCGAGTTTATTAAAAATACGACTGGTGTGCCTTCATAAGAATCCCTTATAAAGAATATAATGGGCCGAACCTGACAGCTTTCGATCATTGGCTGAACATTCCGATCCAGTGACACATGCTATTGTGTTTTCTAACGTTAAAATATTCCTTATAAACGACAGGTTTAGAAATTAACAATTGAAATGTTTATACTCGTATGTGTGAGATTATCAAACAATGAAGAGTAGGTACGTATACTTGTGCGTGTAGCAACATCGATTATAATCAGTTGCTTTTATTTTACTATTCATCATATTGTAGATCCATATTTTCTTACCATTCAGTTTAGTTTTGTCTTGAATGATTATAATTCGTTCCCATTTTTTTTTTAATTTTGTTAACTATTCGGACATATTTTCGGACTACACGTGGCCAGAAGTCGCAAAAGGTCTGGAAGGTGAAAGAGGAGGCTTTTGCTCAGCAGTGACACAAACTAATATGTTAGCATAGCAGGTTCTGAATATTCAAATGGGGAGGCCCATTTGAATAGTCAGAAAATGTCTTTCCAACAAAAACCATTGCTAAGGTAGATCAGATTGTCTGTCTACAGGGTCTACTCTGTATATTCTTAAACCTAAATGAGTAAGCAATAAGAAAGGGGGGATGTTTGGCGATTGTTTGTACGCATAGTTGCAGCGAGCCGGTCGTGAGCGTAGCCGATAAAGTGGCGGGTCATCGCGCAGGAAGTCGCGCCGGCCGCGGCGCGGGCGCTTCAAACAGCCCACATTCTGCCCAACGCAGAGATAACAACTGTTGGTTAATCACTAACGACCACCGACAGTTGCTAACCTATCTCATCATAGAAATTACACTACAAAAATTCAAAGATAATTGGAGACAGCAGCATAGTGTCACTTTTACGAGCGTCTGTCTCGATGTTATATAAATTATGTCACGTAAAATTTATTAGACACCCAATCTTATTTTTCCTTGTTTACAAAGTTCGACGACTGTTTGTAAGATAATATTCGTACACTCTGACGAACTTTACCATTTCTTATGAATAAGACAATGAGCGTTCGAATAAAGGGGAGTCCTGTCATTCATAGTGCGGCGACGCGCAGCTTCGGGGTACACTATAAAATGTTCCCTACTGATTTTATGAATTCGAAGGGACTTTATTCTTTTCCCATTTAAGATTCCTGACGTCAAGCGGGCACATAAACAGTGTCTGCTCAACGAAACCATAAATCGATTCATTCAAATACGACGTTTCGCTTCATCAATCAATCGTCTATAAATAAAAGATGGGAACGCGAAGGAAGCGGCTTCCACTTCGAATTCTGATGTCAGTTACAATGGGCAAGATGTTTTTATTCGTCACATAAAAATATTATATCTACCTGCAATAAAAATATAATATTCGTAAAAATACCATAATGGAACCGTAGGTCCTTAACTTACGCCACGATACTTCTCCACCTTCTGGATCAACAGTTCAGCCACTTCACATCATCTATAGATCAAGATTTAAAGGTTAATCAAGATAAAAGGAGCCTTTCTGAATGAAATCATTCTTACCGCTTATTTTCAACAATAATGATTGCCGGACTCCGCATAACTAAGTAGTTGAGGAAAATTACTCAAGAAAAACGCGATTAAAACAAAAGAACTCAACCCTGAGTCTTAAAAATGAAAGTGACCAGAAATTAAAAACTTTTACAATTAAAATAGAGCACAGAAATGCCTTTAATTTTACTTAATGCATCACATGCACGTTTTTTTTATTAATTTTTATTACTTAATTTATCTTACGTATATTACATCAAAAAGATTCCACAAAGCCAAGCATAACATAGGCCGATCATAAGCACCGATCATAATTTACTGCAAGCACTGGAACTTTGATATAATTTTATCTATTATATATACACAAAATCCATAAAATTCTAAAACATATTTTACGTTAAATAAGTGATATACATGAGTCATCAATTTCACTTTCAGGGTTTATGACGCATCACAATTGTTGTTAGTTAGTGTGAGTGGGCAGCTGAGTCGCTTCGACGCCATTCATTTTATCAAGTCCGACATACGTGTCTGTCTATAAACACAAAACAACAAAAATGATCTTATATTCTCGAAATATTTTCATTACGTACTTCAATATACGGCATCTGTGATACTACGTGTGTATTAATTTCGCTCTATCGTGGAACATACAAAAATGTTGTGCTCGATATTAATTCTATTCTAATGTATGCAACGTTATAAATCAGTCAATGAACGAAATCCTCGATAAATCTGTAGTATTTTACAACCGACTATCAATCATGAACTGGTAATTTACTGAAGAATAATCAAATTTGGAACACGAGTCAAAACGTTAAAATTGTTGTCTATAGTTGGTTTAATATTGAGTTTTTCGCCGCCGCGTAGCGAGTGGGCAGCGAGTTATCATGTGCAAGAGTCGGACGATATCTCGTACAAATTGGCGACGTTGCAAACTACGGTCATCGGGTCATGCGTCGGCACAGTGTAGATAAAAAAATCGTCCTCAATGTAGGCGTCGTCGTCGGCATCGTAACTACTGGCACTGTCTATACGAGTCTGTAGTGAAGCTGACTGCTCTCACCCATTCATATCAGAGTACTTGTTTGTTTTGATGTCGCTAATGCCCTTAATGTGAGCATTTGTTTACGTTTACTGGAATTGTTTTCAGGATAATAATAATTGATGACACGAAATTACATTTGTCGGTTCTTAAGATGTCAGCTTTTAAATTTTGATAAGGCTTTCGACAATGTTGAACTCTAATTTTGGACTATCATTGTGAAATAGACAATCTTAATTTAATTTCTCTTCAATTCGGACCCTTGGGTGTTGTTATGTAGACCCCACAATGCAATTAAGTAAAGGGTGCATCAGGGATACATTCTGTGTCCAAAAATTTTAAATCATTACAGTTTACGTTTTGTATAGGCCGTTATACGCTTTATTAACCACAATTAAAATTAAATAGACAAGAAAATACTCTCAATATATTCGTTAATTTATTACATCGTTGGATGAAAGTCTTTGTTGTGTAACAATTTCAGGAAAAAGTAGTTCGGTAAACACCTAACTTTCCTTAGTATGCGTAGGTGGAACCGCAGGCGAAAGCTAAAAATACAGCGAATTTTCTAGTCTAAAACCTATTCGTGATCCTAAAATGGAATATAAAATCCACACGAAGTCACAATTTCGAGCGAGCGATCTAAAAATATGTCGACTCTCAAATGATATTCTCATTCGGAATCGATAATCGAAGGAAAGGCGCAAACTCAAAGGGCAAAGAGAACTCGAATGCGCTAGGAACTCGACTGTCACCCTTTCAATGGAAACGTCTTGGTGCGAACAAGTTTTTGTGTGGGTTGTCTCGTGGGAGCCGCTACTTTATCCTATTATGTGTGTTGTAGACGTAAGTTCGCTATTTAACTTGTGGTAACTAGTTTTAGCTAAGATTTCAGTTAGATACAGCACTGTGAAGGTACTAATACTTGCCTTCCTTCTTAAATTTCGTCAGTTTGAGGTACCTAGGTATGTGGTATGGGTAGATGGTTGCTGAACCAAAATCTGTCCCGTCTGTCCCTAACTAATTATTTATTTAAGTATCAAGTTGATTTAACTTTTTAGTATCAGAAACTTAAATGTAAAAAAAAAACGATTTAGGTAAATCCTAAGTCTAAATTTGGTTCATTCGTGATAACTGCTAGGTGTCAAAGATGCTACAACTATTTTGGACGATGCCACCAATTACCACTTCACTTAGGTAAGTCAACCACACATCAGTCTGCTAACTATTTAACGTTGACAGCGCCTTTAAATCATACCGGATAGTTTTGCAGGAAGTAAGACGTAATGCAAGAGTTTTCACTAATGTACGGTTGACTGTACTTTTATGTTTTTGACTTCAAATAACTTTTACTACCTTCATACTAGCTTCTGCCCAGGACTTTGTCCACGTGATGTTTTATCATATCCCATGACTGTAAAAGGTTTTTTAAACGGGTGAGTAGTTTCAGAGGCTACCTCCTACATCCATACTTAAAAAAAAAACTCTTATAAGTAATATTAGTAGGTATAGATTAATATTAAAGATCTAGTGGAAAAAAAAATCGATTCTAAATAGCATGTTTTTTATCGCTAGTCCAAATTCCGATATTATAATTATTCACTTCGAGTAGAACTTAGCTTACCTACATTAGTCATCAAGATCTCAAGAGATCTAGACACAGAGTTAAGACATACTGGTAGTCACGCAATTTCTTCATGATTCGTACAAACTAACCGGACACATAACAGTCATAACAACAACGAAATAATTCAAATATGTAATGATACTATAATGATTTATACCATACTACTTATTATAAATTTCAAAAATTTCACGGTACGGGCAACTTTCGCGCGGACCAGTGTTGTCCGTTCCACTCCTGCGCAATAATGTAGCAACACTGGCAACACCAACGCCATGAAACGTTGAATTAATTATATGGTTCATTTCTATCAGCCTGCGTAGGTACTTTTAGATTCAAGAACACATACGGATCTACGAGTATTTCTCTCTCAAACAATTTGGTAAGATCTTGATGTTCGACCGAAACAACATGGTTCCTAAATTGACTTTCCATATGAGATTACACTGTAAGAACAACCAATTCCCTAATATTTAATAATTCTGTCCGATTCTGAAAATATTACCAGCTTCATAATCATTCGCTCTCTTGTCTGAATTAAATTTTTATTGTAAATATTGAATAAGGCCAAGGCGTGTTTTTTTACATACGTGAGGATAGGTCGATGTGTCCGTAGTAATTTAAGTACGGTAGTATCCTTTTAAGAATTTCTTTGCACTCAGCTAAAAGTCGAAAAGTGATACCTACCAGTCTAAGTATCTACCATTAGAATTATTAATAAAGAAGCTATAGGCATACGCGCTCGGGGTTATCACCTCATATCATATGGAATACTGTTGTAGGTACCTACTGTTCTAATAAGTAGAGTTACAATGCATTTATAATATCGTATGAACACAGGAAGAGGTCCGGTTACGACACCGACACGGTGATAATGACAACTAATAAGTTATTTAAATGGACACTTCACTGCATGCGTTTAAACAGATACACTATGGAAAAATGTGTTCAGAAATAGAATTTGTTTGCCGACAAATAGATGGAGAAAAAGTTTAGATGAAACAGAATACACTGATTGTACTTACACATAAATGTTTAAAAATTGTGGGATAGGCGACGAGAAAACTTGGTGATCTTTTCCAAAGGCTGCCCAACTTAACTGGATCCTTCAGAGATTGTATGTATCAGGCTGAAAATTTGCCCCAGGTCTATATACCTTGCAATGCGCATTGAAAGTTATTGTTAGGATCCGATTAAAAAGAAAATAGCTCCGATCATAATCACACACAATCAGCACATGATCATACATTCTCCTGCGGAGGGCTAATGATGGGCTTTTGTTTTTTTTTGCATTCGGTGCAAGTTCCATAAAAGAGCACAATTATAAAACATAGTTGGCCCGGCCATTCACGCAAACTGAAATTACTACAAACGTCCCAAATCACTCAATGGGGAAGGAAACTGACAATTTGACCGTCGGCGTATGAATGCGAGTGCAAGTGTAATTGACATTGTCATTACATGACAATACGGTGTGAATTCCATCGTAATCGGATGTGGCCGTACAAAGCGGACGCGCGTCCGTTCTCGTCCGGCCGGACACCGCGCCGATGCCGAGATACGGACCGCTCCCGCATCCGGCCTCCCGTTGGACAATGTGACCTTTGTTTGCGGAATGAACCGACTTTGGTAATATGACGCACGGCCGGCCGTAGCTAAACGTATGCAGATTCGGAGATGAATCGGTCGGCGACCTGCCTCAACGGATTCTAGACGGATATTGCGATACTTGCAATTTGTTTTGATAACATACATATCTCTAAACTACACATTTGAGAGGAAAGCTTTCCTTTTATAAAAAAACAACAAAAAAATAGTTTCCAGAAATCACACACACACACACACATACATGTTACATGTTTTCCTATCATTGGTATTCGTATCTTAAACAACATAATCATCTTTCTCTACATAATTTCCAAAACCCCTAGTCGTAGTCGCCAAGGTTTAGCAGGTAATGTCCGAATTTCTCTCCAATAGTTTCATCACCATCTCCAATAGCTACCTAACTAACTAAAATATCATTATCGATCTCTATCGTGTAGAAAAACACGCAATGTTGGCGTGACGCTCTCCGTTCATTCATACAGCGGCCTACGCGCCACCCCAACCCCTCCCCTAGCCGTTCAATGATTTGTAGGGGTTACGTAAACTGCTTTAGTTTCGTTAACACATGTATATAGCAAGCTTGGTGCTACTCTGACTCATTCATTACCATTGTTATACAACAACTCGTTTACATTGTGATTGTTTTCAGATGTGGAAATTTTGATTTAGTTCCTAGTAAAGATGAAATGCCAGATAAACATAATAGGATGTATAACTTGGGAAACTAGATTATGCCTACGAAAATTTTGCAACATCTAATGAATCGAAAAAGTTAGCGACAAAAATCATTAATGAGGGAATGGTCAATACGGCTGGTCCCCCCAAAGATGGCAATATCGCTAAAACGAAAATGAACGTTGAATTTATCAATCCCATCCCAACTTTCTAAAATTAGCCTTTTAAAAATCAATATTGATGATCTGCTAAAAATAGAACGTAGTTCATCCGAACTTGAATGTTAAGTTCATAAAGCAAGTAACAGAAATATCCTGAAATCAGTCGTTGAGGGATTTCCAAGTTCGCCTCCTGAATATGATTATGCAAATATCCCTTGCTACACAACGTAATTTCTCCCTCTCAGCCTACGTAGTGAATGGAGGAGTAGTGTGGAGAGAAGGGTGTGGGGAACCTCCCCCCCTGTTCTCTTAGTTAAGACCTAAGCCATGGTAATCCGACGATCTTTCATAATGAATGCCCTAGCTCAGTGTAACGTAATACCAACTCTGTTTACCCAACTCGTGAGGTAACTGCTAATACATGTTTAATTATCTGTATGTGCTTACTACATTAAACATTACATTCAAATAACATCGGTGCATTTCAAATTATATTGAATTTGTTGAAAACGATCACAATGATTGTGTGTGACGTAATAGGGTCCATTGATTTATGTGGCTCGCGTATTGATACATAATCTTAGGTACGTTGTGCCGACACGCGAAACTTTTCAATGTCGTAGAATTTCATAGTACTTCTATCGTATTGTCCGAATATGTTTTGTTGGTTTGTACACAAGCGGTTGTGACGACAGAGTTCCGCTAATAATGTTGTGTCATTAGAACTCGAGAGGTACGAGTCTTACGATAATAACAGTGGTCTACAATCTAATTAATTCTACGTGTAAGTCTAGAAACAGTTCGTGTTGGCGCAATTGAATCGGCTTGTCGCTAGCCCCTTGTTCGACACAAAAGGATAATCGCAAAGATTAAAAGAGTCAGAGATCTGGCGCACCGTTACATATTTTAATATGACGTTTTAAATGTGAGAAGATAGGTATACCTAACTCAGGTGACAGACTTGCTCTTTGATTTTATTTCATTCTCCTAATTTAATAGAACCCCTAAAAAGTGCGGTCAAGCCGACCGGACTTGGACAGATATTGTACTGAAATCAGTAAAAGTCTCCAGCCAGACCGCAGTCCAGTCGGTTCGGTTCGAAGACGCACCACACCGCACCTTAACTTCTTCATGATACTCGTAAAACGCTGGCTTCAATTTCAAATCAACTAAATATCACAACAAGCAACGCTTGACATAATTATATGAAATGAACGATGAATCTGCAAAAAAGTGTTTCCATTCAGCTGTTGAGAGTCGCATTCAAGAACATAAATGATTTGATTGATTGACCTTATAAATTAAGTGTTCTAGTCGATTGATTGATTGTATTTATAACTCACAAGTACTTTGTTGCCACGCTGAATGGTGCCAACTTTTTAGGATAGACAAAAAATATCCTTTCGGACTATGACTATTGTTAACAGTCTCTTCTCTTAGTCTGTTCGACACAGGCATCCAGATAATTAATGAGTGTTCGAATTAACGGTCAACCATTGAGCCACTAGTTTGGTAATAATTGTTCAGAAGTACAGAGGCCTCGTTCGAAATAATGCTGGCAAATACTTAACCTGAACCTCGTACATATTCTTAAATTCAGTTGTTAGAACTCCATTGGTTGGTGGGATCATTGCTTAAAAATATACCTATGTATACCTACCTCGTTCACTAATCCACTTTCCTTCTTCAATTTTCCAATTAGATGCATCTAGTTTGTTTTATCCATAAAACAAACTAGATGCATCTAATTGGAAAATTCCAATCCAATGTATTGAAAATAAACGTTATCACTTTCAAACGAGGTGTCGTTTCTGCACGCTACTTGCTCTGGCGCCCACAGTACGAGCCTACGCTACTACGTCCGTCTGAGCTCAAGAGGAGCCGGGGACGTGGGCGCTGCGTAGGCGGCATGTAGGCGAATCGGCAGCTATATATTTATAATAAAATGTTATTCGCATTTGGGCAATTAATGTGCGACGCGATAGGGCTCTGACGTCATCGCACTTTTAAATATGGAAGTCCGTTACGGAGAATGTATGTATTGAGATTTTTGACTTTTGTTTCGAATTTTGAAGCTGGATGATATTAAATTGGAATTAAAAACTATTGGATAGGGTTATCTAGGAACAGAAAGCTTCGATTTAGAGTAGTGAGAGAGAGGAGATGCCTGTTGTTGAAGTGTTTTTGAAGAGAAAACGAGCACGACTTTGATCAAAAGAGGATACGGTCATACGACCAAACATGTATGTGGATGTGGAGAACTTCCATATTGATTGATGAATGGTGAAATGGCTCATAGTAAACTAATAATATAATCCAATATATCCAATTCTTATAAATATTGGATGGTGGCGCAATATATCGCCATTCTCTCCGGATTTAAACACGACCGATTTTATAATGAGTGTGTAGGTTTACTTACGAAGTTTTCCTTCCAAACAGGTACATTTATGTGTCATGTCTATGTGGCCACCTGGAGGTTTTTCCTAAATTATATAATAGTTAGGTAAAAATAATAGGCTCTATAGTAGGTACACTTTTCCTACTGTCTATTTTGAAGAGAGGCTAAGTAGTTTTTTAAAACTAATTTTAGTAAAGGAACCAGTAATTTATAATGGCAGTTTTATCTACAGTTTCCTCTTTCAGTCTGTTAATAGCTCCTATAACTGTACAAAGAATAACAGGATATTATGATAATGATGGGATAATATAAGTATAAGCAACTGATACTCCGATGGTCGATTTCTATCCTGTTTTTTTTTATCACGTTTGCAAAACTTGTCGAGATTTAAAATTCTTCTACGCAACGACACAAGTTCCCATGAATTTTAACAAGTAGAATACCATACATAGACATGAGGCTGTTGTACGAATCAATTTGTACATACGACAGATTTTCCATTTTCTCAATGTGTCGATCAATGAAAAATCATAGCGTGGTGTGGCGGTAGATCGGAGCTTCGGCAGTAATCGGAGTGGGTCGGGCGCTCTCGTGTTAGATCGGCCACGGTCGGGCGCGCTCGGCTGCGCGTGCGTCGCTCTCGGCCCTGCAGGAAACAGGAAGTGGACTAACCGCGGGCTTCCGCTCCCATTCGCGCCGCGCGCCGACCCGCCGGACGCGCACTGTTTCATTCACAACTCTTGTATTTTGTGCCGTTGAAGTAATATTATCTAGTTGCTAGTAAATGTTGTGAGCTTTAAATTACACACCGTGCTATCCGGAAACCTGAGCGTAACTTGAGAATGTTTACGAAACTATCGCCGGATAGCCTTACCGAATTATGTTGTGATTGTAGTTTGTAAATAACTCTATACTCAGAAAACAATGTTATAATTATGTAGATACTTGTAGTAACGTGAATGAAAGCCCATTAATGTTGACGTAATCGCTATAATGCAATAATGATGGTGGTAGTTGCTATAATTGAATGGTTATTTAATCATACTTGATCGCTAGGATATCGTCAGATTAGTCACATAAGCTCCACAAGTGGCTACTGATTGGGTGAAAGTAACACATTGTATACTACCTGTCTACACTCAGTAATATGTAAGAAAGATAAGTTAGGTAGGTACTCTACATGAGCATGAGAATCTAATATTATTTTCTAACCTACTCTACCATTTCTGATAGAGTCCCTGTCACCG
Organism: Standfussiana lucernea; assembly: GCA_964057025.1. Classification (NCBI taxonomy): domain Eukaryota; kingdom Metazoa; phylum Arthropoda; class Insecta; order Lepidoptera; family Noctuidae; genus Standfussiana; species Standfussiana lucernea. The sequence continues at coordinate 6,342,942 of OZ059788.1, read as the reverse complement.
GGACGCTAGTAGAAGAATTTCGGAAACTACTAAACTCTTTCCTCCGACTGGAGTTTTAACACTAGTATCTGCAATTACAGAGATAAATAAAAATCAAAACTAATGCTGACAATCAGCACCCAAAAACTACAAGACCCGCTTTTCACCAACTAGTCGTTTAAGCTGGGAAGTGGTAAGCATACCTAACAAAGATAAGTTATAGAAATCAGGCTTAAGCCTTGCGCTGTCTACGTCCAAGCAAACATATAAGCTATTTTCCAGACACTCAATTTCAAAAGCATTGAACCCTGCTACGTAGCCTAGAACAGTGACGTACTAAGTGACGTCAAACTTTGGACCCAGACACGATCGATTGGGACCGACTGTTTCGTCTTTGGTGCAATGGGTGCTAGGCGACGGCATTACTTACATGATTTCAATGAAAACTAAATAATATTAGTTTGTAGACTAGAGCTTTTGTTTATTAGACTTTTACCTAACTTAGAAGTACAGAAGTTAAAAGTGACATTCTATCAACGAAAACGATGATATAAAGGCATTTTTATCCTTAATCTATACTAATATTATAAATGCGAAAGTTTGTTTGTATGGATATTTGTTACTCTTTCACGCAAAACTACTGAACGGATTTTAATGAAATTTAGCACACCGATAGTTTATAATTTGGATTAACACATAGGATACATTTTATCCCGGTGTTGATCCCGTGGGATAATTACTGTACTCCACGCGGACAAAGTCGCGGGCATATTCGGGCGTGGGTATTTTTCAATGCCCTTCTTGAAGAAGTCAGGTGTACGGGAGCCGGATCTGGAGGCGATAGTCCTCGCGCGCCTACATGAATGGCGCGCGGAGGTTCTTCGCCGGGGGGTTACTCCGCTGCCGCGGCTAATTGCCGCTCAGCGGACAAACCTCCGAGCCGATCTCATGGTGACATGGAGAGAGCGACTGTCGCAACCCCGTGCAGGGCACGCCACGATAGTGGCGATAAGTCCCCTCTTTGAGGAGTGGCTTGAGAGGCGCCACGGCGTCCTCACCTTCCGCCTGACGCAGGTCCTCACCGGACACGGTTGTTTCTGGAGGTTCCTGCACCGAATCAGGCGGGAGGAGACGCCCGGGTGTTTCCACTGCGAGGATCGACCGGAGGACACGGTGGAGCATACGGTGGAGGTCTGCCCCGCTTGGGCGGAGCAACGCCGTGTCCTCATAGCGGCGATCGGCGGCGGCGACCTCTCGCGTCCGGCCCTGGTTCGAGCCATGGTCCGGAGCGAGACGGAATGGGAAGCCGTGACCTCCTTTTGCGAAGCAGTCATGCTAGCAAAGGAGGAGGCGGAACGTGAGAGAGAGCGTTCCTCCTCACGTCCCAGCCGCCGCGGGAGACGCACCGGGCGTCGGGGGCCACGTGGTGGCCCCCGGCCACCGTAGACGCGGGCCTTTGGACGGTGAGCTAAGGGCTAGCTCGCCGTCCCTCCGTCTTAGGACGACAGGCCGTGTCGACGGCACGTTCGTGTTCGATGTCAGCATAGGGAAGGGGCCCGCAAGGGCCGATGCCTGCCGGGTGCTGCGGGTTGTTCGAAAGAGATACCGCGGCCCCGGAACACAAAGGGCGATGAAGGAACATGGGTGGGTTTTAGTCAGTAAAAGTCTGACACTCCCTCCCGCTCAGCACAGAGCGGGAGAAGTCATTTGATGATTTCCCATCCGGAAAAAAAAAGGTGTACGGGAGCCAACAAACTCTTCAAAGGCATTTTGTACTGCTTCTCGGGTATTGAATTTTTTCCCTGCTAAAAAGTTGTCCAAATTTTGGAAAAAGTAGAAGTCTGTCGGCGCAAGGTCTGGTGAGTATGGTGGATGACGCAAAACTTCCAACCCTAGCTCTTGTAGCTTAGAGAGCGTCGGTTGTGCCGTATGAGGTCGAGCGTTGTCGTGTAGGAACAGCGGGGACGAACGATTAACCAAGGCTGGCCGGAGATTTGCGAGCTTCTCCATCATTGTGTCCAGCTCCTCACAATACACATCCGCAGTAATGCTACTGCCATTTGGTAAGAAGCTGTGATGAATTATACCGCCACTAGACCACCAAACAGTGACCATGACTTTTTTAGGGGTAAGTTTTCGTTTTCTAGGTGCTGAACCAGGGTCTAGCCAACATGATGACCGCTTATGATTATCAAAAAGAATCCATTTTTCATCGCAAGTGACAATGCGGTTCAAAATCCCTTCGTTTCTGTGTCTGTTAAGAAACGCAAGGCATACCTCAACGCGTTCGTCGCACTGGCGATCGTCTAGTTCGTGCGGCACCCATTTATCAAGTTTTTTTATCTTGCCAATTTGACGCAAATGGACCAATATTGTTTTGATGCTAACGTTAAAAGCTGCTGCTAACTCAGCCGTAGATAGAGTATCGTCAGCTTCCACTATCGCCTTTAATTCGTCGTTGTTGACTTAAGTTTTCGGGCGACCACGGGGTTCATTTTTTAGATCAAAATTTCCATGTCGGAAGCGTTCAAACCAATAACGAGTCGTGCGTTCGTTTGTAGTGTTCACTCTGTACACATAATTAATGTTGCGAGCCGTTTGTGCGGCATTGCTACCGGAAAGGCGGACGGAACTCGTATTTCATAATTACTCGTATTTTTATCGTGTCCATATTGATGAAAAAGATACAAATGTAGTGAAAACAAGACACTAATCAATACATAAATGACTGAATTTGAAAATAGAATTCCATATTTTTAAAGAAAATTAATTTGAATTTAGAATTTATTGCCAGCCATACATACATTACGTTTCAAATGGCCCGTGTTGTAAAACGGCAACTTCATAGTACCTATTATAAAACCTAACCTATTATACCTAACCTAACCTATTATAAAAAAAACCTTGATGCACACTTCCTTGTAAATGTCATGCTTGTGAAAGTGTCGTCAAGAAAAATCAAAACTAAAAAATAAAACCAAAATATCACAATTTCTGATTAACTAAACACAAATTCGAACTTACACCAAATTGTTTTTAAACGCGAACAACGCACATTGCACGCACGTTTCTAATTCAATTCCCGAAAAACACTGGCTGTCCACAAAAAAAAAACAAAAAAGTAATTGAAAACACTAAAAAACTAGACTGCTTCTAACTTTTTTAAATTTAAAATGTGCTTGTTCTTAGCTTTTCAGTGTTTTTTTAACTTTAGTTTTTTACCGCAGTCGGTTTTTTTTGTTTTTTTAATTACTTTATTTTTATTTCCAGCTTTTTAGTTTACAAATGTGAAAGATTTAGCAGACGATTACCCAAAAAAATTTTTACCGCCTTCACCGCGTGGAGGTACTCCCAGCTTAATATGTTCTGTTCTGATTCAAAATTTGTACCCAGTTTCACTATTACAATTTTAAAGAATTTAACGACACCTTTGAAGCTAAAATCCATCAAGCCGTTCGGGCTGCAGAGCGTGCCAAACAATTATACATACATAAGTATCTTCATACTCTCGAAAAAAACCCGACTGCGGTAAAAAACTTAAGTTAAAAAAAAAAAACAAAAAAGTTAAGAACAACCACATTTTAAATTTAAAAATGTTGGAAGCAGACGGCAGTCATTCCAGTTTTACATTTTCAAACTCAAATGGGTCCCGCCCGCCTGCTTCCAATTTTTTTAAATTTAAAATGTGGTTGTTCTTAATTTGTTAGTTTTTTTTTTAACTTGAGTTTTTTACCGGTCGGGTTTTTTTTCTTTTTTTTTTAATATCCTTTTCTATTTTCGGCTTTTTAGTTTACACATGTTAAAGATTTCGCAGACGATTAGCCGAACAAATTACTATATATATATATATATACCATACTCTCGAAAAACATAACCATCCTTCTGACGCAGTCGGGTAACAAGGCAAAGGCTGTGAAAAAGTGCGCACAATTCAAAATTGGGCGCACTTTTGCACTGCTTGTGACAGCCACACACAGGTGTGCCAATATGTTTTATATGTATAAATCCCTGTATTAGATTGACACAATCTACCGCAAAACTTATGTCAATCCTGTTTTCATACTCTTGAACTCGAGCGACGCCAAACAACAAAGTTCCAAATTATACCACGTCTCTATAAAATTTTATCACAAAACTAATCCAGAAAGTGGAATTTTGTTTAGTGTGACGATATTAACCCTGACGTCACTGCGGGAGGGGGTAATTAACTAGATAAGGGTGAGGTTGGCGGGGCGCGCGGGGCTGCGACATGACATCTCAATGAACGGTCGGGTACTCCCGTTACGTCATCAAAAACCAGCCTAGATTTACCATTACTAGCCTAACAATCCACCTCTATTTTGGAAGAATCAAGGTCTAAGTTCCCTTGAAATTCAGTTTCGTAGCAGCAATGTTAGTTGGTTTATAGAATGACGTGCTTAGTCGAGCGACCCTCGAGATTGTTTGGATGGATAAATATTTTGTTTTTATACACGTTCTTATTAAATTCAGGAATTCAATAAAATTCATTTCAGTTTCAAGGCACTAGCTGGGACGTAGTTGTTTTATGATGTCAGTAAAAATCTATTGATTTTGGGCTATTTGTAGACTGAATATGCGGGTCATATCAGCACATATCTAGTATGTGTTGTTACTTTATTTCTGAGCCGAATTCCAAATGATGAAAACACAATGGAGCATTACAATATTTACTATCAAATAATTTTATTAGTTGCCTGTTGCTCGTTCCAGAGGTAGCGTAGCCCATAGGTGACTGCGTACAAGATACAGCTTTCAGAAAATCTTCACTCGTTATGCAAATATACATAAATAATAAATCTGTCCTACAAATGCCATAATACGACAATGCCGATTTTTTCAGCTTCAGGTCTACCTCCATTAAACTTATCTAAGCAAGCAGAGCCCTGCAAACAAGTGACAAATGGTATTGAGTGCTTGCACTCGTGTACTCCTCTTTACATTGTGAAGAGATAAATACAGAAGTACCTATCAATATGACATAGCACTAAGTACCTCGTTTCTACACCTTGAATCAAATGGAAATATTTAACGGTTTTGGGCTTTTAAGCGTCATGATTAAAGTAACGCTTTTTGACTGCCACCAATCTGGTGTTCTCTTTTTTTTCCTATTATCTTATGCCTATTGACTTCTCTGTCTGAATAATTATCTCATCAATGAATTGTTGTAAGTACTCCTAAGCCTTTCGACTCGTTAGTTACCGCTTTTGGTGTACTCCATGCCTATACTGGGTGTAAGGGACAGCGACGCTAAGCCGGTTGCCACGCCGCGCCCCCACATAGAAACTTTTCAGCTGTTCAGTACATTTTGACGAGTAGGTATTGCAGTTTTGTATGGAACAGCTGTTTTTTTTTTTTAAATAACCGACGAAAAATTTCTATTCTAGGGGGTTCAAAATTGAATAAGTACGTGGTAACTGGCTGAGTGTCGCTGTCCCTTCCACCTTGTATACACGCTCATGGTCAGAGCCTTCTGCACTCCCTTATTTTGTGTCCACCCATTGATGTCGGCGGAAACATCAATGAACGAACCCCGATTCCATTCTTATTTTACTTCCGCTATCCGTCCCTTTCACCCGTTTGACAAAACCTAAGGCTAGGCAGAGATAGAAAATAGCTACCAAACAAAGTGCAACGGTAACAATTTTATTGACAGTGAAAGCCGCACCGCAATGTTTCCCAGCTTCCGAGAAAACGAATAATTTTAGCATGTGTAAAATTTTCTTTGAGCATAATTGTGTATTTCCGCAATATCGCACGATTGATTGTATAGGAGTTGAATAGCGGAATTGTGGGTGGAGTATCCAGCTGGCGTGACCCAATTCCAGCAGGTCAGGGTCGGGTAGCTACGTCAGCAACCTACGTCATAGCGAGGGGTTCAAATTCACGAACCAATCACGTTACAGGAGCTCCTGGGCAAGGCATCTGTCCTGTTGTGCTAGCTAAATTAACTAGGACAATATCATTGAGTAGGTAATGGAAATGGATAGAGCATAAGATGACGAAAAGTACTAGGCGGGAACCTACTTGAATTCAAATTAAATACACTTTCAACCAAAGAAGTTATAAGAGATTATTATTATATTAGGAGTAATGTCACAGAAAACTGTGATCCCGACTTAGTGTGGCCTTAAAACAAAATAACATTCAACAAAAGATAGGTATGCCACGTTAGTTTTTACTAACTATAGTTGATTGCGATGTTGTTCACTTTGTCCCGTCTCCGTCTATCGTTAGTATAGTTAATTGTCTTTGGTTTCGACTAGGTTTATAATTACATGTAGGTCATACTAACTGCTACACAAGAACACATAGGTACTACATACATAAAACACACAGGGCATACAAACCGAAGCAGGTAGGGAGCTGCGACACATCCGCACGTGTTGAATTAATTACAAGTGTGTAATTGGACACTGCTCAAAGGGCAGTTATGAATAGAGCCCAGATTAAAACCTCCTCAATAATATCGTGTGTCAATCGTATCAAATGCCAATATTGACAGCGTTCGTCTTTTGTTTTCAACTAACGATTATCAAAGTTGTAGGGTTATGATGGGCTGTTTAATAAGCGCTAACTTGCCTTTTGGGGATTTATAATGCTGAGCAATTTCAAAGTTTTTCGCGTTTCTTTATCGACTTTCAACCTTTTCCATGGCTTTATGTTTATCTAATACAATTTTGACGTTTCTATCATTGTCATCGCTGTTATAGAAATAAATGTCACTTTGATTATTTTGTCTAGGGCCCCAGAAAAAATGTTTAAAGCCTCTGCTCCCACATCTCACATAGAGCTATGTAAGTACAGTAACATGTGTGCAGAAGCACTGCTATGCTGCTTGTCACAAAACAAATTTTAAGAAACACAATACAATATTTGAACCTAAAATCGAAAGAAAAACTATTTCAAAATGGGTAATTTTTTGCTGTCCCCCACTAGATCTTAAGCATAAAATAACTTATTCTTAAACTTTTTTCAAGAAGCTTAATATCCTTTTTTGTTTCTATAGTCAAATTAGATGATTTCCGTGATATCTGAAGAAAGACATAATACAATTTAAAAAGAAATTCGGTGTAAAACTAATAAAAAGTAAAATATCAAATATTGATCTAACCGGAACATTCCATTTTGTGACCGGATTTCCTACCAAATTGGTTTTACAGTAGAATATTTTTTTTTTTCGTTTTTGCAACACGCACGCTTCTTAAACGCTTCTCAACGAAATTAAATGAAAACAGATCACTAGATCAGTAATTAAACAGAAAAGGCTTTCAGAAACAAGGAGTCAGTATTTTAGCTTTCGACGAAATACACCCAACGTGTGTCATGCCAATTTTAATGGTTTTATTTGATTTGAGTATCAGATCGGCTTGTTTTAGTTTTTTATAACCAAAGTTTCTCGTGATCAAATATGGCATGATGTGAGTGAGGCACAATACAGTGATACAAAAAGTAAGCTTTAACGACAAACTCTTTTGGCAAATTCCAGTTATTGAACCCACGTGTTTTCTTTTTATGGTTTACCTACAATTTATTTATATTTAGATTTCGGTTAAGGAGAATTTTGATGGTCGGACCCAGTCACAGTATTCATCTATATTATTACATAAGGTGGGTGTACCATGGAAGGCCACTCTAATAAATAAACAGTTATTATTCGTTCATATACTGGATAAATGAAACGAACGAATATTTAAGTAATACTTTGTTTTATTCCGTAAAATATAAACCACTTTTTTAAATTTCAGATTTGATCAATATTGATTAAACTTAAGTTTCATTGAACTCTTAAAAATGGCCTTGCTAGGAACAAGGCTCTTTAGAAGGCCATTATAATAAACCAGTCATTTAACACTAAAAGTTAATAAATAGCCATTAAATCTACAATAAAAAGAAGTGGTTTATATATTACGTAATAAAACAAAGTATTACTTAAATATTTGTTAGTTTCATTTATCCAGTAAATAAACGAATAATAACTATTTATTTGTTAGAGTGGCCTTCTATGGTACACCCACCTTATTTTAACGTCGCCGATTTCCGACATCAATGAAGCAAGGGACCGTACTGCCAAAATAGTGGCGCGAGCGATTCACCGCCGCGTCTGTGATTTCTAGTTCGATGGATGTTTATGTAGATAGAAGGAATTTGTCATCACATGGCAATAACTACGAAATTTTAATAATTGGCCTTCGAAGGAGCATGGCCTTCCATGGTCCACCCACCTTATAATAAAATTGTAACAGGCCGATGTCTGTATATTGAAGGTCTTTATTAGAGCAACAGAAGCCAAAACAACAGTTTTTAGAATTTTTGTCTGTTTGTACGCGTATCACGCAAAAACTACTGCACGGATTTGAACACAGTTTTCACCGCTCTACTGCTAGATGCCTAACTTAAAGTATAGGCTAAATTATACCACATGAAATGATCTTTTTTTATTCCAAGTACCACACGTACGAAATCTCGGGCAAATGCTGGTATTTAATATTTTCTGAAAAAAAAATCCAAATTCAAACTTCGCATACGTTTTTTTTTCAAATCTCTAACGGTCTTGACACGTCACTTCTCTATTTCAAAGACGTTAAAAATTAAGCTTTTATGAAAGGAAACATTAAGAAGGAAATAATAATTGATGCGAACAGGGAACATGCGTATCCGGTGACGGCCGGAAGTAGCGCCATACGCCTCGCTCCGGAAGTGACGCGCCCCTTTCTTTCGCTCCTTGAATCATGTGCAAGCGCACTTCATTCATACAGCGTGGGAGAGTTACGACGGAACTAACCGTAACTTCTAATTCATGAATGAAAATAAAACGACAATTTACAAAGGTATGCGGGTATTTTAATAAAATAAAGTGTACAAAACTATTTTTCATTTGGTCGGTTAATGCTGTGTTCACTGAATGAAGCCGAGGGGAGGGTGTTTTTATATACCGACCAACTGTGAGCTTCTTGTACTATTTTTATTGCGGTATTATTGAAATGCATGGATCTTTAAAATATATCGGTATGATTTCAATTTAGGTATATTGCTTGCATGCATTAACAGGTACAATCTGCTTCTATCCAGATTTAAAAGTAAAAAAGTTGAATTAACAAAAAATAACAATTTAAATATTTAAACTTATGGAATGCAGTTGAATGGAATGTTTAAAATCAATTTCATCTAATTCTAAATGTCATCCGTCAAAAATAGAATGATGGCCAGCATTACAGATAATAAAACATTTTTCTCCATTTAAAATTCGACACAACCAAAAAGGTAATAATCAAGGAGGTCAATAAATAAATAGTTTCATATTGATAGTGACTGATTTATGTTTTTAAATGGCACGTCTCCGTAATTAATGGGTCCGGTAGGCTTATTTGGTATTCGTAGCATTAACATTGTGAGTGGTATAGCTGGACAATCTAGTTTTCCATTACGAGTAATACCTATATACATAATTATAACATCGCGCTTGGATGTGCGTATGTACCTGTATGGGTACGGAACTCGTTGAGAACGTGGACAGACTTCAAATGAGGTTTTAGTACCTGCCATGAGATGTGACCTATGTCATGTCCTAGTCAGTTGAAATAGATTTGTTTACAACTTCTATGTAGTAGCTTAATGTACCTTTATATCTTATGTCCATCAATAATTTGCATTTGTGTCCGTACGTATCACAATCACTGCATTATTAGAGGCAAAAGAAGCAAAAGATGTGTAAGTGTACCATTATATTGTATCCTACAAGTAGAATCTTGTATAAAGGCCCATCTGCTATAAAATGGCTGCTAATTGATGATTCAGTTAATTTTCAGTAACGTTTAGTAACCTCTCACCTAACAATCAATGAGTGCTAGCTGTAACCGCTACGAGCTACAAGTAAGTAATTCTTTGTGGTGCCGACGCGTGATGTTCGTTTTGTCTGTTTAGAACTTATGAATCATAGGTACACCCATGGTCTTTAAGTACTTAGACCCAATTCTAGTGTTAACTGGCTAGGAATCAACCTTAAAGCTGATAACTGGTTGTTATTATAATTTGGGTCATATACTAGTCGACAGCAATATTATGTAGGTAGTTTCAGTAGCGTGTCTAGGGGCCAACAATACGAGAAGCCCCTAGATCAAGCAGACTCTTCAGAAGCCTAACAAAATGAGAGCAAGCCAGCCTTTTAAGCTTGTATGAAAGTACCGCCACTAGGTAGTTTACTTTGTGATGGACACTACTCTATTAAGCATGAGTCATAGTTTTACCAAAAATCCGGATGATAATTAAGTGAAGAAATTTCCTTCCTCCCAAAAAAACCCAATTACATACACTTATCTTATCTATTTGAACCCTGGAGCTCTAGATTTACAATCGCGCCTTTAACAACGGAACCAATGAGGCGGTCAGATTTTATGATTTTTTGACTTTTATCTATTCTATCGATAGCCATTAAAGCATATTTTTTGTACTCATGAATGTACCTAACAGGAAAATGCCAACGAATAATGGTGGTACTAGACCATTAAGTAGATTTAATTGCATAAATAATAGGCATACTTTTCCTTGGCTTTATGGCGCCATGCTTAAAATAGTCTTCATTCTTTTCCGCATTTATTTCAGCTGTTAGGTATCTTGTTTGTGTACCAGTTATTTAATAATAATCGGGTTTAAAGGGTGTGTAGAAAAAGAATGAACAGGTTAACTTACAATAGAACCGGCGTGTGTGAACAGATTTATGAACGTGGACGAGGCAAAAGGAGTATGTAAGGATGGTGGCGCTCTGTGGTTCCTGCTTACCCCCATGGGAAAAAGGCGTGTCTTTATGTAAGCATGTAGAAATCTTCTAGCGCACCCCGGGAAAAAAGTACCGCGGTAAGTATCGACTTGCTGAACATGGTTTATTCTTATACAAATTCGCATCTCTCTATTGTGTAGAATCTGTAGTGGGTACCTATCGATACAGGTTCGGTACTACTTTCTTAGTGCCGAATTCGCATAATTAATTTAACTTAATATTAATAAACGAATACTCTTCACTATCTTGGATTGTATTATTAGCTGATTGATGACAAAACGTATAGGTTTTTCCCAAATATGTTGGGGTCGGCTTCCAGTCTAACCGGATGCAGCTAAATACCAGTATTTTACATGGAGCGACTGCCTGTCTGACCTCCACAACCCAGTTAGTACTGGGTAATACTGTCGCATTACCCAGGGTATTATACTAAGGTATTATATTAGGGGTATCCCCCTTGGTCAGACTGGTTATCAGACTTTCGGGCCACTGACTACCTGTAACGACTGTCAAAGATGTATAATTGACAGCCGGGACCAACGGCTTAACGTGCATTTCGAGGCACGGAGGACACTCTGTACGTAATGGGTGGTCACCCATCCACGGACCAACCCAGGCAAGCGCGGCTTAACCTGGCGATCGACCCGAGCGGCTGTTATTATTTAGCCACGAGCTCCTCTTAAACTTTTCGCCTACCTACCGTAAATGAAACAGGTACAGCTACATTGAGTTTACTTAAATGCTACACCCATAATAACCCACTCAAGCAGTTTCAGAAATTCAATAGCTTATACTTTATACCTACAAAATATCTGCCAACGCATTTCCACTTTAATACAGAATTATGTGCAACAATGACTAAGCTAATACAAAAAGTAAAACCATCGATATAATCGACTGATATTTGCGAAATACAATGCCTTTAACGTACAGTGTGGGCTGACTTGCAACCGACAGCTGCTGCTTCATTCACATCATAAAAACCTTATAACAAAGAACATAACAACCTTTACAAACAAATGAAAATCAAGCTCTAATTTTAGAGCATAAAGTTCAAACTTCTTTGTCGCAGGTGTCGATTTGTTGCTTGTGAACAAAACGAGACGAGGTTTACCAATAATTATGTAAGTTCCGTTACAGGCAGCGAATGCCCCACCTCCGCTCTTTCATTAATAAAGCAAGTAGTGTGTCCAACTGAATTAGTTTCGTTTCGTCGTAAACAAAATGATGATGGCACGCGAAGGTTGACTCCGCACGCAACTATGCTAAAACAGTTACATTACTGATGCACAGTAACACTGATTATCCAGTCCAGAGTAGGTGAGAACAGCTGAAAGGATTGAAGAAAAAGATATTAGCTGCAAACAAAAGGCTCCAACCCACAGCTAAGAAATGGCATAAAAACTGAAATTCCAGTTCCAAAACAAAAGAAAGACCAAAACAAAATCATATTGGGTGACATCATAATTTTCCGCTGAAGCCTGAAAAAGAACACCACTATCCTTAACCATTAGCCCCACTCCTCTTTCATTATCAGAACCATGCTGAACAAAAATTTAATTACACTATTAATAACAAGTCAGGCCCCAGACAATCGCGTTCTTATTACTGCAAGACTGCAAGCGCAGCCACTCTTCCCTTTTGCGCAAAACAGCCCATTCATCTCTCGTAATTAAAAATGGTAGCGCAAAGAACATTATTTTGCTTTTTACTTTTTAAATGGCCAGACAGTTAATGTAATGCCAAGGTAGGTACAGTTGCTAACAGTTTCCTTTGGGAACTTTTTCTTCATACCTTCAATGTTTTCACGGCATACGGCGGCATCTCACATTATGTGATAGTTCACACTGCAAGGTATTTATTGCTGTATTGTCGTGAGAGCTTTAACCGTTCAGTTACAGACAATCCAATTCAGTAATTGTCTACACACGTATGTCTCGAGTTCAGTTTGCCTCTAAAACAAGACGAGAAGATAAAATTTTGAGACGCACTTGGAAGTGCTAAATCTTCTGGATATCCAAATATAACAGCAGATTCTTCAATTTTACCAATTACATTTTTTTTAAACGATTGGCATGTTAATCCATCCAAGATCAAGGGTGAGCAAAATACCTAGAAAAATCATCATCATAAAAACCAATGTTACAAATGGCTGAAAGTATTACTGACCAATCGGGTTCATAATTAATAAAATTCATAAACTGATCAACTAAATTCTTGACCTTTCGTTTGAGTGCTTGTAACATAAAAGCTTTGACCTTTCCACTCTCAACAACATTAAAACAAGTGCAAAAGTGCAGGGAGCGCGGAAACAGGGCGTGTGCAGGATGGCTATATTTGTACCGGGTCGCTTTGGTCCCAGAATAGGTAACACAGGTCAATAGGTCACCTGCTTTCCTAAAGGTGTGGTACCCACGTCACGGGCGGTACTGATAACGTCATAGTTTGTAATCGAGTTTATCTAGGTACGTCACAGGTGAGGCTTCGCTCTATTTGAAACCGCATGGTCATTATAACTGATGATGGAATGTAGGTTCGTAACGTTTTTATACCGTGGTTTATCGTTATTTTCAGAAATATTGAGTTACATCGGTACACAAACATATTTTCAATTCACGCCTTTTTCCCATGCGGCTAGGCAGAACCTACAGCCTACCTGTTAAGATCCTTTTTACGTAAGTACTGCTTTCGCCTGGATTTTCAGTGTTGATTTAATTAAGATAAAAGTATACTTACTCTGTGTTTTTTCTGATTCTACTGTATTGGAAGCTAGAACACACGGCTACACATCTAAAGAAAAGATCTGGAAAGTCAGAGTTCGAAATCTACATGTGAGCAAAATGTGACAGACAACGCCCTCTTCTACCTTGGTATAGATACGCAGGTATATCTTCATATTGCAGCTCCCTCGTTCCTTTCACCCCCATTCTCCGTGTAACCTTTGGCCTTTGACGAAAATCTATAACGGCACACCATGTTACACAGCAACTGACATAGGCACCTTTGTATTATATAGTTAACATATTTTTGCTGAGCTGTCCCTCATCAGATTGCAAAAGTCTAAGTACAATTTTCTGTTTAGTTCCTATGCGATTCATTTTCGAGAACGATTGTACGGCGAACAGCATCGACTCTACCCACGCATGCGTTTGTTTTTTTTCTCAAATCCGCCGATCAGCCATCAATTGACACTTACAGCTTGCGGGGTACCAGCTGATATCCAATTCTCATTATAATACACCCAGATCGGTACACAGAGATAACATAATGGATTTATTTGCTAACTTATCACTAAAGTTATGAATGAACCGAACGATAAGGCCAGTTATAAATTGTCATTAATTTGTTTTGATTACAGAAACGAATCTTGTTTTTATCCTGAACGTTTAATACAAATATTATTTGAAATATGTTAGTACTTAGGTCATCTGTTCCGGTTCTGAATGAGATAAGCCCTTTAAAGGTCAATTGGATTATGTTTATGTTGTACTACAACATTGTTTAAATATTGATTAATAAATAATGGCCTCATTATGACTTCCTGTGGCGATACTAAAATAAACAGTCTGCTACTCTGGAAAAATAATTGACGCCTGAGATAGTTAGGTGGAGTATACTCATGCAAATCTAAGACTAGCACGAAGAACTATGCCCATATTGCCCATGCCATAAATAAATTAATACACGAAGTTGGATCTAATAAGTCTTCTTTAAGCATAACGGTTTTAAATGCATCTGCTAGCTACTTTGAAAATCACATACTTAGCTCCACTTGTCTTCCCCGGAAAGACACTTTTTCTGTAGTCTTCAAGTATTGCACCAATCTCTTCAAGAATTACACTTAAGTACTAAAAACTTAAAACCCTTCAAAGTGTGCTCCAAGTTCCAATTTATCTACCTAGCCACATGTTGTACGAAATAAAAAAACATGTAGTGAATGGCCCGAGAGTGGATCGTCGGCGATTCATAAAATTCAGCTTTGCCCTGAATGGAGCATCTGGTTGGCCAGGTGCGTCGACATCTTGCCTCTTGAGCGAACAAAGGGTGAACCACTTCTGCGAAATGTTCATGTAGGTATAGATATCGATAGTCGATATACTCGGTATAGTGCCGATCGAAACTTGCATCATGCGAAGAGCGAGGTTAATTTTCGAAGAAGCTTGTCTTATCTTTGAGATTGCAGTTTTTACTTCAGTTTACTTTTTCGGCAGGTGCGTTGGATTAAGATGGTGTATGGCCAGCCGCAAACTACGAAACTCTCGATATTGAATCAACATTTTACATTGGAATCTACACAATTTAAGTTGCAAGTAACTTACTCGGACACAGTAAAAAGTACTTCCATGGGAAAATAAATTAAATCGTTAGCTAGAACCTGACTCAGCTAATAAACTTGAAATAAACTAGAATCGGATTCTGAAATCAGGTTCATACATACAGAATAGAGCAGCTTTGCGCGCGTAAAGTGGTTGGAGCAAGTCAATAAGTAACTACAAGCGAGCAGTTAACCACTCTCCCTGCTGTATCTAGCACGGATCTCTATTTTTACATGCCGCAAACTTAAATTAATTAGTGCCCGTCATTTAATCCGAGGAGCAGTCTTGTAGGTGGGTGCGCGCGTTCCCACGGTGCGCCCGCGCCGCCGGAAACCGTCCCCCTCCCCGCCCCTCCGGCCCATGACGCCCGCGCACTGCTGCTAAGCCCCGAATCGATCCATCGCTCACGCACTCGCTTCCCATCAAAACTAAAAACCGCCTGATTCACTCATTCAGCTGCGAAACCATGCCGAAGGCACGAATAGCGAAATATCTATTCATAGAGTGACACCCGGCGGCCCTTTTACAGCTCTATTGCGCTTCCTTCCGTTTTGTGCTGTACACAATCATCCCAGTTATGGCAAGTATTCAATCTCACATGCTATTATCGTATCTACGTGTTAGCAACATAGATTAAAATCGCGTACGGTTTTGGCTTGAAATCTACAGTCGTGCCGAAACTATCGTACGCACATGGTCATAAATTGAATTTGTAGCTTTAAATGGTGAAAAAAGCTTTGAAGTTACACAATAGGTCTTTCGCAAAGGTCCGGAAGGAAGTGATCTATTCGAAAGTTATTAGCGGTGGCTCGTAAAATATTGTCCTTGTTTGTAACTACGGAACTACTTCCGCTGGTTTATTGTATCTCATTTTGGTACTAAATGCTTACCTGATGAGATACAATGGTAGTCATATTCTGTAGAAAAACAGTGCTAAGTTCGGCCAACAATGGGTGGAAACGAATCCAAGGCCGATATGGCCATTAAAGTATTGTGATGATAAGTTTACAGCATAATTGTTGTTTCAATATCAAAGGATAATGGTCTATAGTGTACAGTATTAGAAACAAGGAAGTACACAGATCCGAGATTTAAATAATGAGATATTAAACTTGATTCAAGGCTTTTTGATAACCATCAGAAGCTATCTGATCTGATCCATCATCATTAAATTAATAACTTATCCACTTTTGGACTTGACTGGCATGGCATAACAGATTTCACAGACACCGTTTACCGACACCTTGATGCCTTTGAAAAGAAGATTCGGTTCCTTGTATTGTGTAATATAATAGGCAACTAGTTCCAAGAGTTCACTTGATGAAGATCGTAACTTAACTTTTTAGTTCCCCAAAATGCCAAATTCTTGATCAACAGTCTTCTTCTGACTTCGCGTTTCGTATTGATGATTGGCAATTAACCTGTTCCTGGCTATTTCATTAAACAATTTATGAGAACCATCTATGAGTCCTTGTGTTTTTATCTTTTCCTGGCTTTAAGAGTTCTCTCAGATTCCTTCAGTAAAATTTTTTCTTCGGCTCGAAAAAAGCCTTCGCCCAGAACCAAACGCAGTTGAAACACATGAGCAACTACGTAGGTATATGAACATACCCACCTATTGTAAGCTCATTTCATTTCACTCAAGGACTGAGTCGCAAGTCTTGTATGGGTAAATAAAGGGGCTTGAGGCCGCCCGCTCGACCTTAAAGGTTGCGAGGCGGGCATCGAACCTCGTAACTCGTTATGTAACGCGAAACGCAAACTGACGCGTTTATGTACCTACACGGTTAAAAACGACATTCGTGCAAACGTTTGGCGGTGTTGCTGAGCTTTTTGCGCTTTACGAATTTATTTCAGGATTTTTGCCAATTATTTGCTAAGGTAACTGATTATATGGGCAGATAATATTTGTAGATAGAATGAAGCATCACATCTGATGATTAAGATGACCTTAAATGATGGTAGAAGTATCAGACGAACACGCAGAGGATACCGAAAAAGACAAAAGCTTGAGGAGTCATGACATTAAAGATAGTGCCGAGGAGACAAAACAACGAGAAGTGGTTTATCTGAGATCTTCAATTTGAGCAACAATAACCCAATCTTGAGGAAATAGCATCCTGACATTTTAATCCATACGAGTGGCTTCGTAGTATATAAATCAACAGGCAAAGCACTACATGATGAAAAAACCGCCTCTACTCCAATTTCAAAATTGTCACGAATGACCCGAAGACCTTCAGTTAAGGCTAAGAATAAAACGAAAAAACATGTACGTTTTAAAAGTAAACATTCAAAGATTGACCAGACTTGCGCAGGAGTGGGTCCTGTAAGGCTGCGCGCGTGCCTGCAAACAAAGCGACCCCACTTCCCGCGCGTCCGACCCCGCGACACCCCGTCACAAATAATAAGCAAATACACTTTGTTCCCTCACATGCTTTATTTTTTATTTTAACAGTTGCTTATATGTAACGAGAAGAACGTTTCTTTGGTCACGGACGAGGAGTTTTGGAGAATAGATTTAGGAACGGTCGGACAAAATGATTTTGCAAAGATTTGTAATGGAGACGTTGAATCGGTGCATTACAGTTGCTAAACATAGCTTGTTGCATTAGCTAAGTAGCTATGTTGAAGGCAGTTGAAGAAGAGTCCTTGATTCAAACTTACAAAATTATTTATGTATGGATGGACTTTCGCAAATGTACACCTACGTAGGTAATAAGAAGAAAAGGTTAGGTATCTACTAGGATTTTACAGGTCCAAGAATTTGGACTTGCTTATAACCTCAAAAATAAAGCAACCCCATTTTGGTAGCGTGCGCAACAAAAACTGACGAGAAGTCTTCATTCTTGTAATGGTCTAGCTAGACAAAAAGTTTACTTCCTAAGCCATAACCATAGTTTAGCCCTGAAATAAATTTCGGTTTGAGTGCTTGCACTTGTGTGTGCTTAAAATGACACAAAATATCAGTCAGCATAATTTAGAATGAAGCAAAAAACTTCAAAATTATATTTTTATGGAAAAAGTAATGAATGAGGATCCCAAAGATTCAAAGAAAAAATTGAGTCACATCTGATAACGAATCCGAATTCAAACAAAACGATCATAAGGCTGTAACTGGCACCTAACAATGATTTACCTACTTACTATTAAAACCAAAAACGACGCGGGTGCAGGATCCAGGGTAAACCTGGGTGAACTTTTGAACGCGTAGGACAAAAATCCCCGAATGAAACATAGCTGGCGAAATGTGGGAGTATCTACTATTGGGTACACCTCTTACTAACCTTTAGAAAAATACAGGCGTGTTATGTTCCTAAAGTAATAATCATCTGCAAAACAACAAATCAGCACACACATGTCGCGGAAGCTTTAAAACCGCTTCAAATCCCTCGTCTGTGCAGACCTTAAAATTGATGAATTAAAATAATGTCCATTGTTGTTGTATGTCCGGGCTGCAACGTGGCGGGGACTCAAATTGGTGGGTTGTATAGTGCCGAAGTTTGGGAGAAGGAATGTTTCGGCAGGTGTGCGGTTCGTAGACAGGTAAGGTTTAGTGTAGATGTGAGTGATCGATGTGTTTTAAGACATATTAGACAAGAAATGTTACCAGTCAGAAACCCAAAAGTAATCAGAGATAAATAATCTTGAAAAAATAATTGGATTTGCAATTTAGTATTCATAACAGCTAGGTCAAATTAGCAGCCACTGTTAAAGCAATATAACGCATTCATCGATCGAAACTGAGATTTCTTGGCGAGATTTCAAATCGAGAAAAATCAGTGTGGAAGATAGAAATACTTATAATCCTGACAAAATATCAAGGAAAGAAGGAAAGATATATCCAGGTTGATAGAACGGCGAGGCTCAGTCCTAATACAAAACAGTAAACGTTCAAAGAATAAGTACAAATGCCACACAACAGTGGTGATTCGACGAATGTCCACACTATTTCTTACCGAGTATAAATCGGGAACCACATGTCATTTCCTTTACGGCCCCATGCAGGCGGGGGTGCACGCAGCGATTTCAATAAAAACTATGTTGATTCGCTACGAAGGGTTATGTTGCGAAATACATTATGTATAGCAACAGCTTTGTCATAAGCTTGGTTCCTATAACTGAAGCGGTAGACATTTCCTGACTAGGTTTGGAGACGCAGGCAGAAAAAAATTCTCTAAAACAAATACCTACTTTTCGCATAAAGCATATGTCATTAGGCATGGATTGTTTCCGGGATGGCAATGGTAATGCATCTGTGATGCCTTCAGTTTTGTTTTTTTGCTGGTATCTAGAATGCAATTATTCATAAGTCACCACGCTTAGGTACGTAAGGCTACACATGCCTGTCTCATTGTCGGCGAATAGCGGGAAGCAAGTTCCCAAAGCTGGGACCCAAAGGTAGCAACTAAAACGTGTTGCTAGTTTGAGAGAATTCTTGCCGGTGTGCGGCAGTGTGAATTGTCAGCGATCAACTACTTGATATATCTTTCTTTTACTGTCATGGTTCCTACAATCTTTTGTACGTTTTAGAGCGAAAAGAGACGGATAGCTTATCGATGTCGTTACCCTCGATGTCGTGACAGTGGAACAGGTGCCTCATTGGCTGGTTTGCCAAATCCATCTAAAATGTATCCTTGTGAGTCTAGTCGAAACAAGCTCGATTAGATCTAGGTGCCACTTTACATACAAAATAGAGATGCGGTAATATCAAGGAACAACTTTATATCGATTTGACAGAGGATCAACGTGCGGTGCATTCGTATTGTTTAATCCTGCATTCAAAATTCGAATGTTCTAACTGACAGTATTTAAATATAAAAGGCATAAATGTACTCTATTCTACGAAAAGCATATCTTGCACTGAAAATCGGAAAAGACAAAAATGGATTTATGATTAATTTCTTGCAATTTGTGTTGTTTTCTGCTAACATTTCTGTTAACCCCTCCAACTAAGCTAAATATGCCTGCGACAAGCTGGGGTCACGTGAATCATACAAGTATTTCTTCCACATTCAATATTATTGAAACAAAACAATATCGAATGTATTTCCAAGTAGATTGTATAGCGTGAACAAAGTGATTGGCAGTGAATGAGTGGTATTATCTGTTATTGATGTTGGTGAGTTATGTGTTTGCGACGACGCCCCGACCGTCGCCTGCGCAGCCGTGCAGTCTCACTTGGTCATCACTCGTGACGAGAATACGCTGTGTCTAGAACATGTTAGGCAAAAAGGCCTTGAATTAACCGTAAAATCGAGAATTTGAATTTAGAACGGCGGTTTCCAATTTTTTTTCTAGGCGAACTGAGTTTCTTAAAAAGGTGAAGTTCTGTCTAAGTTAGACCATTGGTCTTTAAGTAAATTCTTCTTTTTCTAGAATCAGCACGAGTGTGAATTTCTCTTTTTGTGAAGCACCTGGGTAGGTAGGCAGAGTTAGGTACGTAGAGGTCGCTTAATGAGATCTTTTTGAAGAGACTCCAATTTTATAATATAACTTTTTCCAGCAAAATAGGTTGCACGCCAAAAATTATTCAAAATTATTTTTTGAAAATAAATCTGTCCAGGGGCTTTTTGTTCTAAAGAATTATTAAACAGAAAACTGAGACAAAGTTAGAACAATTGCCATTATTTTCAGAGGTACCTACACTGCAAGAGGTTTGGCTTGAGGAAGGATGTGAAATGCCCCTCTATAGGCCAGTTAGGTACGGCTTTTAAATTCAAAAATTACGTGAACATTTTTGAATTTCATACGCGTTCGCCTAACAGGAAACTGCCAACTGTGAGCACCATTAATAATGCTGTTGACTGGTAATGTGGCGGTAGGAACCGGCTGGTTCAGAGATAACTACCGAGGAGATAGTACGTAGACAGGTAAGTACATACTTGGTGAACCATAATTATGCAATGAT
This sequence comes from Standfussiana lucernea, assembly GCA_964057025.1. Taxonomy (NCBI): domain Eukaryota; kingdom Metazoa; phylum Arthropoda; class Insecta; order Lepidoptera; family Noctuidae; genus Standfussiana; species Standfussiana lucernea. The sequence continues at coordinate 6,321,941 of OZ059788.1, read as the reverse complement.
ATACCAAATAGTGTTCAGATATTCTACCAAGAGTCCGCCCTATGCTGATGAAACAGACGTCGAAGTGGAACGCACATGCGGCGAACAGGACACGGCGCATGCGCGAACATTAGCATGCAAGCGCACGCGCACGCCGGAAGCCGCGCGCGGGAACGGTCGCGCACTTACATCCAAGATGGCCGCGCACTTACGATGAATCGATAATTAATCGATAACCGATTTCATATTTCATATCCATCGCACCTTATTAACAGCATGTGATGTAACCAGGACTTAGCAGGAAGGCGATGCCACGATCAGAATGCGTACCACGCGAGATCCTTGAGACGACCAAATCGATCCCACAAAAATGATCAGTGGAATCATTAAACTGTTTTGTTTTATGGGAGGTCGTTTGAAGTACATGTGTACGTTTTTATTGTTTGATTGTTGGTTCTTAAGGTGTTCGGTATCTGATCCTTCAGGTACGTATACGGACGAATAACGACCGATAAAGTGGGCAGGCGGGAAGTTGGACTTCTTGGAGAAGAACCACAGATATATATCTGTGAGAAGAACCTATAAAATGCGTAGGTTCCGTGCGTCATTAGACGGAAACGTTTAGATTATGCTGAAACTAAAACTGTTCAGTAAGCTATAATTCAGGGTTACATATTCAAACTTTTTAAAGAAATTAGTGAAAAAGTTTTAAACTTATCTCTGTAACTCATCTGCTAAAGTTGGTACTATGTAGGCGAAAAGGCGCCTGCCAGTGCCTCATGGAAGTGATGGATTTTATATTCAGGGTTCGAACCGCCTCATCAAAATCCTATAGTTTTGGTGTCCTATAAAGAGAAACAACATGTGTTTATTAGAAAGTAACACTCGTTCTGGGTTATACTTCCCAAAAATTCAAAAATCAATAAATAGATTTTACATGATCCTTGTCTAGATAATTATACAGCACCTGAATAAAAACACATAGTGTTTCTAAAATAATGTGATCAAAAAACTTCCATTACTAACTACGAATTTAAAAAGAATCACGAAATTATCATACTACCTAATCTTACAAAAGCATTGTTCGAAGATTTATTAGATAAGTTAGTGCAATATATTTCAAACAATGTCTCGTTTGACAAAGTGCAGTGTCTAATTGTACTGACAGCATAAAAATTTATATTCAGCAGACTGATGTTTACGACATCACTTTATTGGTATGTATTGTCTGTTGTTAGATTGCAATGGCTTTAATTGTTGCTTAGGGAGTCACCACACTTATGGACGGATCCGGACCCGTGCTTCACTAGATGAAGCACGGGGACTTAGTGTGGGGACTTAGGGTCCCGTACTCCAATTGATGACGTTATTGTACAGTGATGCAGTAAATTGTTTGCCTATCTAAAAATATTGGCAGAACGTACATTCCAGCCTGCCTCTATTGTTCTATGATCGTATTGCAGAAGGATGGCAATAGATTTTGTCAGAGAATATAAATTTTCAAACTGTGAAGGTCTGGGAATTATACAAACCATATTTTGAAAAAAAAAATTGGTGGATGGTCTGTATTCAACGAGAGGCATCGTAAAAATAACGCCGTAGAAATATAAATATAGTTGGAAATCCAAACACAATAAAGAATCCAAAAAACCATATTATGTTATCCTAAATAAATTGCTAACAGTGATATTGCAAAATACCGATTCTTTAGACTTACCGCCAACTATATATAAGTATCATTTTATTTTAGATTCGCAAATGCAATTAATTAATAATGAACCTTTGGTCCATTTAAAAAAAATGCGTTAAAATAAATCTTATTGTCTATAACAATATTAAATTATGTATTTTTCTTAATTACTTGACTGTACTAATCATCAGGTGGAGCATGGATCCCTAAGTCCCCGTGTTTCATCCAAGTGGAGAACCTAGGTGAAGCACGGGTACGCACCGGACCCGGACGCGGATAGGCTTAAGCCAGTCGGAAAGGGCTCTAAATCGACGCGGTTTCAAACGAATGAAGTTATTTTTGCATTGTTTTAAAGCTCTTTTCGCGTCGATGATCAGACAACTGTGGTCACTCCTTAAAAGTTTGGGTATATAAGTGCGTACGTTAAATCTTTATAAGCCTGCTCCTACTTTTACAGGTTCATTGTCGGACCTATGGGGTGTCTTCTAGTGTGGTGTTTACTAAGTTGGTCCGTGGATGGGTGACCACTCATTACATACCGGGTTTCCTCCGTGCTTCGGAAAGCACGTTAAGCCGTTGGTCCCGGCTGTCATTTGTAGATCTTTGACAGTCGTTACAGGTAGTCAGTGACCCGAAAATCTGACAACCAGTCTTACCAAGTGGTATCGTATTACCCAGTACCTACTAGCTGGAGTAGCTGGGTTACGGAAGTCAGATAGGCAGTCGTTCCACATAAAATACTGCTCATCAGCTGCATCCGGTTAGACTGGAAGCCGACCACAACATAGTCGGGAAAAGGCTCGGTAGATGATGACCATATTTAAGTTCCTACGAGGTAGGACGCGGATCATATAGCGCATGCCTGGTATTACATATATTGTAGAAATAAAAAGAACGGCAACGTATTTTGAAAGGACCAATCCAATATATTCATATTTACATACAACAATCTGCGCTGTACGGTCTACCCTTTGCCATCTAACCTAAAATTGTGATTTTCTGTTCCATCATCCCAAATGTCTAATTCCGGATCATGAACATTGACAACTTCGAAATTCAAAATAGAAACAGCGTCGATGAAAGTGTCTTTGGTTCTTTTTGGACAGTGTCATAGTCGAGCGCGCATAGTTTTTTACAGCTACCCTCCGTAACTCCGCAACGCTCCGGTGCGTCCGCTCCCGTAGCACTGTAGTCACGACAACCGCAACGCTGTCATCTCCAAAACATTGATTTTGTATGACTTTTATTGGGACATCAAAAGGTTCTGAAGTTTTTGTTCTTGTTACTTTTTGTTGTTGTTAAATGTAGGCCGAGAGTAGGTACCTACTTACTGATCTATCTCACACTGTTTAAATTTACTCAGATAAGTAGGTACGTAAGTGCAGGCTTCTTCTTTGTAGGTATACTTCTGGCTTACCTCTTCTGTTGTAATGAGTAGGTCCCCAATGCCCTCTTCAGTCCCAGCATGTGCTAACATCAAACATCAGTATGCTCAGCTCTGGTGCAGGTTGAGTCCGAAAATTTGAAGTACTTAAGTAATTATTTAAATTCAGGGAATCATTTGCAGAACACACCTATAAACAACAATGTGAATGAAAAAGAGGATAGGTAAGGTGTCTTTTTCGGCAATTACCATAATATTAAACTTATTAACTAATTTGTTCCCGATTCAATAGAGATTTGGAGACTGTAGCATCTTCATTTCAGTTTATGAATGTTGACTTAACTACCTAGGTACATAACTCTGACCAATATAGTATTAATATCAATCAAAATGATATGTTTTACGACAGTCCCAAATGGAATCTTCCCCCCTGTCAACTCTGCGATTAAATTCAAATAAACAATTTTGATATCGATCCACAAGTACCTAACATACTTACATAGAACGGTAGGCACTTGATTTCTGTTCAAAACACACTTCTGGAAGATACTTCATAATAGTAATGATAGTATTGGTCATCAAACTGTCACTATCAGATAAACCTCCGTGCGCGAGTGACGTAGCGGTCGTGACGTAGCAGGGGGGGGGGGGGAGAGGGCGCGAGGACGCTGACCCGCGGCCGCTTGCGCAGCCATCGTCGCCGCCGCCGGTATCCTGGCCAAGGCGTTATTTATTCCGTCTTCTACTGACAAATTACGCATTTCGCGCTTTTTTACGCGAAAATTGGGCACCAATTTATACAATGTTATTGATTTTTTCAGTAAGTTAATAATTTACTCCTTTGCGCTTTGTAACCGACTTAAATTGTTATTAAAATTATTAATAGTAAAAAAAAATGTTAGAGATTTTTAATAAACCTTGTAAAAGGAAAATAATTCACAAGCGGAACAGTTGCATAGTTATAGGCTATACAGAGGTAATAACTTCAAATGTTATTCGTGAATTGAACTCAGTATAACTACATTTATGTCAATTAGGTTAGAGCCCAGTTTGTTTTTGATAACACCACTGTTAAGTAAGTTGAATGAATTCTAAAAATAGATAGGTAAATAACCTTACCTACCCTATCGAATGGAGTTAGATATTGATGTTCCTCGCATGTTTATGTCTTCCATTTGCATTACACAGCTTCATCAAGATGTGTTATGGTGAGAGAAGTTTACGAGTCTTGATAGTGAACTAAACTATACATCGAACACGTGGCTAGGAAAAGGCCCTGTCGACGTAATTTCACTTCCACCAATGGATGTATTAATAGCAAAGCGATATGTGATATTATCTACTCCTAATGGATTTGACCACAGTTAGCGCAGGTACTGCATACAGCATAAATGAACTTGAACGATCCATGACCAAAGTAAGTAACAGAATCTGTTTTCTAACTCCAATTTCGATAGCTAGAGCAATTGAATGAACGTGCCACACTGGTGGAGAACGCCTTACTTGAAAAGACACGTGGCTGGGAAGGCTGTCCTCCTCTATAAGGAATGTATGAATCTAATAGAAGACGCGTGTCGGTCTGACGAAACTTTGGACTGACATAATCACTTCCTCAGTGCACCGAACACATGGTGTGATAGGTACCTACATAATAGTAACGTATCTTCCTAAATATATATAGGTATGTAGGTAAGCTCTTTTTTACTAAAATTTCTTCTGAAACTAAGTTTTCTACTACTGTATTATCGAACTTGACCGGCCCATTAAGTCAGAATTAGATATAATCAAAGAAATTTATTTGTGAAGCGGCTGCCGGCTGTGCCGTATGACAAGACGTGGAGCGTTAATAGGAAGTTCATAAAATTTCCGGTGCCGCGTCGTAGATGATATCATTACGTTGGAATTGGGAGGGTCACAGGCTCACAGCTATGTTGACGAGGAACAAGGACGACTGAAATAGATCTGTATCTGAATGAATTGTTCGCGTGTTTTCATATTGGGCTTAAAGTCCTTTGCCGCGACGCACGATGACGCTCTGTTTGGCATATAGATTCTGGCAAATCCAAAATCCCAATTTGTTTTGTATCATCGAACACGTGGAGGTATTGATGATGTTGCTGATGTCAACTACACATCAGGTCACTTAGATCACTACGGCACTAAAGGTGTTGTAAGTATGTCAATTTGATGTGTGATTAACTGTACAAAGAAAAAGGCTGAGACTAGCCCCATGAACTAACCAGAAGTACAGATCTTGTCAGGAGAAGGATGTACGTTAAGTTTAAATTCATGTTCAACCGCTACTGTGCTCCGTACGATTGCTAAACGCCGGTAGATCTAGCTAGCTGCAATAAGTATTAATTAATTTTACGACAGGAGCTACTAATAATACAGAACGAGTCTAGCAAGATAGGCCGACAGGTACACTATCAATCGAATGTGTGAGAAAAAATATTGAATAACCATAAACACCCAATCGTTACAGTTTTTATCACGAATGACGCTCAAACGGCGGCTCAAATCAAATTATATCAAACGACTTGCATGTCATCAAGTTACTACTATTAATTATTCATCACTAATTAGCAGTTTTGTATGAGAGCTAGTCGGCAGATCAGAGCGGCTCGTTCATGCCGGAAACAGGAAGAGGGCAATCAACATTCCTAAAAATATCACACATTTGGTGTTCATCCGGCGAGCGAGCGCTGCGCCGGCGTCGCTACGACTTTAGAACTCAATGTGGACTAATTTAATACTTACCTGTCACTAACATTACAAATAACACACCAAACTAAGTGGTTTACTTTTGCTTCTCAGAAGGCAAACATGTCTACTAAGGTGATTTTCGATCGAAATAACAGCAAAAAGTTGCATCCTCTCAACAACTCCGTTGATTTCAGGAATAGATTTAGGTAGGTACGCAAGTCTCTTCTATAATTTGACCAAAGCTTACAAGAAAACTTGCAAGCTTTGCTAACTTGCTTGCTTTAGCTTATTGTTGATTTTATCCTTTTAGAGTATCTACATTATCTGACCAATGCGACTTATCTAGTATCCATGGTTCATTTTACCCCATAGTTCCTATAATTTCAAGAATTCTTGTAAATAAATAATCAACGCAGCATATCAACTGCCACCTAAACCTAATGTGTACATACTTAGGTAGCTTATCGTTACATTACAATGTGTAATAGCTGTAACCGATAATATCGACCTTCCTATCGAAAAAAAGCGTTCAATATTTATCATAATGTCATCGTCATAATTATTATTGTTCGGTGGCCACGACTAATATTACAATTCCCAACTTGTCCGAGTCTAGTACTCGCCGGCACATAATTAGATAATTTCTATTATTTATATGCGAAGTGCCGCGTGTGATGCGCATCGAAACGACTAAGCTTCCTCTGCCGTCGGTGTTGTACGAAGAAATCCGTCGAGCGGTTCTAACTAAAGAGGATGTACGCCTCGCCAGCAATGATTTCATTTACAAAAAGTTCCTGTCGTGAGCGCTGCTCAGTGCTGGCTTTTCCTGCGAGCGAAGAGCCACGTAAAGCGCTTTTCATTTCCTCTATGGTAATATTATTAAACGTGTCAGCGTACTAATGAGATACGGGATCGAGTCACGATTTACCAATAGCTGAACACGCATTGATTGTTAAAAGTTGAATGAATGGCGTTATTCATTTATTAGAGGATGTCAAATTCTTGTGTGGGAGGTAAATCACGTGCGACAGGGAAACGCCTACTATTGTATTCTTAATGAATTTATGTTATTATAAGAATGATTGACTATGAGGTGACATAGGTACATTGATTTTTACTCTCAGATTAACCTATGTTACAAAACTAACGTTGGTACTACCTACTCAATTTTAATGAATATTTAAGAGCGTTTACGTCTATCGCGCGAAGTCAAGTTTAGGTAATTCAATGCATTTTTTACGCACACAAAAGCGCGCGTGCCTGTGTGCATAGCGCTGGCGCGTTCTCTTGCGCTATAGTCAAACTAACCCACTATGATCCGTTCGAGTGCAATTGTTGTAGTAAAATTTAATTTGAATTTGAATTTGAACGTACATGGATTACTAAAGTACGAGTGCATAAAATAAGTATTCAATAATATATTGCAAGTATAGCTATAGTTATGATTAATATTAAAGTCGTTTTTTAGATATTCAAACATGAATTTGTTGATCTAAACTTTAGAAAGAAACCGAACTTCGTTAATTATTATTGATTTGTGACTGATTAATAAATATTTCTTATTCTATTCAAATAAATCACTTTATACTGATTTACTTACGTTTATTTTATATTATATTTTAACCTGACGCGATGTTCCTCTTAGTGACACCTCTTATGAGGGAAATACAATAGGTTGGCGTTAACTTTAAAAACAATTTATGTTCTTATTTACAAAAAAATAAGTAAAATATTTAATAAATAAAATTCGTAGGTAAAAAAATAGGGTAGATATTGGTTGTCACTACAAAATATTGTCAGTCATCAAAAATAATAATAAAAAAATTTAATCATCAAAGTACCAAGATTTTTTAATCACACTATAAACGTCCGCTATCCTTCCAAGTACGACTAAGGTCAACTCGGGTCAGGCAGAGCGCCGAGCGACATGTCCTCTCTCTAGAAAGCCTCGCGGCGGACTGATTTGAAATTGCTCGCGCGCAGTGATTTATAGTAGTTTTCAAATATTTATAGAAAAATAATCTCTGTAAATTATTTGAAAATTTAAATTGGATGTTTTAAAGCATATGTTCTTCTATTATATTATGCTATTATTATATTAAATCAAGTAAGATATATCGGTGAAAAAAACCATTTTAATTCCTTAATATTTCACATTGTTTGAACTTTAATTTCTTATATAAAGAAACCTAAATCAAAAAATTTTCTTCTCCAACTATATTCCTTAGGATCTTAGCAATAGGTAAAAAAAAAATCTAATTAGGTTTGCCAGTGGTTTCTTAAATTATTAGAGCGTCGAAACTGACGCTGAAAGGGAAATTAAGAAAACCTCTGTTGAGTTATCTTGATAGAATTTACCAATACTCTATTAATTGAAATATTTTTCTCTCCAACTATTGAGACAACAAAATTTCCTAAAGTTATTAGTAATTATCATTTTTGTAAAATAAAGGGTTGATGGTATTAAAGGGTTTGAAAAGTACTGTTTTGGAGTCAAACAGCGCATGGACGGCGTAAACGCTCTTAATGAGATTTAATGTTCTCATAAATTTAATGCAATGCCTATTAGGATTTCAACCATTGACAGCCAAACTAGTAGCCCTAGGTCTCACATCAAAGGAGGAAGGCACTTAATGCATATGGCCCCACGCTACAAAAGATGTGAAGTACTTCCACAACCACCTACCTACTGTAGTAATTCATGCAAAAGCATAATGAATAGATCTTGCAACTAAGATGACTTGTATCCTACACGAATACACGAGTAATCTCATATGAATATGGAAATTGATAATGTGGGTAGTACATAAGAGCTGCATTAATGACATGGAATGCCATCTAGCGGACCAAAGAGTTATTAAACTGCTAAGTTCAGTAAAAATCCTTTGGTAGATAATATTCAAAAAAATTGCAGCCGTTACTGTTGTTGTTGTATTATAATTTCGAAATACTAATTATTATTGTTTCGAATCACTAAACAATACGAGTTAAATTCTTACAACAAAATTAAAATTAATTCACACGTAGCGACATCTATTTAAGTAGTTTCAAACTATGTGCAAAGCCAGTCGTAATCACATAACCTCAATATCCTTCTTAATCAGATAGATGGCGCGTAGGTAAGGTTTTTATTCTATGAAACATCTAGCACTTTGCAGAAAAGCAGCCTGTAGTTGTAACATTTATTAGAACTGTAATATCCCATATGGACAGAGAGCATTGTATGATATTTTTGCCCCTCATTTTACGGATTGGTGGTGGTACATCGGATATGTAACAGACATCTCGTGTTCCAATAAAGTAGGCGTGGGTTTGTTTCATTAGAGTTTTTTACTCGCTAGATGGCGCTCGTAATACGATATCACGTGCCGTTTTGCACGAGGATAAGCAGCATTTTAGGTTGATAGTTGTTTTTACACGCTATTATACAAAATCTTGTTCTTCTAACCTAACAGACAGATGTGTTGATGGGGAGTTTGTTCCGTCACTTCTTCCCAGCTAAAACAATACGGAGTGGCGAAGGGCGGGCGTTTTGGGAGACTGATTCTTGTAAGCTTTGACGTTCGAAAGGTGCTGATTACCAACCTAATTTGAATAACTGACTTTTGATTTTTATTTTATGTTTGGAATTTGAAATATGAGGAATAATAATAATATTCGGGTTCGGGGGTTTCCAAGGATGAATAACCTCCGAAAGAAACACATTTTATAGGCGTACCTTACTAATGTATTTAAAACTTAAAAACTATAATACTCATAAATAGTACATTACATTTTATTCCTGTACTTTTGAATTATCATAATTTGATTATGTTCGTGATAAACCAAAATAATTAGTGCCTACTACACACATAGATCGTAAAAGTGTATTTACTTATTCACACAAAACCTTTTTCTTTTCTAAATTCATAATATTTCTTAAACAAAATATTATTTCTACTCTATATGTGCCTTAAAACAAAGTAAGACTTTCAGATTCGTATATTTAAAGTGGTAAGGTGTAGGTATTTTAAAATGAAGTAGAAATAGAACAAATTAGTAAAATATTGCTGCGTAACTAAATACTAATAGAAAATACGTCTTATAAAAAAAATATTATAAAAGCTTATAGGTGTAAGTAACTTAGAGATATTTTTAAATTGACTTTTTTTTTTCACTATTGCGGCTTACACTCATGTAATTGTAGTAGTTTTTTAAAGGAATGCATACTATTTTGTTATTTATCAAAGATTTTCCACTACAACGGAATACGTGTAAGCCTGTAATTATTAAGGGACCGATTTACAAACCAAATCGTAAGGTCACTTGTGATTTAGAACTAAACGAGACAAAGTGTCAAGTCAAAGATCATAACAAAAACAACAGGTAGATTAACAGGTAGGTTGTAGAGGAAATGCATTAAAAGTATGTTTGACTAGTAAATGCTTTGTTTGTGAGGTGTACTATTAGACGTAGAACAATCGGACTCGCGACTTGGTTATCAGCAGATCTCCATCGAAGAACTTGGTTTCAATGACGACGTTTCCGCTGAAAAAAAGAAGGATACGATTTTATTGATTTAGGAAACATATGCACGTATGGCTGGGACAAGAATTAACAGTTCAATTATTTCACGAGCTCGCAGCAATCATTGCAGTTCGAATCTTATGTCAATGACATAAAATACGACTTGAGTTGATTTCACAGATAGCCTGAGATTTTGCAGCAGATTAGCGATAAAACTGTTTGGTAAGACTTTAGAAAATAATACCAGTAGAAGCCAGTCGAGGTAGTTGTTTATTTTTTTGATAGGGCATCTCGCAGTTCAACCTAGGGTTGGCTTCTGCTTAACCGGACAATCCTGTGGGTGCCTTGAAATAAATTAAGGCCTCCAGCCAGGGCAAAACTTATATACTAAGCGACAACTCACTAAGGGCACCCCCTGTGGGGTACGAACCTCGGCTTAGGGCGTCGCTGGGGGAGGGCAGCAAAGGGACAAGCTGGATCTGAGTGGAGGTATTTGTTGACGTTAGTAGCCTTTTATAAAAAAGACTATTAACGTAAACTGCTTTTTACATACCTACTACTTCTTCATACTTAGTATGAAATCTTCTTACTTACTTGAGGACATTAGCAGGCATCATCTGAGATTCAGGAGCAGATTCAATAACGGATTGCCAAGTGTTTGTCGAGTTGGGGATCACATAGCCGAATTCAAAGAACCACTCCTCCAAACAACGCCCTTTGAAAAGGACTTTCTGAAAATTCCAAGAATTTTATGAGGCCAAGTTAATCGGATTACTCCCGTCTTAATAATTTCTGGATTTTATTTTGGAAGCAGTCTACATATACCAAAACTATATTACCAAAATCTTTTTTTTTATGGCTCATTTTTTTGGCAAAAAAACATACGTGCGGCGGCCTTGCGGCGACCGCATTCTCTTGCATGTCTGAATTCTATTTTGTGGGCAGCAAGATTCAAATATCTTTCTTGAACACATTCGCGGCCATAACGCGGCAAAAAATGGGGAGTGGAATTTGCGGATAGTGTGGTGCGGGGCGTGAAGGAATTCTCGTCAAAATAAACGCGCCATAATAATTAATATGATTTTTATAGTTTTGATTTGTCTGCAACAGCGTAAACCGCTTTCTCCAGGCTGGCCTGTTATTTATTGAACTATTTAAAACCAGAAACCTATTAATCAGGTTAGCTTAACTGGTTTTCATTTCTTTGATTAACCATTATATGAGTTAACCCTTAAAATATTATGAGTGAACCATTTAAGTATTGCTGATTAACCAGAATGAAAGAGACAAAGCACCGAGCGCGGGCTAACTCTGCCATTTTCTTGCATACTTTAATGTAAAAAAAATTTACTCTGTGCCTGAACCAGTTATGATAGACTGATTAACCCTATAATGCAGGTTAACTTTTACTCTATGGTTTTTCACCTAACCCTAAAAAATTACCTGATTAAAACCCCTATACAGATAACCTTTTCGGTCCCAGTTTAAAACAAGTAGATAAGATGCAAAAACAAACTAGTCATATTTATGTACCTGTTCCAAGCGGAATCGCTCCAAAATTTCAACAGAGCTGAAGTTCATTTCTCGTGACACAACTCGACACTTCAGGATGCGCTTGGGTACGCGAGCCTCGTGCTCCACATCAGGGCTGGATATGTCTTGATTGTTCTGCCATAGGATCTTGCCTGGAAAGTTAATGATTGGCAGTTAGGAACGTAGGTAAAAACCTCTACATTTTCTTAGATCAACTAAGATACTTGGAAAACTATATACTAAGGTCAATGTGGCAGGCTCAGAAAGAGATGAAGAGATGTGCTGAAGTGTATTATAAAGGATTGGCCTACACTCACATTCGATCGAAAAAAGTGGAAGGAGAGAAGGGAGGCCTTAGGCCTGCAGTAGTGAGATACAGGCTAACAACTACTGCCTGTTCAACTTTAATATCTAATAGACATATGGATATAATACTCTATAATATGTACACCATTTAAATTAACAGATATAAATCAAACACATTATTTTATGGATAAGATTAAACTAACCCGAATCAGCATCTCGCAAATTCATCCAGTTACTGTTGAAGTGCTTGTTAAGGATTATAGAATACTGTGAATACAAAAAAATCTAAAGAATTATTTCATTTATGTTTATGCCAGTATAAATAGAATTAAAAATCAATTAAAAAAGAAGCAAGGTCTTCAGTAAAATGTGTAAAATCCCAGTCAGTTTCATGATATTATAATTTAATGATAGTTTAGGGTACCATTAAAAATGGACAACAATAGGCACATTTAGAGAACTTGGCATTTCTATATTACTTTTAGTTTAAGTTTTGCTTGTTTAGAAAAGTAATATGAAACAGCTGGCCAGATTAAACCAAATCAATAACAAAAAGCAAAGGTCATCAACGACTTACGAATACTAAGTTGCCTAAAATAAACATATTATATAAAAATGTGGCCTTAACACGCAAGGTATTGACCCAAAGTTCATAAAAAAGGATACACTTGAAAGCCTTTTAAAATTTTCTGCACACGTATTTCTGGGCCTTCTTCAGCCGTCAAAACCTCCGTCATTGTGTCAGTTGTTCCTAACTACTTGATTTTATGAGAAAGTACGTAATTTGTACAATCTCTAATTTTTTATTTTTGCACAACAAACATTAAATAAGTCACAACATTGAACACAAAATGATGACAGAAAGAAATAGTTTTTTTTTTTAATTTACAGAAGCTGCGAAGGCAAAATGAAATAGTAATGCAGGCAGAGACAATACAATGGAGGTATACCTAAGAGGTGTACCGAATATCAAAAATAACTGTTCCGGAGTAAAAAGAACCTTTGGACAAACCCACAATAACATTTCAAGAACTTAATAATTCCATGCTTTTTGTATTGATTATTATTTTTTTGTTATCTGTAATCGTGGCCATAGAGCAAGTAGAGATTGTACATTCCATTTTAATGTTATGAATTTATTTTATCTTTGTTATCGTTTGATTAATTCAGGGGGTCTAAAATGGCCACTTTAGCAGAACATTATATGATTATAATATGAATTACGTTACAATTCGTAAAATGGTCACAAACTGATAATTCAACATATTAACTGTGTCTGTGACCAATTTTAAGAATTTTGATATGATTTATGTTATTAACCTATCATGTTTTGCTAAAGTGGTCATTTTAGGTCTCCAGCTATTAGTAAGAAGTTCTGCTAAAACCCACTTGGGTTAACTTTTGAATCCTATAACAGTTGGGGCAAATTTATACAAGAAAGGTGTTTTAGAAATATCAACTGTTTTGTAATTTTGCGTATAACGTAGTGCAAAAATTCAAAATGGTTGACAAGATTGACAGAAAATAGAATAGAATGGAAGAGAAAAGAACAGTTGTTGGTATTTTTGTATACCTGCAGTCTATTTAAAAAAAAACAATAAAGGGGCTGGATAACTGGTGGATGTACAGTTTCAGCCAACTGCATTTATGTAACGTATCTATTAGGAGTTGTTTTGATTCGGAGAGCATTAATTTCTATGAACTCGAAAAGCGAAACTGACGAAGCTTCAAGGTAATTTTATTTGTCTTATTTTTTCTGCGTAAAAATTTTCATTGTCATTTTGTTATTACTAGATTGTCATTATTTATAAGAGTATATAACTATATTATCTGATGCGTAATAATAACAAAGGTTAGGTTAGGCATTACTTGCTATTTTTGTTCTTTGTTTTGTGTTGAAATTGCGCCGCATCGACAGGAGGAATCGTGTACAATGTTTGTGTATTTGAAGGGGGAGCGAAGCATCATCGTCAAAAAACCCTGCCCCAAATAATACTGAGGAAGAACCTACGACGAGTTTATGCTCTGGTACCAACCGTACACAAGACATTATGAAGCGCGCTGCCGCTAGACAGCTGATCGAGAGGTATTTCTACCAGCTACTGGATGGCTGCGGTAATCCCAACTGCGACAATCAGTACTGTGCATCAAGTGGAGAGGTAAATTAGATTTTATTTTGTTTTGTTTACCTTGTCATCTTGGTTGACAGATAATCAATATTTTCAGCCAGGCCTTGGAATTCCAAGGCTGATGTGAGTGATATAATACGTTATAAAGAATATTACAGACTAAGTTCATTTTAATCTAAAAGAAAAAGCCAATTTTTTTTTCATGTGGCACAAACTGCCATATGCAAAAAGAAACTTGGCTTTGACAACATCTTTTATTTCTGTGTATAATAAGTTTTTTCAGCAGTCAATTATAGACAGTTCTATAATTCATTTTCGATATTTAGGTACCTACTCTATTAGGGAGACCTGCCTTAAGCATACTGCATACTGTAGATACTGCTATTATCAGAAAAAAACTTTTTATCTGTAGGTAATAACCCATTTTTGAAGATAACGATAGAATTTTAATTGTAATTGTTTTGAAAACATGAGTGAACTTGTGATTGTTATAGCTTTTCAATAAATCTAATTAGGTGCTTATAAAATGAGTTTCTCTAAACTAAATAGATCAAAAACTATTTAAACTATTATGATACAAAAATAAAGATTAGTAGTTTAAATGGTTATGTTATTAGCTTTTACTGTCCAGTTTTAAACATAGCTTGCCATAAACACCATTTTCAGAATAAAAAAAGGTTAGTCAATAAATATATATAAAAGATAATGTGTTATCAATTCATATAAAGTAGTTATTATAAAAATACATTTTTATCCCATCAGTGATTTAAAATGGAGCAGTATTCTTGCAATCCCAGTTTATTGACAAGATACAATTTTATTCAGTGGTCCCAATCATCATCTCAATCCCAGCTACTGCTGATCATAAGATTTCGAATTTGATCTCAGGGCCAGGCAAAATGGTATAGGGTTTTTCCATCAGTAAATTCAGTATTAGCACAGAGTTTGGATTTGTATTTCGTTGATGGCAATAGGCTTGCCCCTTAACGTCGAACTTAAAGATAATTGGTAAAATATGGGTGTACTTCCCCTCTGACGCCAACAGAGAAGCATGCAGCTTGATGTTGTGTTATGCTAAGCATAATTAAAAACCATTGACATCTGTAGGCCAGGAATCTGTCACCAAATGAGGCAGCTGCAGAGGCCATTAAACTTTTCTACAAAGAAGCGCGCCTCTGTGACACACTGCCCAACAAAGTCCCTCGCACAGAGGCAAACGGCTGTGATTCTAGTGCTAGGTAAGTTAATTGATTTATCCACTATAATTGTTATTGACTATTTGTGTCCCACTGCATGGCAAAGATGTCCCTTCCTTCCTTTCACTTATCCCTATCCAGGAATTAGGTTTCTTCCACCATTTCCTGATGAAAAATAAAATAAAATCTGGGCTTTTGGGCATTTTTATTTCCTCTATGTTAAATTGTTTACAGAGAAATAATAACTTGTAAAAGGCTTTATAAGGTCTATCTGAAAACAGATTCTTACATAAGCTTGATGTTACTACATTAAAAACTTGAACTAGGCTGAATTCTGAATGACAAAATTTTTAACAACCTATTTGGTTTGCACTAGAAACTGAGCTATTTGTAAGGGTCATAAGGTTTCTATTCCTTCAGCATAGTAATATTAAAGTTTCATACTAATAATGCAGTTGTAAGGATGGCATATGGCTAAATTTATGAATACCCTTAGATGTAGAAGATCTAAATATTATTATTATGAACTCCTTTGTCAGTAAGGCTAATTACAACACAGAATCTGTATAGCATAGTCAACAAAAAAAAAATACTAATATCGGCCGTTTTCTAGGCTGAACCTTAATAAATGCCTGAATAAAAGCACTCTATTGAATTTTATCAACGCGCGACTAAGCGTCGAGAGTTTAAAGTCGAAATGGTGCCAATGTATTTAATATTTAAGCTTCTGTTAGGCATTGGTTAGTTTTGGGAAACAGTAGCATTCATATCTTTTTTACCTGCCTGAAGTGTCCTCTTGCATACTTTTTTAACATTCCATTAACTGGAGCTTATTTGGTCCAGCACAACATGTAACACTTCAAGTGCAAAAGACAAAGAGGACAACAAGAGCAAGGAGGCCGCCACCACCACAACGACGTTAGTGAGGGAGAGCACCTCCAGAGAGGAGGAACCACAAACTAGTCATAATGTATCTCACCAAGAGGAATCCAAAACTCGTAGTCATAACAGTAAGTCTGCTTATAAGAGTTGTGACAGAGAGTAGACCGATTTGTCTGTTCATAAACACCCACTCGCAATGACTTCAGTTTATCCGTGGTCATGGGGCTTGCAATAGCGCCGAAATATCGGGAACTCAAAACATATAATAAATAGTAAACATATTAAATATCCCGTTTTCAGCAGTGTTACTGATAAGCCAGCTTATTCTAATTGTTTCCTTAGTTTAACCTCTTTCAGTACTCATGATGTTACAAATAATTCAATAGTGTCAATCTTAACAATATTATACCTACTCTCCATTCAGTAAGACACTGTTACAAGGGTTATGACAAATTGAGAATCAATTTAATAAATATTGTGCAATGTTTCACAAGAGATTGTAATCTATTCAAATTTTACGAAAAAGAACAACTGTTTATACTTGACCTAACTCAACCTGTTTACCTTGCTCAGCATTGAACATTTGGCTCAGCTTGAGTAAAAGGCGTAATGGCGCATCGTCTAGAACCCCTTAGCTCAACTTAACGTATCAGAATCACATACATTAGCTAAAAACGAGTGGTATTCAAAATTAAGGGGTTCCCCATAATTAATCCTTGGAAAACATAATGAGTGTTCTCTAAAAAAGCTATTTTTGTAATCACAATCACTTATTAAGTAATATGATCATTAAGTTAATTACTTTCTACCACTCATTTATAGTATCATCCCAACCAATATTATGTCAGTATTTTTTCAATATTTACATAGAACACTGCCCTAGTAAACTTCAAATGATGAGTAAAATAAAATTTAAACACAAAATGGACACAGAAAACTTTATTTGGTTGTTGAAGAAACTTGACCATTTGATAATTTCGTTACTAGATGGTGCCCCATTAACAGAAGAGCGTATGTATGAGTTGTGTGAGGAGTGTCTGCAGACTAAAGTGCGGGAGCCACTGATCAGGGCGCTGGGAGAGGCGTTTACACAACCGGCCATACTGGCCCGGTGTTTCGCCAGCAAGGGCGCCGAAAATAGTGATGAGGATGCGAAGATGAATGAAGGTGAGTTGGCTTTGGTGTTGTTACTTGATTTATTTGTATCTCTGGGAAGATGGTCAACATTCGAGTACTTCAATCGACGAAGAATCGCCTATAGAATGTCAAAAAGAAATTCATGTGTATGCAATAAATGCGAAAAAGACTTTGTTCGCCTCGTTTTGGTTCTGACGACGACAAGCTCTTTCGATTAGCTCAAGCCGATTCCTCGTCAACAAGTATGGTCACTCCTTAAAGGCTTTCAATTTTGCGATGTATGAGACTCAGGATAGGTCGGGACAAGTCGTTCCTGTAAGACTAACCTGCTGGACTTCGTCGCTATATCGCGTCGTGCTTTTTAGGGAAGCCTTAAAGCTCAAAATCGTGATCGCGATTAAGAATGATTCCTTTGTGGTTTTAGATAAGGAGTCAAAAGCAATGTGTTTATCAAGTGATCCGGACAAAGACGTGGACAGCGTAGCGGGGCCGGAGTTAGATGTGGCCTCTTGTCGCAGAGCCTTCCAGTACCTTGCCAAAGTAAGTGAAACTTATTAGAACTTTGGGTCGTAAGCGACGATATCAGCAAGCAATTGTAATTGTGTCCGGGAAAATTCCTTGCCGATTTTGAATCTGCGTCCGTAAGGACGTCCTCGTCACTCAACGTAAAATGAGTAATTGAATTTACATTCAACAGAATTTGGAGTCGCGTTTGGCGCAAACCAGAATACAACATAACTTTCGCGATTTTTGTTGAGTTATAACAGTAAAAGCTGATAGCTTCTTTGACCCAAACCCTGAAAGTTCTATACTTCTTTGAGTAGTAAACCCTGAATGAAGTTTTCAAACATAACAAAATCATCATCACATAGGTGCCATCAGAATGCTACAGTTCAGCGTTAGTGACATCTCTCAAGACGCTCGCAGACAACATGTGCATAGACCTGCGGATAACGAAGAACATGAGCGTGGAGGATGCGGTGAATTGCTTCGTGATCGCCTTCGAGGTGCCTGACCTCGGCTGCAGCGACTATCTGGAGATAGCGCTGCCGGCGCTCTGCCAGGCGGCTGAACATTTGACGCTTAAAGGTACGATTTATACATATGAACGTAGATTTGTCGCGTTTTCTTGGAAAATCTTCCCATATATTTTTTTTGTGATAAATTGAATGTGATCTTTGCAAATTTAATCTTATGTTACTGATATAGTCGTTATGCCATGGTCTACCTGTTTCGAAAAAAAATCTTTCAAAGGGAGTTAACATACTGTAACTGTAATATATATACAATGTCATTAAAATCTCCTTTGCTCGGCGTTTCTTTTTGGTTTGCGCAGAGCCCAAGGCAAACTAGAAACTTTGGAAGCCTTCGTAAAACCTGAACCTTAAAGAATTCGGTTAATTATTGCTTTATTGTCAGGTCAAGCGCGGCTGGCTCGCATCTGGGCGCAACACTGCAAGGACAGTCTGCGTCACATTCTGGAGACGCTTCAGCAGCTCATAACCCTCAGGGTTATATCCACCAACTATACGAGGCAGTTCCAAGTGCAAGACGACGAGGTCGTCACCATGGCAACCAAGTTTATGAAGGTATGTCCATTACTTGGTGTAGTGAATGTTTTGTAGGTGGCGCTATTCTAGTTAGCGTCTGCGCTTTCTCACTGGCGAAACCAATACGAAATAAATAAAGATTTTAACTAAGAGAAAAGAGAGAAATAGAAATTTGCCAGTGGAGAACACACAGGTATCAAAATCCGAATAACCAGTATTTTTTTATAACAATCAGCCTAATAAAGAACTTCCAAACCCACAGATAGTATACTACGCCAACATGCTGGCCGGTATGATGGAGTCTAACAACTTGCGCGAAGAGCCGATAGTGCTGGCGAACCAACAGGACCCGCTGGAGAATGTGCTTGGTCACCTCTACCCACCGTCATCGATAAAGGCTTCTAAACACTTGCAGCCCGACGACCCCTTAGGTAAGCATGTTTCTTTAGTATTAGAGCAGTTTCAGAATAGCTATATTTCTGCGCATATAAACTCGTATCGGCTTACGTGCGTACACGCGCGTCACATTTTGCAATTCAAAAAAATCGAACGCGCTTTTTCTGGCGAGGTCGCTCGAACCGGTGGGTTCTGTCAGTAGCAATATGTCAGTATCTCTCGTGGCTCGCGCTTGTATGAACTTATAAGCGCGTCAAACCTCGTGCGAGTTGCGCGTGTGGCAAAAGGCGTGCGCAAACGCGCCTAAACACGCTACAAAGTACGAGCTTATACGCTCCGTAAATACGCTATTCTGAAATCTTACAGTTCCATAGTTCACTGCGGGATTACGAATTTTCTGGCACAGTAACAATTATGTATATCAAATATCTCAATTGAAAATTACGAAAATTAAAATACGAATAGATAATAGAATCTGGAGGCCATGCAATTTGTACTCTACACCGTAGCCGCGTCTTGATCGTAAATGCTTTCTATAGTTCAGCATTTTTCTTTATTTATTTTGCATGTGTTCTTGTTATGTTTGCTGTATTGATTCATATTTTAACTAATTTTGCGCTTTTCATAAGAACAATAAAATAATGTGCCTCCCCTTTTCTGTCGATTTAAGAAGAAGAAGGCAGCAAAAAGAGATTGAAACAATTATATTTTATTTGTTTGTCTATATGCAACACCCGCTATGCTACATGCTTATTGCACCCAATATTAATATAAGATTATTTGTTTCAGCCATTGAATTAGATATAAATGTTTTAGATGCTAGAAAGCCATACCTGCCATTCGAGGAATTCTACAACGAACCTCTTAGTGATACTATTGAAATGGACATAGACTTCGGTAATTTTAAGACGGAAATAAGTAAAGGTACGTTTTGGTTTGTACTTTTTGGCTTTACTACAAAAACTTACACTTTCTACATAATCTTAAAGCACTAAATATGTAAAATAGGCTGTTTGACTACAGAGTACCACCTTCTGCTGTTCTTTTAAGATTTATGTTTCCGTGGCGACATCTGTGCCCCTACATGCGAACTATACTTACTTACATCCTTATAATTATCAGAGTGATCCGCGGGGTCGACATATATTTCGATAACAACCGTCGGGTCAGTCAGACACAACGTCGTCTCTTCGGAGGACTCTTCCATTTCAATGGAAGATTAGGAACTTTTTACTCTTTTTCTCATCCCTCGAACTAAAATGTAATAATTTTGTGCACATATTTTTGTTTTTGCGGCTAAGCGAACTCGTTAATCAGAAAGTCGTTCATACTATTAACATAACCACCAACATTCACATTCCAGGTAAAAAGTTTGCGTTCCTAAGGTACCCGTTCATCCTGACTGTGGCCACGAAGTCGCTGGGCCTCTACTACGAGAACCGCATCCGCATGTACTCGGAGCGGCGCGTGTCGCTGCTGCACGCCGTCGTCGGGGCCGCACCGCCCATGCCCTTCCTGAGGCTCAAAGTGCGCAGGACGAATATTATTGATGATGCACTTGTTGGGGTGAGTTTTTAATGTCGAATGTATAAACTCCTTTGGAAAAATTAATAGGGTCAATTTTCTCAAGCCATTACAAGTTTACAAATGTTAGGTTTCTAAGTCATTCAGTTATCAGTTTCTATGATACCAATTCTCAGTCTGATTTCTTACAATAAACTCAAATCATAAAAAAATGTCGTTCATTATTCAATCGCTTAGTTTGTCTTTATCGTTGAGTATTTGGGGAGAACGTACATTGAATTTATCTTAAGCTATTTCAACTCAGGATGGGGCTATCATTTAGAATTTAAATTTCATGACCTCATCGCGTTTGAAGGGACTATGTGACAATGCTGACGATGCAATACAATATTATAATAATATGTAAAACCTATGTTGGAAAGCCTATTTTTCCAATATATTATAAAATCGGTCCCAGAAATGATGTTACACTAATGTTCCAACTCTTCATCTTCAGCTGGAAATGGTAGCCATGGAGCGAGCACTAGATCTAAAGAAGCAGCTAGTGGTAGAGTTCGAAGGCGAACAAGGAGTGGACGAGGGAGGTGTCTCGAAGGAGTTCTTCCAGTTGATAGTGGAAGAGATCTTCAACGCTGATTACGGCATGTTCACGCAGCAACCTGACTCGCTCACTGTATGGTATGATGTTTTTTTTTACTTTGGTTAGTTTCGAACTGCGAATGCTGTGTGTAAGTTTTGAGTCATCAAATCATCGTCCTAATTTTCAAGTTTTGGCCCTAACAAGTAAATCGGATAAGCAAAATAAAATAATAGGCTTAAAAGGCCAATTTGTCGTATTCGCCAGACAAACGCACACGGCATCTCTTGTGTCAGTGACTCACGAAAAATAATTGAAGAAAAATAAACATTGAAGAACGTGTTAACATTAACAGTAATTTAATTCCCTTTCAACAATTTAAATTTGGTTCATTTCAATTATTCAAAATATCAAAGAGGAACTTGAAAATATTAAGGAGGGTTGTGAAACTACTATTACTGGGGAATTTGAAGATGCCACAGAGGAATGTTAAAATATAAAGGGGGAATGTGAACATTTCACCAACAAAACTAAGTCAAACCTATTTCCAACTTGCAGGTTCAACATGACATCATTCGAGACGGAAGCACAGTTTACATTAATTGGCATAGTACTCGGGCTCGCGATATACAACAACGTTATACTCGCCGTCAACTTCCCTATGGTCGTGTACAGGAAGCTAATGGGAAAGAAAGGCTCCTACGAAGACTTGGCGGATTGGAATCCTGTAAGTATTTGAGATAGGTAGGTTCGTCATGTCAATCACAGATTCATAGTTAGTTATCTATTGAATAGCCTGTCGGGTTTCGATAGTTATTTAATTTTTTCCTTCTTACGACTATCAATACAGGTTTTTCAAGAATGGGAAAGACACTATAGTTGTAAATAAGGGTCGGTTTCTATCAAAGTAAAGAAGAGTAGTCTCGAAGAACCAAATAACAGTGTGGAGTTATAGTGAGACCTTTGCCCAGGACTGCGATGACGCAAGCCGTAACCATTAAACAATAATTCAACCACTAGTATATCATCGTGAATTAAATCCAAATAACTCGTGGCACTTATTAACTATTCCCGTTTTTGTTTCCAGACGCTTTACAACGGTTTAAAAGACATGCTCGATTACACAGGTAGTGATTTAGAAGAAGTATACTACCAGACGTTCAGGATCTGTTATCAGGATGTTTTCGGAAACGCCATATTCCATGATCTCAAAGAAAATGGAGATGAAATATTTGTTACACAAGAAAATAAGAAGGTAAGGAAAATTTCTTTACACTTGTATATTGCAAGTTGCAGTTTGATATTTCCAATCCCTATGGTTATTTTCCCCTCGATACTTTAAATTCCCCTTTGATATTGTAACATTCCTCTATGATTTCCCCCGTAATGTTTTCACAATCCTCATTAATATTACCACATTCCTCTTTGATATTTCCAAATCCTCTTACATGATTTAACATTCTTCTTGATACTGTTCCAGGAATTCGTAGAAATGTATTCAGATTTCTTGTTGAACGAGTCGGTGGACACTCAGTTCAAGGCCTTCAGGCGCGGCTTCTTGATGGTCACGGATGAGAGCCCTCTGGCGTCGCTGTTCCGGCCCGAGGAGGTCGAGATGCTTGTCTGTGGTAGCAAGGTAAGTGTTGCTATTCTTGTTGACGTTTTTCTTTGTGTGATGGCTTGCGGAAGTGATATAAATGTGTATTAAGGCAATTAAGCACAACACACAATATGTTTTGACAAAAATCCGCTCGGCTTAGCTAATTCTGCCAAACACGATTAATCGATGTAAAATGCCGGAAGAAGTTTGCCGATAACCACGAGCCGAATGAAATCGTATATGTTTAGTCAATAGCTTCGGGTCGGATTTGTTGTTGAACGAATACTGCCGAACACCCGAACCGCTTATGAAAATGCGATCGTCATTTCTCGAAACCACTAAAAGCTAAGCTGATAAGTACTTCATCCCTGTTTTTATAATGATCATGCATAAGTACATTATAAGTTTCGTTTTCAATCAAGAACCCTCAACCAAATCTCGCGTGCCACTATTCCTGTGGTTATAATATCCCCTCTCCTTCCAGAACTTCGACTTCAACGAGCTAGAAAAATCAACGGAATACGACGGCGGCTACACATCAGACTCTCAAACAATAAAAGACTTCTGGAGCCTCGTTCACAGTTTGTCGCTGGACGACAAGCGGAAACTTCTGCAATTCACGACGGGATCCGATCGGGTCCCTGTAGGAGGCTTAAGTCACCTCAAACTCGTCATCGCAAGGAATGGTCCTGATTGTGATCGTCTCCCCACCGCACATACCTGCTTCAATGTCCTGCTTCTCCCCGAATACGAGACAAAGGACAAACTACAAGACAGACTGATGAAAGCAATAAGCTACTCGAAAGGATTCGGAATGCTTTAACGTATCGCGCTTAGTAATGACGTTGAACAAACGTGTATTGTTGTAAATGAGCCTCTACTGGTCTTTGTAACATTAATTAATAAAGTTTGTTTTATTTATACACAGTTTTTGTTTGTTTTCAATAGTTGGTAAAAAATATACTATTAATTGAGATTGAACTATAGTGTCGAGTAATAACTAGGGTTGCAAACTCTTATTCACGGATTATGTGGGATATGACACAAAAAAACGGGACCTGCCTGCTAAACGGTACAGAAGCGAGAGAAAAACAATAAATAAAGCACTTTCCTAAATCAATTTCTTTTTGAAGGAGGGGGAGGAGGGGGTTATTCTTCATAACTGTCATTGTCTTCGCGACCGACACCTTTGCCCGTATTACATTTGAATAGATTTAGATTTCTTTCTAACCTAGGTTTACCATAAAACGAGTCCCGCAGACATATCGTGGGACGAATTATTTGAGCCGTGGAAACGGGACGTCCCGCGTCACGTGGGATGGTAGGCCCTACCACCACCACCTACCTACCACCTACTAGGGCCAACCGTTACATATTATCATCACTACATAGTATAAAACAAAGTCGCTTCCGTCTGTCTGGCCGTATTATGCTTCCGTTTGTATGCATGCTTAGAGCTTTATAACTATAATATATAAAGTGATTCAAGAGGAAGGTTTATATGTGTGCATATTGTAGTAGAGAAAACATTAGTATCTACATTGCACCCGTGCGAAGCCGGGGCGGGTCGCTAGTGTTAAAATAAAACAATAATTTGGGTAAGAAAGATTATAATGTGGAAAAATAAAGTCTAAAGAGAAAAACATTTCAAATTGATCAATTATAATAAATCTTGAAAAATAATAAGCTAAAACACCAACACATAATTATTAGTCATTCTTTACTGATTAGTGAAACAATATCCGAATTATTTGCAACTGTCTAGGTTGACGAACGAATGACAAAGAAATATATATTGGTGTTATCTCTTATTATGGCAAAGAGGATAAAAATATATTAACAGTATGATTTACTATTATTTAAACTTTATTGCAAAATTAAATAAGAAAACAGTATCTAGTTAGCCAGAAGCACACGAGGGTCAGTTCACATCAAGACGCGACGATGCTTGAAGAGGCCAGTGATGCGATGCGTTGCGCGGCTCCTCTAAACGTATTAAGACTACGCGAGGTGTATCATGATGCCGTGTAAAATCTATTCGCTTGGCGCAACATGACTTAGCTGGTATACGTCGTGTCTTCCGGGCGAAGCATCGCTACGGGGCGTATCCAAATTTTCTCATTGAAATGTGTAGCAAATAAAACTACAGATAGTGATACATCGCTATCTCTAAAAGTGCGCGCCTGGTCACGTCGCGCCTCCGTGTGAGCTGACCCAAATAATATGTTACTCTCTCATGTATAATTAAAATGACAGCATACGATGACATCGGTGTTCAATTTCAAAATAACACGGAAAATTAAACTTTACCTCAATGGCACAAGAGGTATTTCAGAGGGAGCATGATACACAACTGTATTCTTGTCTGATAAGTGTACAAAAGAGACGTTTTCTTTAGTAACAGATAATGTGCCTCTAGCTTAACAATCAGTTTGGCGAATACAGCCACAACCAGATTCTGCTAACATGATTTCGAAAGCCTTGCTATACAAACGATTGACTGCTAATAGTATATACCGAGCATAATTTTTGCAAAGCTTCGAGACTTATTCGAAAGATTCGATTAGCATCATCTGTTTGCGGCTTTACACTTAGACTAAGTTCAGATGAACTAACAATGCCATAAGGTTACCAGCGTGTCGTACTTTTCAGTCGATTGTTGATTACCGCTGTACGTTTGACTTTAAAACCGAATTATTGGCAAACGACTATTTCCGCAAATGCCACCCGAACTTAGACTAAAGTTACACAGAGCTATTCTAGTCTAGTACCTACACAAGTAATTTAGGAAACGAAAATCTTATGGCGGTTGCCAACTTGTTTGAGTTGTAGGTCGTGTACGACGAGTGGGAACGGTTGGCGGCACGGCGGCTCCAGCAAGCGCGGCAGGACCTGCTCCGCGGCCCCCGCCCTAGATGCACTCGACGCTGAACAACGGCGGTATCTACGGGACAATATTACGAAAGCAAAAATTGCAAGAATACTAAAAATTTGTCTTTAAACTTAGGTTTTAGTCGGTGTGCACTTCTGACGTCGCATATGAGGCACCCCCGCATCATGTCATTTGTTTGTGACGCATTCAGCTCTTATTTTTAGAACGAAGAATTTTTTTTCTTAAACTTCCCATGCTAAATATCGCATCGGCTGACAAAAAAAGCAGTCATAGCCTAGTTGTGAAAAAAACCTCTGAAACTAAAAAGCTGTTTTCATTTGTCCGAGTCATGCGACGCCTTAATTTATAATATTGAACAGACCGTCGTGAAACGAGTGAGTATTTCTCAAAGTCAGACAACAAATACACAAAAGAGGACAGGAACTTTACTGATACAAACAGAATACGCAAAGCGCGAACGAGTTTTCTGCGCATCTGAAGAACTAAACCAATCAATCGTTTGTAATGGAGCGCTCTTCGTTTACTTACATCAAATAATTCGGCGGGGCAAATGTTTTTTTTAAACCTTTTCAACATAAATATCTGCGCAGGCGAAGGACTTGTGCGTGGAGGCCAAAATCCTCTAAACATAACCTGGCGAAAAGTAGTTGTACCTACTATGCGTACACCATGCCTAATCCATGAGAGAATACAGGCGTGATGTTACGATATGTTATTTAGGTAATTATCAACTGAAAATCGCTCACGCATAAAATCGGCACACACGCATCCCGCACACTCGAAGATCGACAAAAGTCCCTCGTCTGCGCAGGCCGGCCATTAAGGCCGGACTCCACCGAAGCGGAGACGAGAAGAGAGGAGCTGTGTTGTAAACCACCAATAGAATTTCGTTATTTACAGTTCTCGTCTCCGCTTAGCTTTAGTGGAAACGGTTGAGCAGAGAGGAGAGATGTCTCGTAATTGTTTACAATTACGAGACCAGCGGAAACGAGAAGAGACGTGAACGGCGTGCGGTGAGAGGTCTCCTGTGAGCTGTGTGCGGTGTGCCGCTTTGCACATCTCCTCACCTCTCCGCTTTGCACATCTCTGCACCGCTTCGGTAGATACACCTCCTACTTTTACGCATCTCCTCTCCTCGCCTCTTCGCACATCTCCGCTCGTCTCCGGTTTCCACCACAGCGGAAAGGAGATATGTGGGAATCGTAATCGCTTTGATTGAAATCCATATCGCGTCTCTCGTCGAATCTTGCACTTTACCGCACCGCTCCGCGCGTTTATCTAGAGATGTGCGAGACTATGCAGCGAGAGGTGTGTAAAACTAATCAATCGCAGAACTAGCTCAGCTGTGAAAAAAGAGACGATATTATTGTTTAGTTTTACAACCGTCGCTATGCATCCTAGCACATGTCTGGTGAAAACGTATCCTATTCGTTTTTTGTTGTCGCGTCGTTGGCGTCCGGCACTTTTCACTTGTTGGTTTACTTCGACGGTGGCGTTGAGAAGGCCACCCTGTAATACCTGTGTCTCGCGTTACAAGTGCAAGCGGCGGCAGTGTTGGCGGAGGCGGCGGCTTGCTGTCGCTCGTGGCGCTCGCAGCGCAGCCTGTCGCACGCCGCGACCTGGGTCAGGCAGCCGGGCGCACTGTCGCGCCGCGCCGAGCGCGACATCGACGCGTATGTCGGGGCGGCAACTCGCTCCACCTGAGTATTATAAAAAAAAAACATAGTCCTACTGATCTTCCCTTTTCGGTCATGGCAACCAATTTTAGCGAGACTAGGCATTTATGCAGAGATATTTTAGGAGAAAGCGCCAGGGTAGCAAGCGAAATTCAAAATTTCTTACGTTTTTTGTAATCTGCATTTTCATACTTTTAAAAGCGTGATTTTTCAATAGTCTAATAATAATAGGTTTTAGTTTTTGAATGAAATAAGCAACTTAGTTAAGACTTAAGAAAAAGCCGAAAACCGAACGGAATCGATGTTATCTTATTAATTGACATGGATTCAAGAGTTATTTCAAAGAAAGCTGAGTTTCTACTGACTTCAAAGCTATTCTTGCGTCGCCTCCTCCTGCTGGGTGTCTGCTGCGCAGTTTCGACGCGCTTGCGTCGCTGCGGGTGCGCTGCGCCCGCGCCCGGCCCGAACAGCCCGCGGTCCTCAGCCACGCGGATCATAAATTTTGCGTCGAGACGGGTGATCTCCTGCAGTCAACCTATACCGTTGTGCAAGGTCGAGGTCTCGAAACCACCATACGAGAGTAATAGCGACCACGTCAAACGTTGTTAAAAAAACTGTGTAAGATTCCACGAAGCGTAATGGAATAATGAAATATTTATAATCGGTATGCAGGTACTGATGTTAAAACTGCAATGGAGATGGAACATCAAAAACAGTTAGCAAGATTTTCTATATTCCATGACCAAATACATCAAGGAAAAAAGTCGACTGTAAGGTAATGTTATAGATACGTCGTGTTTTAGGGCAGTCGCTATTGCTCAACAAAATTAAAACTGATCTCAATAGGTATATCAGTAAGAAGATGAAAGAGCTCACCTTCCTCTGGATAAGGCCAAGGTAACACCCATCTCTCTCCAGTATATAATTGATATCTAAACCATTTCCCAGATTTGGTAGCGTCCTTATTTCAAATAAATCAGTACTTGGCACCTGCAACAACGATAATATTTCCAAAAATAATAATCATCAATTCAGCCCGCAATCACCCACTGCTAGATACAGGCCTCCCAATTCTTCTGCCACACTATCTGGTTCCGTGCTCCCAAAGTGTTTATCTATCCAGGAGTTTCCGGCGACTTTGACGACATCGTCAACTCAACGTGCTTTTGAAAATGACAATGGAGAATGAAAATAAAATAGGACTCGTTAAGCGTTCTGCACTTACAACAACATTAGGACTATCTTTATCAGGGTCTCTCGGAATGTCTTGGTCGGGCATTTCAGGAATAGGTTTTGTTTTATTCGTCCCTGACATTAACTGCACTTCCATACTTTCTGCTTGTTTCTTCAGGACGGCGCCACTAGCCTTGCTCTTGGCTGTGCTAGGAGGGGAAGACATGGAAGGACTCGTATCTTTGGGACATTGGCAGATGGACGCGTCTTCTGTTTCGTCTTTATCTAGGTCAGAGCGAGATATCGTGGTAAGCGTAGTCGTCGATTCGTTTGTTGTGACAGATTCATTAGTGCCGGCAGTTTCGCTTACAACCACAACTTCGTTGCCACTTGATTGAGCTGCCTGCTTTTGTGGGCTCTGAAAAGAACGATATCTGTAGGTTTCATGTCAGAACTAAGTACATCAATAGGCAGGCAATCTTCGCAAGTACAGGAAGATTCTGGAGGAAATCTTAAGTCTTGTCAACTTACAGGTTGTCGATGCTTCCTTTTCAGAAACGCATGTCGTTCGCGTGCCAGTCTGTTCGCTTCCGCCACTGCGCGCGTGATTTGCGCCTGATTCTCCGCTTCCAAAGCTGAATGAGTCTCGTACAATATCATTTGAATCTAAAACATATAAATAAATCTCAAGCAGTCTCTACTAAGAAATGAGTTTATGGCCTATTGTTGTTTGTAAATTACCTGAGGTTTCGACATGAGACACCTTAAAGTTTTTTTCTGTTCCTCCAATATCGATTGCACGCGCTCCTTGCCTTTCACATCGATTTCCGATTCTGTGAGAATCTGGATAAAATAATATGTACCTATATTAAATGGATTATCCAATTATTCTGCTTCTCTTTAAACTTCTGAATTCTCAATTTTGATAGCCTTGATCATAACTCAATGGTAAAAGCTGGATGAGGCTGACACAGAAACGTGGAGATTATCACAAGCAAAGAGACGCCAATAGCCAGCAATGGGTGAAGTTGAACTGTGAATGATGTCGATAATGATGATCATACCTCAAGCATTGCAAGGTCTCCACCGCGTCCACAAATAAGATCAATCGGATCTGTAACGGCTGAGTACGAGTTGGGTGGTGTGGCCAACACAGCCACGACTCCATCCAGCGCGTTTAAGACTGTAGGAGTGTCACAATGTACGGCTTCACTGATGATACACACGGGGGCGCTAGATTGTGGAGCCTCAGACGCTTCTATGCCCAGTTGGCGCAGAGCAAGAACGTAGCTCTGCACTCTAGAAAGAAGACCGAAGATCAGATTTAATGGTGACGTGAAGTCCAGAAAAGTCGGTGTGAGTAGAAAATTTGATAGCACTGCTCCCAGACGTCACAGAAAAAAACTGTAAAAAACCGGTCATCATGAGAAGAAGGGGAGAGGTATTTGATCAGTTGATGAGAGAATGTTAATCATACTTATCACCAGCTCCGAACACGACTAGTTTCCCGAGTTCCGGTGTAGCAGGTGCTGCTGGTGCCTTTGCTTTGAGAACTGCGGCTAGTTCCTGCAGTTGAGCCGCAAGGTATGCCGAACAACGCGGAGAAGACGCGTGCGTTTGTGCCACTACACCTCGGAGATTGTTGGCGCGGAGGGCGCGGCACAAAGTTGATGCGCCCTCGCAAAATTCACGCTCCTGATGGAAAAAAATTGGAGTAGTGATGGTTAATTGAAGGTTTTGGTGTAAACATCCAACTCCCGTAAAATATGAGAGGTTCGTGAGTTTCGTGACATATACTACTCAAAACAGAATAAGGGCCACGAGGTATTTTTACATTTTGGTGTAATTTAGTAAACATTTACATATTGAAAGTAGTAAAATATTGAGTATACAAACTCTTTGATACCTAAACTTTTTAATATTGTAGTATTCATCTAATGCTGGCAACAATTTTAAATAAAATTTGATTTAAAATTCTTTTTGAAGATTTTGATTCCATTTTCTTTGACGTTTTGCTTTCCTTAGCTTCTTGGTTTATTAGAAATTATCAGAGTTCATTGATATCTCGAGTCAGAAACGTCTTTTGCAATATGCCACAAGCACGCAGGCGTCATATGGACTCGCTGACAGAAACCAGAGCCGTTACAATGATTGAAGAAGGTCATTCGCAGCGATCTGTGGGATTGCAATTGGGATTTTCTGAAGAGCTATTCAAAATCTATGGAATCGTTTCCATGAGACCGGTAGTGTTAGAAGAAGACCTGGTTCGGGCAGAGTTCGCATTACAACAGCTCAAGAGGATCGTTACGTTCGATTAAGTGCGCGCCGAGATCGCACAACGACGGCCCGCAAGCTGCAAAATCGTTTACGGCTGACAACGGGTACTCGTGTCAGTGACCAAACTATTCGTAATCGATTGCATGAAGACCAGCAGGCATCAAGAAGGCGAGTTGTCCGTGTTCCATTAACCAGAAATCATCGTGCAAATCGTTTAAGATTTTCCCGTCAACATTTGGACTGGGACATAAACCAATGGGGCATGGTGCTCTTCACAGACGAATGCAAAGTTAAATTTTTTAACGACGATCGGCGTATTACAGTATGGAGAAGACGCGGCGAGAGATTTTCAGAAGCCTGCATCCATGAAGTCGATCGTTTTGGTGGTCCAAATGTAATGATTTGGGGGGGATAAGCTTACGCGGCAAAACTGAGCTCGCTATTTTAAATGAGGGTACTGTTACTGCTCAGCGGTATATTGAGGAAGTTGTCAGACCACATGTGATCCCATTTGCACAGCGAGCGGGTCCTGGATTCATCTTGATGCAAGACAATGCTCGTGCACACACGGCTCAAGCGACTCGGTTTGTACTGGAAGCCTCTCAAATTCAAGTCTTGTCGTGGCCGGCGAACAGTCCGGACTTAAATCCAATAGAGCACATGTGGGATCAGTTGAAACGAAGAGTTAGAGACGGTGATCAGGAAATCCACAACCAACAGCAACTCATCAACGCTGTTAAAAGGGCCTGGGAAGAGATTCCAATGGAAAATGTCAGGCATTTGATTGAGAGCATGCACTCCAGGCTTCAGGAGTGCGTAGCTAAACGAGGGGGGCATACCCGTTACTAAAAGATGAGCATGGAGTATTTTCTTTTGTTTTCAGTAACTTTACATTGTTTTTATTTTTAACCTAAAATGTGTTTTTTCTTTCAAAAGCAAATGAACTTTTTAATCATTCTTATTTGAATAAATGTATTGGTCTACATGGTAAAAACAACATTAGTTTTCGTTATGGAGACAAAAAAATATATATTGGTTTTATTATTTTCATGGTACAGACAAAATACCTCGTGGCCCTTATTCTGTTTTGAGTAGTATATAAAGCGGTGCCATTTTGTATGATAATGACATAATGAATAAAACAAAGAAACACTGAGAAAGAAAGAAAGAAAAAAAAGATCAAAGCACCTGAAGAACTATCACTCCATCCTTAACGAGCTCCATTTTTCCAATGCTGGTATTTTCTGGTGGACGCAGAGTGATAAATCTGGAAGTGAAATAGAAAAAACCACTTTAACCATCCTTAACAAGGAATATTTTAGCGTGACTTAAATACAAAAAATGCAATAAAATTACCAACCTAGGACAGACACGATCGAATCTGTACTCTCCTGCACAAAGTTGTCGAGAGTTGCTGTACGTGTACCCCAACTCGTGTAACCTCTTCACTAGCAACGCGACTTTTCTGAAAACATTGCCGGTTGCGTACTATGGCTGAATGGGTTATGTGCCTGATCTATGGAGTGAAATAACTTGAAGACGAAATCAAGGGTTCTGCAGGGGTTGGCAAAACGACCCTCTGAAAAAATCCAAGACCATATTATATCATTTCATCTTAAAACTGTGTAAATAATCTGTCATGTGTCTTTAAATTTGATTTAGATTACAATTCTGTTTAAAAAAGTCACATAGAATTGTAATATATTTTGACAAATTCGACACCCATTTTGACAAAGACCCTTTATTTTGTTTCTGGTAGACAATCATCATCTGCCTGTGTTGTGACAATGTCAAACAATTATAGGTATGGGAAAACAAGAACTAACTTGGCTTTAAAAGTGTTGACCCATCCCGTGATAGAGTTTCGGTTGACACCCGCCGATACACGCTCCTCGCGCAGGTGGGCTGGCAATAAATCCGATAGGCTGAAGACAATAAAACATAGTAATGACCTTTATATATCAATGTTTGTTCTTCTTGGCCTTCGATTTTTGCGTAAGCACTTTTTATTGGGGCTGCATGACAAAATGTTCAAGGCTCAGTACGCAAACATGGGAGTTACTCGACATACTAACCTTAGTAGGTACCGTATGTAAAGAAGATCATTCACAGGCCGTACAAAAAAGAAATAAAGTAAATATTTCGAAAGAAGGCAGTATGGAAAACATTATTTATTATGATTATGACAGTTAAGCTGTACGACCAATACTAGCCTTGTTTTTGAAGATTGAAAATGTGAATTTTCTGTAATAGTCCTCAGTGGAAAGCTTATTTATTTTATAGGTATATTTTGCTGATTCTGTTTTTAGTGGAAAGGGATGTCTCCAAGTTGGCCCCATTTAAATATGGTGATGATCTGATGATGGATTCCGGAGTCGAAGATTGGAACTCCTCGATGGATGGGAACAATTGCACCGTGTTTAAAGATATTTGCTGTTGGTAATACTAAAATTGCAAAACCAGTCCATCATTGACCATTCGAGGGTCTGAAGATGTCTCTTGGACACAAAGTATGCAAAACCTCAATGGATTAGAATAATGCAACCGTGTTTTAATTCATTTTGAGTATACATATTGAGGGAGTCTTTCACCTGAATGAATTTGGTGTCTACCAAATACATTGTAGTGAGAGCAGCGAAAAAAAATACCGATTGTAGAATGTTTGTCCATTTCTACTATGGGACAGATAATAAAACGTTGAAGTATTAATAAGAGTTTACACACATCCAGTTTAAACTAATCCAGCAAATCAATAATTGTTTGCGTCTTTAAATGAATGCCAAACTCAAATAGAAACCGTGGGTTAATTGTAAAACCTTTGTTGTAACCGTTAAAAAATTATCAGGATGTTATTTTCTATCAAGTCGTTTTTTTTTTTAATTATAAGTACTTAAAACAGTTTAAATAAAACTATGATTTTTAGTATTTTCAAACCTAAATATAGTTGGGGAAGGGTTTATGGGAGACTCTCGTTGTAATATTAAAAAATGTCGAGGGTGTTAGTTTCTATAAGAAAATCGTATTTTTACACTTTCTTTTTTTGGTACGATTTGAACATATACTATATGGTTATATAGTCTTTGGATTTGAATGATCCTTAAATTCTGGGGATTTTATAATTCGATTATAGAAGACCTATCCTTTCATCATTTAAGATATTCCAATAAAACTAAGAAAAACTCAAAAGCTACATAATGAAGAGAATTTCAGATAAAAAAACATTGTACAACTTACGCGAACGCCCGATTTTTGATGCGGATCCTTGCTATGGAGGCGGCGAGGTGCACCCTTTGCTCCCATATGATATTTTCGATGTTTTTGAAGGGGTACCCGTTTTCATCCAACAGTTTCGTGGCTCGGTCTATCTCGCTCCTTGTTCGTCCTCCCCATCGTCTTCTAGCTAACTCCATCAGGAACAGCCATACTATGTGACGGTGTTTCACGAACTGGACATACAGATATTTTATAGTGAAAATGTAAGCGAAATTGTCGATCTTCAAAAGCAAGTTTTGATCGATAAGCAAAAATTAAGACTCTCATAAAGGATAAACTCTAGCAAATCATGCAGCAGATCATTTGTTACATTACAGCGCTTACAATTTGGATTTATAGTGTTCTACTATTTGTTATCCAATTAAATGGTGTCTATCTAACGTCTCGTACACGCCGATTCGTGTTTTTATTAATAGAAACCATTTTATCGGTCTCGAAATCTACAAAACGCCGATTTTTTTCGTTCGCTTACAAGAATAAATGGTCGTAAATATAGAGCTCATTTTCGTGAGCATTCTCAACATTCGAAAAAGAAATGGTTTCGGTCACGAGAAGGGCGTAATGCGAGTTAGATGGGGCATACTTTTTATTGTAACATCTTGTCGAACCTACCCTAACGGGTAGTTATTATTGCTCGGTAATGAGGGCTGAATATACAGCCTTGACAAACGCAACGGTTAAAAAGACCTTCGTCAATCTTTTTACAAGTTCATGAACGGCATAAAAATTTAGGTCTGTGATTTTTTGCCAATTATTAAGATTTTATACTGCTTACACTGACGTCTTGTATTCGTTATTTTATTAACTAGGATAGTAAATACAAAAACGAATACAAGACTAGTTTCTACTAGCCATTTAAAATTGATCGTAAGTGGATCCAGTTTGTGATCCTTCTGCTAGATCCTGTATTTAACAAACATTAATGAGCCTTCTGTCGTCGGTATACGAAAGAACCACCCTCAAAATCGACCGCCTTTCAGTGCTCACATCATTGCTATTAACAGGTTGCTGAGAAACTTCTGTAGCTAGCTGAACGTTCCAAATTATTCGAAATGTAAGGTCCAGCCTGATTATTTAATATAAGAATTTATAAATTAGTCATCATTATCCGAGTCTACAGCCACAGGTGGACCTTAGCCCAGTCGAGTATATCGTATTTCTTTATTGTGACCTATTTCGGGCTTTATTTCTCAAAATTGGTGAGATGTTACAAATATTTCACACAAGAGGAGCTGATAGAAGGTCAAAACATCACAATAACTCACCTCGCGATTAATTTTCATAAATCCTACGTCTTCTAAAGCTTGATCCAATATGGTTTTATCTGAAAACATGAACTCGTTATTTTGAAATATAAATCTTACGAAAGCGAAGTTCAAATAAAACCGCAAAATAATATGTCGCGTGACTGAAAACTTCTATATAGGTAGACATCCAAAGTGCTGAATAATAAAAAGGGCAAATAGCATAGAATTCATGGCATTTTTTGGGAAACACGGATACTTTTATTGATATTACAGTACCTAGATAAATCTTTAGCTGGCATTGTAGTTGGAATTTTAGCAAATCTAGAAACCGGTCGAAATTGTACCTACATAAGTAACTAAAACTTGCGAATCTTTGACAGTCGTTACAGGTAGTCAGAAGCCCGAAAATCGGACAACAAGTCGTACTCAAGTGGTATCGTGCTACCTAGTGACTGGGTGTTGGAGGTCAGATACGAAGTCGCCATGTAATATACTGGACTGGTGTTAACCTGCATCCGGTTTCATTAGAGACCCCAAAATAGTTGGGAAAATCCTAGGCAGATGATGTTGGAGAAAGACTCAGTCTAAGAAAATTTTGGGTGAACCTCAGATCAAAAATTAAGAGTCACATAGACTTCAGCAGTTCATATTGTTGTTTTTAAATATGTAGGTAGTCCATTACTATCATGGCTTGTACTCTTGGTAGTTCCAAATTCCATCATAAATAGAGCAATGAAATATTTCCGCAGTATAAATTTTACGTGACTAAACTCTTCCGTTGTTTCATGAGAATTTAGTTAGAGCGAGTTCCAATATTGTAAATATTTGGCATGCCGTCCTAACTTAAGCAGAGACGTACTAAAATAAGTTTTTCAGATCAAGCGAGCTGATATGAACACCAAAATGAGAATACCCACCATATTTTAATAGCAAAGAAACTAGTTTAACTTAGCACGCTATTTATCGCAACTTTATCGTGTAGGCATCTAATTGATAAAGTTGAATAACGCTTTGTAACTGCAATAAAGTAGCTTGGCATGGCGTCTGTTAATTTACAAGTCGCTTCGGAACTTCGTGACACTTCACTTTTATTTGACTTTCGCTTCGACTCGATGTTAAATGAACGCTTCACGACTGATATATGATATTTTTCAGTCATTTACAAGTAGGTTCACGCAAGGGAACTTTTTTATTCGTGTTATATGGACTTTTTATAGGTGTATTCTCTATTTTAACGGTTTCCCCTATGCAGAAACTTTTGCGAGGGATTTGTGGTGGAGAGTCATGTGAGCAATAAATTGAAAACTTTACCATGTTCCTAGTTACTGTTGAGGTTACTAAAATACTTGGTCAACTCACATCTAAAAACTTCGTAAATGAGAGAGTATACGTAACGCATCTCTTGTTCGTCGATGAATTCAACGGGCCGCGGTGGCTTGCACAGTAGACGCGCCGCCTTTAGCACCTGCAAATAGAAGTCAATAATTATAATTGCAGTTACGCTATAGTTTTTTAAATTCGAAAATTATGTAGTTGTCATAATTGTAAATAAGTTGTTGTAAGTTGTTTCTTACTTTAATTTAAGAGGTGTCTTTTTTGTATTTGTGCTCACACCATAAATTATTATTTTAAGTCTATACGTGAGGATTTGTAATTGGCTTTCTGGTGACTATGGTTTAAATTTTCGTTTGTTTTTATTAGCTGTAAGTCTTCCATGCACTAAAATAAATAAATATCATACTCGAGAGCATACATAATCTCTTGCTATAAAATAATAGAGCTAGACGCGCTAGAGGTCTACATGGTAGGTACATCGGTTCTTTTTAGATTTATCTTCGCGACATCGTTTCCCAGCGTACTTTTGTTCATCATTAAATTAAAAAAATTAAAATTAAAAATTGTTTATTTCGTTATCATAATTAAAAAAAAACACGTTAGTGATTGGAGCCTCCTTGTAAGCAAAAAATGCCTGTATTAGGAGACTCCGCTCTTTTATAGCAAGTAGAAACAAATATAAAAATAGTAAAAATAAAGAATACAAAATAACAAAATAACCCATATGTGTGTGTGTGTGTGTGTATGTATGTGTGTGTATGTATGTGTGTATGCGTGTGTTGAGAGCAGCGAGAGAGTCAAATTATTTTAATAGTGCCTCAGTGTCTTCATAAAGAAATGGTTTAATCCAATTTATTAGATTTTTTTTACATAAATGTGCTTGTTTAGTGTATATGTAAATTTCTTTGTTTATTCTATTATACAGTTGAGCAGAACGTGTGTTGTATTGCATAGCAGCGAATTTCGTTTTAGTTTGTGGGACTTGAGCAATAATGTCCTTTCGTCGTTTTGATATGATATTTATATCGTAAGGAAGTGTCCTATGTAAATAATAACAAAGAGCTATGTGTGTATTTCATATTCCTTCCTTTAATTTTTATAGGTGCCTGCAGAGTGTGAAGCAAATAGATTCTTTAGGCAAAGTTGCGCGTGTTTAGAAGCGATGAATGTGGAAATATCAACGCTTCTATCCATCGCTGAAACACCATTATTTCCTCGTAGTACAGCATTACAAGGCTCAGCCAATGTTAGCATAGCTCAAGCCTTGACTGTTATAGACTCGTTCGAAATCTTAATTAGAATCTTTTAAATAGTTTTTGTTACAATAGAGACCTCGTTATTGTGTTTTTTTTTTGTTTATTTATGTTTGTAATTGTAAAAGACCAAATATTTTTCTTAAGACAGGATTTAGGCAAAGTAGTTGGTTATACGAAAAAAGTCTTATTTGGTTCCCTGCCCCGGTTTGGTCCTTCTCGGATTGACTTTTGAACACTTGAAAATCATTGAAGTCTAAGTAGGTATGTCTGCATGCACGTCAGACTTTGTAGCTCATACCACAATCTAATATCTATCTACCTACCTGTCCAATGTCCCAGGCGGGTCCAGGCGATTTTTTGACGGCGACCGGTGGTGGCGCGTATGGATTCTTGGTGGCCACCAAAAGCGACCATGGCGCCCATTCCTCCACCGGTTCCTCCAATGATGACTTAGCCACCTTATTACCATCTTCGTCCCTAGGAAAGGAGAGGACTTGATGTAGGTACAGGACTGTTTGTTGAAGTTATCCCTAAGTCATTAAGATTTTTGCCCGGTTTATAAACGAGGTCCTGATTACAACGAGGGTTTTTTGAAGAGCCCCATCAAGGAGCAGCTTTAATTTGAAAATTATAGGACCCGCATTCCGTAATAGAGAAAATCTAAAAGACTGCTGGTAAGGTAATGGTTGCTTTAGCGGTATTGTGCACAGATGACTGATTACATCAATCATACACTTACGTCTTTGCAGGATCCTGTTGCTCTAAGTTTATGTCCATTTGCTGCATTGAGCCATTTTCTAAAAAAATATCTTTCGACACTATTTCAACTGGTTTCATTAAATATTCCCATTAGTATTCGATATGGAAGTTCGTGGAAGTTTCTTGGGTTTACGGGTTAAATAAATAATAACTAAGTAATACAATAAATAACGCTAAATAATTTATATATTTCTTTGGTTGTTTTTTTTTGGGCGTGATCTGTTCAATATGTTTTATTTGTTTGACATAAGATGTCACATAGTGCAACTGTTTTGACGGAATTTACTGGCCAGCACTTAGTTTAGGGATACGCAGTCAAGATCATGAACATTAATCTTAGTAGGTCCTCCATCCAACTTCGAATAGTTGGGATGTTGGTTTTGATAGAATCCTGTTCCCTCAGTTAGAAGGGCAAGATCAAGCCCGCAGTTTCCAAAGGCAGGGCTTCTCAAAAAAGGGTTCTCCTTTATTTTGGTCTATTATACCTACTTGTTTTTCTTTTTTGATTATTTTCTAAAACAGCATGGTGTCTAAAGTTCCTTTCTAGCGTGAGCGTTTCACTTCGATTTCGCAATATCCACCAAACCGCGCTATTTAGTATTGTCGGTATTTCGATGCATTCACTGAAATAATGGTATTGAGTCTGTACATGCAACGTTACATACGTTCTCGCATCGAACCATAGGTATGTGGTTACGTAACTCACGCTAAAGTCAGGCATCAAAAATGATTCATTCAAATTCAAAGCCACTGTGGCAGTTCTGCTGAGTAAGGTTTTGGAATTATTATTTAGTTCTTGGTGAGCCAGTTGGTGAGGTCAAACTTGTTCAGATTTCTAAGACAGTTATTTTAATTCATATACCTAAAGTAATTCCCAAATAAGTGACTGAAACTTTCAACAACCCCAGAAAATTATGCCCTCGACCGATTGAGCTGACATCATACAGCAAATTGACTGTTACGAATGAACAACGAGCATTACTGCTATATTTAGAACTAGGTAGCATTGGTGTTCCATCCAATTACTGGTATGTCATTCACAAGGTGTCTGGTATGTTCAAGCGGTGTACCTACGGTGTTATTATGTGTGTAGGTCATGGCCGTAGGGGCTGTGGGACCACGCAATCAGGGTTACAGCAGTTTGTTTAACGTGAAGCTAATCTAATCGTTAATGAGTTTTGTCTCGGAACAGTCGGAGCTTCCTCGTTCTGCGATAACTGATTACCTGATTCCGCTTGGTAAGGGAAATTGATTTTACGAATTGGATGGAGAAGAGCAACATTTCAAAGAAAGGTACGCAGGATATTCGCCATTGTTTAGGCAGATCTTTTAAAATCTTGTTTGCAACACAAATTCCCAAAAGTGACTGTCGTGTTTATCACAAATGCTAAAAACTACGTAATGCTTATGTTTTCCTTTCTTTCTTTCTTTACTTACTCTTCCAACTCCTTTTGTAATTCGACAAGAATGAAGTATTTCTGCAGCCTATAATCCTTGTCACTGGGAAGGACCAGTTTCTCCGCCTCACTTGTATCACCGTCTTGTCTCGCAGCCTCTTCTTGCAGAAACAGCTGGGCCAGGAGTTGCGGATACACCTCGAAGATGTTACCATCACCATATTGAGTGAGAGCCACCCACAAAGTGTTCGGGTCGTATTTAACCGGCATGGTTTCGACATTTCACCGTTTGTAAATTAGTAAAAAAAAAGTATTTATTTTAATTATTTTTCCCAGCGTTATGACATATCTTTCGGTATCGCAACGACTATAAACAAAAAAAAAATTGGTATCCGGATCGAAGGACCATTATATAGAACAAACCAAAAGAAAACCCAAACAGATTATTATGTGAGCGCGTGTGTATTTTCTATTGGAGGAAAGCTTTCGCCAAGAGCTTGCCGCCTACTGAACGACCGTCAAGGCGATCCACTACTTCGCAAATTCGTAACAACTTGTTGCTATGCCTGGCTTATTCATGCCGGTCACAATATCTTGGAGACATCGTTTTGTGTGCCACACAAATTCCATTTTAAGATCCTTATTATTTCATAACAGATTCTCAAGTGAACCTACCCATATAACTCTCCGTCACTAATTAGATATACAAGAAACATTTATATCAATGTAGGTACAGAACCCAATCTTAAATCTTCAATTTGTGTTTCAAAAGAAAAAAAAGCTAAATAATTTATGCTACCCCCCAAAGAGTATGTAATTTGCTGACTCTTTTCAAGTCATCGTGACAATGGTGATTAGGTACATCAAACATATTTGTTTCAATCAATCTCAAAAGAATCAATAAAATAAAAATCAAACACAAAAATGACAAAATAATACAAAAACAGTTTTTAATTAAACATAAAAAAAAAAACAATCTGTAAACCTTGATTACTATTTTTTCATTATTTTACTTTACATACAGGGTGGGCTAGTAGCATTGACCGCACTGACGGAATGGATATTATGACAAAAAAAGAAAGTTATGCGGACAGAAGACTACTCTTCAAGGATATTTGGGAAACGGCCATGCAGTTTGATGAGAAGGACGCCGACAATATCATGGCCAAACCAAAAGTCATCAAGTATGTATAGATCGTCCAGTCATCAAGTATGTATAGATCGTCCAGTGTTCAAGTATGTATAGATTGTCCAGTCATCAAGTATGTATAGATCGTCCAGTGTTCAAGTATGTATAGATTGTCCAGTCATCAAGTATGTATAGATCGTCCAGTGTTCAAGTATGTATAGATTGTCCAGTCATCAAGTATGTATAGATCGTCCATTTTAGTATGGCGCCCCGCTATTGTTTGGTATACTTATGTACATTTTATTGTGTAAGTATGTTTAGACCTGTGAGTAGAAATTTAGTTGAGAGGTGCGGAATATTTAATGAGATGATTTATAATTATATAGATACTCAGGTAATTGTCTCGTATCTAAGTATAACTAGCTAGGCCTAATCTAATAACGGCCTACCACACGTCAGAAGTATAAACTTAAACTAGAAATATGACCTTATGGTGGAAGCGCCAGGGGTGGCCAGGGTAGCCCGCGAAATTCAAATTTTCTTAGGTTTTTTTGCAATTTGCAGATCAATGTCAGGTTAGGTTAAACAAAATATAATTCGCGACCATAATACGTATGTAGTTACAGAATCATAATAATTAAAATCATCAAGACAACCCTCTAGGTTCATTATCTGTCTATCTTCTAAGTTCAATAAAGTGTAAAACGTAAGAAAATTTAAATTTCGCGGCCTACCTGCCGCACACCCACCTGTGATTTACGGAGTAGGTTAGGATCAGCGATATTGTGAGATGCCTGGGGGGTTACCATGATCTGTTAGTTCAGGAATGTTCCGAGAGTGGGTAAGAGATGGCGCTAAACAGACGTCTAGCGCTGTCACTTTCTCACTCTCGAAATAGTCCTAAAACATTCCTGCACTAACCAGATCATGGTAACCCGCCAGGTCAAACAAACCTATAGTTATAATTACGTACTGAGAAAAAATTGCTTTTCAGAACACTTAGACTAGACGAAGTAGACAAATACGTAATAGGTAAAAGGAAGAAGGAAAGAATTAAGAACTTGCGGACAGTCTGCAAGAAGATATTGGAATTCTGCAATAGACAAGATGCGGAAGATTTGTTTTATGAAAAGGTAATTAATATTAAATAGCTTTCGCCTTTTAATAAGTAATTATTAGGTGCATCTGTTTATACCTAATTACATAAATGTATGTGTTGTCTCATCAAAGGTCCGCCCGACGCCGTCGGCCCATAAGGAGACGCGCCATTTCAGGTAGTAGCGACTGCTGACCATGAGGTCCTGGGTTCGAGTCTCTAGTCGGGCAGAGTTGTAATGAGTTTTCCATCAGATATTTCTCAGTAGCAGCTACGGAGTCTGGATACCGGTTGACGGAAATGGTCTTAAGCATAGTTTGCGGAATGTGGGTGCACTGTTATACTGTAGGTACATATCTGCCTAATTCTGGGATTACAGGCGTGATGTTTTTATTATATAGACGTCTATGGCGTATGCCCTTAATGTTCAGGTTACGAAAAAATTTGTAAAATGTTTACAGAGAGGAGCCGAAGGGAACGAAACGGAAGGTGAAGAACAGCTTAATTTAAAATTTGACCATAAGAAAGGAAAGACATACCGTAGGAAGAAGAAAACTAAGAGGGCCAAAAGTTCATTTGTTTCTAAAAAGCCCGGGTATCAAGCCGCTACGTCTGAAAAATACGATGACTATCCCAGAATTCTCACAAATTCATCCAGAAATAATTCGCCGAACAGGAATAAAAGGAATACATTTAATTTTGCACAAAGGGCTTCAGTCTCACAACGGATGATAACGAAGGTTAAGTCAAATCCAGATGCGCAAGTAAAAAATTCGCCGATTAAAGGAATTGCTACTAGCCGTAAAGTAATGAGAAAAAAACGTATCAAACGAAAAAAGCCGGCCGCGCTGAACCTGAATC
This sequence comes from Standfussiana lucernea, assembly GCA_964057025.1. Lineage (NCBI taxonomy): Eukaryota > Metazoa > Arthropoda > Insecta > Lepidoptera > Noctuidae > Standfussiana > Standfussiana lucernea. Next base: position 6,278,474 of record OZ059788.1, on the reverse strand, counting down.
CCCCAGGGCCCTCAGGTATCCACTGTCCTTGCAATGAATATTAACAAATGGCAGAGGTGTGTTGAAAATATTAAAGCTTTGTGCTTTTTCAGGTGCTGCGCATAGCATACGTTGTTTATCTCAGCCCAAAACAGGACGCGTGATAGTAAAGAGTATTAAACAATTTCTAACAGACAACAAAATAGAAGTTACTTAGTCCACAAACCAGTGGTACTAAGTAGTCTTCTGTAAATCTTACATATTCGAGTCTTTTTTATCAAGGAATAAAAACTATATCTTGACAAAATTACAGATCTTATCCAATACATACCTAGCTTACCAATTCAAAGCAAAATAAAATAATGTTGATGAAGTTGCGAAATTAACTTTCAATTAACTTCCTAATCTTGTCCAAGATAAGGTACCTACTTGGTCGGCGCAATACGTTTTTTTGCTTCCAGTCAGCCGTCACTTTATCATTTACACCTTTTTCTTTCATATCATCATTCGTCATCCATCTTTGGTCTTCCTCTCCCTCTCCATCCATCAACATTAATTTTCATCACTATTTCAGTCACGTGCGTAGCATCCCTCCAAATCATACGTCACAAAGTCAAACCAAAGTAGTTAAACTTGAATAAATTTCCAAAAAAAAATGTGGTTCGGTTGGAATATTGCAAATAATAATAGTTCGCCTGTGTTCTTTAAGTTTTTACTTAAATTGGCTAAGCGTAAAACTTTTTCAAATTTTTGCATCGTTCTTCTGGCGCTTGAATTTCATACACTTTTTTTGCGCTTCATTGTCAGGATTGCCAGGCGCTGTTAGTTTGCAAACATTTATGAAATCATCTGTGTATTGAAAAAACAGCGTTAATTCCTACTACAGTCCTTTGTGTTATTTAACTTCTGACAGCTGCAATCTAAGAGTAACCTTATTGCAACAAGAATAAAAGTCACTGTAATTTAGACAACATTCATGGAACGAGCAAGAAGATCACTGTAGATTTGACACTGATGCAAAATCAGAAGGCGGTAAAATACTAGGTAAAATAACAGTGCAAGGACATGGAAAGGACTGGTATGACCGCGCGCTAGAATAATCAAGTGGCACTAAATACAATTGTCGAAATAAAATATTACTAACAAATTGTTGTTCTTTTATTTTAGACTAATTAAACAAGTTAGGTATAAACAGTCTAAAACTGTCATTTATTCAAATTAGGCTTTATGAACGTCAACGTCAACGTTTACAAGAGACAGTCCCCCAATACCTTCGCCACTTCCTAGTGTTTTAGCTGGGAAGAAAAAGAGGCGGAACAAACACCCCAGCAGCACATCTGAAGAACCAGATTTTATACAATATTGCAGTAGTGTGTAGGTTAATATAATCTATTATATTAAATTAATGTCACTTGTCAGCTAGCACACCAATAATAAAGTTATATACTTAAGCATAAATAAAGCCTCCAGGCATAAATGGCTTGCCCGCTTACACGTGCAATGTTGGGTTACTAATACTTATAGCAGTAGGTAAGAAGTCTTAAATGATAAACTAGGACCATCTTCTCTCTTCTTCATCGTTCCCTCACTGCTGAGGATCGCGACCACATATAACACGTCTCCAAGTAAAAAAAAACTAAAATAAAAACCGATTACTAATAACAGTACTTAACAAAAACCTGGTCAACAAGACGACCAGTCACCACAAGCAGCACCCGTTCACAGCATAACGCGAAGATCAGCAATTACCCACAATTACCACTCTTTGCCATATTTGAGGGAAGGAGGTAGCCCGACCCCCCACGCTACCGCTAAAGTTTGTGATTTTTGGATGTTTGTTGTTACTCTTTCACACATTAACTACTGAACAGATTTTAATGAAACTTTAAAGTAATATAGCTTATTAATTGTACTGAAACTTAGAATAATAATAAGAATATGTAAGTACTTACTTATGTAAAAAAAGAAAGCTAAAACATAAGCAGAAAACATACATATAGCCGCGGACGGAAACGAGTCATCAATAAAACTCCCGAAGTTCTTATGACCAGAAATAATAATAATTTCATGAAGTCATGGCATTTAGATCATCACTAACTTGGAGAATTGTATAGATGATTATAACTCTGCAAATAGATACTTACGTTAACAAATCAATCCATCGTAAACATACAACCTGGAAATTGCAAAAAAAAAAACGTGTTGTTCCAAGCGCGCCGCGATATTATAGCTGTTAGACGTAACGGGGGAGTTTTACACCTCACTCCGCCCCGGGACGAGGCAGGTCAAGCGGGCCGTCACCAAACCGGGGCAGCTGAAGTCCCATTAAAACCCGTTGTCCCCGACGCAAGTGTGCGACGGAATACCGGGGTGCTTTTAGTCAGTACGATTCTGTCAGACCTCTCCGCTCTCCCCAGGGCGGAGAAAATCCATAGAGACCTCGAGACAAAAATAGGTTCTCACGGCATTCACACCCACTACCCACACCTATTCTATTCTACTGTACTATAATCGTTCAAACGAGGCAAAAGGAGTATGTGAGGGTCGTAGGGGTTTTGTGGTTTCTGCCTACCCAAATAGGAAAAGGCGTGAGTTTATGTATGTATGTACAACCGACGGCGACAACTTCACACATCTTTTGCACTGCTGAAAAACGAACACGTTTGACGTAGATACTTAGCGTTATTTTCAAGTAAACTGTATGTAACTGTAGCGTTATTGAATAACTACTCAGGGATTTTTTTCTTTTATGCATATTTATAATCGGACACTAAAAAACAAGCAGTGACTGGAACCCGGCCTAACAAAGTTTGAATTCCGCCGAGATAGCCCGCGCAATTCAAACTAAACTCAAAACTTCTGCGGTCTCAAATTATTGTCAACGTTTCCGAACACGAACTTTTCTGTGCGATACCTACCATTAGTGATGCCCGTCTTGGTAAATAGTTATAATTAAAGTATAACAAGGAGGTAATCAGGTTTAGAGATGTGCCGTTGCCGGCAATATTGCTCAAAGTGGGAATATTGGTGGCAATATTGCCAGCAATATTGCCGGGAGTGGAAATATTTGGGAATATTGGTTAATGATAAGTCAAATTAAGTACGCAAACTATGTACAATACTCAAAATTAGCATTTACAGGCCCTAATCTACATTATATACAATAAAATATTGTTTTGGGTAAAATTGCCAATACTGCCAGCATTTTTGGCAATTTTCCCGGTATTTTACCGGCAATATTGCCCATGTTGCCGCACACGATAGTGAATAATTATAAGAAATAACACATGAATATTAAGATAAGAATTGACGATCGTTGTGTATTGAATAAAAGGCATAAATTCGAATAATTTCCTTTAAATGTTGTACTTGTTTTTCATGCAAAATCACATAACAAAAACAACGAGTACTTATAAGTATATAATATGGAAATAACAAAGTGTAAATCTTTACAAATCTCTATCAAAACTACAAATAATCAACAAAAATAACAATTTTTTAATATTTTAATGCACTTGTTTTGGTAATCCTTACATAATCAGTAAATCACAGTTTAGAGTAACAACTTAGTAGTTTTTATAATAATTTTAAAATCACAGCTCTTGTTGTATTTTTTTAATCTTCGTCATTTATGAACCGATTTGAAAAATTCTTCTTTTATCTGAATGGATCTACTTCCCGATTGGTCCCGTAGAAATTTCATCAAACTCGGTTCAGCAGTTTGGTTTTGAAATCAAAATAGCTGTTTTTACAAAAAAGTTTTTATTTTACCCTTTTTAACCGACTTCAAAAAAAGGAGGAGGTTCTCAATTCGGTTGTATGTTTTTTTTTGTGTTTGTTACCTTATATCTCCGTCATTTCTGAACCGATTTGAAAAATTCTTCTTTTATCTGAATGGATCTACTTCCCGATTGGTCCCATAGAAATTTCATCAAAATCGGTTCAGCAGTTTGGTTTTGAAATCAAAATAAGTGGAAAATATTTCATCCAAGTAAAAGAAATTGCGAAATTGATACTTGACAAGGATTTGTGTGTGATACGATAACTAACAACGGTTCACAAATGACGAAGATTAAAAAAAATACAACCGAATTGAAAACCTCCTCCTTTTTTTGAAGTCAGTTAAAAATGTAGAAAAATTCCTTGCCACAGAAGCAGAAGTCGAAGGAATAGATAAAACTTTTCACCGCAGTTTTCCCTAAACTCGTGTTAGGAAAAAATAGCTACCACCAATTATGATACCAATACAATTTGACCAGGCAACATTGGCAATATTGCCAATGCTGCTGGCAATATTGGTATTTTACCGGCAGTGGCAACATTGGGAATATTGCCGGTAGTGGCAATATTGCCACCAGGCACATCACTAATCAGGTTATGTAAATCAAATCTCCAGTCCTAAGGCATCCGGTTTTTGAATTGTGTACAATGGTCAAGGAGTTTTTTTTTTCAACACAGATAAACAAAAAGCAAAAACGGGCAACAAAATAAAGTAACAAAATGAATTTTAAAATATTTAGAAAAAATAATAATAGTAGGAGTGTTAAAGGATAACAAACAGAACCCATTTCTACTATTTTTAGAATTTTTGTCTGTTTGTCTGTATGTCTGCAGTCCGTGAGTCTTCGGCTATGTTTGTTTGTTTTAGTATCACATGAAAATTACAAAACCAATGCGGTTACATTTAATGCACAAGTATTGTGTGTAACTTGAAGAAGGTATTAGTTTTTGTTTCATTGCAATCCATGCTCTTAATCAAAAGATATATAAATTTAAACTGTTCAAGAAGCAATCATCATCATTACTTAAGATACATGCAATGACATCTATTGAAACAAGTACTAATGAATAAATGTGCTCACAAGATCACTTGATCGACTGCCCGAGTTTTTCAAAAACTTATGATAGCAAAAGGTACTCTATATGGCACTGCTTTGAAAATTTCGATCACTTTCCATGCATTAGATTATTTATATTTTAGCAGTTTAAATCCGTGCTCGATAGATGGCGTTGTGCATTTGACGCCAGTCTCAGAATTGCGGTGTTAAGATTTTCCATGAATGAACTACGCTCGCGACAGTGTGGTCGTAAATTTTGATTGATTGATCTCCTAAATCTATACATAAACAATATTGAAATTGTATAAATAGAAAACGATGTTCCGAAATGGCGCTTGCCCTGGCCGGAGGCCTTAAATTCAAGGCATCCACAGGATAGTCCGGTTAAGCAGACGACAACCTCCTAGGTTGAACTGCGAGATGCCATTAAAAAAAAAACGAAATGGCGCATCAACGAATGCATCTGTGCTACTGTTCACATTTTGCACAAATATTCTTTACTTTTACAAGTTTTAGGCAACATTATTTAATTTTATCTTTTACGTCATTAGTTTAAATATGTCTACTTTTTTCCCTTCCACAATAAATTAACTATTATATTGTTTGTAAAATTATTATTAGCTATTATATATTGTTTGATAACTACGTTAAATTCGAGGTGAGAGCCTGGGGATCCGTCACACGGTATCCTAGTATGGACGCCAGTCTCTCACAAAGGAACATAAAATATGCATTTTATTAAAATGTTATTCTTAGATTTATATTTATTAGAATTACATATGTGAACCTTTGTGAGGAGAGAAATTCAAGGTATTGTATTTGAAGTCTTCTTCAAATAGTAGCCTATATATTATCACGCTATGTGCTTGAAGAGGTTCATTATGTCCATTCATATAAATTATATCAACGGAATAAACGGCCTAGTGGTTTTTTGAGGAGCTCGTGGCTAAATAATAACAGTCGCTCGGGTCGATCGTCAGTTTAAGCCGCGCTTGCCTGGGTTGGTCCGTGAATGGGTGACCACCCATTACATACCGAGTTTCCTCCGTGCCTCGGAAAGCACGTTAAGCCGTTGGTCCCGGCTGTCATTTGTAGATCTTTGACAGTGGTTACAGGTAGTCAGTGGCCCTAAAGTCTGACAACCAGTCTTACCAAGGGGTATCGTATTACCCAGTACGAACTGGGTTGTGGAGGTCAGATAGCCAGTAGCTCCATGTAAAATACTGGTATTCAGCTGCATCCGGTTAGACTGGAAGCCGACCCCAACATAGTTGGGAAAAGGCTAGGCAGATGAAATGGCCTAGCGGTTTCATACCGCTCTGTAAATTATGTGGTTGCAAGTACGAGCCCAATATTAATTTCACTTTTTGTGATTTGTTTGAATATTTTTTAAATGCTGTGAGATTTCCATTTTTTTTTTGTATTGATATCGTTGGTATTTCTATTTTTCTGCAACAATTTTTCCACAAAGTAATAGGGAAGTATGTAAGAAGAAGGTATGCCGAGCCGACCCCAAATAAATTGGGATAAGGGCCGGTGAATGATGATGATGATTTTTTCAAAATCCAAAATGTAGTGTGGAGGACAGATTCTGATAAGTTTACATGTTCTTGCTGTAGTATAAGTATTTTTCTTTCTCTATTTGCAAATGAGCGTCTTTTTTAATTTTTAAGGATTTTAACCGTTGGGTTTGGGACCCAAGATAGATCATGAGTTGCTTTCGTTCATAAACTTCTTCTTAGCGTGCCGATGGCAATCTAAATTGATTCCCCCCAGAAAGAAATTGACTACGAGTTCCTATAATACTTAAAATAAGGATGTACTAACAGTAACTGGTTTTAGTTTAAATTAACAGTAAGTCAGTTAATTAGTATATTATTTGTAGAGGATGTTAGGAATATACTATGACTTCACGTTCCCATGTAATGTACCCTGACAATGCCAAAAGAATACGCGGTCACGTGAGCGAAGCCGCGGGTACAGCTAGTATCGAATATAAACCAGAGAGAGTGCCTCGAATATGCAACCTAGTTTATAATTCTGCTGACGCAAATACTTTCCTTTAATAATCATGTGTTTTAGTTCTAACTTAGTAGAGTTTGTGTACATTTATTAAGCAACACCGTAAAAACTATTACTAGGATACGACATTTTTTTGGTGTGAAAAAATACGTATTATCGTAGGGTTCAATGTATCGCACTTAAAACATTATTCATATGGATGCGTTGAATAGTACAGGGTCATGGAAGTACATAAAGTAAAGTTATGGTATTTAAAACTTGTATTCAAAAAAACGGTGAGAGAGTTGGAACTTTGATTTTCAATATGGTTTAGAGCAAAAAGTATGATTACAATGACGGGAGAAACACGCTTATCAGCTTCGTTCAGGGTCTTTTTATTACACCCTTTATCTTCATTGGAGTTTTAGAGATTTATTAAATATTAGGTATAAAAAAGCGTTCGTAAATCATTTTTATCATGTTTAGTCGATTAGTATATTAGTCGATCGAGAAACACGTTCGAAAACAGTAACGTCACCATTATTAAGAAGCTAAATGTAAAAGTCGCTTTTGTCGTTGGTTGAGTTAACGCTTCTCTTTCTTTTTCACTAGAATTTAGGGGAATTCAAATGTCAAACTATTAGGCGTATACGTTCCATGTTTAGTCGTATTAAGTTTCGAATGATGCATACAAATTGAATTGACCCAGTAAAATAATAAAATAAAATCGAGCCGAGATTCATCCAAAATTGTATTATGTAGTGAAAATTAAGCAAATAGAGCATTATCGGGAAGATTCCTTTGGTAAGACAAAGGGCGATATAATGAGAGCCGCTTGTATACCGCCAACAAGTTTGAATCTAAAGTTTTTGTGTAGTGTTATGTGCTCATCGTTAAACAGTAGTATTATTGTTTTAATTCCCACGCTCGTTTTGTGAATGTTGTAGATACAAGGGAGTCCGATAATGTCTGACTACGATCTTCAGTTCCAAGCGGATTTGGAGAAGGCCCAGGCTTTGAGTTTAGAAAGTCTGGCTCTGGATCAGTTCCGTAGGCAGAAGCTACTATCTAGCGCAGGTAACTGACGTAACTTTGTTTACTCCGCGAGATTACTGATGATCCAAGGTTTTAGCAAACATTTCACAGAACTTCCCTTCATGTGTTGTGTTAATGATAACGTAATTCGGTATTCACGCTTTGGTATTTCATAACCGCCTACGTGAATGCCTCACATTAACGTAAACAGGTTAATAAAACCAGTGCAAAAGTAAAGATATTGACAAAACTATTTTAGTTCTAACAAGTGAACATTGAATGCACCGCACAGCAGATTCATTAAGCTAAAAGGTCAATCGGTTTCTACTGGCATTAAAAATAATTGCAAGAATTTACAATTATAACAGAATAGTAACGATTAAACATTAAATAAACTTGAATACTAATTTCCGAACTGTAGTAACAGTTCGTGAAAGTTGAATATTTTAGTTCTTCCTATTACTAAAATACTAATAAACCAAATCTAGTATTATGAGTAGAATGTAGCTAATCCATACCATCAAAACATCTGGCATTTGTTATCATATTATAGTTGAATAGACTATAATATAAATTTCTATTTAGTTTGAAATGTCTATTGTTGCATAGCTAACTAGCTCTTTGTAGGTAAATAACCCAATGCTAAACATAAAGTATTATTTTATATTCACTGTGATATTATGATATTGACTAAAGTATATCCATTATTTTATATTGTACTTAAATCAAACTTTCCTGTAGGTATAGATATTAATAGAAGAATTCAAATATTGATATAATAAAATGATATTCCACCCAAACTATTTCATTTTTAAAAGTGCATTGTTTGTACAAACACACAAAGCCCCAATACAGCGATTGAAGTCACTAACTGACCTTTTATTGGCACAACGAGATCAATTGACGCAGTGTAAACAAGAAAAAATTAATAAGCATTGTCAGTTCAGCAAAATGTCTGTACGTACATCAATCAGAAGGGAAGTGGAAGATCAATGACCTCAGAAGTAAATGGGGCAGTGATTAAATGGAATCATGATAACTGTATCTTTGTATGAAAGTATTGTGAAAATATAATGTGCGATGTTGATGAACGATTTGATACTTCAAAATAGTTTTTTGGTTAGTAATTGTGACTGAAATTGTTTTGTACTTGTTATTTCATGGAATGTTTCTCTTTCACTTTGTTATCAGTAAAAAAAAAACTATTGATATCTCCAATAATCATTGGTGATTGGCTTATCACGCTGATATTGTCTAGATAATGTTCGTGAGGTGGCCAGTGTTAGTGCTCGAAGGCGGGACGAGAACGACGGGCCGCCGCCTGCACTGCCGCCGCCGCCGCGCAAACCTACACGAGGTCGGAGCTCAATCTCTGATGGTCCCAGGTGAATAACCCAATACAGAAGTATCGCACTTCTGTAGATATACCGAACATGTATTAAATATATGAATCGGTATCATCCATCAAATGATAAGACATGTTTTATAATTGCATCAACTTGTGTTAATCAGGCCATTGTTGTGCCCAGCTTGTTACATGTTTTGATAAACAGTGTTAGTTAGATATTCATTTTAATACTGGTTCAATAATTTTGTTTAGAAATATTTTACCAGAAGATCCTTTTAATTTAAACCTTAACAATATTTACTTAGATTAGACATTAACTTAATGCAATAAGAATTATTGTAATTTATAGAATAGATAAGATAGAGTACTCTTGCTCTCCCGAACGGCCTATTAGCTATGCTCAGGCCCATTTAATAAACAGAAGTAGATGGAATGGCCATATTAATTGTTGTTTTTGCATAAAATGTCTCCATTGTTTAAATTAATACAAAAGAAATATCCCAACGAACTTGTTCAAATAATAATTACATTGTTTATCTTTTAGCATACACTGTGTGGCCTTGAACATGAGGTTAAGAATTAAATGTCAGTCATTCTGATAAAAAAATACAATGTTCACAATATTAAATATTTTACAAAGATAAACTAAATATGCATAGAGTTGAGATGGTTGCGAGGTGTTTTAAAGGGAGTATGGATTGTTTATAACAAATAAAGAATAATATAATTATGATATAAAATACTATGTGGTTATTAGAGATTGATGGATGCAAATGTATTATTTAAACACTTCCTATTTTGTGCTGAAAGCATGATCTTTTTTATCGTGTGGTTAGTGCCTAACCTGGTGTCAGAGTTTTTATGCCGCCCATGGGCCTCTGACTTGGCTTTACATACCGTCGAGAAATATCTCTCAGGTATGCTGGTTTCCTCACGATGTTTTCCATGCAGCATGATAAAAATTGCAGTATGGTACATAAAGATAACACCACTTTAAATTCATCTGGTATCTCGATTCCATCTTCTAGAACATTCACTACTGCTCATAGATTTTTTTTGGTAGATGGGAGTAACATCTGTAAGTGAATGAAAGTCTTAGACCATATGATAGACGGTCCTTCTGGGTGGTTCTAGGCTGGCTATGTTAGCCAGGACACACCACGCACAACGGAACAAATTGTAGGTCTTAGGCCCGTAAAGAACGTCACTCAAGACTTCATTATTTAATTAAATGGACTTAGAGGGTTGTATTGATGATTTTAACTCTGTTAAGACATATTTGTTACGGTCGTGAATAATATTTTACTCAACACACAACCTGACACTGATCTGCGAATTGCAAAAAACATAAGAAAATTTGAATTTCGCGGGCTATCTTAGTGCACCCCCCTTAAACCTAGTTTCAACCAATCAAGTAGCTTGAATACCAAAACAAAGCAAAACATGATTTCGTACCTTAGTTCAATGATTAAGCATGTATTATTGACACAGTCATATATAAAGTAAAACGCAATTTAAAAAAAATACCACTATCTCGAATGTAGGATAACACCACTTTATAGAATGAACGTGGGTATGACACAGTTTTAATCAATATTATTAATAATCTACTTCATAAAATTCTTAATTTAATGTCAGACAATGCACAGTATGAACCACTGGGTCTAGATTTTACACTAGACCTCTTTTTATAACGATAATGAACACTGGAGGGGTGTTTGAAAACTGATCCAATAAAGAGGGGATGAAAGTTTGTAATTTTTGCCACTGGGAAATTCAATCGGGCGCCTACACGCTTGTAACAAATAATCGCCATACCTGATGTCAGTCGCCTTGTAGACCAGCCAAGTCACTGGCAACAGTACAGATGCTCATATATTTTCGTCTGGATTCGTCAGATCAACTGGAACCAGTCCAACGAGGGACGATAGCAGCGACTTGATATCATTCTCGAGCCCTACAAGCAAACATGCGCCTAAAGAACCGCATGTCAAGCTGAAGGAGTATATTGAACAGATTCATAAGTGAGTATCATTAGTTTTTAATGGCTTTGAAATTGGATTTGTTGTTTTTATTTTTTTATTGGAGCTGGGACAGTCTGTTTTTGTCCATGTGTGTGAATAGTTTGTCCCTAAATAGTAAAATGAATAATTGAGAGTGTATATTGCAATTTTGTGCAATAATAGAGTTTCTGTTTGATATGGGTATCATTTCTGCTATGGAGTCTAGCATTAATACGTAAGATGATGATTTGATACCTGTCTTTCTCCAAGTTTTGTTCCTATAAAGTTATATCACTTTTGTTGTGCGTACAAAACAAAATCTATTTACACTTTATCCTGAAGGCACTTACATCAATTTATTTTAATGCTGATGTGATAACAATCGATAAGTTTCATTGTTTGATAAAAACAGCCTAATTTGGTATAAAGTGACTTCAATTATTAACAGTGATCGGAGTAGGTAGATTGAATTGGGGTCATTGATCCGAAACGTATATATTAATATGGACATTCCTCCGGAATTGGTTGATTATTAAAAAAAAAACCGGAACTTAGGTAGGAATTGTATTGACATGAGCAATATTACATTTTTCATATTTTTTTTAACGGCACATTCACGATTTGACACAACCCAACGACCAATCAGAACAAAGGATCATGGGTGGTGCACTAACCGATTATCAAAACAATGCGTACGCCCGCCGAAGACATGCCAGGTAGCTCACTCGTTTACTTCGGTTCGTAGAGTGCGCTTCTTGGTTTGTTACTGTGTTGTGAAAACGTTACATGGCTTGAATACATACTGACTTCTGGAATCTGCTCAAAACCACGATTTGGCTCGAATATACGGACTTAGATTAACAGATAAATTAACAGATAAATAACAAATTAATTTAGTTTTGATACCTTCCTTTAAATTTTGAATTGAGTAGTAATAATATCACTAGCAACATTAACAATATTTAATTGAATCCGGAAATACCGGAATTACTTTCCGGAAAAATGGCTTATCTATGATATTCTTTCTGTGTGCATTTATGATACAAGTACCAAAAATCAATCTACCTACTCCGATCACTGATTATTACCTAAAACATCAAATCAATTGATTGTAATACATAATTATGTAAATTAGTTCGTGTTAGGGAAATACTACAAAAAAAACAGTGTGTGATTTCCTGTCCTTAAAAAGTAAAAATATAGAAAAAATATCGTTGAAATTTTTCTAAAAGTACGTAAATTGAAATCGTTAATGGGTTTCATTGTTATCCCAAACATACATTTAGAGGATAATCACGTTGTATGTGTGTGCGCCATTGTTTGACGTAATACCTAACAATTTACTCTCCGTTTCCCAGGTTAGGCCAACAGACTGAAGAACTAGCGTTAAACACGACTGAGCCGGCCGCCACAATGAACAATCAGCCCTATAATCAGCGGCCGGGCTATTATGCGCCGGGGTACCCGTATAACTATCAGCCGCCGTATCATGGGATTCCTCCGTACCCCATGCCGACGCCGTACGGCATGCCTGCGCCGATGCCCACGCCGATAACCACAGCTGCGCCGCCGACGCCCATGCCGGCGCCGATGCCCACCTACGCGTACTACGCGCCCCCAGTTGGCGTACCACCCGAAATGCCACCAACGTTCGTGCCCGTAAACCCGTACCCCGTACAGTACAGTCAAACGAGGATGGCTTCACCTTCCCCATACGCGTACCCCGCACCGCCTGCGTACAACTATAGCACAACAAACATGATCGCGCGACCTCCGAGGCCGATGACTTTGTATCCGCAGCTGAATCAAACGCACACGTACCCGGTTCCGACGAAGAACCCAGTGAATACGGTGAATAACAGCACGAACAATATTGTCGTGAAGAACAATAACAGTGTGAACCAGACAGTGATCAAACCTACGCCAGAGCCTACGAAGGAGAGGGCCGAAAGTAATAGTTCTAGGAAATTATCAGAAGCTAGTATTGTGGTGAGTGTCATATTTTATTATTTTTCTGCAGCTCCATTAAAATAGCACATTTTCTTGGTAAAACACACAAGACGTTCAGGTAGCAGGACTTACTGCCGAAGATAAACCAGATGTTCATTTCCATATTATCACTTGTTGTCGCCATTTAATGCAAAACCAATAGTTTTTTAGAAGTCTTCCAATAGTATTAAGTCGGAAATTGTATTATTAATAATAACTACATTAATTCGGAAAATAATATCAGAAACAATTGCTAATAATTAGTTACTATTAATTGCGTCTAATTGCATTTGATTACGAGTTGCATATCCTGTATGTAAACAATTTTGTCGGTTTTACTGATAGCGATATTTAATGTCAATCATTCATTAATTGATTTATTGTTTTCCTGACCACGGATATTTTGTGTCAAATGACGTAATCATCTTTAACTTTTGGGTCTTGAATACGATGGAAACAGATAGTAGTTGTTTGGCTTGAAAAATGCTAGTTACACTAAATTCATCAGAAAATATTTTAAGCATATTCGTTTTGTTGTGCATAACAAAACTTAAGGAACCTGATAATAAATCATCATAAATGTTGTAGATATGATGGATGAAGCGAAAAAAGAGTTTGGACTAATACTTTTATAACATCTGAGCCCACATTCCCGATAAGACACCCAATATTCCTTTTTGTATAGTTTTTGTAGTGCTGTGTTGAAAAGGGGCTTACTATACCACATTCGTGATTTAGTTTACACCAAACTTGTAGTCAAATATATTTTTTGGAAAAAACTACTTATAGCTGTGCTTGCACTACTATTTCAAACATGTTCATGTACTTTAATCACATTTTTGAGATTGTAAATAATATTATTTAAATTCACACCAGCAAAAAGTTGAAATTCACCGTCTAAATAACATCAATTAGAAACAAGTACTTGAAAACTCTTCATTTTTGTTTCAGTCAAATGAGGCCTCAGACACACTAGGTAGCCTGCCTAAGTCGATGAACCTCATCGACTTCGGACGCAACTCCTCAGCGGCAGGTAGCGTAAGAGTCAGTGTGCTTGAAGCCTTTGATCCACTACTAACTGAGAAAAATAATATCGGTGAGTGGTTTGTGTTTCACTTCATACGGACTTGGATGCGAGGTTTGAGAACGAATTGGGGGTATCTGAAAGCCTGTAAAATATTCTGTATTTCTTGGGGTGTAAAATGTAGGCTTACTGTCATATACTCCTCTTCCTACCCTTTTCGGTTATTAATTTCATATAGCTGTAGTTATTGGAAGGAAAATACCAAAAATTAAGCGTAGGTTTTTTTACTTATCATTATGAACATCTTTTACTATGGTACTAAATCTGAAGTTCCGAAAAAAAAATGCTGTTCCCTACATTTTCACGATTTACGTGAACACAAATGTAGGGGACACCTACATTTTTTTCCCTGATTAAGGTGAACAAAAACTTATGTTGTAAAGCTGGCATGGGTTTGAACTGATTGGGCTTTCAGAAACCAAAGGTACACTCAATGTACCTTTATGACGATAAAATTATAAAAATTATACAGAAAAAGTATGCGATTTGAACACAGCATTGGTTCAAGATATTGAGTGTAGAAAACTCGTTTTTATCATACTTACTTTGTAAGAAATATTATTTCTTTGAAATATCAATATAAAAACGTGATGTATTTAAAAATAATGCAATATAAGGAAATATCATATCCATAATATCAGTTTGAATTCTTACGTGTAATATGTAGGTACTTTTTAAGTCTACTGCTCCACCTATATTGGCAGTTATTTGTAAGTATTAAAAAAATATTCTCAATTCTAAGTCCGTCATCATTATTCATCTGTAATTTACAATATTCACTATGTTCGAGACTCTTGCACGGGTTTGTGTCACCCAGTCGACTTTATATAATTTTATTTCTAATTTCAAACATTACATTCGTTATTGGTTTCTAATATTGTGTGGGAGAATGGAGAATGTTCTAATCTCTTAATCAAAACACTGGAATTCCTGTTACGAAGGTTGCACGTCGTATTTGTCTATATATATGGCCTTCAGTGCATTGACATTATGTGGAAAGTTGAAAGATAAAAAAACTTTTTAGGTGGATTTTGAAAAGAAGACCAAGGTATGGAAAAAATTAGGGTAGTTTTAAGCAAGGGGTTACGTTATTTAATTCTACAGCGCTTTGGTTGCGAACATGCAGAGTAATCACTAAGTATGTGACAAGGTTAGGTCACTGGATTGGGCTTAAAATATTTCAAGGCAGAAAAGGGGGACACTAAGGGGGGGAGAGGGCAAAAAGGAGTGGGGTTGTGTAACTATTACTCGGGAAACTTTGTCAAAACTTTCAGCAGTAACTGTTTGTCACTTTTAAAGGCGTTCATTGTATTATATTTTGCATTTTAAACGCTGGTAATGCCAGAAAATTTGAGCCAGAGCTAACAAGGTTGCCAGTCAAAATAAAGATTAAAAAAATCTCCAATACATTTCGGGTGTTACCTAACCTCCTTTAAACTACAGAACATGCAGCAGCTTCAAGCGGTTCGAGCAGTGTGTATGAAGAGTACGACCCACTGGACTTTCTGTACGGCGAGACAGAGATGCGGGATGCGGCGGTGTACGCGACCATTAACAAGAAGGATACTATGCTGCCGTCGCCGCCGCCCAAGTCTATACCTAGCGTGCCGGCTGTGGCTTTGAGGTCTACCACTGTAAGTAAATAGCTATATAATTATATAGATAGTCTTTTTCTTGGTAAAAAATAAATAATCGGACAAGACCTATCTATCAAACTTAGTACGAATCTATTTGGCACATCTCTCTCTGCTTCTTCCGACCTTATTATAGAAATTTGCTTGATCACGGCCGAAATTTAATTTGGTCGTTGCCGTAGGTTTATGTGTTTAAGTCACTTAGAACAAGTTGGCAAGTTTGATCGATGCTGGACGATTTATAAATCATTTATTTCTTCTGTTACAGAACAAACTTTACGACTCCATAGTGAAGACGAGAACAAGAAATTATGATAGTGAGCACAATGCTTTTCTCAAAATGGTTTTAGATGTTAGAAGTAAGTGTGTACAATTTTTCTGTTGAACTTTTTTATCTATCCTTGTCTACTATACGTACAGAGCTATACGTACAGAGCTTACCGAGCGTACCTAAGTTGTTCTAAGCTGTTATTTGGGCGCTAGAATGTCGGATTTATTTGTTGGTAAACATTTGCGAAATTGTTTTTAGGGTTCCGTACCTCAAAAGGAAAAAACGGAACCCTTATAAGATCACTTTGTTGTCCGTCCGTCCGTCCGTCCGTCCGTCCGTCTGTCAAGACCGTTTTTCTCAGGAACGCGTGGAGGTATCAAACTGAAATTTCTATATGATACTTAGTTCTACTGTCCCTGGAAGCTGTAGAAAAATCAACCTTCTAAGTCAACGCAATCAAAAGATACAGCCACTTGGGCCGCAAATTTCCGCAAATTTTCGAAACTCGCACGGGAATCAAAACCTACAGGGTACTTCCCGTGAACTTAGAATCTTGAAATTTTGTACGAAGTCACGTCTTATAGTACAGATATAGGAAAAATTACGAAAACCGTAAATTTTTAGTTTCGTCATATAAAAAAAAGTTATATACCCACAGGTTTGTACGGAACCCTCGGTGCGCGAGTCCAACTCGCACTTGACCGGTTTTTTTTTAGTAATGTATTGAAAAAAAAAAAAACAATATGGCAGTTTTAGCTCTAATTGCCTGGCACCAAAAAATCCTTATTGTCCAAGACTTGAGTGACTGTGTTTTCAACCTAGTTCTTAAAATTTCCCAGAAAGATTCAACTATCTCGACGAGAAGACGAACCCGGGCCACGTGATAGCGGCGCGGTCGGGCGGCAAGTACCCACCGAACACCAGCATCAAGATTCTAGTCCACCACGCTCACTCCGACGAACCCATCACATTTACCTCCGATGGTAAGGGAAACAACACCTTATGATACTCTGACAAAATCTATATTTATTTATTTATCTCAAACACTGCTAACATTACCGTATATTAAATCTTTGTTTTTCGTTTGTTACTAACATAGCTTATAAGTAGTGTGTATTACTAACATCATATGGATCAAGGTCGGAATTAAAGTATTTTTATTTTATTTTTATTTATTTATTTATTACAGGAAATTATTAATGCGGTAGCGTGGTCCTTAATTAAATTATCTTATAATATTACTATATTATTATTCATATTTTTAATGTTGATCCATATGGCAAGTACCCGCCGAACACTAGCATCAAGATTGCTTTACCTTCGATGGTTAGGGACAATCGACTTGTATCCCCGCTATAAAGCCAGGCCAAGCGCGAGGTCATTTAATCCCATTGCATGACTATTTCATAAAAAAGTCTTCCAATGGGATTGAATTAACTTAAAGGGTTTTATTGATGTTTTTAATAATAATAATCCTGTAAAGCCATATTTGTTACAGTCGAGAATATTATTTTAATTAACATACAACCTGGCACTGACCTTCAAAAAACGTAAGAATATTTGAATTTTACGGGCTACCGCCTTATATCGTCGAGACTCCGCAAGTCAGTCAGCCTTTCTACCGATGTTGCCAAGTGTTTGACTGATAAATCTTGGTAATTTTCGTCCCCAAAGATGGTTGTCAGACATTGGAATCGTTTTTGAAGTGAATTTTATACTTACATTTCCGTTTTTGGTTTTCAGTGGAATCGACAGTGGAACATGTGATATTAACTGTAGTGTGTTCTCTAGACGAGGACATTAGAGAAGATATGTCTGAATATATGTTGAGGGTAAGATTTAAATTCTATCCTAATATTTTGATGCTCTTGCAGTCATGGCCATGATAAACAGGTACTATGATGATGACTAGTAAAATTAAAAACCAGTGGAAGCAAAAATAAGAATATTGATTTCTTCACTATAAATTTTATGTTACTTTATGTTCTGTGTTTTATTTTCCAGGTTTGGGGAGCAAAAGAATACCTAACACCGGGCAGTTGCCTTAGCGAATACGACTACATTCGGGAATGCGTGCGTCTAGAGAAAGACGTCACGCTAAGTCTCACCGAAGGCAAAGACAACGTGTTAGCGCGCACGGAGCGCGACGACGCGAGGGACGCGCACCTCACGCTCGACGACTTGCTGCCGTGCCACGGCGCCGCGCCGCAGCTGTCCTTTGACAACCTGTCTATATTGCTAGGTAAGGTATTAAGAATCCTCCTGACCGAATTTAGACTGCTGATGGGCAATCCTAGCGGAGCCAGCCATCTCCGTGGCCGATGTTATGGTGCTCAAGTGTGAGCGCAACGATGGGTGCTCTATCTCCTCCTGCACTCTCGTCGTCCGAAGGGACGGCTATCTGACACCATCGGAGAGAGATCAGGCGCAGGCCCACGGCTTAACGTGCGTTCTGAGGCACGGGAGCATGCTGGCATATCGCAAGCTTCCACTCTGGGCTGCTACTGAGAACCCTATATGCACCTTACTTGCATACACTAGCATCGATCACTGTGTTGACGATTTAAGACTGCAAAGTCCCGATTTCCTTATGATTTATTCCTTAACCCTTCTTGAAAAACTTGCCCAATAATCAATAATTGAACTTTCACTATCACTTACGGGATATCTTCCGCGATTAATGTTAATATTGAGCTCCCGATATTTCGACGCTATTACTCACGAGATGACATAAACATTAATCGCGGAAGATATCCCGTAAGTGATAGTGAAAGTTCAGTTATAAACCGTGAAAGCTTAAAACAGTGTTTAATCAAAAATTGTTCTCCAATCCAGAAACCCTAGAAGGCGAGTTATCCCGCGCGATAGGCGTTACAGGCGCGGAAGGCAGCTGCTCTCCTAAGGCAGTGTTCCAGGCGGTGAAGGCCATCTGTGCGCTCGCCGGCGGAGTGGAGACCTTGCACGTCACGCACACGCTCAATGCGTTCGCGCAAGCTTGTACGACACAGGTGGGGATGCTTTATAATTGAGTTGAAGTGGTACTTGAACCATTATTTACTGCTGTGAAAAATGGGATGCTGCCATTCGTATTATGCGGCTGCATCACTGTCTCGCACTGGAACAAGCATGGCTTTAACTTGTCAAAATTTGAAAAACTCATCTAATATTAGGGGTTAAAGTAAGAAATTGCCGATTTTTACTGCAAAATTAAAACTGTTTTTTTTTCCTAGATGTTACATATTTATTTAATCAAAATATTTAGTCTCATTATCTACATGGTTAAATTTAAGTCGTTTTAATTCTCTTAAAGTCGAAGTTTCCATTAAGAAAACGCACGGTGCGTTCATTAGCAGTCTTCTCTCCAAACGCAGCATTGATATTGCGAGCCGTTTCCACCGCGTTAGTTCCGCGTCGGAACTCGTACTAAAAAATTACGCGAATTGTTTTCGAAGTGTCCATCTTTTCGGTCTAAGCTGAATAAAAAAACAGTTGAAAATCGAATGTTGCACCGTTTTTAAAGAAAAATCTCACAGGTAAAATGTAAAAAAAGTTCCCTTCGAACATCTCATATCATGAAGGTTTAATGCCAATTCAAAGTATCTATTACTATCAAACGGCAATTTCATACTTTAACCGCTATCTATACTAATATTGTAAAGGGGTATTTGTTTGTAAGTTTGTATGCAGGGCGTAATCATCGGAAGTACTGATCCGATTCCGAAAATGTTTTCACTAACGGAAAGCTACATTATCCCAGTGTGCTATAGGCTACATTTAAAACATTCCCGTGCGTTAATATCCATACATAACGGAAGCAAAGCCGCGAGCAAGACCTAGTTATTAATAAAGAGTAATTATTTTTAGGGAAACAACAACGTTAAGACTCCAGAGATCGAGGCCGACAACGGCCCGTACTGCTCCGTGTCGCTCCGCGGGTCCACGCGGCGCGAGGTGGTGTCGCAGCAGTGCGCGCGCGTGCGCGACGCGGTGCGCGCGCTGCTGGCGCTCTACGGCCGCACGCGGCTGCTGGACTTCAAGCTCACGGATACGCACTACCTCACGCCTAATAATACGCTAAGTAAGTAGCACTGACGTCAGTGTCTGTAGCTTGCTACTACGGCCTTGTATATTACGATTTATGGGCTGATTTGCACGAGCGAGCCCGCATCTTCTCGAAACTTACCGTTTTCACGGTGCTCAAAACTTCTGCTCGAACTGCCGTTGAAGATCGTCACTCGAAGGGAGCCCAAAAGCCTATTTAGAATGGACATGTATGCCATAGTCAAAATGAACTGCAGAAAAACCGACCAAGTTCCTGTCAGGCCCAAATAATGTAGGGTTCTCTAGGGGGGATGAAGAGTAGAATAACATATTCACGTATACAGAAAATGGATTTTATTGGAAACAAAAATAAGTGTGTATGTCGTAGTATTTTTCAAAGAAACTGAACAATCACTATTATTTTATTGGTCGCTTCTGTTAAAAATATGTGCTTGTAACTAAAATATCGACTTTGTCGTAACAAAAAAAAAAAATCATTTTACCTTTTAATTTCCAGAAGCGGTCGCAGCAAACACAATATCAGAAACAACGCTATTCTGCATCGAAGCAGTTCACTGCCTACCTCTCTGTTGGGGTCCCTCCGTCTACGAGGACTATTTGTTCCAAGCGCAAGTGTTCTACGGCACCCGGCCGCTGAAATCATTGCACGTCACTCAGGCATCCAGGATAGAAAGCGGCGGTTTCTATCCTAGGATCATATTTGATACTTGGTGAGTTTGAGCAAGTAATGAAATTAAAACAGCGACTTGACGTGGCTAAATAAGTAAATTCTCATTTCGTAATATTATTTGCGGAATAATAGTAACTAAGTAATATTTTTAATAATAGTAAGATACATGATAATAATAATAATAAGAGTCAAGAAGTTGCATAAAATTATCGTTAAAAAATTAAATCAATGTATGTGGGTTGTTTGTTGTACTTCTAGTCAGGCAGTCTCACCTCTGCCAGACCCTTCGAAGGGTACAAGCGTGATGTTGACACCATCATCATACTCGCGATATTGTTTGGGTTTTATAATAGCTATCGACACTTTCGTGCGAATCGCTAATATCAAAAATAGTAATTAGGAAAGGCCTTTGTCCAGCTTTTGTGGAACAAATTAGCAGTGACGGAAAATCCTACTCCAGAGTACTAGTACTATTCGATGTAACGAAACCATAGCGACTTCTAATTCGACTACAACGCCATCTAGTTACAAAATCGGAACTAAAATGCGATCTTGGTGTGTCGTGGAGATTTTTTTTTGTAGTTTTATTTACAAATAGGTACGCAAATGGCATGCTCATAATGCCAATATTTTTTATAATTAATTTTATGATTATTTAATTAATATAACTCACCAAATTATCGGAAAATGTAAAGCCTTCAACGGCCACATACCGTTACTTAGAAAATTTTTATACGAAGTATAGAACTGTGACCACTTACCACTTAATCTTTTAAATCATAACGCCATTATAATTAACATCCTAGATTAAGATTTATTTTAATAAATAATTAAATCAATTTATATATTTCAGGCTAAACTTAGCAGATCTCCCCGTGAACACTTTACCTCGTGAATCTCGGCTAGTCATTACCCTGTACGGTCGCTCGCAGCGTACCGTGGACAGTCAACACCAGAACAACGAGAACAATCAGACGAATAACCAGGAAAATGAAGAGAACGGTGACGTGCAGTACGACCTGGCGGAATTGGGATGGGCTGCTATACAGATGTTTGATTTTGATGGGTATAGCTATTTTTGATTAGTTTTTTTTTTGTCGTAATTCTGTAGTAGGGTTGTTTCGGGGAAGGGATTACAATAATATACCCTGTATAGTCTGCAGGCTAAGGGCTTTACTGTTGACCCACCTGCGTTAAAATTTGTGTAAGATTCCACGGTCAAAATGAATTGGGGACTAAAAGTGAGTTGCCGGCATTGACTTTAAATATTTTGGGAATAATTTCAAGTAATTATAATTAATGAATAGCTGTAAAAATAATGTGTAACTGTTTAATTCAAGCATGCTAGCATCAGGCAACTACGTGCTACCTCTGTGGCCGACGTACTGCGACCGTCGCATCGGGCCCGCGCCGCATCCCATGCACTCGCCCACGGGCACCTTCCCCGTCGTTAATATTGGTGAGCTTGAATTTAGAACAAAGTTGAGACCATTCAAGATACATGTCTAGTATACAAGGTGGAAGAGACCAACGCTAAAACTGCAACCACGTATTCAGTACATCATTTTGAACCACAGAGAAATTGTTCGTTGGTTATTAAAAAGCAAAAAAAAAAGTTTGGCGCAGCCGTGAGTCACACAATATTTCTTGGTTAGTTTTAAATTTTATATTTGCTTTTTTATATTTTGTATTGTGTACTTGTGGCGTGTGCCAATAAACGTTTTTTCTTTCTTTCAAAAAACAGCTGTTCCATACATTTTGACCGTGTAGGTATTGCAGTTTGGTAGGAAATAGCTGTTTTTATTTTTTAATAACTGACTAAACATTGTGATGTTCTGAAAACGTGATAACCGATTTAGCATTGATGTCCCTTCTACACTGTACATATTTAATTTCCATTAAGATAACACCATACAATACAAAGAATACAACAATTTAACGGATCTAACCCATATCTCTAGAAATACCCCTGTACGCTCACACGGGTGTAAAATGGACGGACGGCGAGGAAGGTCGACAGAGGCCGTTGAGCTACGATGAGCTGCCCAAGTTCGACAGTCTGGACGGACACACGCAGTCGCAGCTGCTGCAGCTTATTGAGCAGGGAGCCTACCAGAGGATGCCAAGTGAATGTCGAGAGGTGGGATTTTAATACTCATAACATCACGCCTTTAGTCCCCGAATGGTTAGGCAGAAGTGTGCCACGCGTTTAATACTAACTGTTTGAATAATTTAACAGTGAAGAAATATCGCGTGGAACTGTTTGATTATGAGTTTTAGTAAGAATAGTTAATAATTGGCATGAACATTGGAAGTAGATAAAACATTTTTGATATTTTGTACACAGATAATGTGGGAAAAACGTCAATACCTAGTACAACTAGCCGGAGCTTTGCCCCTAGTACTGATGGCGGCCACCAACTGGTACGGAGAGCAACGGGAACAGCTGATCGCGCTGCTCAAGCTGTGGGAGAAACCCTCGCCGTTAAACGCCATGCACTTGCTGTTACCCTGGTAAGTGTCTTTGATATGATAACTAAATTAACTTTTACATTGATTGATTTGAGAAGTTTGGTGCCATGGGAGGCTCCGGGCCTGTAATCCCTGAAGTGTAAGGCAGAGGAGTACGTAATAGTACACCCACATTTCGCCAGTTACGTTTAAGTCCCATGTAATAGGGGGCGAGCCTATTGCC
The DNA here is from genome assembly GCA_964057025.1 of Standfussiana lucernea. Lineage (NCBI taxonomy): Eukaryota > Metazoa > Arthropoda > Insecta > Lepidoptera > Noctuidae > Standfussiana > Standfussiana lucernea. The sequence continues at coordinate 6,254,865 of OZ059788.1, read as the reverse complement.
ATCAACCGGGCACAAATCCAGACTCCGTGGCTGCAACGAGAAATTCATGATGGAAAAACCCAAAAACAATTTGCTCGACCCGGGAGTCGAACCCAGCACCTTATGCTAAGCAGTCGCGATTGCGACAACTAGCCCAATGAGGCAGTCAGCAGTTTAATATGTCATGAATGGTTCCTCACGTTTTCTAGACATGTAACTTTTCTTTACTTTACATAGTAGACGAACAGGTCCTCCTGCCTTCTAAGCTAACTAACTTGAATTAACCATCTTTTGACTTTTATTTGACTATATACAAAATGACTACCCTTGTCTATTGTCGCGTACTCTGATCTTATGATATGCAATTCTTGGTTTTTTCTATAGAATCCATACTGCTTTTAAATTCCGTGATTACAACAATTCAAGACGTACGCACGCACCGTATATGCGTTACAGTCGTTTCTTCACCAAAACCTCAAATTCATTATCTTCTCTTCTTTATCGTGTGGTTAGTGTCTAACCTGGTGTTGAGAGATTTTATGCCGCCCGTGGGCCTCTGACTTGGCAATACAATATGCCATGCATGTTTTGAATTCATGATGTGTCGTTATATTCCAGTTTCCCTGACCATGCGGTCCGCGAGACCGCAGCGCAGCTGATCAACGAGATGTCTGACGATGACCTGTGTCGCGTCATGCCGCAACTTATACAGGCGTTACGTCACGAGACTTATGAAGCCAGTCCTGTTGCTGGTTAGTGTGAATAGCTTTTTGTCCATAGTATTGGGTTTTCGTAAGAGTCTGACTATGTATCCGGGTAGGCACTATGCACCAGCAAAAAATATGAAAAGGTTAGAACCCACGTAATTATCTTAACCAACCCTACCAAAAGCACGAAAAAGTTATAAAAAGTAAGTGTAAAAGTAGTGTTCTTAGATGGCATTTATTTGTGGTCAGTATTGAATCCATGCATCCATTGGGTCCTTATTTTTAATATCAATGCTAATATGTTTCTTTTGTTTCAGAACTACTATTATCACGCGCTCTCTCCGGGCCAGCGGTCGCACACCGACTGTTCTGGCTGCTAGTCCATTCATTGCCAAATGTACCTCAAGTAAGTAGTAAGCGCTATTATTGTAAACTTCTTTGCAGTGTTGATGATGCCATGAGGTAAAATCTTTAAATTCATTACGTTATCCGACTTCTCTTAGAGCTTTGTAGATGTGACGCATAAAAAATTGTGGACCAATCCGGATTGCATGTGTAACTATCCTGAGTCATAGATTCGGGATAGTTATATTTGTCGGGTTTTTGCTGCGCGGGTATGCCGCCATTATCGGGCCGCGAGCCTACTGATGTCGGCGCCGCACACCGCGGCGTGCGCGGGCGGCAGCTAGCGAGCTAACAAAGTTGCGTGTCTCCAGGACCCCAACCAAGAATACCTCGGCATCAGTCTAGAGGAGGCAGCGACGGAAGCGCACGCGGCGGACGCGGGCATCGCGGCCACGTGGCGCTACCGACTACTGCTGCGCGCTCTGCTGGCCATCTGCGGCGAGAACCTGCAGAACACTCTGCTGAGGCAACAGTTACTTGTGAAGGTCAGTGATAATTCGATCCGGTTTCGGGGGGTCGGACAGGAAAGGAGTCGGGTCGGCATCGACCAATCACAGGAGAGACGAGATGCGATGTGGATTTCAATCTGTGATTGGTCGATGCTCATTTCATTTTCTCTCCACTTCACTCGTCTCCACTTTAATGAAAATCGGTCCTGAGAATAGCTTTGCTCAGATCTATCTTAGAAATTATTATTTTTCTGCTCTCGTTACTTGAGTTTGGATCAACATCATGCCGTTATGCTATCGTCCGTGTAAAAGCGTGATTATTCTCCAAGATAAAGGCGATCCAGCACAAAACCAAAGTGATTTGTTTGACGGTCCAAGACTCAATAAGTTTCTGTCGTATTTTCATTTATTTCGCAGTTTTTTGTTGCTTACAAGATGTAGGTACAGACTACAGTGAATCCATCTGCAACTTGAAGTGCAGTGGCTAACTACTTATCATTTCGTGTAAATTATGACTACAGATTCATATAATTATTAAAACGTTGTACCTGGCACAGCAACTATCAGAAGTAGCGCAAGCCGTGAAGGACGCGAAGGAGACGGGGCGTCAGCGCGCGCTGAGCGCGGGCGGCGACGCGCTGGCGGCGCTGCTGCGCCTGCAGCCCGCCGCGCTGCCGCTCGCGCTGCACAAATACGTACACGATGTCGACGTCAAGTGAGTAATCTGGCTTTTTTGTATGAAAACCATGAAAAATGGTTCTTAAGCTATACACACCGGGGCCACCGCCCGGCGGCCTCTTCGGTCATACAGTTGCCCGCTTTTGCTTTTCTGTAATTTGTGTCTTGTTTAGCTATTCTGTGTCCAACGATATTCAGTAAATATTCAAAGTCAGTTCAGATGTTCCTGTATGTAGAAGGAAATATGTACCCGGACCTCACGTAAGGTATTATGACACATCGACCTTTAGTAAAATACGCTGAGGAGACCGGTCAATAGTTGTTACGTACAGTCACGAAGCACGAACATAAATATGTATACAGTTAGCAAAGTTCGAAGGTTATTTCTTCGTGATATATCAGCTATATATGTATATGCCGTGATGGCCCAGAGATTAAGACCTCGCCTCTCATGCATGAGGTTGTGAGTTCAAATCCTGGCAAGTACCAATGTGACTTTTTCAATTCATATGTACTTTTCTAAGTTTATCTTGGACATCACAGACATCGGTGAAGGAAAACATCGTGAGGAACCTGGACTTATAATTAATATAAGTCTGAAATCGCCAACCCGTCTTGAGCAAGCGTGGTGATCAATGCTCGTGCCTTCTCTGTATGAGAAGAGGCCTTTGCCCAGCAGTGGGACAGTTACAGGCTGGTATTATTATTATTATATTATATCAGCTGAAACTTTTAGATATGAACTACTTCAAGGGCCAGACATCCATACATACACATACATACACATATTACTTTGTCGTTGAGCCCGAAAGCCCGTCCAATTTTATCAGTGTACCGTAATATCTTGAATCTTGAAAGACTAACAAGCTGTTTTCTATGTAGGTCATGTATGTACTTCGCCTCGAATACGCTGCCACTCAAGATAAACTTCATCGGCAGTGACAACGCCGTCATTCCTGCTATGTTCAAGGTAAGAATAAACAATTTCCACTTACAAGTCCAAGAATGTGTTTCTGATTTTTCAAACTTTCTAATTCACCGAACATGATTCCCTTTGAGTTATAGAAGATTCTTAAACAACTAATGTGTAATATAATTATTGATTTTCATTTTGGTTTTAGGTTGGTGACGATTTACGTCAAGATGCGTTAGTTCTGCAAGTCATCAAAGTTATGGACAGTTTATGGCTGAGAGCTGGCTTAGATCTGCGAATAGTCACCTTCCAAGCTCTGCCTACTAGCGATAAGAGAGGTAAAAAATTTTCACTAATTATTACATAACCTTCTTATCTATTTATTTATTATTGATTTATTTATGTACACACAAAACACATTACAGGAAAAATACATAAAGACAAAAGAGCACAAAGGTACCGCTTATTTCATTTAGAAATCTCTTCCAGCGGACCTGCGAGAGGATAGTTATAAAAGAAACGCAGACACAGTGTGATCTATGTATGTGGTTTGCGTTTAATATAGTTGCATGCGGTAGCAACCATAGAAGCTACGGGTAGAAACCGCATAGTTAAAGCTTAGGTTCAGTTATATTCATGTCCCACGTCTTGGGTGACTTACAAAACGGTTTTATTTTCAGGTATGATTGAAATAGTGTCCGAAGCGGAAACGCTCCGTGCTATCCAAACGGAGTGGGGTCTCACAGGCTCGTTCAAAGACAAGCCTATTGCAGAATGGTTGGCGAAACACAACCCCTCTGAACTTGAATACCAACGTGCAAGGGATAATTTTACTGGTAAGTAATATTTAGTTGTTGCTGCAGTTAGTATTTTTATTTGTTGTGGAAGTAAAGTGAAAAAAAAGACACAAAAACATGATTATACTGAGACTTGACAAAAATAACATTGTAAGCGATTGTTTAAATTGGTTCAGCTGGCGCGGGCGTAGCGTATTACGGAGTTTCAATAGATAAAAAGCTAGCTCATATTGGTGCAGTCTAGTGTACCTCCCGTATAAATGTGTTTTCCAAAAACACTTAAGTTAAGGATAATGTTCCTATACTAAATATAAAAATGCATTGCAAATATAATGCTATGCATTGCTTTGCTTGCTATTTTAGCTTTTAAGTTTCTGAATAAAGATTGATTGAGATTGATTGATTGACTAGATTTGACTAGAGAATAGTTGGTAAAGTAACTCACTAACCCATAAGTTCATGTTTTATTTATAGTGACAATTATTTATCTTTCCTTCAGCGTCTTGCGCCGGCTACAGCGTAGCGACGTATCTGCTGGGTATCTGCGACCGACACAACGACAACATCATGTTGAAGACGTCGGGGCACCTCTTCCACATAGACTTCGGCAAGTTCCTTGGTGACGCGCAGATGTTTGGAAACTTTAAGAGGTATGTTCCAATGGCCATGGAATGATGAATGGTCCCTGTAGGAATTTCAATTTCAGTTTGCTCTATGAAATAGAACTTGTAGAAAGTTAAATGCTTTTAGAGTTTACTAATAAAAAAAGTCTTCAAATTCATATCTATTACTAGCTGCATCGCGTTGCAATGCACTTTTGCCCACCTAGTAATACCGCCTTGTATTTTTTACTACTCGACCAACCTACCCACCTGCTACCTATTTTTTCACATTTTAAACCTTCCTTGGACTTCTAGAAATATTTCAAAACCAAAATTAGGCAAATCGAGTTTTTGTGAAACTAACAATCGTCAATTCATTTCTATATATATAGATGTGATTTAAATTTTTAAGCTCGATGTCTTTGCCAGTCTGTTTGGCTAAAGCTCATAACGCCCTTATAAGCACTGCCCCAGATCGGCATCACCTCATTTTTACTAGCTGATCGGAGTCCCGACCTGTGCGAGTTGAGGCAATGCTGATCCCGTGTACTGCTTATAATTTGTGTATTGTCGTGTAGGCACAGTGAGACTGAAATATCAAGACATAAAAGATTTCATAATTTAAAATTATCTTCAATTTTGTCAACAGAGATCGAGCCCCATTTGTGCTGACACACGACATGGTGTACGTCATCAACGGCGGCGAGAGACCCACGCAGCGCTTCCAGCACTTCGTGGAGTTGTGCTGTATGGCATTCAATGTTGTTAGGGCGCATCATGACCATATACTAGACTTGTTTGCGTTGGTAAGTCTTTTTTTTTTAACACTAAATAGGCTTGCGTTTAGCCGCAACTTACAAATATTAATATAGCGAATGAACTAATAATTTAAAAGTATTTGGTCGATAATATCTCAGTAGTACTATTATTATTATTATTTATTAGAGGGATACTGAGCTAAAACTCCCCGAAGCTAGGAAGATTTAGACCTTAGAAGTTTGGATATAGATAGAATATACTTTATTATGTCTGTACACACATAACCTCCTCTAGATTCCGCAAAGAAGGCAACTTATGCGCGTCGCATATTTGTGACATAGCACTAATATAACTCGATGCGCGTATCTATCTCTTCAGTGTCGACCAGAAGTTAGACCCATGATGACGTTAGCAATTTAGAGAATTCATTAAGTATGAAAGTTTGATCATTACGGTTTACTTAAAAAAAAAGACTACCTATGCTGTTAAAGGGTGAGGAACATTATCCAGGATCTTGAGTTATAAAAAAAGATAGATACAATTCAACTGTTAAGTAAAATTATAAAATCAACCATTTTAGAAAGAGCTCAACTTATAGTGGCTGAGGTAGTGACTCTCGTTGATGTCTTTCCCTTTCACTCATTACGTACTTATTGTATTGCTGTCTTTTTCCCACCAAGCTAATAGTGTCATAAGCATTAAGTTCTGGCTTATCTATAAATAAAATATCGATGCTATCGATATTTTGTTGTTTATTTGGGAAAAATAGTTCAATTAAAATATAAATACATACAATTTACGATTCATTCTGAAAAAATAATCAGGTTTTGTGCGACTTCAACCGTCAATTAAACCAATGGCATGTACAAATGTTAAAGTTAAAACTTTGTTCATTAGGAATATTCGGTAATCTATTACATATTTTAATGAATTTGGATCTTTACAAAATAAAAAGGGAACATTAATCATTCTGTTTAAAAAAATATATCGATGTCAGAATTTACATTTAATGTCTTTGTCCCATCACTACGGCCGGTGACGTTACCTTCAAATAGCCATCGGATTGCACTTGTCATTCCCCGCGCACCGCGTGCCTACCGCTACATTTGGTGAATTCGAATTCAAACAAAATATTTGTAATACGGAATCTAGTGGAGGTTATCTGTGGTCTGTACACTGTACACATTTCAATTTATATAAAATAAAACATCCTACATAGGGATGGGATCTTATCGCTGAAAGCAATCTTTTCAAGTTATGGGGCAAGCACCATGGTAGACCAGGAAAATCAAATTTTCTTACGTTGTTTTCGCGGGCTACCTTGGCGCTTCCACGTTGAAAGGACGATTTAAACGTTGTGCGCGTGTCAGATGGCGCTGTCGGGCGTGACGGGCGTGACGAGCGCGGCCGTGAGCTACGTGCGCGCCGCGCTGCTGCCCGCCGCCACCAACGCCGAGGCCGCCGCCGCCTTCGCGCGCCTCATACACTCCTCGCTCAAGAGCAAGTGCGTACGCTTTCATACTTACCATTGCTCACTAACTGACAGCTGATAACGGCCCGAAAAGCCGTTGGTAGTAGAGTTAATTAACATTTTGGGTTTCGATGAGGAAATATATTAGTTTTGCGCTTTCCTTATTAAATATTCGATACTTATCACGTCTGTGAAGTCTCGCCTGCTAATTTAATTTCACTCTGTTTTTATGGTTGGAGAGGGGCAGGAAAACCAAGGAAATGATAGATGGATTGTGTGAGGAATGATAAGAAAGAAAAAGGAGTAAATGATTGCGTGACGATTGACAGAGGTGAATGGAAGAATAAAACTTGTTGCGCCGGCACCAAGTAACATGGGACAAGGGCGGGAAAATGATGATTCTTGAGAGGGTTGGAAGGAATAAAGGGTGGGCTTTGCCTAACAGTAGGACACGACAATGATTAGCAAAAAAATAAATGTACTTGAGTTTTGTATTCAAATAGGTGAAAAACTCCTAATTCCAAGATGATAGTTCTCAAAATTAAACATTACTGTGTATCAAGATAAAATGTCATGCTTAACTGTTTGTTGTCCAGGTTCACACCAATAAACTTCTTCCTACACAACTTGGCCCAGCTGCGCGCGAGCGGTGATCAGAGCAACAATACATCAGAACTACTCTCGTTTATGCCACGGACGTACACGTAAGTAATATATAAGAAATATTTAATCGTCGGTTCGGTTTTCTTAAAAACTAAAGACATACCAAACTAAACAGATACTTTTTTGAGTGGTTACAAGATGTTTTTTTATTGCATCCACAAAAACAAGGCAAGTTGAATAAAAGCTTATAAAATAGACTTGGCCGTCGGAGTAAAGCCATTTTTACGACGAGACGTACGACATAAACTGAAAGTATTGATGCCGTAGCCTCTTGAAATAGCATGACATTTTTAAGCAAGACATTTATTCTAAAATAAACAAGTAAATGTGGGTTAAAATTCACTGAAAAGACATTAAATTAATATTTTCCCTCTCCACAGTATGGCACAAGAAGGCCGCCTGGTTAGCGTGGAATGCCTCGGGTTCGAGAAGCGCTACGATCCTGAAAAGCACTACGTATACGCGCTCCGCATCTTCAGACAAGGACAGACTACCCCCTTCGTGCTGTACCGCTCTTACAAGCACTTTACTGAGCTATACCAGAAGATTTGTCTGCACTTCCCCTTGGCTAAAGTTCACAGGTAAGATAATAATAACTATACAGTGGCGATTCAATTCAGCTAGGCACTTTAAGCGGTGGTTGACTATATATAAAAGAGACTTCGAGTCAGTTTTTTTTTCGTTTTGTCACGTAAGATATCGATTCCCATCACATTGACGGAGTTCCGCTAGCTAATGTAATTTGACCGTGAATTAATTTTTCCTGACCTACATTCGGTTACGGCGGCCAATCTCAACGGAGATTAGCCAAGGACGCCGAACATATTTTAGTACATAAGTGTGTCAAACAGGTACACACTATACACCCTCTTCACGCACTCACATAATCCGATGAGACAGTAATCTGACACGATCGGAGAGAGATTACTGGGTCTAAACGAGCTGTTACTGACATTTCATTGATAGACAACTCATGAAGTCAAAGCTTCTAGCTGACCATAACGTTAGCCAGTAGTGACTACCAAGGAGGCATGAAGCTAAACACCTGCTTGTTATCAGTCACTGGCAGTTGTAGACAGTGCATGCTCATTAGTTTGGATTAAGATTTTTTTCAGCTTGTAAATAAAATTTTACATAATTATCGTTATTCTTATCGTGTCGATATAATTATTGATTTCATAGTAATTATGATTACTAATTTGTATTACCTAAATTCGTTTTCCTTAATAATAGTCCTCTTGATGTCTTTTGTCGTTTTCTATTATTGCGATTAATGTCAGTAGAGACTATTCTTTGGGATCTACTTCTGCGTTTGCATCGCAGGCTTATAGCGGATTTAACCACTGAAACTGAACGCGACCAGCACATCTGAACGGCGTTCAAGAGCTGACACTGACAGCTCTTGGTCGCAGTTTAGATGGTTCTGCTGATCGTATTCATATTGCTAAAATCCGCAAGCGCCCTTGCTATGAAGTGTCACAATCGACCTTGTTCCAAAACCTTCAGATTTCATACAAGCTTACACATTACCTAATTACTGTCCCTTAGAATTCTTGTTACATAAATCCTGTTAAAGATTAGATTAAACCTGTTGGTATCAGTAAAGGCGATTAGATTCAAAACAAAACTTTAAAACCGCTTGGGTTTTACATGCAATTCATTTTATTGATAAATACGTGATATCATATTTAGACACGAGCTCAAATGTCCGGCACGTAGAACAAAGTTGTTCTAGTGATTTTTTATTTATATTTTACCTACTTATAGCATGTTTCAGAAATATGTGGTCATATTTTAGAGTGTTGTATGGCCATCAGACTTAACAAGGTCCACATAAGTGAGACTAACATTGTAATCGTTAAAAAATAATCAGGTGTCTCATGCAGAATTTCAATACCTACTCAACAGATACTTTGTGTGAGCCAGCTGGGACACCATGCAATCCTGATACACGTTGTTTAATAGAGGCTTATTCAGCATAAACGTACATGATTTCGTCACTTTCTCATTGATCTTAGAGTGGAAAACATATAACAAAAATCTAGGAAAATATGAATTTATTTCTTCTGAAATATTAATACGAACATATCAACGACTTATAAATATAACAAACCTATAAATATTATAACCAAAACACTCACTTCATACCACGTCAAGCTTCACTATTTTCTTTAATATCGGCACTCATTTTGTAGTTCAAATCCATTACCGTTTGTTTGGTCTGTGGCGTAGGCCCAGCAGCTGCCGGCCGGCTTATATTTTCTCTATGTTTGGTAATTATGTCCCAACTACCCTCGTCTACAGGCTTGGTATAAGTAACGTTGCCAGTGCTATCTTTCTCCCCTTCTGGTTTTCCCACAGAGTATGGCGGAGGCCCGCTTGACTTACTTATCGAACTTTCTAGAGTGTTTGTGGAATGTGGGATCTGTCCAGACCCTTGAGCTAAAGGATTGGATGCACTGCCACTTGCTTGTGCTAAGGGATTCGCGACAGGGCGCTGTGGCGCCTGCCTTTTCTTCTTCGCCATCTGAGCCTCTTTCTTTTCCTTCTCTTTCCTTAACTTCTCCTGTCTCGCTTGTTCTTTCTCTATCTTTTTCTGTTCTGCTTGTCTCAGCTTTTCTTGTTTCTTTTGTTCTTCTAACCGTTGCTTCTGTAACTTCTTTTGCTCTTCCTGTCTTTGTCTGTCTACTCGTATTTGTGCGTCTAGTTTCCTCTCCGGACGAATGGGGACTTCTTGGGGTCTATTGTTGCGTTCTAGTTCAGCTCCGCGGGGGTCTTTCGAGATCCCGGGGTTCTCTGGTCTTAAGTTCGGCGGGAGGTTCTTGTTCATTATTAAATCGCTGGTACTTTTCGCTTGTCGTAGTGGTGTTGTTGGTTGCCCTGTGCTTGTCGATGGCATGTTGTAGTTTTGGTTGACATTTGGTGTTGATTTCCTCTGTGTGTCAGGATAGTTGTATCCTGGAAACGATTTCAAGAATATGTTAAATTTGGCAAATAGGAGGAGTTGCTAATTGTGTAGGTACAAATAGATTCACATGGTATAATGGAGCCATTAATGAAATACAACAGAGCAACCAATCATAACAGTTACCATGACATTTGCCTACAAATAAGCTTCAATTTGCTTTATAAAGACTTAGAGTATTACTCTAAATTAAAGATAAATGTATAACAAAAATACGTACCAATAAATTCATCTCTGTTAGTCCTATAAGCGCCCTTGATGGACACAATCGAGCCGATATCATCTTTATCCTTCTTATTCTTCCGTCTGGCGTCATTGAAGAAGTTGAGCGAATGCCTGAACCCGAACATTTCACGCACAATACACTATAGAACGCTGGGGTTGCTATGTAACTCGCTGTGTTATCAACTGAAAGAATTTTGAAAAGGGACAGTGAATACATAAGGTTGTATTACTACGATATGACAATGAATTATAATGGTATGCCGGGTAATATACTGAGGGAGTTATTGCAATTCTAACTCACATTATAAGGAAAAAATAAATAAAAAATAGTACAAATTCTTACTCACGTGTAACTTCTTATAACAGTCTTACAATTTAAAACAAACATAAAATTCTAAATGCAAATAAACAGAGTAAGTGGTGACAACACTCGTTCAGCCATTACTGTTTAAATCAATACGGCTGTGTTACGATAGATAAGATAAGGTGAGAGCCTCGAATAATGACTGTAATCTTATCACGCTCAAATTATTCTATGTAATCAAGTGTCCGGATATGGAGGTATACAAGGGCTGTTCGTAACTCTCGATACGGTTATTGTTAGTTTCAATTTTATTGTTATCGTTTTAAGCCTATGATCTACTTACGGACTGATGGAATCGATTTTAAATGTAAATTTTTTAAAGAAATTAATTTTTCTGTAAAGGAGATAAAACAAAGGATTTGGCTAGAACACTGTTGTATATCACAAAGAAATTAATCCTTTAAATCAAATACCACAATATAAATAATTACAAAAGTTTTAACAACATTTTCAGCATTGGGTAGGTTTATAAGTTACAGTTTTTTTTATAACAGATAGTTTCTGGCATTGTTTAAGGTGTAGTGGTCGGGCTAAAACTTAAAAATGCAATTATAAGCTGAAAGGGACCACAAAACAGAAATAGTGAATAGTAACAGAATAGTGTGTAGGACAATCTCAAAATGTTTTTATCTAATTATTCAGTTCATCAGTTGACTAATACACTATAATTTACGACAGGACTATCAAGGGATTAATGCTGGCTGAACATTGATGAAGATAATCGATATTGTTGACGTGAAACAAAAATACCGTGCTTAATAGGTACCCACAGATAAATACATAACATTTAATGTTTTTTGTTATTTTCCTTCAAAGCATTACTCATTGTATGATTAGTGTATCTGTTCATGTTGATATGTTTGACACTTGATAAATTGAGGCTACAACGTCGCTTTGATAGATTGAGAGCACGGTTTGGTGGCTTTAGGCTATAACACACCTAAAACATTACGTTTCAAAGGAGAAGGAATGGAATTTTCTCTCCGTTCGTCCTGATTCATGGATAGTTATCATGCCTTTTACAAAGATTGTAATCTTACACGTCTTTCCTAGATTACGTGAACATATCTGCACAATATCACTAAAGTACCTATAGTAATTTTAGTTTCAATATCCTTTTTAATATAATTCCTCGAAAACTGGCTGTTTTCGCACTACTATTAGGTACCGACAAAATACAGTGGAAAACTGTGAAAAAAAGAAAATTAAATCATAGTTTCATAATGATTAATAACAAAAATATGTTAGATCTTCTATTTTATTTCTTCTGTAAGTATATTGAAAAACGTCGTTTGATACACATGGGCATTTGTTACTGCAGTCGTTGGCTCCATAACGCCTTCGCCTTCGGCTCGGCTGCATGACAAAGTTTGCTCACTTGTATCGAAATGGACCATTTTCGTCTCATTTTTCGTATCTTGTAACAAACTGGGTCTAAAACTATATCAAGACACTTCTCCCTAAAAAGGTTAATTATGGCAGACACTTATTCTAATCTAACCCAATAATATATAACAAAAACAAATATTAGTTTTATTGTATTCTGGGCTTGTAAAGAAGCAGCCGCAGTAGCCTAATAGTAAATATGGTAAAGTAAATGGTCACCATTGTCTGCCAGCAGCAATATCAAAGGCAAATAGTATACATCAGGTTGTCACCAAACTAAGTTCAATATTAGAATACCTTAGAACAGTGATGGGCAAAGTACGGCCCGCGGGCCAGCTCCGGCCCACGAAAGGATTTAATCCGGCCCGCCGACGGTCTTTCAAAATGAATACAATATGGCCCGCTATAACGTTATTTGACGGACCAGCAGTATGAAGTAGAATAATAGATGCATAGGTAAAGGAGCCAGCAATACTAGCCGCGTAGTTCGTGTGTTACGGGTCGCAAGTTAAATTGTAATTTGTAAATAACATGGTGTGTAATGTTTATTTTTATGATTAAAAGATTTCAAATTATAATGCATTTCTGCTATAATTCTGGCCCTCCTCTGAAATTGTTTCAACTTTCTTGCCCCCCATGAGGAAAGTTTGCCCACCACTGCCTTAGAACAACATAATTACACCGAAACAGCTGCCTGCTAAACCTGTAACTTATGACTATCTCATCTTTCCAGTCTACCATCAGGCGTATACGTGGGTCGCTCGAACATCCGTCAGGTAGCCGACCGGCGCTTCGGAGACGTGCAAGCGTTCCTCACTTCACTGTTCAGTCTGGCAGACGAGATCGCGCACTCCGACCTTGTTTATACGTTCTTCCATCCGCTGCTGAGAGATCAGCAGGATGTGGAGCCACAGAGGAGGAGAGGTCAGTTACAGTTTCAAATTGTTTTTACTAAAGCTCAAAAGTTTTAGCAGTCATAATCACAAAACGTACGAGATGGAGAGTGAATTGTAAACGAGTTGATGAGTTGTAAACGTAAAGTCTCTTGTCACCTCATTCGCACCTTTTGTGACCACTACTGGCACAGATGTGGTGTTTGGCATTAAAGTAGCTGATTACGTCATGCTCATGTTCATCTCCAGTCGAAATTGGTGTCTAGTTGGTCAATCCAGATAAAGAATTAATTTAAAAACGAAAACTGAAAAGATGGTATCAATAAGACTTCTGTGACGTCAGATAGCATCGGTACATGTCATTATCGGTTTTTTATATGTTGCTCCTATAGCTAACTTATATTTTATTTATGGTTTATAGGTGAAACAGCAGAACCGGAGAATAGCGGCTCAGGTTCCTTGAAGTTATCAGTACAGTACGCGAGCGGAGTATTATCAGTGTTGATCCTACACGCGCAGTCACTCGCCTTGACGCCGCAGGGCCTGCCACCAAACCCTTACGTGAAGGTACAATAATTTTACAATACAATCGTTTATTTATAAAAAGGTGCACAGTTACAATAAAATATCATAACAATTACAATAGAGCGCAGTTGCTTATTTGCCTGAACTAGGATGAACCAGGTAAATCATATCTATACTAATATTATAAAGCTGAAGAGATTGTTTGTTTGGTTGAACGCGCTAATCTCAGAAACTATTGGTTCGAATTGAAAAATTATTTTAGTGTTGGATAGTCCATTTATCGAGGAAAGCTATAGGTTATATACCATAACGCTGCGACCAATAGAAGCGGAGCATCAAACAAAAATGTAACGCAGACAAAGTTGCGCGAATAAGCTAGTTCATTATATACAAGAATTAGAATTGTATACTTCTGTTGTGTTATTTTAGCTGTTGTATCTGGTAATTTTAATTGCCATCGACACGCTGAGAAGAAGAAGAAACTTTTGTAATGCTATACCAGTACCGTAAGCAAATAAAAAAAAATCGCCTGATAAATACTACTTACAAATACACACATCAACACGGTCTAGGGATATTTTTAAAAAAGCGAATTACTATCAATGTGTTAATTATTTATATGACATGTATATATTTAAAAGATACGTTATTTAATATTCTACCATTTTTTAATAATGGTTAAGGTACTTAGATTAAAATTTCAGGATTTTATGGAAAAAAAATGAAGCATAGACGGAAATCGTATATGAATGAACTTTTAATTTGTGAGTAAAAACTGAAAAAAATAGAAAAATCATTTAATTTGTGTTTATAAACTTGAAGTTAGTAGTCTGAGAAAGCGCCCATGATGTTCATAACACATCGGCAACGATTCGGCATGCTCAGAACAAGGTTGTCAATGTCTTGCTGCGGAATATTGTCCCATGTCCTTCTGAGGTGCGCAAAAAGTTGATCTTCTGTAGCCAGATTTTCAGGAACTTCCTTCAGAGCTCTTCTTTGCAGCATATCCCACGCATGCTCAATGGGATTTAGATCTGGCGATTGAGCAGGCCAGTCTAAGGCCCTAACATTATGTGTATGTAACCAAGCTGCTACCGTTCTCGACGTGTGTGCCCGGGCATTGTCGTGCATGAGCAGGAAATCTTGCCCCATTTGTGTTCTGTGGGGCAAGATTACGGGCCCCAGCACCTGTTGGATGTATCGTTCTGCCGTCATATTGCCCCGCACCCAAACGAGATCCGTCCGTCCTCCAAGACGAATTCCTGCCCAAACCATAATTGTTCCTCCTTGATATGGGTGAACTTCCTGAGGGTTCTGGAGACGGCTCCATCGTCCAGGAACTCGCCAAAGACGCGTCCTTCGTGAATCTGGATGGAAGCCGAACCTGGATTCATCCGTGAACAGCACATTGGACCATTGCTCACGGCCCCAGTCCACGTGGTTCCGAACCCATTCTAATCGTCGTCCACGATTGCCTCTCCGTAAAGGTGGGACCCGGAGTGGTCTACGAGAGCGTAGATTGCTTTCATGCAGTCGCCTTCTTACAGTTTGGTCACTCACAAGCACTTGGTGTTCCACTCGCAGCCTTTGGACCAATTGAGTCGCCGTTGCATTTGGTTGTGCTCGCGCAGTAATTTGCAAAAATCGGTCTTGTCTGGGGGTAGTGATGCGACTTGGCCCCCGGTGACTCTCCGCTACTTCACCTGTGGCACGATAGCGTGTCCACAATCTTGAAATTACATTTTGATGGGTCCCTATGGCCTCAGCAACATTACGCTGAACAGATCCAGCTTCCAGCATTCCCACAGCTCGTAACATCTCCGCCCTCGTCAAATGTCGGCGTTGCATGGCTACAATACCTCAATTTTAACTTTATCTTTCGTTTAAAAATGAAAAAAAAACTGTAAGTAAACGTAATTCGTATTGTTTTCTAAATTTCGCACAAATGTAAATTCCCTCTCCTATACATCAAGACATTTTTATGCCACCGAAACAAAAGAATTTTCAAAAATTTAAATTTGGAATTAGTCTGAGATAAATTACAAACAAATCGGTGTATAAAAGATTCCAATGCGGCCAGTACTTTTCGAGTTATTTAATTGAGTATGAAATATCCCTAGACCGTGTTGATGTGTGTATTTACTATAAATTTTTGATTTTTATCAAAAGTCCTGTAACTCTTGGCATTGCTAGATGTCTATCGATAGAGAGCCATCGGTTGCACTTTTTTTGTGATTGTGTTTTTGCAGATATCAAGGTTACCTGACAAGTTAAATTGTCGAATGGATAACTTCCTCTTTTTTAAGTCGGTTTAAGAGAAGACTTATATAGCTTTTTATTAACCTCTTTTTATGCTTTCTCCAGGTGTACCTCGTACCTGACCCAACAAAAGAAACAAAAAGGAAAACGCGCGTCCTTAAACGAAACTCTCACCCATCATTCATGGAAATGTTAGAATACAGACTACCAATGGAAGTAGTCACCCAGAGGAGTCTACAAGCAACAGTATGGAACTACGACTCGTTGCAGGAGAACCAGTTTCTGGGCGGCGTTGTCATTCCGCTCAACACGTTGCCGCTCCGACAGGAGACCGTGGCGTGGTACCCGCTTGAGTACATACCTCGGTAACTAGTGCTTTCCCGCTCCGCCCTTTGGAGCACTGAGTTCCCCATATTGTGATAGATCGATTAAGCCGATTTTGTAACGTCACTTGAGGTTGGATCATACTGAATGCAGCTTGTGACGTAAGTTATACGGTGAAAACGTCTCGTATACAATTTCAATTAAAACTTTACTTTTAGGATAAATCGTACAGATGCTGCATTCAGTGTGACGCTACCTTAGCCTACCTAGCTGTTCC
The DNA here is from genome assembly GCA_964057025.1 of Standfussiana lucernea. Lineage (NCBI taxonomy): Eukaryota > Metazoa > Arthropoda > Insecta > Lepidoptera > Noctuidae > Standfussiana > Standfussiana lucernea. The sequence goes on along the minus strand of OZ059788.1, from coordinate 6,238,224 downwards.
AAAGTACGAGTGCATTTATAACGAGTCTTATGAACATAGGTGTAAGGTTTAAAATGAAATTATTGACGCTCGCTCGTGATTTGGAACAACTAAAATAGATTTTCGGTGGAAATAGTCATGTTCCTTCTTAAAATTTAAATGTCGTATCAAAATGGCATGACGTGTTTTATACAGTCAATATATACCGGGGCGGTGAAATAATATGTAAGTATTCATAATTGTATAAGGATACCTGGATTCGTCAAAATAAGGAGTGGTTTCCCTCTTCATTGCCACACGATTTCATTTATTCTGAAAAGCATTAAAACTTATGCGTAGCTTTGCATTTTACGCTAATATCATCAAACAAAGACAATTTTATTTGCATTTTTTTTTTAAGAAACTATACTGCTATTAAATATTTTTTTAATGTCGGCAACTAAATAGGAATATATTCGCCATTACCGCATACATAACGAAATTAAAATATGTGAATTATTTTTATTATCCTCAATAACCATAAGTGTATTAAAATATTTACAGCTTCCAGTATTGCGTTTTCAATATCAATTAAAAGTAAAGCTTCAATATTATTCCTCAGTATTTAGTAGTTCTGTGTGTCAGATACAATTAATTTGTAAATATCTTTTACTAATACGTGTTAGTGCCAAAATGCCTTGTGGGGTGAAGCTTCAAAGGTAGTGAGATGTTGGTCTGATTTGGGTAGGAAAGTTCTAGAATTATCATTATTACTTAGTAAGAAAGAGAGGGCAATAAACGCATTTGTATAGTGTTGTCTCTTTCTCGCATCACAACAATGATAATTTGAAAATTTTATAGTTGAATTGTTAAAAGCATAGAGTATATAACCACTAGAGAGCTTATAGGCCGATTTCTTCTAAGTACACGACTCACTACCGCGGGCCGGGGGACGAGGAAGAACGCGCGCCTGCAATTGGTCAGTTCAAGGTCAACTTGCATAGGTATGCATATCGTTAGGGCTGATCTATTCGATTAGGGGAAAACAGTCGATATCGATAAAATGGATTTTAACATTATAAAAAATACTCAATTAAAATCGTATAAAAATAATGATATTTAATCAAAAACAATCGATTACAAAAAACATGTAACCTGTTATTATTGATTTATAAAATGAATTAATTTGGTAAATGTTTTTCGAATTCAAGTTTTAGGGTCCTGAACGTATAAATTGCACCTTTTTTTCAAGTCAGTTAAGAGTAGATAGGTATTTTATTGCAGTATTTGAATTGAATAACATTTTTATTAATTAAAATTTTATTATTGTCGATATCAATTTCGGATAGTAAAGGCAACAGCACGGGTTTCTACTATAAACACACAAAGGGAAAGAAAGGGATAAAAGAATTAGAATTGTCTAATGAAAGAACGGGACATTTCCAAAAGACATCAACGCGGAAATCAAAACGTGTGCTCTTTCACCCAACCACCATTTTAACGAGACCTCTACGGTCGCTCATGATCTGATTAAATCAAAAATAAATTTCTTACTGTTTACTTACCGGTGAAAAGTCATGCCATCCTTTTTGTAACTATATGTTTTGGAATGTTTCCCACACCATTTCACCGCGCGTGAAGGCATTTTGATGCGTTATAATTGCATAAAAAGTATAAAAAATTTGAATAATTTAGCGTGCACACAGGTCTAATACTTGGTCACAACTAAAATGGTTACTAGTACCGTAGCCTATATAAAGGCGACAAAACACTAATAGTTTTCGAGCATCGGGGCACTGTATGCGCAGTCAAGTGGTTATATAGTCTTTGGTTAAAAGGTTTAGCGTTTAATTGCTTATTGTTTTGGACAAAATATTATGAAATCTGTCAATTAAAGGCCTGCTTTTTAACCTAAGTTACAAGTACGGTCGCAGAATGAAAAGTCAGTGTTTTGTCATTACCAAATGTATAAAAGGTGATATTTGCGCGTGGACTTTTCGTTCCGCGAGTGTACATCAATATACACTGACTGGTGTACTAATGAATTTGTATAAAGTTAGCCTAAAGCGGACAGAAACTAGTCTGTCGTTTATAAAGCACATATCATATAACAAGTATTTAAGCCGCGTATCATGTATCAAAGTGTATCGCTAAATTGTACGACAGTGGCTATTTAGCTAGTGCCGAGTCATAACTTTGAATAAAACACTTCACTTTAAGTTTTCAATATCAAATTAAAACCAGCCACCCTTTTAGGGCTGAAATCAACCTAATTTTTTTTCATTTTTTTTTGTTAGCCTCTCTCTATGTGTCACACTGCTGGGCAAATGCCACCCCTTTCTCCCTCCAAACCTTTCTGTCTTGTGCGATATCTGGACATGTTCGCTCCGCAAACAAGATCAGACCGTCACACCACCTTCGCCGCGGTGTACCTCGACGGCGATTTCCTCCGTCAGGCGTCCAGTGAGTGACGATCTTCGCCCACCTCTCCGAGTGCATTCGCGCTACGTGGCCAGCCCATTCCCACTTTAGGTTGGCTGTTAGATATAAAAACATTTAATATCATATCTGCGTAATCATTCGAATAATGTATTTCTTGGGACCAGTCCCCTATATTATAGTTAGAAATTTGTATATGCCCCATTTTGATACCTAATACATACATTTTTTCCAAGATTTTTAAAATATTATAAAAATATAAGTAGGAATGAAATGTAAGGTACAGTCGCGGAGTGAAAAGGTTAAGCAACTTTAGGCCAAAAACGTTATTGTTTTATCTGTGTATTGCCAAAATTAGTAATGAAAATGACAGAACGGAAACCGTGCGATTTGCAGGTAGAAAGAATTGCATTTAAAAATGGCTTAAACTTTTTGTTCCGCGAATGTATCTTTTTAAATTTGCATATTGGCATCTATTATTATAGTCACATTCCAATAAAAAACTATTTTTAGATTACTTTATATAAAGCTTTTAGAACGATTACGTTGCCTTTGGTGCTTGTGCGACGCCTAAAATGTATTTACGTCAATATACCGTATTAAGGTAGTACACACACAACACAGATATACAGGGTGGCCAAGACACCGACGCACAAACGACTACCACGTGTTCAGTACATTTTTCCGAACCCACATAGGATCCCACATATTATGAATTTTTCATCATAAATAAAAAAAGTCTGCTATTTCCTACAAAAGTGCAACACCTACGCGGTCAAAATGTATGGAACATCATATGGGAAAAAATATAATGACGTGGGAGAGCCAGTAACAGTTTGTGCGTCGATGACGGGATTCCAGCCTGTATTTTATATTTTTTTTTATTATGATTTAGAGATCTGAATGGATTGTTACGATCACTTCCTATCGCTTGGTTTCGATGAAATATAATGCTTTACAATATTCATATATAATCTGTGTTATTTGATTGTTATTCTTTATAGGTTATTTTTATAGATTAACTATTTATTGGAAAATGTAATAATGACCGATGTATTTAAGATATATTTTTACGAGAATGCTATGATATTATTTTTTTATCCGTATATGATTTGCGCAAAATATCAATAACAGTAATATTTTTTTTGTCAGTGTACTTTTTCAATAATGAACTTTATTTAAAATCAACCAGTTAATTGTAAGGTAATATCAATTAATGTAATACACGAATTTCGTAGTAGTCTTTTATATCATAATATTAGTATGAATGGCTTCCAAGTTTTTGTGAACTAAAGCAGCGTATTATTGTACATAATACCTAAGTAGATAGATTTTGTACCGAAGCAGTCTGTCGGCCTAACTGGAACATAATAACTAATTGTTGTTAATGCGTATTGTGATGAAATTTACAATAAAATTGCTCTTGTATTAGTTTTTGTTTTTATTTGGTATCTTAAGTTTTGATTCAATATCAATGATCATACAAGCTAATCACATCAAAAACATACATTGAAAGCATCCACACACGAATACCATACACTGATTTTGTAAAGCACAATATAATGAAACTGTTACGGTGGGGCCTTATTGTGCTGCGGATTTGAAAATGGTGGGGGAAGATCGAGATCATAATTTGATTATTCATGGTGACCAATTTTAATAATTTTATTACAGTCACAAATCCAGACTCCTGCTGTCTGGTTGAAGGCAAAAAGCGAGCCGACGAAATGGCTCACAAAACAAACAAAGTGGCTCTTTAGTAATTAATACACATTTGCCTAGCCCCTCGGGGAATACACGCCTGATGTTAAGTTTTGTTACTAAAGCCGAATTGCATTTCATTATGGCTGTGGTGCTGTATTCTTCGTTATCAGTCTAGTCCAATTAGTTTGGACTTAATCCTAGCTGTAGCTCTGCCTTCATTCAAATAATCATATCTTCATCAGGCGCCGGCAGCATCAAGTAATCATTGACGCCAAACTTCCTCTTCTTCAAACCATTCAGCCCCATATAATAGGGCGCTTTAGCATTGGTCGGCAAGTAGTACACCCCCGGTTTACTAAAGTTAGTTTTCGGCCCCAAAGCATTAGTCCTGATTGTGTCTTCATAGCAATTGCCGATTCTAGCGTCTGCGACTGAGTCGCACTGGACTGCGACGAATTTGTCGGGGTTCTTGTATGATAGCAGCCAGTAGAACGCTGATCGGACGTGGCTGCATAATTGGAAGCATGGCATTATGAAGTCCCCTTTGATTGCTGGTTGGTATTCACCTGGAAAAAAGGAAATGTTTAACAGCAGAAAAATAAATAAGAGTTGTAACTACAGTGATTTTAAGAGCGTTTACGTCTATCGCGCGAAGTCAAGTTTAGGTAATTCAATGCATTTTTTACGCACACAAAAGAACGCGTGCCTGTGTGCATAGCGCTGGCGCGTTCTCTTGCGGTATAGTCAAACTAACCCACTATGATCCGTTCGAGTGCAATTGTTGTAGTAAAATTTAATTTGAATTTGAATTTGAACGTACACGGATTACTAAACTACGAGTGCATAAAATAAGTATTTAATAATATATTGCAAGTATAGCTATAATTCTGATTAATATTAAAGTCGTTTTTTAGTTATTCAAACATGAATTTGTTGATCTAAACTTTAGAAAGAAACCGAACTTCGTTAATTATTATTGATTTGTGACAGATTAATAAATATTTCTTATTCTATTCAAATATTTCTTATTCTATTTAAATCACTTTATACGGATTTACTTACGTTTATTTTATATTATATTTTAACCTGACGCGATGTTCCTCTTAGTGACACCTCTTATGAGGGAAATACAATAGGTTGGCGTTAACTTTAAAAACAATTTATGTTCTTATTTACAAAAAAAAAAAAAAAATAAGTAAAAGTTTTAATAAATAAAATTCGTAGGTAAAAAAATAGGGTAGATATTTGTTGTCACTAAAAATATTGTCAGTCATCAAAAATAATAATAAAAAAATTTAATCATCAAAGTACCAAGATTTTTTAATCACACTATAAACGTCCGCTATCCTTCCAAATACGACTAAGGTCAACTCGGGTCAGGCAGAGCGCCGAGCGACGTGTCCTCTCTCTAGAAAGCCTCGCGGCGGACTGATTTGAAATTGCTCGCGCGCAGTGATTTATAGTAGTTTTCAAATATTTATAGAAAAATAATCACTGTAAATTATTTGAAATTTTAAATTGGATGTTTTAAAGCATATGTTCTTCTATTATATTATGCTATTATTATATTAAATTAAGTAAGATATATCGGTGAAAAAATCATTTTAATTCCTTAATATTTCACATTGTTTGAACTTTAATTTCTTATATAAAGAAACCTAAATCAAAAAATTTTCTTCTCCAACTATATTCCTTAGGATCTTAGCAATAGGTAAAAAAAAAATCTAATTAGGTTTGCCAGTGGTTTCCTATAATTAGAGCGTCGAAACTGACGCTAAAAGGGAAATTAAGCAAACCTCTGTTGAGTTATCTTGATAGAATTTACCAATACTCTATTAATTGAAATATTTTTCTCTCCAACTATTGAGACAACGAAATTTCCTAAAGTTATTAGTAATTATCATTTTTGTAAAATAAAGGGTTGATGGTATTTAAGGGTTTGAAAAGTACTGTTTTGGAGTCAAACAGCGCATGGACGGCGTAAACGCTCTTAAGTGAGTATTATTTTATTGAGATCAGTTGTTTTGCGTCTTCTTCCAGATTAGTTCCATCATGAGAAAGATATTGCCACGCAATATGAATGATAGAGACGACCCTCTCCAAAGCTGAACTTCTTCCAAAACTCGATATGCCTTCATAAAACGGCAGTAAAGTACATACCCCCATTTGCATAGAAGTCAACATGTCCGAGCGGGCTCGCTATGCCGAACCCGTCGACGTTGGTGTGCAGTACGTCTACACGATGCGCCGCGTCGGCGTGCAAGCGGGATGTGGGCGGCACGTTACGGAAGCAGGGACCGGCAGGATCTAGGCCTAGATAAAAAGTATAACTGGTTTAGCTTCGGTCTCTCCGTATGATGGTCATACAGCCTGCATCAAAAAGGTAAGCACTAATAGATAGAAACGTTACTTGCACAACAGCGACATGACACCATCGCGTGCAAAACGCGTAAAATTATTTAATGTTTAAAAGTTAACGTGTCATTATTTCCTGCTAATTGCACTTTATTTTATCGTAGCAAAAGTCGCCTTTTATTTAATTTATTTTGCGGAGAGAACCTTCTGTACTTGTACTATAATGTATTCTGTGGTATTGGTAACTGGTTTATGTAGGTAATAGATTTGTCTCACCATATTATAGTATTACAGTCTATACCTATATCGCAGTTTCGCGTATCACTCTACGTACGCGTACTCTATTTCTATAATATGGTCCGGTACCTACAGCTTATTCCTTTAGTATAAAATCGTACAAACCAGTAAGCCTCGCGGGTCGTCGGCCGGTCAGCTGATGGTAGGTGTCGGAGGCGAACGACGCGATGTGGGCTCCCAAGCTCGCGCCCACCAGTTCCATCCTCTTGGGAGATAAGCCCTGGAAGGTCAGCGAGGCCAGGTACTCGCCTAGCAACTCGCCCAGTGGCTTCGTAATGCGGGCGGCTCTGGAATGTTTACAGGTTATGTTACTAATGCTGGTTGTCACTAATACCAGGAGCAATCTTAATAAATGCCTATACAATGTTAGAATTTCAACTCTCGATGCTGGGCCGAGCGTTTTTATTGCAACTGTAAGATTTTATTTTAGGCGTTCACTTAGGTTTCGCTTAGTGTTAGAGAAAATGGGTATTTATGTTAGTTTACCTCAAACTCGAGGTTGGAACGAATTTAATTTCGTTCGTAAGATTATTTTCATCGACCCATTCCTCTAGCTAGATAAACAGAAACCAGTCTCAGGATCTGAAGAGACGGATCAGAGGCAGAAACGCACCTATGTTGACGCAATATAAATCAAACAACTAATTTCTTTGAATCGGCCAGGTAGTGTAGGCAATCAGTTCTAAGTGGTTGCTTTCGCAAGTTGTTCATTTTTCATATTCATATCTTTATTTGCATTCCATAATGTGTCGTCAAGATGTTACGATGGGCTTAAAGCTAAGGTACAATTACGGACCCTGTAGGGCACAGCAAAAAGTATAGAAATAATGTTGAAAATAAAAGTAATACTTAAATAATTAACAATTTTAAAATATGACCTTAATATTAATTAATTAAATTACATTTACATTTCTCTAAGTGCATATGTAAATTTAGATAATTTTGATCGTACTTTTTTATATGAAGCTTCCAAGAAATGTGTCTACTGTGAGTCCTAATAGTGTAAAGTTGTTAACTACTTTAATTTTTGTGCCATTTGTTGAGAAGTTGACTGGTAATGGGGATTTTTAGTAAGGGTAGAAAGTCATTAGCTTGGTTTTTTTATAATTAGTTTCAAGGTTGTGCTCGTCCATCCATTTGGTTATTTTGTTGAAAATCGTGTTTAATTGTTTATTTATATTACTATTTGTTTGGAATGTGGTAGGTAGAGAAATATCGTCTGCAAATAGCACAAATGGTTCTTCCATGATTTTGGGAAGGTCATTGATGTAGATGATAAATAGGAGACGTCCAAGGACACTGCCCTGAGGTATTGATGAATTTATAAACTTCTTATCAGATCTTACTTGAATTATTTGTTTTTGGTCCTGGTTAAAATATTCTAGTTGTACATATTGTTTTCTATCTTTTAAGTAGGATGCAAACCACTTATGTGTAGTTCCGCGAATTCCTATTCTGTATAATTTATCGAGTAAAATTTTAAACTGTACCTTGTCATATGCCTTGGTCATATCCAATAGTATGCCAACCGGATATTTTTTATCGTTTATAATATTTAGGACTTGTTGCATATTTTACATAGACAGCTAGGGTTGTTGATCGATGTCTCCGGAAACCATTTTGACCTTCGTCAAAGATTTTATATCTTTCGCAAAAACTGTACACCCGGTCGCACATAACCTTTTCGAAAAATTTTGAAGCCGTCGGTAATAGAGCTATGGGCCAGTAATTATTAGGGTCAGTTTTAGAATTTTTCCAAAACAATGGTTTTATAATAGCCCTTTCAAGTTTATCAGGAAAAATACCTTCATCAAAGGATTGATTTATTAAGACACAGAAAGGTACAGCAAGTTCATCTGCACATTGTCTAATCAGGGATGGCGGTAGTTCAACTATCAGTGTTATTTTTTGTTTTTTAGAATTATTCTATGCGTTTCTCGATAGTCTAACACCCGTATCTATAAACAATTCAAGTGTTTACTTGAGTAAATGTCATTTTTTAAGATACGATTTTTAATATGTAGTTTAGTAATTGCTTGAAGTTAGAACTGTAAAAAGTTAGAATTCTTACCTTTGCTTTCTTTGACGGTTCTTACTTTGTTTAAATACTTCTATTGCATAAAAATAATAATTATGTAATTACTTAAGCTCAAGTAATTACTTTATCTTGACTATAGATACGGGTGTTAAGGTCTAAGAAATAGGGTATTTTCAGAAGGATTGATTACAGACTGACCTTTGGGCTCACTGCCGACAGGGCGGGTGGTCTCATGGCCATTTGATGCAAAAAAGTTATTTAATTTGCTAACAATTTGTTTTCGATCTGAAACTAAAGTATTCAATTTCTAATTGGAAATTATGCTTATCAGTACGTGTTTTTTTGTTGGTACTTTCGTTCACTGTATTCCACATGGCCTTAACTTTGTTTTGAGACGTTTTTATTTTTTTAATGTTATGGTGCTTTTTAGACGTTATCACCGGCTGCTTTGGTTTTCTTGACTCTATTGTAATTTTTGTTAATTGAATTGTCAGACTTAATACTTAAAATTTTCAATAACCTTTTGTTAGTGCACGAGATCCTTATACCTTTGGTTAACCAATGTTTTTTATAATGTGTTTTTAATTTAGTTTCTATTTTTGGTATAGTTTCGTTTAGTATATTAGTTAATAAGCCGTTAAAAGCATTATAGTTTTGATTTGCATCGTTACTTTCTATAATAATATATTTCCAGTTGACCGACTTTAATGCAGATTTGAAACTTTCAAAGTATTTTTGTTGTACAGCCGTTTTTCAACATACCAAGTGGTTTTCTTTTGCTGTTGTGGTATTTTAAATTTTATAATTGCACTACAATGATCTGAAAAACCAAGTTCTTCAACAGATGTACATATATAAATCGTCTATAATCTCCGTTTTCAAAGTTTGTAAATATTAGGTCTAGGCACGTTGACGATGTTTGTGCTATGTGTGTAGGATGTTTCATGTGTTGTGTTTATTTGTATTCCAACATAAGGTATAAGAAAGCTTTAACTTTTGTATTTTTAAGGATATCTATATTAAAGTCACCGCCGATAACTGTGTTTAGTTTTGTGTATTTATTGTTTAGGTACGCTAGTAGGTATTTGATTGAGTTGGTTATAAAAAATATCTTGCTCTCTTCGGTTCCAGTACCTACATTGTTACTAATAGCAAATTTTCGTTAGGTATTTCAAGGGCACAAATTTATAAAATATACTCAAGTGACATCTCGTTTATATCGCTTCGTTCTATATAATCTTTGTCTTCATCTAGTAAGATGGAAACTCCGCCGCCTCCACGGTTTTCTCGACAGAAGGATGCTGCAACTTATAGCCGCTAAAGTCAATCACGCTTAATTTATCTCTTGAGAGCCATGTTTCAGTAATACATATAGCCTGATATGTCTGGTTTTCGTTAACAAATGCTTCCATTACGTGTTGCTAAGTAGACTTTGGATGTTTTGAAATAAAATATTAAAATGTTGCTCGTGGTTTTCGAAATCTGCTGTTTTCCTCCACTGTTGTTTTCCTCATATTCTCGAAATGTACGGTCGTTATACGGGCCACTTCTTCTATCTATATTGTTTTGTTGGTTTTCGGTTGTGGGTGGACGGCACGATGTTGTTTCGTCTTTGTAACTTATGAGTTCCCCTTCAATATAGAGTTGATTATTTCTGATAACGGCTTGCTGTTCTTTATTTCTTGCTACGAGCATTTTCCATCTCATTCCTTGCTTCTTCGTTTAAGCATTCAGAAGTTAACAATCCGGTTCCTTGGAAATAACGGCTATTTTCTGTTATATATTTGGTAATTCTTTTGCTCATAAGTTCAATTACCATTGGTCGATTTCGATATTTATAATATCTTCCAATCCTGTCGGTCAATCCTCCTCAATGTAGTCTAGTAGATCTACTCCAAGAATTATATAGCCCTGATTCTTTCGTGTAGGTCTTGATCGAGTTCTTTATAGATTTCGGTAAGTCCATACAACACATTTTTTAACCGACTTCTAAAAAAGGAGGAGGTTCTCAATTCGGTTGTATGTTTTTTTTTTGTGTTTGTTACCTCATATCTCCGTCATTTATGAACCGATTTGAAAAATTCTTCTTTTATCTGAATGGATCTGCTTCTCGATTGGTCCCATAGAAATTTCATAAAAATCGGTTCAGCAGTTTGGTTTTGAAATCAAAATAGCTGGAAAAAATTTCACCCAAGTAAAAGAAATTGCGAAATTGATACTTGACAAGGATTTGTGTGTGATACTATAACTGAAAAGGGTAAAATAAAAACTTTTTTGCAAAAAATAACCGAAAATAACATTACTTTCGGAAGTCGGTGCCAAAAAAGTCAATGAAACAAACCATAGTCACCGACTTCCGAAAGTAATGTTATTTTCCACTTTTTTTGTGTTTTTTTTGGAAGTCGCTTTTTTTTTGCAAAAAAGTTTTTTTTACATTGTTCTCAGGTATAGGTATGTTGCATTATAGGGGGTGGTGAGGGGGGGGTTTCAGTTTAGTCTTTTTATTACGTTTTACAGTGCTTCAGTTTGATTTTTCAGTGTTTCTATTTGGATGTTAATTTCCTCTAATATCATTCTTTCGTTGCTCGTTTTGTAGGTAGTAACAGCACCTGTCTTGGTTTATGTCTTCCTTTAATTTCAACATGGCTTTATTTATTTCTGTTCGCAACCTACTTAAATAAAATGTATGTATCAAAGGTAAGTTTTTCCTTCCAACTCGCATATATCGTTTGAAGCCAAAGTAACTTTTACCGTCCTCCACGAATCACGAAAGGTGCCTACTACCACACGGTACTCACTAAAAACTCTCGTATATCAATGAATATGATCCGCGACTGTCACTAAATATGCATATCCATCTCAATACAAGTTGCAAGCCTCGAGACAGCAAATTGTGCGTTTCCTTTTGCGAGTGCGAGCAAAAAGTAGCGCGCCGACCACCAGGAGATGCCGCATGTGCTAAAGAAGTATGTAGGGCAGTTATCTCATTGTAAGCGGAGAGCGTCTGGCTATTAAGGCGATTCTCAGATGGCACCGCTCGTCCGCGCGGTCAGGTGGGTATGTCTGTTAGGTCACAGAATACATAATAGTACAAGTACAGAAGATTCTCTCCGCAAAATCAATTAAATAAATAGCGACTTTTGCTACGACACAATAAAGTGCAATTTCCTACAGTTATATTCACCTACAAGTTGCCTCTCTTTCTATCGCGTAACTCAAATACCTTCAGACTACTTACCTAAGGGTTGTCTTCTTTTAAATGAAAAATAATCTCAACAAATAATTACCAGTTATGTGTCTATTAGGTAACAGTACCTAATAGGCACATAAATGGTATTATATTATTCACACATTACGACCAACCAACCAATTACGTTTGAAATAAACCTAGGCTCGGTGCTTACTTAGTAGTATGTAGATCAGAAAACTATTTTAATTTACAATGTCTGTACCTACATTGTTTTAATACTTTAATTTGATTAATCTCCATTATTTGTCAATAAGTACCTACGCAATTTAGCTGATAAAAAAGTGTGTAGGTACGAGTATCCCGTTGTCAAAATCTTCCTCCATTATATTTAGTTATAGTCAGTCCATGGTAGGCACCCAACTACCCACCAAAAAAAAATCAAATAGGTAGGTACTATCTAACCTATATTTATCAAATCTGAATCTGACCTTGTAAATAGAACTTGCGAGTACCTCAATATACTATAATAATAATAATACTTGTTCTAACCACGCAAATACGGGTAACATAAATAAGAATAACTAATGAAAACACTGACCAATGTACTCTGAGGTGCGAGGCGAGCGGCGCGCGGCCCCACTGAATTAGTCCGTCCGAACGGAACCGCCACGTACTTGTAGCTTCATACCTAAACTGCGGAGTGCACCTGGTCTGGCGATAGGGATATCTCAGTACGCTCTATTCCATTCCAGTCAATGTGACTCCTTTTGGTAGCGAATATGAATTAAAATTTTCTGATAATGTCAATGAGAATGTGTCATTTTTTTTTGGTAATGAAGGAAGACGCTCATAAGTTCTGAAGAAGCCCCGAGTCATCTCTTTGCATTATAAACGTAAGAATTTCCCCGAGCGGATCAGGCCACGCCGATATTAGGTTCACAATCAAATCGCTTCTCGTCCGCAATTGGACCAGTCGCAAGTTATTAACATACTGAGATCTCATGGGAATGTAAATGTTATTTTTAACATTAGAAACTTGAGTGCAGACGACAGGTGCCTTTAGTTGAAGAAATTAATCGAACATATTGAGGATGCGGAATGTGACGAAGCTATTTTTGTCCTAAGTAAGCAGGTAGGTACGTTAGCGTTAAATGCGAAGGCTGACCTGAGGTCGTGTGCTAAATTCTTACCTTGGTTAGATACGGTAATATTTTACTAATAAAAAAATAATTTTCAAGGAAAACCCCTCGGAGCCACAACCTCATTTAAACGCATAAAAATCTCCAAAACGATTAAAACGATAACTCTGGCCAAACCAGCCAGCCAGCTTCAGGTTTAAGAAACATAAAACATTTTGAGACAGAAATTTTGAGGATAAAAGTTATTTTAATATACGTATAATATGAAGGTCCCTGAAATTCACCGCACCTTATAATCTTAAACCATTTAATTTTATTTATCCACGTCGTCGTCAGTGCAAACAGAAAGCATGGCTACTGGATAGTTAGTTATAAAAAACCTAAACTGGTTTTAGCTCCAGAAAATCAGCCAGTACTCAACCAGCAAGTACTTAACCAGTTTAGAGGTTGGCTAATGTCTTGTACTGCTTCCATCGTTCGCTCCGTTTATGGTGTGTTCCTTAATGAAACTCGCGAGGAGCTGTTATGTTATATAACAGGTAAGCCTTGGGACTTTCAGATTTATGATTATCTGTATGAATGATGCTGCAAGTCTATGTACCAAGCTTATGTGTGTAAACATACCGGCTTGCCCTAAGATGTGGTTGATTTAATAGATTTAAAAATAGGAGAAATGCCTGGCGTATCCAACAAACACAATGTGTTCCCACCACTTTGCTGAGTCGCTAATATACAAGACAGAAGGGGCACAAACGGTTACCACGTCTTCGGTACATGAACTCCCCACATCAAAATTTTTCATTGGTAATTTAAAAACAAAATCTGCTGTTTGCTTTTTGTTGCTATTTTATACCTACACGTATAGCACTTTTGTAGGAAACAGATGTTTAAAAAAAAAATGTCGATGTAAAATTTACATCACTCTGTGTTGTTAGGTACCACGAGATGATCAATTCTTGTACGCTAAAATATGTGCTCATACAATAAATACCCTTTTTCCTTCGAATGAAGACTTTTGTCATAAGTTGTGAACAAGGAGAAGCAAAGACACACACAGACACCCGTGTGGGTGTCGGTGTCTGTGTGTGTCTTTGCTTCTTTGTGTGTGTGTGATTGAGCGTGTCGTGTGTGTACACGACACGCTTTTTTACTTAAGTTTATTGTTTTGGCGTTTAATGTAACTGTGTCTTAAACCTTTAATTGTGAAACTCAATACTCCGAAATTGTAACAGTAACATCAGAAGCACTATGTAACCTACGTCATTGTACCGTAGGGCACCGGACTGCTTCTCCTTAACACAGGTTTTCATAAACTAGCTAGGAGAGCAGTGCTCACCCACACGTTTGTAGATATAGTACTTATTTTGTATAACTGTATTTTAACATGCACTACGATGCTTGTTTTTGTGTAAATAAATAAATAATAAATAAATAAATTTACTCTTGCAACTTGACAAAGTATTGCCAATTCACCGAATAACATAACATAACATCACGCCTGTAATCCCAGAAGGCTTAGGCAGAGGTGGACCCATTAGTACAGCCACATGTCGCCAGTTATGTTTAAGTGACATGTACCTAATAGAGGACGAGCCTATTGTCATCAACCGGCCATAAATCTAGACTCCGTGGCTGCTACTGATAAATTCCTGTGAAGTTACTTACATAGGATAAGATCGCACCAATATAGGGAATAACTCAAGCACGATGATGTTCCGTCCCATCCCAAGGTACATCGCCATGAAGGAGCGCACCATGGGAGAGAACGAGGCATCCATGTAGCCACTGATCATGACCTGTAAACATTCAACACAAACAAGTAAGACGGGATCAAATAAAATTTGCTGGCGAAACTTCAAAGATGTATTGACATAACTGACTGACGAAAACTTGACACGTACTAGTTCAAAGCGAAAATTATAAACGGGCGAATAGTCTTCTGACCGTTTAAGAGACACCTAATCGAAACCGCACTGTTGTATTTTCAATGCTTGTCGTTGTTGCTTGTTGTGTTGCTTGTTGTTGTTGTGCGATGAATGTTTTGCTAGCGAGGGTCCAGCAGTTTAATAATATTTAAGCATTCATTTAGTGAAAACTAACAACATACACTATTGTTCAACGCATGCCTAATTTCAGTCTAAGAATATGCCAACCAAAAGCCGAGGGCATTGTATTAGGCAAAGGAATTAAGTAAAGCCTTGATCGTTAACGTGAATGAACATTAGCCTAATAATGATTTATCTACGACATTTGAATCACGGCCGTGTTGTTAACTTTGTAGTTAACGATTTCCATTTCATTCAAATATTGTTTAGAGATAAATATTTCGTGAAAAAAAAAACACATTACATAGTATCCTGTAATATTTATAGTCATCACCAACATTCTAATGATTTTTATTAGATGGTCCACAACACAACACAGTCAAGAACTTAATGGTACCCAAGTCATTCTAAGACCATTACTTCAGCGTAAGTACGATAACGTTGTATTCAGACCTATGAATCCACCACTTATTTATCAAAGAACATTAAAAATAATGGTTCAAAACCACTTCATGTAAATACAACACAACCTCCAAAATATTTTGATGTCTTTCCTGGCATTGAACTGCCTAGGTCGTTTCTAAAAACTTACATAACAAAACATCACGCCTTTTTTTCCGAACGTTTAGGCGGTTGAACCATAATACACCTACATTTCGCCAGGTTTAAATCATGGGACACACATGAGTATGAGCAGCAGGAGGCGAGTGTTTTAAAACGAAATATCACCTGCGTCTTCCCCTTCGTGAGGTCCAGATGTTTGGCAGTGCAGGCGGCGCCCTCTATGCTTAGTTTACATCTGGTTTCTTTGTAGCCGAAGAGACCTGAGGATGGGTATGCGACCACCACTGATAAGGATCGCTTCGTTTCTTCTGACAGTTTGGTTGTTCGATTCATTCCCGGGCCTGGACAAAGGTAAATAAAAAAATACAGAGTTTTTCTGTGGGTTCTTTTGCCTGGTAAAACTAGTTTTTGAGTGTGACAACTCTTGTTGCTTTATACCTAATTTAAATAAAGATATCCGCGTTGGGTACGAGCGGATCTCACAGTTCCAAAAAAATGCATTATTTTGATAAAAAAAAGTAATCGTTTAAGGTTTAAGTAATACACAAATTGATTAATCTAATCGAACATAGCAGTAAAAAAATATGGAAGCTGCGAAACAAAAATCTTCAATTATTTTCAAATACTATGTAAAATTTGAGTTCCTTCATAAAGCTGTCAAAAAATATTAAAAACAAAAAAAAACTTTACAATCGGCCATCAACCCAGCCGGTTGCCCAGTATCCTCCGCTACCACACATAACCAACATATCGTCAAAAACACCAACACTTTCATAATCACCAACAAAATAAACACTAAATCAACATGTTGATAACACAAACATATGCGTGTGACCCACTACCATATGATCATTGAACTAACTCGTCTGAGTATTTAGTTTCCTTTGGTAAGGCCAAAATAATATAGTCGTGCATATAATTGACCTACGAGCTAAAAGGAGTAGTGGTAATGAATACACGTGAATACATTATTGTTATACTATGTTCATTTAATGATGATTGATATGACATTACAAACAAACAACCGATTTCGCTAAAACAGCTTTCTAAGTTAAAAAGATTATAATTTAATAAAATTTAAAATAATCAACAATAGAATAACCAATCTTTGTCATCATCGTCTTTTTGGCCTGGTCTCATGTTATTTGGGGTCTTTGTATGTTGTTGATGTAACACTTTCCCCATTTACACAGCAGTAAAATAAATATTTGGCACGTGTCAAAACGAGCGTCATAAAATGAACAGAGCATAGCATTTTTATATGGGCATAAAGTAGAATTGTTTGCCATAAAACGGAAATCTAGGATTGTTGATGTACTTGAATTTAGATGGCCATTATGAAGTTTGATTAAGGCGCCTTTTATAGCAAGCTGTGTCTTAAATAATTTTTGACCTCATCTAATTTTTGTATTAAAAGTTAGTGTTTGTAATAACCAATTTACAATGTAAACATAGTTTATCATTAAATAATTATTAAACTAAATGACAATCTATTAAACAACACACACCGCGTCAAATTTCAAAAAAGATATTAATGCTGTCAATTCAGCCATCAATGCAAAGATATGCTGGGACGCTTTTGAACTAAGTACCCGGAAAACCAAGAGAAGAGACTTATGGACTACTTACTGTTTATCTATCAAATCATACAGAAAAAGTAACCACAGCCAAACGAGAACGATCAAGATCGTTTTCTTGACAGACGAACCAGATTTAATCTAACAAACCAGTCAGTCAGTTAATTTAATTTCCGAAGGAAAACTGCCAAGTCTGGTCTGCGTTCTTGATACTAAGCAATTATTGCATCCTTTCCAAGTAAATGGGGACACTCGGGCTCAGCAAATATTTTTACCGACGTCATAATAACATTCAATTACATAACATAACGTCACTCCTTGTAATGCCCGAAGGGTTCGGTAGAGGTAGGTAGACTAACAAGTACACCCACATTTCGCCAGTTATGTTTAAGTCCCATGTAATACAGGGCGCGCCTATAGCCAAAAACCGGGCACAAATCCAGACCACTGCTACTGAGAAATTCCTGATGGAAAAACCCAATTACACTTTGCCCGACCCGGGAAACGAACCCAGCACCTCATACTCAGCAGTCGCGCTTGCATCCACTGGACCAACGAGGCAGTCAACAACATTGAATGTTGGTTTAAAATATTATGTTTTCGTTATATTTTGTGTTTCGTAATAATTATGGAAGCGTTTCTATGTCATTACCAACTGGTTAACAACTCGTAAACATGATTTAATCAATTAAGAAGGTGAAGGTGGTTCAATAGCATACGTCATAGTCAGCAGTTGATGTTATAGTCATGACGTAGCAATAGTTCATGCTGAATCGCAGCAATGAGGTAGCTGTAGTGCGCAGCTGTAGCGCTTAGTAGTGCAGTAGCCAATAGCAATGACGGCGTAGCAATATCGTAGGTGTAGTGCGTAGTGTTCGCGCGTAGTAGTGCCCTAGCAAGCTAGCAACGACGTAGCAATAGCGTGTAGTGATGTCGTAGTCATGGGTTAGCGGTAGTTCATAGCGATGTCGAAGCAATGCCGTAACGCTCGATAGTGGGTAACTGTGTACTTGTGGAGTGATGTCGATGCAATGACATAGCAGTAGTGCATAGTGATAGCGTGTAGTAGTACCGTAGCAATATAGTAAGGCTGTAGTAATAGCGTGTAGTGATGTCGTAGCAATGACGTAGCAATAGTTCGTGGAGAAATCGTAGCAATGACGTAGCTGTAGTGCGTAGTGGTAGCACGTAGCAGTACCGTAGCAATTTAGTAACGACACAGCAATAGCGTGTAGTGATGTCGTAGTCATGAGGTAGCGATAGTTCATAGTGTATAGTATCTTAGTGTTCTACAGAGGCAGTCCCGATTGCATGTGATTACCTAACCTTTAGATATTTCTTATTTTCGAATACCATATTAATGCATAATGTTGTTATTTTTATAAAATTGCCAAATATTTAATATAGACAACAAAAAAAAAAACATTATGGCTATTTCTACCCATTTTTATCGCATCGGAATATCTGCTACTTTTCTTAACGAACTCTTCGCTGTCCCATTGGAATGTCTTGTAGATGGACAAAACAATAGGAGGTATGCTGAGTATGCTGTGTTGAATGAAATTTCTTGACTCTCGGATTAGCTATTTTACTTTCTATGTCCCTGTCATATACATAGAAGAGGTTCTTTTGTATTATTGTTTGAATTTATTTCAGTAATTTTCTTCGAATTAACTTTACTTTTCGCTACCGCTTTGCTTACTTATTACAACAGTTTCTCTCTGTCTCTTCGTTTAATAACCATGACTTTATGGTCAGCAGTGGCAAAGATTTTTTTTTGAAAAATGTGAACATGCGACTCCAGACTTGCAACAATTCAACCAACATTAGAAGTATATAAATTGATAAATAATACCTATGTACATCCTGTGCGAGTCAGTATTATAATTAAAACAATGAATGTAAAGTTTGCGTGTCACTGATAGTTGGTAATAACAGGTGCCAATAACAACATTGTTTATTATTAAAATCGTTTATTTATTACATTTATTAATGTTGATACATTTACCTGCTTCGTTATTCTAGCGTAGGGTTCTGAATTCCTGATGAATATGATTTCCAGTTTAGACAAAGTGTTTTTCAATTTCAGACTCCACACATTCACCATAAAAGATAGGGACAAGCTTTTTGACGCTATTGCTGACTATAGTAAGCGCCAGGTAAACGTGGAATAAAGTTCATTGCCCTTTTCTTAATTTCTCTGCGTAGGTACGCTGACAATAAATTATGAATCGGTTTTTATTACTAAAACAAGGAAAGGATCACGATGGATTTCGATTCAGGACAGCTGTATGTCATTATTATTGTTTTCGGAATTAAGTATGTCGATAAATGTATGTGGGTCAATGACCGCTATTGCACGTTTATCTGGCGCTTACTATAGTTCCATGTAGTACGTACCATTTAGGCGTTATGTGAGTGTACTATAAAGGTAAACCTTTGCAACCTACCTCTTTTGCCAATACAGGAGTGATGCCATGTTAGAGAATTACACATAGACACAGAATACATAATAGTACAAACATAGGGTAGAGATGGGGACGATGCCTAGTGTGTGTCTTCTTGTCACTTAAGGATTCTCGAAAGTTGCAATTATAAAACTGACTTATAATTTACGATGCGTAGGTACTTTTGAAACATTTGAGGAGCTCGTGGCTAAATAATTACAGCCGCTCGGGTCGATCGTCAGGTTAAGCCGCGCTTGCCTGGGTTGGGCCGTGGATGGGTGACCACTCATTACATACCGAGTTTCCTCCGTGCCTCGGAAAGCACGTTAAGCCGTTGGTCCCGGCTGTTACAGTTGTTACAGGTACTCAGTGGCCCGAAAGTCTGACAACTAGTCTTACCAAGGGGTATCGTATTACCCAGTACGAACTGGGTTGTGAAGGTCAGATAGGCAGTCGCTCCATGTAAAATACTGGTATTCAGTTGCATCCGGCTAGACTGGAAGCCGACCCCAATGTAGTTGGGAAAAGGCTAGGCAGATGATGACGGACTTTTGAAACATTAATTGAAATCTAATGCTTTAATTACTTAGTTAGTGTAACGGTCGGTGTACTTGCGTACCTACCTAATTATAGGCTTATTAGTGCATCCTGCATGAACCTATGATTCTGTCAGTTCAATGACAAAATAATTTTTAACTCGACGGCCTAAAACAGAACATCTATCATCATTATTCATCGTCAATTCGATTTTTTTTATTAATTGCTTTTATTGTTATAATAAATAGGTATGTTACTAAATAATTATTTTTTTCCGCTATTTTGACCTACTGTTTAGAAAGTGAGCTGTTGACTGCGACCGAACGGGCAAACGTCCAATGAATACCGAAGGATACATTGCACTTGAACTATTGAAAGTATTCATCAGGGTTTAAAGATCAATGTGGCATTTTCGTAAAAAACTACGCAACACCTAAACAAATGCCTACATAAAAGCGCAATGTAGGATGTTTCTATAACATTTAGGCACTCATTTAGGCCTGAAAATGAGCATAAAGAACCTAAAATAGTGTTTGTTTAAGCCAAGCATGACGGATGAGCTATAAATAAAATAAAATAAAACAATATGTTTCAAATTGACGCACCTACGGAGGCCCTCTTCAGAAGAATAGACAAGGAAAACATATTTTTGAAAATTAATTTATTGTAAAATTCCACTCATTCACACAGGTAGGTAAATGGATGCAGTAAATAATGTTAATAAAGGTAATAACATCAAATAGGTACTTGTTTTTTTTTTCTATCTACGAATGCTAGGTATCTACTAATATATTAGTAGTTAGACAAGTTTGTCTTGGTCTTGTTGTAGTGTTGTCGAGTTAGAAGGGTTCCTTTGGAGTGCATATATTGGCTTTTTTTAGTTTTTTAAGTGTTAATCCAGGTTAGGTTAGGGAGGTTCTCAAATTGTTTGTATTTTTACCATGTATTTAGATTTACATTTAGTCAAAAAAGTATCGGGAATGGACGATTTGTTTATGGTTCCAAATTCCATTTTTTGTTTTTTATTTGTAGTTAGATTGGCACAACTGTTTTCCATTTTGGCGCGGAGTTTGAGTTGCATCTCTTATTTAAATTAAATACAGTACTGTTTTTAGTTAGATCACATCTAGTGTGTATTGCGAATTTCATGACCATCAACGTCTTCAACTGAAGTTAACATCGCAAAAGTGAAGAAAATGGTGACTGAAAATCCTCATTCAAGTTTGAAAGAGATAGCCCCTGAACTTTCTGTGTCTCACGAGTCGATCCGTACCATTTTAAATAATCACTTGGGTGTGAAACATGTTGCCGCTCGGCTAGTCCCAAAAGACCTGAATTTTCTACAAAAACTCAATCGCATAAGAGTCGCTGAGGACATGCTAGAACGAGTCAATTCTGACCCAACACTCATGAAATGCATTGTTACTGGTGACGAGACGTGGGTAGACTGTTTCACATGCAAACTAGTCAACAAGCTTCGGAGTGGTAAATTTCAACTGAACCGAAACCGAAAAAACCACGCCAAAGTCGATCAAAAGTCAAAGTCATGTTGACCGTTTTCTTTGACTAACGAACGTTTTCTTTGACTGACGCGGTGTTGTGCACTCGGAATTCTTGCCGGAAAGTCAAACAGTAAAAAACAATGTTATTTGAGCGTTATGCGGCGTATAAGAAAGCAAATTCGACGAAAAAGGCCAGATTAGTGGAAAGAAAATTCTTGGATTTTGCACCACGATAATGCTCCTTCGCACAAGGCCATCATAGTGAAGGAACTTATGACCAAAAATTTAACAAATACTATCGAGCAACCACCTTATTTACCAGATATGGCTCCAGCCGACTTCTTTCTTTTTCCTAAACTCAAATTACCACTCTGTGGCACCCGTTTCCATTCGGTAGAAGACATAAAGGAGAATTCGCGACGAGAACTGAACTCAATTCCGGAAAAAGCGTTTAAAAATGTTTTGATGATTGGATTATTCTTTGGCGTAAGTGTAGGTATCGTTTCTGAAAGAGCACACTTTGAAGGCGAGAAAATAACTTTGGATGAATAACTAACATTTTGTGTATTATTGATCGTTTCCCGATACTTTCATGACAGAGTAGTGTATTAGACAAATAGTCGTTGCATTACGTGATATAAATAAAGTGATAGAAATCGATCAATTCGTTGAATCGTTGACTAAACACGTAACGATGACTTTCCTCGAAGCTCGATCACATGAGAAACTATCCTAAGTATGCGAAAGGGAAGCCTTGAGAAAATTAACAGAGGAAGTGAAGTAAATCGTTTAGCTAATCAGATTGCCTGTTTTGCACAGTTCGGAGAACCAAAGAGGTGGGACCTGTTAATGAGATTGTGCCCTTTTTTGATGAGGAGCACTGGCCTTGGGCATTGGCAAAATTGCGTCTTGGAAAAATTGCGTGTGAAGGATTGCGAGAAGAAATTAAGATAGTATTTTAAGTATTGATAGAGCTATCTAGTAAACGTCGAAAACTGCCTGTGTTGTAAACGTTCATGATCGTAATGCAATCTCTAACCAAATAGATTTTTCTGGTTTTGGTTTTTAACAGTAAACTTTATGTCCCTTTCTTTTAAATGTTGCCCCGCACTAGGAACTTCTCCTGTAACGTGGGTGCGTTTACAAACTTTTAAACTCACATACACAAACAGACCGGAACAACTACCTGTAGGGCATATACATTTATATTCCGTGCGGGAAACGAACCCGAGACAGGTAGCAGCCAATCGCTCTACCGCACTAATCTTGTCGTATCGTCTCTTAATGAATGTAAAAGTTGTAACCAAGATTTTTTTCTGGTAGAATATGGCACTTTTGTTGCCTACGTAGTTACCTGGTTAAGGTAGCGGCTGGTACAGGTGTGTAAATAAATCAACAAAGTAATTAAAACAAACATATCGTGGGAAACTGATGATGTGCAGGTAAACGCACTGCAGCCTGTGGCGCTTTCATCTAATTCTTGCGAAGATTTCCAGATCGCGTTGCAGAAAGCTTATTATTTATATGCTCTTGTACGGAGACGCGACGCCGCACCGGTTTGCCGCTCAGTCACAGACAAGCCAGACAGGCGGGCAGACGCGTACGATAACCAAACAAAAAAGTAAAAAAAATGATTTTCGATTTTTAAAAGTGAAGTTTTGACTACTTCTCTCTTTGAAGAAGTCTGAAACGTTTTGAACTGTGCAAACATGAATGATTCTGTGGGGGTATCGAATGACACTTGGCAGTGGTACCGGGAAGTGATCCGATCATGGCTGGAGGACCCAGGGGTGGAGGAGTTCGAGGGGCTGAACATGACGGCCCTGAAGATGGACCAGGCTTACATGGTCGGCACGTCAGATATCGATGTTGGAGTATATAGCGTTTCTGATGATTGCTTTCGGGTGAGTACTGGAATTTAAAGTTCTTGCATAAAGATTTTTTAAGATATTCATAATGTTAGCGTCTCTTTACCTTATAAATTTATTATTGTGTTCATTTATTATTGGGTACTTAAAGGTAACTCTGATTTATAACTTACGTACCTACTTACTGCGGTTTTAAAACGAGTTCCAGTGTGGTACAGGTTTATCCTGATCACACTTATTTTGACTGCAAATTCGCGATAAACAATGATGTAATAATGTCATAAGGTATTTTAATATACATTATATAATATAACTGCTTTTACTACATAGACTTGGACAACTTTTTAAAAGTTCGTCAGAATATTTCTGCGACTTCGGAGAGATTAATTTTTTGGTAGCTCGTATTGTATCCCCAAAAAAAGAACATTTAGTACCCACCCACTTTTATACTTTTATGAAAAACGTGTGTGGCAATTTTCGCTAAAATATAAGTATTAAAGGTCATTGCTTCCTTTCACAATAATGAACTAACGAAGTGTTGCTTTTTTCCAAACATCACGTTACATAAACAATGTAAATAAAACAGAAGGTAATACTTGCATTCATAAGGTAGTGAAGCCACTTCTTTCACATACAACATTGACGCCCCGTTTTACCCACTTGGGCTGCACGTTACCTCTTTATTATATGTATAAAATCGTGATCATACTATCTTCTTAATTAAATACCAATATGCTTTTTGCTTCAGTCTGTAATTTAAGTCTGTCAGGAAATGCGGAACAGTTTTATAAATGTACCTAGTGTAACAGATACCCACATATTTTTGCAGTTTTTTATCGGCTCCAAATATCGAATACAAGCCGATAAAATCAAAATAAACACAATTAATTACTATCTAATTATGCCAAGGCTTTCTTTACAAAACAATGCTCAATTACGCATATCAAATCGTCTATTGAAGGCTATTTACACCTTTCTGTGAAAACGCGGAAAGAATACTAAACGTTACAGCATTCTGGTTATGGATGTTAAATAAGACACATAATAAATAAATTCTAAAGCATTTTTTTTTCCAATTCTCGCTACATTTATCTTAAAAGAATCTAGGTTATACAGAAGCACTTGTGCAATAAGTAATTTAGCTGGTACTTATTACATGAAGTAATGTTAAACTAACTGTAATGTCTATTTTCATTTCGTAATTTTAATTTTGGTTTTGTTTTGTATTTTTATTGCGAGTTTTAACTTCATATTGAGTAATGTGAAATGTAGAGCAACAAATATGCCAAAAAAAAACTTAGCTTTGACTTTAAGGAATTCATAAACTGATGAATGTGGGTTCTGAAAAAGTTACACGAAACCTTTTCAAGGTTAATTAAATACCTGTTTATTTCTGAGCTAGTTTTGAACATGACTGATTTAGATTCAAGGAAAACATAGTAAGGTAACCTGAGCTTCAAATGTATTTCGGCCTGGAATATTCAACATAAGGGGTATTCTACCTACCTAATGAATGCTTGTCTTAGCCTTATTATTATGAGAACTCGAGAAGTCCTTTGTCCTCCAGTGAGACAATCACGGTTTGAAAATTAATAATACATAATAATAAACAAGTATATAATACAGTAGTTATAACTACACACTGCCACACTTGATTAAATTCACTTGCCCATTTATCGTTGTCAATCATAAATATAAAATGCTATTTGTGGGGGCGAATGCGGCGACTGTAACGCAACTGGCAACTTTCTTGTCTTTTGACGTGTCTGCGAGACTTGTAGTCGTTTCCCAGACTATTAGTTGCTTCGTGTTTATAGCCATTATGATAGTCTTTCACTTGATATTGAAACTGAGAAACAATGATGCTTAAGTTTATTGATCTTCTATGGCAAATAATGTTCGTGTATTACCGCTATGTACCTACTCACGAGAGATTAACTAGACTCTCAGTAAAATCAGGAGTCATTGCACCTATCTTAGGTAGAGAACGTTATTTTTTTTTTTTACTTTTTGAACTATTCTACACATTACATTTTTATTTTATGTTAAAAAAACATTACAAAATATACAAAAATAGTAGTAGGGAGCAGGGGTCCAAGCCACCAGTGGAACCAGTTTAATTTTAATAATCGTATGAGTGACATTCAGAATTAATTTCCTTTTGCTAATTATAGCAGCATACAAACACGATCAAAACACAACAGGTTCCCTTAACAAACAAGTATTCTATTACGATCAGATATCGATTAGATCAAACCGTGTTGCAAGGTCAATAAAAGTCTGGATAATGGACTGAATAAATTGATTAGTTAAAGTAGCCATTAGCTTAAGATTTATTGAACTAAAACTTTTTAGCATTGGAAATGGTTTCAATAAGCGTATCCCACCGTTTCAAGTATCTTTACTATTCGTCAAACATCAATGTGCCTGCCTATCGATCAGCAGCTTGTCATCGGGATTTCCTAGGGAGCTACCCGCATGCTAACAGGTAATTGTAGGGTAGAACATAATTTGCTAGCGTTTCAGGACTTTCAGGCGTGCAGGTACATACTTAGATAGCGTCTATCATTATGTGGGTTTAATGATGTTGTGATAAAAATAATAAGCGATTCTAATGATAGATGGACGGCGCTGCCGAGGCCGGCTTTGAAAGAGGTGCCGAGATGATCTGCGGAGGCTGGTTCGAGGTGGCGCAGGAGACGAGTACCTGGAAGGATATGCGGGAGGCCTTTGCCCAGCAGTGGGAAATACAAGGCTACTAAAAAAATGGTTGATGGAATCTAGTTGAATTGACCAAACTTTGCGGATTTTGTTTGAATTGATAAACATTAGTTAAACTCATAAAATGTTAGGTAGATGTAGGAAAACCCAGTGAGGGATAAAGTCAAATAATTTAAACAATTGCTTAGGTACATGGTGAATAAATACATATTTGCATAACAAAAAATATGGGGAAATATTGGGATTTAAATTGATTTTCCTGAACACACAGTTTCGTTGAAAGGTTTTCATCAAAATTAGTTTATAATTATGACTATTAATAGTAACATATTAAAAATACAAAATGGGGAATAATGATTCTATTTTGAAATAGATCAGTGACAGATCAGATAAGGTTTAACTTATTACTCGATAATAATGTTATTCGCACGTTACTAAAAGAGTGATGGATATTAATGTTGATGGATGGAGTAGGAGAGGAAGGCTAAAGAAAAGATGGATGGATTGTGTGAGGAATGACATGATAGAGTAAGGAGTTAATGATGCCGTGACGTCTGACAGGTGAGAATGGAAGAAGAAAACGTGTTGTGCTGACCCCAAGTAGAATGGGACAACGACAGGAAGATGATGATGAATAATGTTATTCTCTTGTTACTTACTAACATGGTTCTATAACGGTCCCACTATTGGAAATTACGACTACTCTTTCAGAGGACACGGGCAGTGATCTAATCTACCCATTACATCGACTTAGTTCGGAATGCTAACAGTAGAGATTCTAAAACATGATCTGGGCACGTCAAAACTCACAACTCAGCCGATCGCAGTGCAGAGCCCTCCCAAACTTAGCCACAAGCCAAAATACCCCGTCGACCGTCTTCCGCACTCATGGGACGTTCATATACCCGCATTGAGTTAGTTTGGCGATTCCAAATCGACTCATTTCTACAGATGGGAGACACAAGCCCTAGTAGCGACATCATACAATTGGAGGTCACAAGGCAATCATTAGCTTATTATGCATTTACCACAGTCACATAACAACATGTAAAACAGCAGTAAACATTGAAAATCTCGGTGTTATTGCGCTATGTGTGTCAAGTATTCGACGCGTGCGCAGCGACCAGCTAGTTAGAGAAATTACCGCTTCAAGTGATTTAGTAGCGAAGCGTACAGCGTTGCAAATACTTCTACTACGACCGAGTTCATTACTCGCTGAGACTGACAACTAAATTGTTGCAAAAGTGAAAAAGTAACGCGTTGAAAACTTGATACAGCAATGTGGAACACTTAGAAGGAATATCGAGTCTACCATTGAATAAACTACATTGTGTCAGTAGTGCTGTATCGCAAACGATGGGACACGAGACACCATGATTGACTGTAACTCGTCGACGTTACTGATTGTACCTAAATTGTGTTTCAATATAAGTTGCTATCGTATATTAGAACATAGACTTCAAGTAATTAGCTACGATGTAAAGAAATATCGATCACAGGCCCTGCTTGTTGTAGACGGTTCCCAAATCGCCCTAAGCTGAGATTGCGTCTTTCCCAAATCGGATCGTTGGAACAAAAAAGTGGTTCAAACTTTCATTGATTCTCAATCATCACTGGAACGCAAGACTGTTCTCGAAATAGTTTGATCTTATGAACTGTCAATTATTGCCAGTCAAAGCTCGGGTTCGACTATTCTTCGTTTCGTACACAAGTACATATTGTTTGTAAAACCGTTGCATATTAAAAAGGGTGAGTTATTTATTAGTCATATTGTGGGCACATGCAGTACAAACCTATGAGTCATTTATTTCTTTTGTTTTGTTTTGAGAAAGCTTCAGCATGTACTTGAGTTTGTAGGAACTGTTTGTAATCCTGTGTCTGTAGTCTTATCATTATTGATGATGTCTTTATTAGTCTCGGAAACCTAAATTACTGTTTCATCTGTTCATACTTACTATGGGATATTGAGTAGTTATTTTGTTTTTTTTTTTTTACATACAATGTAAGATTTTTTTTTATGCTAAAAGTATTAAATATCAAGTAAATTGAGAACTCAATAAAAAATCATTTGAACCCGCTGAAGGAACTATGTTTTATTTTGTCATGTATAGTTTGATTAGTTACACAAATTGGAAGAATTGTATCTTTATTTTTACTCAAAGTAGAAAGTAGTCATGTATTGTCATTTGACTGCCTCGTTGGTCAAGGGTCTCAAGAGCGACTGCCAAGAATGAGGTTCTAGGATTGATTCCCGGGTCAGGGCAAAGTGTTATTGGGTTTTTCTGTAGCGGTCATTGCTGCACCGGCATTTGGACGTTGGTTTTGGACTTAGAATCATGATTGTAAACGCTTCACAGTGCAGGTGCATGTTGTTGCTGCGGGTTGTTCGAAAGAGATACCGCGGCCCCGGAACACAAAGGGCGATGAAGGAACATGGGTGGGTTTTAGTCAGTAAAAGTCTGACACACCCTCCCGCTCAGCCCAGAGCGGGAGAAGTCATTTGATGATTTCCCATCCGGAAAAAAAAAGGTGCATGTTGTTCACCCGTTGCACGGACCTGTCAAGTGTGAACTGATGTCGGGTTACCATGGACATCGGACACGGAACGCGATCATTGTCTTTGGATGGGAGCTGACATTTGTTAACGGAAATATGTCTACACATTTGTTTGATTGCTGTACTTATATCACATCAGGAGTTGCTTAGTAACAGTCACTGAGTCTGGATTTGTTCCCGATTGATAGCAGTACGCTCGCCCCCTATTACATAAGACTTAAACATAATTGGCGAAATGTGAGTGTACTTTATTATTAGGTACACCTCTGCCTAGCCCTTCGGGGATTATGTAAGAAAGTCATTAATTGTGTCAACAAAGTATTTTTAAGATTCATAATAATTATTGTGTGAAGGAAAAACATCGTGAGGAAACCAGCATGCCTGAGAGTTATTTCTCGACGGCATGTAAATCCAAGTCAGAGGCCCATGGACGGCATAAAAACTCTGACACCAGGTTAGGTAATAACCGCACGATAAAGAAGAACATTGTGTGTGAATGAAATTAATAAAGTCATCAACAAAGTATTTCATAACTTCAAAATACCTAGAAAACAACCAAGTACTTAATTTATTCACACTTTATTAAAGTTATGATGTTTTGTTATGTGCAGACGATTTCGTTAAGACATTCACGCATTTATTATGAGGTTGGTAGACATTTGGTTATAATGCAACTAACAAACTTAAAATATTCATTTCCTGTGTTATGTAAGAGTTGTGTTTAGAGGTAATTTTAATGGTTAAGTAATGAGAGGGTAATAGGTTACTAATTAGAATTACAGTTAAACATGGCAGCACCGTCTTTGTTGCGTCTCTTACATAATCATGTTAAAAAAAGGAAACCTCTTAGTTCTTACTTTAGAATACATTGTCAAGTGATGAAAAACTTAGTGGACTTGTCCTGTCACTGAAATCTGACCTTTTCTCACTTAATATCAACTTATGCTTATCTTCTCTATAAAGTTTCCGGGTAAGTTATCAGAAATAATGTTAAGTTCGTAATGCACCATTGAATTTGTTTTCTTTTATTTGTTTAGTTTCCTATTAATTCTCTTTTTCCTAGGATCAAAGTTCACTTGAAATGGACATTTAAAATAAAAATATATGCGTCATCAATTCGTATTTAAACCATCTGATGGTATAAACAGGAAATTATTGAATTTCTGCGATGATCGCTAGGGAACGCTGAGTTCTGCAGCACTAGCTACGACAGAGCATACGTGGAGTGGTTATAATACGGGTGGAAGGGACACCGACGCGAAAACGGAAACCACATAGGTACTAAGTACATCATTCTGAACCCCCCACATAGAAACTTTTCATCGGTTATTTAAAAAAAATCTGCTGTTTCCTACATAAGTGCAATACCTACACGGTCAAAATGTATGCAAAAGTTGTTTTTTTTTTAATTACCAGCGAAAAATTTCTATGTCCCCCCCCAAATAGAAATTTTTAAATACTCAGTAGATACATCATTCTGTAACCCCCCGGTATCAGAATGATGTATCTACTGAGTTTGTGGTTTCCGTTTTCGGTACGGTGTCCCTTCCACCCCGTATAATTAAAGTGCAGACGTACAGTACCATCAAGTGGGCCATAGCCTAACTTCTGTCAGGAGAACCTTTCCAGAACGATCTCTAATCCTTACGCTTCCAAATCGTATTTGCAGCGGCCCACTTACAGGTAGTCAGTTTCCCGAAAGTCTGACAACCACTCTTTACCTGGGGGTATCGTATTAACCAGTACTCACTGGGTTGTGAAGATCACATAGGCAGACGCTCCATGTAAAAAGCTGGTATTCAGCTGCATCCGGTTAGACTGGAAGGTGACCCAAACAAAGTTGGGAAAAGGCTAGGCAGATGATGAACCCAATGATCCCGGGGGAAGTTGTATATGTAATCGATTGATTAACATTATGTCTCATTACACCCTCTCTTTTCAGTGCCCCTTCCAACGGCAAGAGAACATATCAGCTGGCGAGGAGAAGTCCTGGGTGGTGAGCACAACTCGTCGGTCTACATGGCGGGTGTACGCCAACTATTCTGACTATTATGCTACTGCTGGTGACACATCGTAAGTAGCTCTTACTTAAATAAATAATCCAGAAGTATATATGGTAGTCCTCAACCCGTATCGCCTACATGAAGGTGCACTGTACTCTAAGCCTGGCGGCTTGCAAGGTTGGCGTTGAAAATAGTGACTATTACCAAAATTCGCTAGATGAGAAAAGCTCCGAATCGGTTGTTGTGGCAATACCTGGGGGAGGCCTAGGATATCCAGTGGTGGACGCCTTTTGGCCTGCCTGTTGGTGACAATGGCAATGGCATGGTCCAGGTTCAGCTGATTCATTCTTCCGGTATCCATGAAGCGTGTTTTAGCGTGTCTGTCTGATGTTGTATTTTTTCTAAACCTGTTGATTTCTGCTTTAAACTTTTCCTGAATTAAACTTGCAACCATTATAACTTTCAGAGTGACCATACTATAACTTTCAGCATCATTCTCCTGCCCTTATCCCAAAAACCATTTATTTGGGGTCGGCGCAGCATGTCATCTTTTTCCATACTTCTCTATTACTCGTCATCTCAATAGTCACTTCCTTTCTAACCATATCATCCTTTTCACATTCCATCCATCGTTTCTTTCTTCTTCAACATTTCACTTCACTCCTTTTTCATTAATGTTCGAATTTTCGCGTACGTATTTATTACTGTGAACTTAAAGTTTCATACTGTAGGCACGTAGAAATAATATATTAAATCACGAAAGTAAAATCTACAGTTTATTACGCAATAATCTGTGAACATTGTCCTGTTGACTTTTCTCTGGTTAGGTAACGGCTGATTAAACACGTATTGAGCCGAATTATTTACGGACATGATCACTTATTCACTACATACAGTCTTAAGAAAGTGAGACACGGTCTTTACTTGCTTATATATGTATGTTTAGAGTCAACGACCGACTGGAAAACGAGATGTTGGGCCAATATTTACAATGTGTAGGTACTGTTAGGTACCCTACTGATCGGTAAATAGTTATGTACATCCTAGAGATGTACCGACTAGTAGCTGACTATTTGGGAAAGCCGATTATCCGGCCATATTTGTAATCGGCGAAAAGTCGGCGCCTAGTCGGCCTTTTTGCAACCGACTACGACCTTTGGGTAATGCAAGAAGACGAATGAAACCGGAGTTAAAAGTTCATCTGACTTTCTGAACATTATATCATATTATAAATTTTATTATTTTTGGGCAGTAATCATCTAAATACTAAGTCACTACTGTAATGTATGCCGATAATAGTTATATTGACAAAAACCTCCCCACTTTAATATGATCAGTTTCAGGAGGCAGGTTGCATTGACGGGCATTTCCATGCTACTGTAAAACGTAAACATCCTATAAATATAAACACACAATAGGCCAAATGACCTAGAGCTGCAATGAATAGCAATAAGAGAAATCTCCATAATCAAATCATGGCACGTGGTAAATGGATAAGTGATCGCAGTCTTTATAAGTGACAGGATTAACTTACTTTAAAGGTTCCTTGTCCTGCTGGACATAGACTTTCCCAAGTATCTTCCAAGCAGACGCAGTGCAACAACACCCTGTCCTTGTCCAGTCTGACCCAGTCACCTTTTTAAGGACGTATTTGTTGTTGTTTGTTTTTTTGTGTTTGTCATCTTCCTGGGTGGCGTCCCACTAGACGCTACGCTTGTTGATATGTATGATGTGTCCATTACAAAGTTCGTTTGCTCCAACGTAACGGCCATCAGTCCTTCGACAAACTTGGCCAGCCCATTTCCACTTCATCTTGCTTACTCTACAAGCTATGTTAACCTCAGAACTCACCACAGCTTACCAGTCTGAAATAACTCATATTGCAACATTTTCAATCTCATTATATAGGTACTTTTACAAGCTTCGAACATAGAAAGAAAACGTGAGAATACCACGCTCTGGATAAATTGTAACGTAATTATAAAACCCCTTCCCCTTGACCGAAGTGAAGGAGAAAAACATACGTAGCGTAGTAATACTTGCTTAATTACCTACCCGCAAATCGTGGGAGTTTGATTGAAGGTACAATTGATATGGCGTTTGTGAACGATGGACTTACTTGTCATTCAATAGTGCATAATTAGAAAACTTTAAATACAATGCCTGTTGCTGACAGGTATTGGCAAGATGCTATCAGTTTGTGCATATAAATTAGTCAGACTTATCAGTTGTCTTTGTCATGTTTAGAATGATGCAACGATAGGATATAGTAGATGTCGGGGTATTCTCGTTGGTGTCTGATACCCTGGTAGTTAT
Organism: Standfussiana lucernea; assembly: GCA_964057025.1. Lineage (NCBI taxonomy): Eukaryota > Metazoa > Arthropoda > Insecta > Lepidoptera > Noctuidae > Standfussiana > Standfussiana lucernea. The sequence goes on along the minus strand of OZ059788.1, from coordinate 6,204,968 downwards.
TGTAGGAAGGTAGTTAATTTATACCAAGCCACTGATAGGTGAAATAGTTAATTTAGATATAGGTTTGTTCAGTTATCTGAGCCGCACTTGGTGCTATTATTGATCGACCCGGTCGTGGCTGAGTTTAAGTGACGAGGAATGACGGTAGGATATTGCGACTTTGGCGCAGCACAGGTTCTAACGCCACCTACGAGATACAAGGGTTCGTGTCGAGGTTACGTGGGTAGTGCAAATAAAGGCACTGAGCCTATGAGTTGGGCCATAATTGAATATGCTCTTTGCAAAAACAGCAGCTAGAGACTCTTGAGCTGGGCTTGAGATAATTTGGGTACCTGCTACATCTACCTGTCTGTAATTTACATACATAAACTGACACCTGTAATTCCGGGGTAATTTTCTAATATTTCTGAGAATGTTTTGTTTTGCTACAACTTTCTTTGCGTGTGAAGATTTGTACGAACCTTGTTATATCTCCAGTATTCGCTTCTGGAAGCGGTGTGATTGGGTATTGCAAGATTAGTTAATGTTATTAAATTTTTGTACCCTATCACAATGCTGACCTATTTGATGACCAAAGGTTGACTGGTAGACAATGCCATGTGGCATTAAGTCCGCCTATACACCACTCTCATGAAGTTTATTAAATAAATAAATTAGTGGAAATTTTCTTACGGTGCCTTATATTATGGAACATATCAAAAGCTTCTGTTTTATTACATAAACAAAGTTGAATATTGTAATATGATTTTCGATTTGACTGCCTAGTGAAAACTTTCGTTTCTACTAGGTATATGAAGTCTCCCATATGCTAAATGGCTTTTCTTATTCTGGTTACCCGTCACTGCCCCAGTGCTAGACTGAGCCCTAACCCAAATTTACCAGGTATGAATGATTCCCGGCGTCACCAAAACATACTTCAATAACATTATTTTGTTTGTTATGCAGCGGGCTGCTGTGCCAGCTCAGGCCGGAGATGGGCGAGTTCGGCGTGTACAAGCTGAACGCGTCCGCCGAGGGATGCGACGTCCGCACCACCAGGGAGCCGGTCGACATCTACTTGCGTGAGTATATATAATTACTAGCTGTTACCCGCGGACTTCGTATGCGTTAAGTTCGACATTTGCTTAAAATAAGTTTTTTAGTCAGGAGGTTCTTAATTCAAATTTTTTGTTCGTGTTAATTAATTACCTGATGTCTCCAGTATTACGAGTAATACACCATCATCTGCCTAGTATATAATTATCTTATTTCTTCTTTTGTCATTTCACGACCTTAATCTGGTTTATCTCCACTTTCAACGAAAGGAACCATAGAAATATAAAAGAATAGAAGTATAAAAACTTGTTTCTTATATCTATGAAAGGAACTGATAGCAACTTTTTGGTTGCACTGAGATTGTGACTTGAAACATGTTAATCATTTTTTCATTATCATTATTTTAATATGGAGTACATTACGCAATAATTATGCGAACACCGCGGTATTCGTTCGGCAACGTTTCAAACGTTGTTCCATGCGCTGAAGTGGTAGGTAATTGCAATTTCTATTAATTAGAAATCAGATGATGTATCTAGGTCTTTATGTAGGTGAGATATCTCGATCCTTATTTACGAGGTCAGTTTTTTTGTATTACAAAAAGTGTAATAATTTTTGAATCAATACAAATAAACTTGTATCAGTGTAAAACCCTTGACATACAATGTAATCTCACTGGCCTTTTCCTTCGAAAGTTGATGTACTTATCTGCGGGTATCATACTGTTATTGTTGATGACATCTTGTTGCGGTATTGTTTACCTTCGATTGTGTCGTTCTCATTGGAAGTAGCCGTTAACTGGCACCCACGCACGCCATTTTACGAATATTTTTCAAAAAGTATCGTTTGGCACGTTTTTTTCTGTTAAGTAGCTCTGTATATTCTTACGTTTATCGTTTACCTAAAACTTGCCTATGCTTTCACTCATTTCCTATAATTGCTTCAAAATTAAAATTCCTTAGAAGCATGTGCAAAATATTAGATATTTAGGTATTATGTAACTCGTATTACACGTGTGTATATAATAATATATCATTTGTGGAATTTAAATTAAAGCATGTGGTATGCGGAATATAAGTTAGTTAATTCTCAAATAGTACGTAGTACTGCGTAAGTGCGTATATTGTATTGTCTGCCAGTACGTCTTTGTCGAGACCGTTGTTATAGTGAGGCTGCAATGTCAAATGTTCTCCATTTTTTCCTCAATATGCTAATATCAAGGTCACTGCACTGACCACTACAACTGTTTAAGGTAAATCAGTTCTTAAGTAAGCAATGTTAATTTTCTCTGATTTTATATATATACGTTGTAGGAGATTATAGCCTTCAGTGATGGTCTCAAACCAGATACGAATATATTGCAGGAAGACGATTGGACGAATTACAAGTCAATTGAAGAAAATAGGTTACCGTTAGTTACTTGAGGACACTGTCCTATGTGCCAATCTTTATGTAGCCCAATTCATATGTCTTGATGATTTCTAAGAATCAATCTCTAATTATTTTAATTGCATCTTTTCCCTCATTGAACCTCTATCGGCTGCCATTAATATTTCTTTCTAGGAATAGTAAAATAATAATTAATAATTCTTAATCATCTTTTACAGTATCTAACCGTCTTTTCTTTGGTTTTCATAGACATTCACATTCATTTTTTATGTTTTTCTTGTGACATGCTCCTCACGTATAAGACATAATAGCGTGTGTTATTTATTACCTACAGTGTTGAAGATTAGACTACATAGCACGCTAAAAAGATGTCGTATTGATTCAATTTCGATATAAATTAAAAAAAAAACGAAAGCAAAACTGCAGGTGGTGATCACCGCAGATTTATGAAGTAATAATAAATTGATAAGTCTGATCGAAACAGTCACGCACTAAAACTTGGAGAAAATTGTGAAAATGGCGTAACTAATATTCTGTATTGGTGACGATGGGCTTGCTAGCGAAAGTTAGATTACAAGTGCCGAAGTCGTAATAGTGTTTGATTAGTTTTATCTCCGATATGGCGAGGAAAGTGGTAGGAAACCACATCACGATCTGCAGATAGATATAATGATTCGGATGTAAATATACAATTACAGGGAGTACTAGCGGTTTTCCAATACTTTCTTCGGTATTAAGTGCGTGTGCAGGTATCGGAAGAAAGTATGAGTTATGGCTGTCGACGGTAGTGAAAGAAATGCATTTAGTTTACGCCAAATGTCGTTGCAGCGATGTCAATTTTGCTGCCTAGCTGTCACATACCATTCTAGCAATAAGGTATTTCGTTAAATGAAGATTATACTAATATAAAGGAAATCAATAATAAAGTTTTATACCATAACTTGTTTAATTTTGAAAATGCGGATTTTGGAACTTTTATTATCTTTTTCTGTAATAACAAGTTTTTATTATAACTGTTAGTTGCTAGACGAGAGAATGCGTGTTAGGTGTTACCATGTTATGTCATGGACTTCAGGTTCCAACTCATTTACTATGCGAGGAAAAAGGAAAATAAAACACAAGAATAATGCATATTTTATTTCATAATATTTGTACGGAGTAGTTCCTCCATTCTTATAAAAATGTTGGTATTCGATAGTAAACTTGTGTGTCAAAACAAAATTGGCAACGGATCCACGTTCATTGGAGCATCCTGAATTTCTGCAAGCTATCATCATATTAGATGTAGTTTATTAAAAAAAAACGAATCACGACCCGCGATCAAGTGAGCCTAAGTGGGCTGTTGTGGGCGTGAGCGAAGCTGGCCCAAATCCTTTGTGAAGTCGATTTGTCTTGATGAGCATCATCCGTCGGAGACGAGCGACCCAGAAAAGAGCCACTGACTTGCCATTGTACTAGCGAATTAAAAGTATCAAGAATATATGTGTGTAAATGTTGCTGATTTTGATCTTGACACTTCGTTTTGGCATTTAAATATCAATAGTTTATTTCAACATTGAGTTATTTTATTTTACTAGTCAGTGACACTTATATGGATTCTGTCCGAAATAAATGGAAAAAATAATAATAATAAGTAATAGAGCTTTCATAATTCAATATTTAATTACATTATTTACACAACAATCAATTACTTCCGAATGTTACTTATAACTTACTACATTAAATAAAAATCACAGAAATCATTTAGCAGCACTTGGTGAAGACGCACTCCCTAGCTAAGTTGCTGTAGGTGCCGTACATCGAGTAGAAGAGGTCCCAGAATGCCATCCGCTGGTTCTCGACGCGACTGTCCATCCTGATGTCGGTGTCGATGACCAGGGTAGGCCTGTTGGAGGCAGTGACTGGTGTCCACCTCACTGGAATGAGGTCAGACGTTTGGGGGGTTGGGTTTCTGTAAATGACAACATTTTGTATTGTAAACATAGGTCGATAGATAGAATATCCTATTCTATACACCAATGAAGTAACGCCACATCCACAGATGCAGTAACGCCAGCTGTGTTCTTAGGTTTTTGTCTGTCTAAGTAATTGTGTAAATGCGTTGATGTCGCCTTTTAATTTTGAACAGCTTGTTTTAAATAATGTATAGTATGACTTACCCATATTTAATGAAATTCGTCCATAATGTTGTAATACGGTCAGTTATCAATTGGTCATCTTCACTTCTCTTCAAATTGACACCAATATCGAATAAATAATTAAGTTCTGCTGAATGTCCTGCACCTTGAGCACCTGAACTTCCTCCATAGCTGAACACATACTCGTACACTGATCCAACATTTTCTTCAAACAGCCTTGATACTATTCTCTTCGATGGGTGGCCGAATACAAAATCAGATTCAAAATTCTCCAAGTCCGTTGCTACATCTTCTGATACAGGATCATATCCTATATAGAACCGCCTCACAAATGTAGTGGCTTGTTCTAACTCTAGTCCGTTGAGATTGAAATTGTTTCTCAATTTCTCATAAAATGGATCTGAATCAAAGTAATCGTTGCTTAGTGTGTCACGTTCATTGCTAGTGTAACCTATCAGCACAGGCGTGTTCCTCACTTTTATCCTGTTCGTTAACGAGTATGGATCGTTTTCTACGAAGTTTTCAAGGCCACTGAACGATCTTTCCTTGCAAGGTCTGAGTTGTAAATTCAATTCGTGAGCAGCAGCTGTCACTAAATCATGAGGGGAGCTTATTAGGAACTGAAGGGCTTCATCAGTATTAGTTACGTTTACTCCTAAATGTTGTGCGATCATGATAGCTGCATCTACATTAGCGTTAACAAACATGCCTTCGCTCTGTGGTGTGCCACTCTCTACGATAGCTTTGTGGAACAATTTTGTGTTATCAGCATACAAATGTAAAAGAACTGATGCTGCTCCAGCATCTTGACCTGCAATAGTAACGTTATAGGGATTTCCACCAAATGACGCGATGTTCTTTCGGATCCAAGCCAGCGCTGCATACTGGTCCTTGAGACCCTGGTTGCCAGGTACACTAGGATTATCTAAACACATGAATCCGTATGGGCCAAGACGGTAGTTGACGGTAACGACCACGACGTCATGTCTAACTAAGTTTCTGACTCCGTAATCCGCTGCACTTCCTCGGACGAAGTCCCCTCCATGAATCCAAACTAGAACTGGTAGAGGGCTGTAGGTACTGGCTTTGAATGGTACGAAGATGTTTAGGCGGAGACAGTCGATGGTTTCGGAGTCACTGTTTGACGATCCCATTTGTGGACATTTGATAGTCCCATCATGGGCATCGAAGATTATTTCTTGGAAAGGTTGTCGGGCGTGTGATGGCTGGAAAAATAACAAAATTGTATGTTAGTATTACAAAAGAATCAGAAGAGTTTTTGTTGATATTTTAGGAATATTTGGACATTATTTGATCTTCGCCACGTATATTTAACATGAATTTCATGCTGGATCGAATTCAGGTACTTTTCTAGATTATTTACTTAACTTTGAAACAGATTATTGACATCAAACTTATCTATCTAGGGAATATGAGTGTTCGGAGACATTTCTTAGCTGTAGTTAGATATCAGATGCCTCATTGACTGATACTGTGGTGAGTGGAATGACGTCACCATTCAAGGTATATAAAAGGACCTTGAAAGCTTTAGACTCATTAAAGGATGGGCCTAGCTTAGACCTTTGACTGTTATGTATTATGGTTTCATTGGCCATAAAATTTTGTCCTTTCCTTTTTCCTGGTATAGTCTTACATAATTCTTAGATGGATATTATTTATTAATATTGTTATTCAATATTACCTATTTGTTTTATAGGCTTAAATCCCGAATAAGAAGTCACTTTTAATAAATCTTTCCTGTTTACTACTTGTATATGGTTTATTAACAGAATGATATAGTACTAACATTATCATAACTTAGTCAAGCAATTATAAACAAGATGACACACACGTTTTTAAATAAAAATAAACACTTTCCATTGCAGTGGGGCGGACGACCTCATCACGGCTATCGATAATGTTGGTATTAATATTAATACGCTACAACGTAAAAATTACTATAACGTACTGGGCCAGTTATGTTAGCTTTTACGGCTAATGAAAGCAGGAGGAGGGGGGAGCGGAGAGGGGCTCCATTTCAGTTAAATAAAAAAAGAAAGGTATAGGATAAAGACAAGCCACAAGGCTTAATGGTGTCACATCTGTCTTTATTCCTTTTCGTTGTTTCTTTGTCTCCAAAATAGACTCTCATTAACCTAGCTGGTATGGAAGGAATTCAAACACAAATAAAGTAGCTGGGTTAATCTCCAAAACGGGCGTATTCGTGTGATCGCTCTGGTGCTTTTCAGATATTGATATTTAATGATATTTATGTATCTCATTAAAAAGAATGATATTCAAATGGTATATTTTTACAATTGGCCTTCAATTTACACAAACAGTTATGGAAATATTTAAGTTCAAAAAATTTCGTGACCAGAGCAGTCATAATTGGTGCCAGAGCGATCATAAATGGTGAAACCAGTGAAACAAAAACACTAATATTGATAAAATATTATTTATTTAGCTGTTTTCAATCATATTCAATGTACGTGTACAAGATTATATAATTATATCTAAGAGAAATGTACTATTTTAGAAAAAGGTCAAGCCATATTATCAGTCATACATATAAAAAATACGGAATCTTTTATATAAAATAATCGCTAAAATAACTAAATCAAATCAAATCAAATCAAATCAAATCATTTATTTGTTAGAACATGGTCGGTATGTATATAACATGGTCTTGAGTTTATATTGATTGTGTCATCATATTCTACCACATGGGCGTACAAATGTTAATTATAATATTGGTGATCAATTATATAAAATAAAATAATAATGTTTTTAATAATTATAGCTAAACTTCAAAACGGAATGTTAGTTACAAATGAAAAAAATATAAATAATAATTGAATTAAATTAATATGTCAGTGTCATTTAAATAATCATTCAAATTATAATAGCATTTATAACATAAAAAATCTTTAAATTGCTTCTTAAATCTAGCCAAATCTAACTCTCTAATGGATTTACTAATTTTATTATAAATTTGCGGGGCTCTGCAGAATATGCTTTTACGCATAAGAGCTGTCTTGGCTCTGCGTCCGCGTAGCATGTCATTTCGCCTGTTACGTTGTACAGTATCAGATAGATAGGAAAACAAATTTGGATTTAATCTTACAAATAAGGCAGTTTCATATATATACAAAGCTGGTAGTGTCAGGATTTTATGCTTCTTGAAATATGGTACACAACTGTCCGTCACCCGAAGCCCAAACATAGATCTTATGCAGCGCTTTTGCGCTTTAAACGCGGCTTCCCTATTTGTAGAGTTACCCCAAAATATGATGCCATATCTTAACACAGATGCCACAAGACCATGATAGGCTGTGAGTAGTGCATCCGTGTTAACAATTGGGGCAAGTTTATATAGGGCATAGGATGAGCAACTTATTTTTTTGCATAATGTATCGATATGATTCTTCCAGTTAAGCTGTCTATCTATTATAAGTCCTAGGAATTTCGCACTGTCTACGTCATTAATAACGTTGTTTTGGAATGGCACCTCCATATTTGTACTAGGTTTTCTATGACCAAAGTGCATAATTTGAGTTTTACCTAGATTAATTTTTAAGTTGTTATCGTTAAGCCAAGCGATTATTGCGATTAACACTTCATTTACATCAGCTTCGTATTGGTCAGGTTTATTACTAGCTACAGTTATCGTGCTATCATCAGCAAATAGGGTTATAGGGTAATTTATGGCTTTGGGCAAGTCATTAATATAGATTAAAAAAAGTAAGGGACCCAGAACACTGCCCTGTGGTACGCCAAAGTAAACAGTACGTTCTTTGGATAGGTATGTAACTACTTCTTTCGTCTTTAAATTTAAGTCTGTTATGGCAGATTTTTGTTTTCTATTTGAGAGATAAGTCATTAATAAATCCAGAATATTACCTCTTATACCATAGGAGTATAGTTTCTTTTTTAGGATATTATAACTAATTAACAAAATTATAAAAATCAACTTTTGGCTTAGTTTCATTTCTTTGGACTTAATTAAATCACTTCTAGGTAAATGAGACAAAATTAAAAACCTTTTGAAATCAACTATTAATACAGTCTCTTATAGTTATAAAATGACTTAGACTCATTAAATATTAGTTTTTAAAAAGTAATTGAAGAAAACTAACGTTTATAAAGAACATGATAAAATTCTTAAAAATAAACAATTATAAACTTAACTATTTGTAATCTTAATGCTAACTGTACTGTGCCCCGAGCTTTTTTCCTTTGGTAACTCTCTCTTGACTTTACAAGCCATGGTGCGTATAGATCTGGATCATTTTTTATCTTGGCCATTCTACGACGCTCAGCCAATTTCTTCCTAAGACGTTTTTCGTCAATAGATAATTTATTTCGAGGCATGATTTCAATCTGCAACAATAGTTCCCATTAAATTTTAGAGAAGAAAGGGTTACAGTTGTGGTAGCTAAATGCAAGGTATCATCAAGGTAAAATACGTCAAAATCTGTTTATGGGTTTAGGTTATCCGAAGAAACCCAGGAAAGGCTATAAATTAAAGGTTATATGCATAGTTCATCGTTTGTCATTGTTACAGTCCGGTACTGCTATTTAAAATAGAATTATAACGTACAATTAATGCAAAATATCATCGCTCTGGTCTTTTTGGACAGAGCAATCAGAGCCATAGCGATCAGAAAAAGTCACAAAATCATAAATATAGCTGAATTTAAAAGCAGTAGAAAGTTGTGATTACGTCTCATAAACAACATCATAACGATCACTTAATTCACAAAACAAACACATTCAAAAGCTTACTATTGAATTTAAATAAAGTGCCATAGCAATCATAAAATTCGAGAACCAAATCCAGAGCAATCATAAACTTACCTTCGTAATGTTGGAACGCGGGCACGTGGCACACAGGTATCCTCCTCGGCGGTTAGACCACTAGTGGCGTTGCCCCGCGGGAGGGGAATAGAGTGTCTATAACGCGTAACTAGGGATGAGCGCGATGTTTTACCTCAGCGCAGAGCGATGAGATAAAATGCCCGGTCACGATTTTAAATTCAAATTGTGGCTAAAGTATTGTTAATATAACTAAAAATACTTTATTACTATGAAGATTAACTATTTGTTATGTAATCTAAATAAGTTGTTTCATATGATCGTTGTCATTAAAAAAGTTAAAGAATATTTTTTCATTCAATCGGGAGTTGGGTCAACCCAGAGCGATCAGGATTTTAGGGTTTAAGATTTTTTTTTTAATATTTATAATAAACTTATTCATAATGTTAGCCTTGTATCACGTAGTTTAGACACCGAACTGTCTATAAAAAAATATTTTGAAAACGTTTTTCGATTTTAAAATGGGTTTATCCAGCCCGACACGAAAAAAAATGCCTCTGGAGATCGACCCAGCTACGTTCCCTAGTCGAAATCCTATTTCTATTCTGAGCCTGACATTGAACGGCTGGTTACATCCGTCGGCGAGGCTCAGTGCCAAATTCTTAGGTTTCAACATTCTACTTACACCAAAAGGATTCTCTGGGTCCACTTGAGCGTACGGTACACCAAGGAACATGGAGTAGTCTCCATCGGTCGCCCTATGACCTCTGACCAACCCCTGACTGCTGATAAGGACCAAAGGATCAACCCTCGGTTCACCAAACACACTGATCACACAAAACAAAACACACACGACAATCATCTCCATTTTGAAGTACAAAAATTCTTCTTATTTCGAATATCTTACAAATACTGGTCACAAATAAGAGAGTTTATCGTTATATAGTTATTTTATCTGGACGTTTTCGATGAGATGAATTCGGATTATGTTTATCGGATAGGTAGAGCGGCTACGCTACGTCACGATAAAATGAAGATGCTGTAGATAATATTTGAAATACTTAGTTGTTTTGATCTTTGCTAACTGAAAATCCAAATAATGCATGATCATTCTTAAGAATATTGGAAAGAAGACATCTGATCGCAATGCACTGTATCATACATTTAGTGCCCAATAACATACCCTATATGTAATGTAATACAATAAGACGAAACTGAACCGGAAAGTTAACTTTATCTGCCACAACAACATCAAGATACCTTAATCCAACCATTATCAGCACGGCATTGCATAATGCCCGTACGAAGTCAGCCTTATTTGCATGACCAAATAGTAATACGACCTTCATAAATATAATAATTTTATTGTTATTTCCATCGATCTTGGATATCTGCATATATGCAGCCGCGGTCTAACTGACCCTGGCACCGAAACTGGTTATGACCGTCGTAGTAAAAGGCATCGGACACCATACATGGAAATAATCGAAATAAGTATGCATAAGGATAAAGGCAATAAAGAGGACGTTTAAAATGTCGATTGCATTGATGACATGAACGTTTGAATCGACAATAGTTCAATGGCAAGGGTGTGGACGCTTGCAAGGTTGTCAATCCGGATTTTGGACGAATTTTATTATAGTAGTGGATTAATCAATGTGTATTGTAACAACAATACGTTAAAAGAGTCAATGGGCAATTTCGGTGGAAACTAGGATTTGAGTCATACGCTGGGCATGACCGTCAATTAGATTTAAAAAAAGGACGAGACCATGCCTTCGTCTCGCGGTTTCAAAAACGAGAAAGATGCCTCTTAGGGAAACAATTTCTTTGACAATATCGAATAGTCGTATGCCAAACAGGAATTAATGCTAAATGTATGAGAAAATATGAATTCAAAAGAAATGTTTATTAGAATACAGGTGTTGAAACAATCTTAGACAATGATCTGTTGATATGTGGGTGAAAACTACAATGCGATTGTTCTGAGATTTATGAGCCGATTAAGGGAAATGGATTGACAATTGAACATGTCCACTGTGTTAATGTATAGAATTGGTAGTCATAGCAAACTTGTCTGTAGTTCGTGGCTTGGGAATCGAAAATTATGACTTAGACGTCCCACGTTCAGGATTAATGAAACGTAGGAATAAGGGCAAAAGAAATCAAGTACCTAAAGACCATTTTTTCCACCAGCTCTTCTGCTGTTACTGGGCGTGTTGCTGGCGATATGGGTGCTGTACGGCATCGTAAAGCTGATCATGTCACGGGTGAGGAGGACCGGCAAGCTGCGGTACGGCGACAAGGAGCTGGCTATACAACAGAGATTGCGGGCGCTTGACACTTTCAGAGGGTGAGTGAAGATTTGCTTTTTTATGATGTTCAGATAATAATTTTAAACAGGAATAGTCCATGTTATGCAGAAAGTAAAAAATATGACGATGGTGAAGCGGAATCTTAGCTCAGTCAGAATCAACATGAATTCATTTATTTTATTGTGGCCATAATTTGCAATTTTCGATAAACTTTGTCTGGAAATCTCAAAAACAATTGTTACCATAACGATAGTAAATAATCACCAATACTGTCCCCTCAGATTTTTGTTTATTGCTATTTTTCGATTGTACTTCCTTGATATAAGAAGAGTATCCTTTCATTGGCTCATGCACCTACATAACATCTGCGTTAATTTAAAATCTAGCACGACCAGACAGACTTTGCGTGTGAATAGCCCTATTCCCACGTTTTTTTGTTGCTGCTGTATATTACAGTTTTAGGTTACTGAGCGTCTTTAGCACGGTGTAATAATATAATTTTACCACATAAACATCGTATTTTAGAAATCTTTTAATAATTTCCGGGCTTTCCAATGATTTGCTATTATCATCAACCATCTCACCTTTACCCCGTTAGGGTAGTGAAGTATATACTTTCTCTTGAAGCAGTTACCCCTTTGTAGCCCTTTGTAGTCCCTTTGTAGCAAGATTATAATATCTCAACCACTAATATCATTTGAATTAAACCCAGCTGAATACTTAGTCTGTCATAGATCAGTAGTTAAGTAAATTTTATAATCTGCTTCATAATTCTTAAATGGCATGTTATCCTCCAGAATGGCAATCGTCTTCATGATATTCGTGAACGACGGCGCCGGCGGCTACTGGTGGATGGAGCATGCGACGTGGAACGGTCTGGTAGCTGGTGACCTGGTGTTCCCAGCCTTCCTTTGGATCATGGGCGTCTGCATCCCACTGTCTGTGAAGAGTGCCTTCGCTAAGGGCGTTCCGAGGTGGAAGATTGTCATGCATATTGTTAGGGTAAGTTGCTTTGGTGTTATTTTTACGTTGATTTAATTATTGTAAATTTCTGATTGCGAGAGGATTTGATGAGACTAATAAAGAAACAAGTTTTCTAGACAAGTTTTCAAAGGAATTGCCTGAGATAATTACTGTTTCCGTTTGCGTTCTACCTCTGTGATGTTTTATTTTTAATTTTTCATCTTCGTGTTATGGATTTCGATCAAAACTCCATAAGGTTACCTTACGTCTTACCCCCACACACGATGTCTTGTCCTGTTCTGGTTCTTCATAACAGTGCTTCTTCCCGTGTCCAACTAAAAACCATCCAGAAGACCCCAGAAGTACACAAAAACATCAATATCATTCAAGCCGTTAAGGAGAAGAAGAAATGATCACACACGGAATTTTATATATCAAGACTTAATCAAAACTAAAGACGCCTTGTTCGACGTATTCGCATCTGAGAAGAAAAACATGCCATTATTAAAATTATTGTCATTCGCATTGTTTTAGCGCGGCAGGTCCCATTTAATAATAATCGTATGGTGTAACACTTGTAACAGAAGATTACGTAAGCAGACAGTTGGTTGGCGCGCTAACTGTGAAAGGGGTGCTTAAGGTCAACCTTTAGAACCAGTCTCGTTATATAAACGTTACCGATAGATGCGTATGCGCCTGCTTTGTGCTGTCTCGTTTTCTTTGACTAGACAGAGGAAGCTAAATTGCCTTCATGGGGTTTTAGCTCTATCCAATGGGACAGAGTTACCTATTATCTTAATGAGGATACCCTAGTTCAAAGGGATAAGGTCATTTTCCTCCGGGGTTCGGCCGAAACTACAGAATGCCTGCTGCGATCCTAACATATCTACCTACACCTATTTTTTCGTCCACATTCTTACGCGTCATACAAGCATTGTTTATTTAATTTGTCTCTTCAAAATTTCCAGTTTACGCAGTTTAGCTTTGCGAAAATTTTGGTCTTCTACAGCTGCAATTGTTTTTAATCCGCCTTCACGATGCTTATAATTCATTCAATCATGAGTTTACCATTTCATAATTGCAAGGTCATTTTCTTCTTGATTGACCTAGTCTGGTAATCCCGAACGAGACCATTAATGAAGCGGCACACATTATTGGTGTCAAGCTGAAGAATTCATTTATAATAACTACGTCCAACGCATTATTCACGCCTGTATTTACCCGAAAGGTTATACAGAGAGGTGTCCTACAGTACAGTCACAGTTTGCCCATTATGTTTAGGTAGACTACTGCGATCAACCGGGCACAAATCCAAACTCCTGGTTGTTACCAAGAAATTCCTGATGAAAAATCACAATAGCCCTTTGACCGCCCTTGGAATCGATGCCAGATCCCATGCTCAGTAGTAACGCTTGCGGTCAAGTCTAAGTGTAGTGTATTGTGCCTATAATAAAACTTCTTTGAACAGAAGCGCAGCAACATAGTACGGATTCAAAATTCGCTAAGGCATTCAAGGAACTAATGCAAGAGTGAAATTGAGGACACAATCTAATCTGCAGTTTATTTAGGCATGCATGGGACGGTTCATGTACAAGTGATCTCAGGGCATGAGGTCACATCGGCTCCTTGTGAAAGGCATAGCTGCATTGTGATGCAAATAATAGATTCAAGTAGGCGAGTCGAAATCAAGAGGTGCGCCGATTAGATGATCAGTTGCTTCGTAGTGAAAAGCAACATCAGATGTTGTAAGAAAGATAAGAGTGGGTAGCTTACTAGATCTATAGTACATATTTGGGCATATCATATCATACATATATACATGGTATATATTCAGATAATATGTATGAGGTATGGAGGTTGCAATTTTGTGATAGGTCGGTCAAAAATTTCAAATCAATAGCAGGTACCGTACATTTCCAGTTAATTAACTAGTTAACGTGGTTAGACATTGAGCAAAGATTTGAAATGGTCGTAAACCAGCATAATCAGCAGAAGAGCCTCGTTTTGTTAGCTTCTTGCCCAGATTTTCAGCAATTAAACAGTTAAATAACAAGGAACTAAAAATTATCTCACACTTAATCACAATAAGTGATTAATGTGCTCTTCAATAGACAGAATATTTGTATTCACCGCACGCGATCCGTTCACTTTCGTTGCATCATCCAGACTTCCGCATTTTGTCTCATTGTGTACCTTGATCAGATCTCCAATGCATACGAGAGCCACTTCAACACGCCCGCCGCTAATGCTAAGTCGACTTTTTGCTACATATTTCATTGGAAATTCTGTTTGCGTGATAACATCTAGATAGCTCTCTCCGCCTCAATCTACAAGATCGCTGTCCACGCCATCCATATCGTCTTTTACTCGTTTATTTTTCTTTACTGAGTAATCATTACCGTCAATGTATATCACCTGTGTGAGAGTAACGGGTACACCACATTTTATACTGAAGGCATCGTTAGTTGTTCGATATAGTGGCCCAGTAACGGACATGGCCTGGTTTAGATCGCGGAGGAGGCTGGTACGATTCGTGTAGAACAATCGGCAAGTGGCGGTGACATGTGATTGCTGCATTTAGTTTTAATGTCTGTTATTTGGCAGATGTGGCCACTTAAATTAAGATGTAATTGGCGAGTATCATCCACGGCTATTCTTTTAATTGCTCTGTTTATATCTAGTCCACTTTTCTTCATCCGCTTGGGTTAGAATTGTTGGTATGTTCAGAAAGCAGATGGCTATTTTTTATTGTTGGTTTGGTAAATGCAGTTGTAAGTGTTTTACACTTTTAGGTACCTATGCAATGTTATTATTGCATTGTACTGCAGAGTGCCTCGGAGTTTTGGAATTTCATGGACAATTGGGTATTCTTTTTAACGTTGTCCATCATCAATTTACTTACATACTGGAAAATTAAATGTATGCGAATAATACCCACGTATGTACCT
Organism: Standfussiana lucernea; assembly: GCA_964057025.1. Classification (NCBI taxonomy): domain Eukaryota; kingdom Metazoa; phylum Arthropoda; class Insecta; order Lepidoptera; family Noctuidae; genus Standfussiana; species Standfussiana lucernea. Next base: position 6,189,362 of record OZ059788.1, on the reverse strand, counting down.
AAACTAAAAAGGTTCTTGTGTTGTAATATAATACCAGCCTGTAACTGTCCCACTGCTGGGCAAAGGCCTCTTCTCGTACAGAGAAGGCACGAGCATTGATCACCACGCTTGCTCAAAACGGTTTTTTTTTTGTATTGTTATATCTTTCATTAATATTTTGAAATCAAAAGGACTGCCTTAATTTTTTTTATCTATACTATACAAGGTGTAGTTATGCATGCTCGTCAAATTCAAGGAAGTAACTATGCTAATGATTCTCGACCCGAATCAATAATGAAATGGGTAGGTAATTTTTTATATTTTTTCTTAATATCGGATATCGGTAAGTGTACACCACCCTTATTAAAACGCGGCCCGTCTAATACTAGCCCTATAACCGCGCTTTCACACACACTAACGAATGGGGACGTTAATTCGATAAACGGGTGATTCTCCTCTTTTGAGGAGGACTTCATTCTGAAATAGTGTCAAATTAAAACAACAAAAAAAACAACGTTAATTAAAATTGTTATTGACTATGTACCGTAATTTTTATTGATTATTTACGTCTACTATGACAACCTCCTGAATTTTGACGAGGATGCAAAACTACACTTTGTATATAATATAACATTATAAAGCTGAGTTTGTTTGTTTGGTTGAACGTGCTGATCTCAGGAACCATTAGCACGAATTGCAAATTTAGTGTATGATAAGCCCATTTATCGAGGAATGCTATAGGCTATATAACATCACGCTGCGACCAATAGGAGCGGAGCATCAATCAAAAATGTAACGCAATCGAAGTGGCGCGGATCAGCTAGTTTTAATAATAAATAGGAAGTGGTCCATTATTTCGGTGTCTACTTTATCGCTAGTCCACCAGGTGTATCATCTTGGCGGAATATGATCACAGTGTGATCGTCATTTATCTAAATTCTAAGTAATTCGATTCTCGTCAAGTGTGGCTTTTCTCAAGAGTGTTACGCAAGAATTATACAACAGATATTGTGAAAAAAACATCGGATTCGATTAAAAGTCTTTGTTATCAATCTTTTGTTAACTATTAACTATACATACAGTAAATTAAATCTAAAAAAAAATATTGTAAATAATTTATTGGAACGCTTAGAAATAATGTTTTTTTTTCTGGAGCCACGATAACAATGTGGTTTAATACTTTTAAAAGTCTAGATTTCTTAAGCTCCGTGATTGTGAAACTTGCTTTATTTGGCAGTTTCCTAAGGTGAACGAGTCCGAAAGCGATTGGATGGGGTCTTACATAAATATTGCTTGATATTGTAGTCAGATATTGTTCACAGTATTAAAGTTTACTAATTTCATGAGCCCGTCAATCATTTGAATTATATCCTTATGAAATAGTCTTAACACAGTCGTCATCTCTCGAATTGCAACAAGGATGAACTACTATTGTATTAAAATGCTGAACAATGCCAGACAACATATCAAATTGAGTCTGAACCGAAGTAACGTCCTTTAAGAAAAACATACAAAACATGAACATGTAGAAATAACTGTTTGGGTAATTAGTTAGGGTTTGATAACCGATACAAAACAAGCTAACGCAGATGCGGGTATGACACATAAAAATCTATATTTTCAAACATGTCAGGTCATTGACTTATCATCACTTCCTGACAAACTTTTTAGCTAGGAAGGCTTTCTACATTAGTAGTATTCACTAACCATTCCTAGGTAAATACGATTTGTTTTGGATTATAATGGGATAGTATCCTTCAGCAATGTTTATAGTAGGCTATCGTATTAGGTAATCTATTCAAGGATCGAACCATGTTTAATAATAATTGTACAGTTGCGCTGAACAACGCCGGTTATGAAATTTAAACGGTTTTTTCTCTCTTTCCAGCGTTCAGTCATCATGTTCCTGCTAGGGATGTCCCTGAACACGATCTACGGCTCCAACATGCTGTCTGTGCTGCGTATCTTCGGCGTACTGCAGCGCCTGGCAGTGTCGTACCTCATCGCCGCCGGGTTCTATGCCCTCACGGCGCCGAAGTACTACACGCCTCCGCGGGTGAGTGTAAGAATGAATGATTTTGTTTATGCTTTGGAAAAAGCTGCGGGTGATTGGTTATTCGTTGGTAAGCCCTTAAGCTGTGCTCACACAGGAGCTTGCACGCCGCTGATGTAAATACTGCACATCTCTATTAAAATGTTTGAAAATGTTGAAAATAAACCTTAAACTGAATATTATGGAGATACAATGAGTTAGGGGATGCAAGTTAACACGTTCACTGTCTGCGAAGTAGACACAATAGTTAAACAATTGCAGTGACCCATATGTGGGTCATTAGACAGAGAAAGGGTTAAGGTGCTGTCGATGTACTTTTCATAACTAAGATATGCAGGAGCTAAATCGGCTTGTCAATTGATTTGTGCATTAAATAACTTCGAATACAGGTGGGTTTTAAGTAGACTTAAACATAAAACAATGTTTGAGTAAGTAGTTAAGCTAAGGAGTGTGGCCATGTGTATAATGTAATGTACATAAGTAGGTACGTACCTACGTACCGTCCTACTACGAGTATTTAGGCACTTTTGAGAAGTTAGGCATACGTGCTATTTACAAACATACTTAAATATAGCTTGATCGACATCAAGGTGCCGTTCACTTTCGGTGTAATTAGCATTCCCGTGTGTTACATACTGCACTAGATTTAACTACAGATTAATTCTGATAAAATAATAAACAGGTAAGTCTTGTATGCTCTTCAGTAAACCGTTAATATTGCCTCAACTGAATAAAACATGAAATTCTGGCGGGCTATTCAGTTCCAAATAGAATCACCGATTTTTTTTTAATATTTTCAGTAGCCTTTGCTAAAAAATATCTTCTTCAGACTTCATTTTCAATGGAAACTGACATCAGCATCATCATTCTCCTGCGCTTAACCCGATTCATTTGGGGTCGGCGCAGCATGTCTTCTTCTTCCATACTTCTCTATTACGTGGACAGTGGAAGCTGACAATTCGATAAAAAACAATGATCGATGTCTTTGATAGAGTGACGATTGACAGAGGAGAATGGAAGAAACAAAAAAATAACCGACTTCCAAAAATACACAAAAAAAAGTAGAAAATAACTTTACTTTCGGAAGTCGGTGACTAAATGTTTGATTGGTTGAGTTTTTAACCGACTTCAAAAAAAGGAGGAGGTTTTCAATTCGGTTGTATGTTTTTTGCCACCGACTTCCGAAAGTTATTATATTAAGTTATTTTCCACTTTTTTTTTAAGTGGTATTTTTTTTGCAATTTTTTTTTTATTCTACTCTTTTTAGTTATAGTATCACACAAACACACAAATCCTTGTCAAGTATTAATTTCGAAATTTCTTTTACTTGGATGAGATATTTTTTCCAGCTATTTTGATTTAAAAACCAAACTACTAAACCGATTTTAATGAAATTTCTATGGGACTAATCGGGAAGTATATCCTTTGAGATAAAAGAAGACTTTTTTAAAATCAGTTCATAAATGACGAAGATATGAGGTAGCAAACACAAAAAAAAATACAACCGAATTGAAAACCTCCTTTTTTGAAGTCGGTTAAAAACGAGTTGCGCCGACCGATAGTAACATGGTACAAGAGCAGGAAGATGCCGATGTCTTTGATGACCCCTGAGGGCTTAGAAAGACTAGGTGGCCAATTTCTACGACGCCTTTGGTTTTTAGGTTTGACATACGTCAACGAAAACTGTCAATACTCGTTACAGCCAGCCAATACATTTTTGACTTTTAAACCATAGTTATCACTGGTAGTATGTTATTTTGTCTTAGCCTTTTGAGTCGGAGCCTTCTGGTAGGAAGTGGTGTACCGTGTAATAATATTTTGATATTTATTCGCAGGGTGCTTGCGGCCAGGCCCTGAAAGATGTGTTATCGTGTGTGTGGTGCTGGGTGTTGGCCGCAGTCCTGGTAGCAGCTCACAGCGTCATCACCTTCGTAGTTCACGATCCAGCATGTCCAATGTGAGTACCATTGCAGGGAAATAATTATAAGTCTCAGGGCCCAGACATTAGCGGCAATAGCTTTCGAAGCGATTCGTATTTCTACAACTAGTTTCTACAGCTTTTCGATAGCTTATGTCAATTCAATATATTTTTGACTGTATCGCTAATACAATGACCCTTAATAGGCCCTCTGCTCTTACTGATACTTTTATTTTATGTTGCATTTTATACAGTTCAAAATAAGTCACGAAAATAATTATTTAGTGTCCAAATATCAATTTTAATTACACACAATAGACATATTACATGCGTACGTACGTACATTTCACTCAGTAATAAGTTTTTTTTTATCCGTCCCGAGAGAGAGGCCTTTGTCCCAAAATTGGAAAGGCATCATTATCATACATACATAAACTCACGCCTTTTTCCCATGGGGTAGGCAGAAACCACAGAACGCCACCTGCTACGATCCTTACATACTCTTTCATACCCATCCACGTTCAAAAATCTGTTCATACACGCACGCGGATTGCATCATACATATCTCGTTTTCCTATCTAGGGGCTACTTAGGACCCGGTGGCCTCCACGACGACTGGACAGCGGGCGAGTGTGCCGGCGGTGCTGCTGGCTACATCGACCGCCTTCTGCTGGGGCAGTCGCATGTCTTCCAGAGGAGCGATGCTGTTCGTGTGTATGGGGGAGCCCCTACGGACCCTGAGGGGCTTTTGGGTAAGCTACAGTTTTGGATTTAAAAATAATAAATATCTGCCTCGTTTAAGTAAAGCCTTGAAACCATTATTCTCTACTGCTAAGTCTGTAGGAATTACCTATTTCACCACCTCCTAGTGAGTACAGTCAATGGCAAGCTTTACTCTTCATTTTTCTTTGTAAGAGGGGTCAAGAAATGTAGGTCACTGACTTAGAGTTCACCTTAGCTGGACAAAAAAATTCTGATAGCTACAACCTATCTAGACATTATGAAACATAATCTAATCGAGTATTTTTGCAGGATGCCTTACATCAGCGGTGCAGGCACTTTTGGGCGTGCAAGCAGGCGCCACGGTCCTGCTGCAGCGCTCCCACAAGGCCAGGATCTCTCGCTGGCTCGCGTGGGCGCTGGTCTTCGCGCTGGCTGGAGCACTACTGGCTGGGTTCTCTAGGGAACATGGAGTCGTGCCCATCAATAAGAATCTTTGGTAAGTTGGTTTCAAATTTTACAGAATAACGATTGACTTTTGGGAGAGTGAACCATCCAAATGAAGAAGCCGTTTTCGCCGGATTATGGCGTAAAAGGGATTGTGGGAGTCAGATTGGCATTTTTTCATGTAAAATAGTGGTCTTCAGCCGTATCCATTCGTGATTAAAACTGCCCCCACCCTAGGCCTAGGCACCTAATGGTAGGCGAGTAAATATGATGTCAATATTTGCAGATTTTTTGACCAAATCTTTCGAAAATTTTATAAAATTTAATTTCAGTGTAAAGAAACTAACTACAATATCTTTTTTATTCCAGGTCAATGTCATTCGTCCTCGTAACATCAGCATGCTGCCTCATCCTGCTCTGCTTCTGCTACACCCTCACCGACGCCTGGAGGCTCTGGGATGGAGGACCCTTCAGGGCTCCAGGGTTGAACGCCATTGCCCTCTACATTGGCCACTCCCTCTGCGCCCACCTGTTCCCCTTCCACTGGAAAGTCCCGCACATGAGAACCCACGCTATTAGCCTCGTTGAAGCCGTCTGGGGGACAGCCCTATGGGTCATCATCGCCCATGTTATGGCCAAGAAAAAAGTGTTTGTTACGCTTTGAGTGGAAATGTAAATATATTGTATGGAATAAATTTTATTTTAGTCTCCTACACAACTTGTAAAGATGAGAATGACAATAGTTTTAGAGCTGGATGACTGTTTTTCTGACTTATGCAGGTTTTATGATTTGAAAAGTTGTATGATTTTTTTTACTTTGGAAAATATTTTGCCAATGCTTTAGTTGCTTCTTTAGTGGGCGCAGAAATATTTCTTTTCTTAAACATGACATCGGAAAGATCCAAGAAGCTATTCATAACATAATATCAATAATTGCTGTCGATAAAATACGTAGTTTTTTTATGAGATTCTATTATTATAATTAATTAATTATAATTACTTGTATTTTTAGGAATTAAGTATAGTTTAAGTGTAGATATTTAAACCAAGACTGAGCGATAGAAAAACCATAGGTGCTCCGATTGTTCTCAATGTATTGTAATCTTTTGGTTTTCACATTTATTGTACACTAATTATATTAAAATCTAGTCTTAATTGCGTATTTGGAAGTTTTGTCTATGGATTTGTATGTGAGAGCGACTATAAGTAAGCTTGATAAGAAAAATAAATGATTTAAAATAAAAAATATCTCTCATATTTACTCGTTATCCTACCAAAATCCAGTTATTTGATTTTCCGGAAAACTTTTGCAAATTATCTTTGTCCAAACCACAGTCATAAAAAAAATAAAAAATCGGTGAAGCTTTTCTATAGTGAAATAAATGCCGTTCGCACCAAGGAACATCATATTTTGTTTTTTGTTTCTGTGGAGAAAAAGAAACATGAAGAAAGTTGATAATAAGTGTCATCAGGTGTCATAAATAAGAAGGAGCTCAAGATCTCTCAATGTAATGTTAGCTTAGGAAAACTACAGATCCCTATGAAGCACCACGCTGTCAGAAACATTAAATACTTAGTTAAGTACTGATTTCTGATTGGAAATGAGTCTTTTTCTAGTTGGAAGGCGGAAAGGTTGATAAAAGAAACAATTGATATTACAATATTTGACGTTTTATTAGAAGGGTGACAGTAAAATCCGCAATGTCATTGAAAAATAATAATAAAACAAACGATTCAACAAATCATGACTCAAGGTAACGTATAGTTTTATAACAAATAAAACTATCAAATAAAATTACTTTATAATGAATAACAAGACGCGATTGGTCCCCAGCCGGGGCCCGCGCATGCGCACAGATTACGATCCATCAGAGATCAACAACTCGTCGCAGGACAAACATACATGCAAACTAAAACAACCTCGAATGAATCGTAACATTGTCACCCAAATATGTATGGTGCATACTAACATATAAAAGTAAGTATGTTTGGCATTTCGTTTACATTACAAGTTATTATGTCATAGTAAGCCCGGCGCAAACGCACCTCTCTCATATATTAATTCCATTATAAGTTAAATATATTACTAAGGTCAGTTAATTCATCATAATTCCTATTAAATCACTTTTGCAGACGGTAAATGCCATATTAGGAATTGAATATTTCACATATTGAAATAATTATATTTTCTATCAAGGATACTTTACTATCGATGCTTATCCCGTTAAATCAACAGCTGATAGGCAGGCACACTCGCAGTTTCCATAATAAACTTGTATGTAGGACCGTAGGTACTAACGATACTTTTAACTAGAGACCTAACTTGTATAGTGATAAAGACATGTAAAACAGTGTTTATAATATATATCTAAAATTTCCTTAGAAAAAATCTCTTAAAATATATCTCAATTCTTTAAAACGTTCCCCGATGAGACAGGGTTATAATATGTCGATATATTAATTCAGCGCTATATAAATAGAACATTTTCTTAAATGACTAAATAGGAAGAACATTTACGAGTGTATAAGAGAACAAAGTAATTGCACAAACAGTGAAAAATTAATACGAAACAATGATATTACCTATATACAGGCATTCAGGTAAATATAATTTTTAAATGTAGGGTATTTACAATTTTGTCGATATTCAAGTTATTTTGTAGAAAGCGACATCACTAATATCGAATGATTCGCATAATTATTTTGATTTCATTGATTCTTTTCGATACAACAAAATGTTGACGTCCCCCTCTACACAAACATTGAAAATCGGCGTTAAAATTTTGAAAAAAACTAACATTGATTGGCTAGCCATATAAATTATTCAAACAAAAATTTATAACAGTACATTTTATTCTATTCAAAATGTGTTATTTTGTTTTAAAGTTTGTTATATAAAGTCGAGACGCACTGGAAACATTTTTGTTTTCGGAAACTGTTCAGATTCATAATTATGATAGTGTCGATTACAAGGGGTGCATTGTAGTTCAAAAAAATCTCTCGCCTAGTCAAACTGACATTCTATCTGCAATAACTATGGCGAAAAGTAAAAAATATAAGATGATGAGAAGAAATGTTAAAGAAATAACGCTATTCAATATCTAATTGACACTTTCAAGTAACATAACATCAGTAGTTGAAACGGGTCAATCCTGTTGAAAATCTGTCTAGACCCTATGCCTTCGTTTAAGAATGGGGCAGTCTCCTTTACCAAAAGTTTCAAGTGCGTTTCGCAGCTAAAGTCTACGATTAGTTGTAATAAGTACTCGAGCTCACTTTAAGTCACTCATCTAGAGAAATGGAATGTTTAGTTTTAAAAGAGAATGTTAGAAAGATCACTAGCAGCTTGTTATATGGAACTATCACGCTGAACCGGTGTGGAGCAGGCAGAATTGGCAAGACCACGAATGCACTAATGGAACGACTATTTTTCTGGAGATTCTGCTAGAATCGAAATTCTAGAAGTTACTGTTTGAAATTGATTATTTTGTTAAGCTTTTAGGTGCCTTGCTACAAAAATCGAAGACGTGTTTACCAACTTATGGGGTTTGAATTAAAAATTTCTCTTACTTCCATACTGGTTGTAGGCCATGTTTTTATGTCTCCGTTTTTGTACCAGGGTCCTTTTATAGTTAAAATACTGCATGTAAATCGTTAGCTCATTACAGTTAGTTACGTTATTCTCGTTGAAGGCATGCCATTATTTTGTACTTGTCGATATAGAGCGCAGAACTGAGAATACAGCTAATGTTTGTATGGAGGCCTGCAGCGCGAGGCCCGACGGTTCTAAAAGAGACTAGACATAACCGAAAACACTTGTCACACAAATCGGTTTTAAATAGGTCCACTATTAGATACATAACTAACTTTATCTTAAATACAAGGTAAAATCTCTAGGACAATACACATTTCGCTATAAATGCAAATTCATGGAATTCAATATTAATCGGTAAGACAGACGCTGGTACACTGTTTGTCTTACATTATTATGCTACTAAGATTCCCGATAACACAACGCACCGCGACACGCGAACTCAGTTCCATAGGTATCCTGCAATACGCTATGCCCCAAACTGTAAGTAGTTCAGGAGTCTCTATTGTTTAATCTAGTGTCAAAAATACCATTATCTTCAGTAGGCCACCTGCAGACCGATCTGTTCACGGCGATGTGTTCAACCACGGAGAGCCCACACAAGTACAATGTATGCTTTGGGTAACAATAAAATCCTTAACCTAATTGCACATTTCAATGAAAACACGCATAAAATAAAACTTACAATCTATTTATCGCCGTTACAGCGCTATAATAATATATTACGAGATTTCAAACAACACGCGTAAATAACTATCGATACTTATCTAAACCCCAGTACTATATAATTCCCTGTTATCAAGTCATCCCTCGCGTCTCGAACGAAAACTGTTTCAGAGCTGTATAAAATAAATATCTAGTGTGGCACTTGACAGTTTGTATACCGACGTTGCAGGTATATCGATCCAGCACCACAGAATACCTATTTACTAACAATTACAGTGAGCAACCATTCAAACGCTGACAGTTCTTTCCCCGGACACTTGTGTACGCGACGTAAATGTAAATACATCCAAAATATACATTCATTCCGTTATGGGACAGCGTCATACTTTGACAGACGATGCACTGTGAGTTGTCTCACAGCCTTGAGGGTCGCGGCGGCCGGGACACACGCTGCGGAACGTTACAGCTTGTGTGGGGCCGCGCGAGCTGAGCGTGCTACCTGTGACGTCAGGAGTGGGTGCGCGCGCGGCGTGACGTCAGGCGTGGCGGCCTGGTGACGTCACTTGCGGGCGCCGCGCGCCACCATGGCCTGCAGGGAGGCCACCTGGCTCAGCAGACTTGCGTTCTTCTGCTCGAGGGTCTCTACCCTTTTCCTGTAGTCTGTGTTTTCAGATATAAGGATCTCGACCTTCCTTTCCAGTTGGTCCATGTACTCTTTCTTTTTGCGTCTGCTTTCTTGTGCTGAAATCTGGAAGGAACGATTCAATTTGAAAACATTGTTTTGTGACAAAAGTAAGAACTAATTGAATCATCGAGTGGTGGTTCTATATGCACCTTATTCTTAATTTTCCTCCTGATCTTCTTGAGTGACTTCTCCTCTGCCTTGGTGAGGGGTAGACGCGTCGGGACGGGGTATCCCTCAGCCAGTAGCGTGCGTTTCTCTTCTTCTGTGAGCACTAGAGTGCCAGTCGACCCTTTCTGTATACGGAGAAAACGCTTTAATTAAAGTTGTGGTAAACTGAATAGTCAAGCTTCATTTATCGAAAGTCAAATTGTACCATCTCATTGATTTCTACGTAATAATAAGTAAATGTCTAATTAGGGAAATTCGGATGAATTAAATCAGATGAATAATTAATGAATGATGATGAATAATCCGATTTTCCAGTGCTTTATCTGCCCTTCGCAATTCAACTAGTCTCTCGTATAGCTAAAGGTTTGACCAGCCAGACATCCATTTCTTTGTAGTGATTGTTCCCAAATATATTTATGAATATTTCATCACATGCACAGTAAGTATGTTCCAGGTACGGTAGTTAGTCTGGTTAGTATGCAGAGGTCGTCAATCATCGGGACACCTTTATTGCTTCCATATATTTACCAGACATTAATGTGAGTATTTGATTCGGTTCGATAAACACTGCAAAATATTTTGTCAACTGAAATTCCGTACAGTGTAATAGTAAAATGAAGCACGTTGGTATCTTTCATAGATAACGTTCAATTCAAATTGACTATTTAGATTCCAATTGCTGCATTGTATTTCTTGGAAGAAATACAGGTCAGGCAGTTCGTTGACCGCATTTAGACCCAGCGCATGCACAGCGCATGTGAATGGAAGAAGTTATCATTCCAATACTTTCTGATATCTTGGTAAGGCTGAACTAAAAAATAAGTACTACGAAGAATTCGTTTACTGCTCATTTTACTTTCCATCCCACAAGGTTAGACTCATTAAGAATTAAAGAAGAAAAAAGAAATGAATGAAAAAAAAGGAATGAAGAGATTTATTAAGAATTTACTACTTACTGACCCACGAGTTTGTGAAGAGACACAAATACTGTCAAACTCGAGTACTATACGTAAACGTCGAACACACTAGGTCCCAGTGAAACTCCAACTCCTGTTATAACAACTTAAGATCCTTACCGGTTGACTGCTGATAAGCGGCGTGTTGATTGGCTGCCGAGTGTGGTGCGACACATACAGGTGCGAGCGACGCGCGGGCGCGGCGGGGGGCGCGAGCGGCGCGGCCGACGCCTCGTGCGCCGGCGACAGCGCGCCCTCGCTGTCTGATGATGATAGCGAGGATGGAGGCGTTGGCGGGAGGTTGAAACCTGGAAAAAGAGACAGGATCGTAAGAATTTGCAGTGTATAGATCATTCACCAGTCAGAAGCTAAACCAGCGCTCACAGAAACGGCATTTTAAAAGAGTTTGGATAATGGTGCTACGTACTTCAAAGGTAACAGTAGTCTATAACTTGTTCGGTGCAAGGAGGTACCTTGCACGGAACCAGTTAACAAGACTAAGACTACTGTGTGCTTGACAAAATTGGTAAGGGCTGAGTGATCCTAAGAGATATCTTCTACAGCGATAAAAACTGTTGTAGTTTCCATTTATGGCTACAATACCCCGTGAAAGATTCATCGAAGCGAAAACTATTACTACGTAAAATTCAGTTCATGGACCTAAACCTACCAGCGCGAGTGGACATAGCTGACTTTAGTGACGTTGTATTCATAGTAACACGTCGGTTCCCTTATACCGACTGCAAAATAAAAGGCCATGTTTACCTGAAGCCCCTGAGCTAGAGGTAACTTTGATGGAGAGTTTGTTGGAGTTGAGCGAGGTAGCGAGACGTGGCGCAGCACTGAGCAGCAGTTGCGGCATGCCGGCTGCGCCAACCTTCTGTAGCACTGCTTGTGGCATATGGATTGTGCCAGTCTGGAATGTAATGGAGCTGATTAGACAAGTTGAAGAGTTAAGTGATTAGTATTGGAAGACAATCAGATCATGTTTGCGGGGCTCATATGGCCAGAGTTCACACAGGATAGAGAGGTATGGAAGGAGAAAGAGAAGGCCTTTGCCCAGCGGTGGGACACGATGTAGGCTAGTAAAAAGAAGATCGATGTTCTCTTTTTCAATTAATGCTCTATGATTTAACTCTAAGACAATCAGAAAAACCCTATGAAGAGCTGAAGGATGTGGTGGATGATGAACTGAAAAAAGTATTGTCTGAAATGATATTCTGTGATGCACATAACCACTTTACTTATAATTTAAAACAACAGCATATTTAACTCCAGCAGCCTCCTTCACTCGTTCGAAGTCATCCACTTAAGTACCTACACCGTGCGTTCACCCGGGCGAACAAAATTCAGTCGGTTGCCACGCGCCCGCTCGAGCACGTACAGTCGGCCAAGAAAGTGGTGTACCACCCTAAGGTTGAATATCGCTTGCAGATTCATAGGTGATAAAGATTAGTTTCGCTTGCAGATCGATCTGACAACTTCTATTGCTGTCTTTATCTGATTATTGATAACGACTATTACTGTTTGTAACGTGACAGCTGTTCTTAGTTTGAACTTGATGGAACCAATGACGTCGTAAAATCAACGGCGGGGGGCTGTAGATTTTGATGACAAAATTGTATCTACAAATTCAGAATTGTAATCAACAAGTTACATAAAATTGTAAAGGCACAAGGCGAGTCCACAAACCTACAATTTCTGTAAACTTGTAATTACAATATCAATAAAAAACAAGCTAAAAATATATTTATCCTTTTATTAAATTTCTACAATCAATTTTAAAATACTTATAACAAACAAAAACATAGCATATATAGTAATATTTAGAAGATATTGAAAATTTTTAAAAATTAGAAACGGGTGTAACCGCCGTTGGCCTCTATAACCTCTAAAAGACGAGACCTCATTGAACCAACAAGCCGTGAGCAAATATCGGTTCCCCGCATTTCCTCCCAGATATAATTACAGTGACTAATAAGAGCTTGTTTGGTTCTTTCATTTTGATGCGACCATCGTTGGACCATAAGGCCCCAAAGATTTTCTATCGGGTTGAGGTCCGGCGATCTTGAGGGCCACTGAATTACCCTTACGTCAGTGTGTGAACGAAACCAGGCTCTTACGATCCTCGCATTATGAATTGAACAATTATCTTGAACAAAATCAAATTGTGGCACTTCGTTCTCCGGGTAAACATTACGGACTGTCGGTAGCATTGCATTCTGAAGCACGTCGATATAATTTACAGCCGTCGCTCGAGGAGGTAGAGAACACAATTCTCCTACACCATCCGTACTCATCCAGCCCCAAATATTTACGGAAATTCGACCTGATTCTCTATTTGGGATTACATGATCATCTTTATACCGTGTTGAATTATATCGCCAAAGGTGAAGACGTCCATGCTGACTGGATTTAAACGTTTTTTCATCACAAAACACTGTATTAGACCAATCAAACTCTAAGTGCTCTCTGGCGAAGTTCAGACGAGCAAGTCTGTGAGCATCCGTCAAATATATTTTCTTGGCGTAATGCCTGTGGTGCAACCCCATGTAATGTAGATGATTCCTTATTGTTTGGGCACTCACATCGAACATCTCCGCAAAATGTTTTGTGGGCTTAAAACCATTGATTTCATATTCCCGTCTCATGAATTCTCTATCGTTATTGGAGAGTGCAGGCCGGCGACCACTTCTTCTGTGATCCAACAAACTTCCCTCCTCTCCTTCACGACGAATCCAAAAGCGGACAGAACGCCTCGATATATTCAAATTCCGGGATATCGCAGTGATACTGCTTCCCTCATTAAATTGGGCAATTATTTGTGCTCTTTCGGCAATGGTCAAGTTGGCAGGCATTGAGATGATCTTATATGCAGTTGATTGAAAAATAACACGGAAAATATATCGATTTTTTGCATATATTTGACAAAATGTCAATTGTCAGTTTTCTTTTTCAAATGGAATTCGGTTGTCTAAATAGTTTTTATTACTTTTGTTTGGAAACATTTCAATTGCTTTGTAGAAACTAATGTCCTTTTCATTTATACTAAAGGTTAAAATGTCATGTACTTATATGTGACATATGACGTATGAATACTAAAGACATAGGTTTACGTCATGATAATGTTGTCTCTTTCAGTAATATCTTTTTATAACGAACCTTGTTGTAATTTTCGATGACCGGGAAACTAAATCAAAACTGGTACACCACTTTCTTGGCCGACCGTACCTACATACATACCGCATCCGCTCGCCTTTAATTAAGGCTAAATCTCATGCAAATTGCAATGTAGAATGTCAAAATAAAACTACCTAACTCAACAAAAGTTTTTTTTTAATTACCTTAACGCATTAACATTAATTAACTATGTATTTATTAAATAATTTTGAAAAAAACATTAACTAGCCGGCCAGGACGCATGCCAAAGGAAGTGAAAATAACACATTTATGTACATGTGTTTTCCTAAGGAGTACTTTTTAAAGTTATTTGTTAGATTTAGAATTCTGCGACAATTTGATTTAATTATCGAAATTTACGGGAGGGTACAAAGTTCATTAACCATTATAATATTAAAGTGAGGCATTTGTGATTTATTACATTTATATTCTTTTGTGTAATCATGTCTTAGTACCTATAGACACCCCTAGCGTTGTGTACAATGACGCACGTGTAGGTAATTATAGGGTTAGGTATCTATCTTTTCCTACGGAGTGAACTATCTGTTCCGTAAGGAACTATACTATTAATTAATCTGTGACTCCAGAATGTATAAAATACGACACACTGTATACACGCGAAGCGGCTCAAGTAAAGGATTGCAAACTGCATTGTTGCAACTGGTTACTGTTTTACAATAATCGTTAAAGATTCCACTCCAGCGGTGTTCAACGAAAACCTCCCGAGAGTACGATTAAAGATAATAATTATCCAGTAATTACTTTAGAGCTCACGCGCGCTATGGAAAATATGCTAAGTGCGTGTTGGAGTATAAGCGTTTTAGTTCCGTATTATTTTCTCGTGAGTTGTTCCAAAGTTTTATTTTGTAAAAGGTTTTGATTTCTATTGTTTTAGATATAACTAGCTGACCCGCGCAACTTCGTCTGCGTTACATTTTTGATTAATGCTCCGCTCCTATTAGTCGCAGCTTGATGCTATATAGCCTTCCTCGATAGATGTGCTATCCAACACTAATATAATGTTTCAATTCGAACCAGTAGTTCCTGAGATTAGCGCGTTCAATCAACCAAACAAACAAACTCTTCAGCTTTATAATATCAGTATAGATATGAAACCAAATACTTTTACAAAAATGTTTAACTTTTTTAGACCATAGTTTTAGACCAATATATATATTATTATACCAATATATATACCAAATATGAAACCAATATGAAACCAAATACTTTTACAACACAAAACGAAAGACACCTAACAACCGACATCGATGCAGTTTACCCGGCGAGGGTCGTTCTTTCACGGAAAATCTTAACACCGCGATTCAGAAATTGGCGTCAAATGAACAACGCCATCTATCGAGCACGGAGTTAAACTGCTAAAATTTAATGCATGGAAAGCGATCGAACAAACAATATAGGCTATGAAGATTTTCAAAGCAGCGCCATCTAAAGTAGCTTTTGCTATCATAACTTTTTGAAAAAGTCGATTTAAAGTTATCTTGTGAGCACTCCATCATTATTCATTAGTACCAGTTTGATTCAATAGATATCGTTGCATGTATCATAAGTAATGATGATGATTGCTTCTTGAACACAATAAATTCATATATCTTTTGATTAAGAGCACGGATTGCAATGAAACAAAACTAATACCCTCTCTAAGTTACACACAATACTTGTACATTGAAAGTAACCACATTGGTTTTTTTTTAATTTTCACGTGATACTTAAACAAACATAGCCGAAGACTGCAGACAAACAGACTGCAGACATACAGATAAAAATTCTAAAAATATTAGAAATGGGTTCTGTTTGTTATCCTTTAACACCCCTACTATTTTTTTTCTAAATATTTTCAATGTGCAGAAACGCCACGTCTAAAGATTTATTATATGTATAGATATAGATAGATAGATATTGATAGTAGTAGGATATTACTATCGATTTATTTGATTTCGAGTTTTGGATTCTGTTTTAAGGTCCACAGACGGGCGAGCTTTAACGGTAATCCGTTAAAGTGGTTTCGAAAGAAATATATAAATATTTAAAGTTCCACTTGTATTTTGGCACAGCACTATCAAGCTGCGGAATTCTAAAAAATCTGGCACTTTTAAAAAAGCCCGTTTACATACAGATATGGTACAGGTGAAAGCAGCAAAGTGTGGTTCACGAAATATTTGAACTTTAAAGACCTTTAGTTTTTGTCGAGTTATCAAGTCGTGCCGATAGATACGAGATGAAGACGCTACATGCCATGATCTATCGATAGAAGGCGTGCTCGCTCGCATTGCGGTCGGCATTTAACTAAATACTATCTGCATGAAATGCTCCAACTCTATTGCCAATGCTATATAATAAATGGTCAATAAAAGAAGAAAGATGAAAGGAACTGTTTTAGACATTTTGTACACACAACGCAACAGTTTGCACTTTCCAATGCGTTTCATTGGAAAGCGAAATAGTTAAAGAATAGAATGCAAAACTATCTCTGGCTGGTAATGCAGTTTTGTAAAGCCATTTAGTGTTAAGGCCAAGGAGTAAGTGTAAGCATTAATATTGTTAGGTAAGTCTTCGATAACAGCAAGAAAGCGTTTGAGTGCAGTTTTCGAAGCACTCTTAGCTGTAACTTACTTAATATAATGCATATTTTTTACGAATTCAATAATTCTTTGCATTCAGTACCTTTGCAGACAAACATAATGATTGACATACCATGAATCAAGCTACATAGATCAAAACGATTCGAACCTTAGTACAAACATCATTTCAGACCTCAATAAAAAGAACTTCCTTACCGTGTGGTCAATAACATAGTCGAGGTGTGCGACGGCTGTGCCAGGGGTAGGTGAGGGAGGGCAGGAAGATGCGGGGGATTCTGGCTCGGACTTCGGTTCGGCTTTGACCTCCCGAGGGGGGGAGTCACTGGACCGTCGTCGGCTGCTCCATGCGCTTGCTGGCATTGCTGGGTAGCATTCGTCTTCCATGTCTGAAAGAGATAGGACACAACATAAGTGAGGGAGAAAGGGCCAAAGTAGCTGGCATGGATAGTGCCCTGCGTGCTAGGCACTCGATAAGTTCTTTTTAAAACTACTATTTAGCTCTCTGTTTGTAAATTAAGAAGAAAAAGAAAGTTGACCTCTAAAGATGCTAATTCTGCTAAATAGTCTATTTTTAACCGACTTCAAAAAAGGAGGAGGTTCTCAATTCGGTTGTATTTTTTGTGTTTGTTACCTCATATCTTCATCATTTATGAACCGATTTGAAAAATTCTTCTTTTATCTGAATAGATACCTACACTTCCCGATTGGTACCATATAAATTTCATCAAAATCGGTTCAGTACTTTGGTTTTTAAATGAAAATAGCTGGAAAAAATATGTCATCCAAGTAAAAGAAATTGCGAAATTGATACTTGACAAGGATTGTGTGATACGATAAATAAAAAGGGTAAAACTTTTTTTTGCAAAAAAATAAGAGGTCCTAAAAACCGACTTCCAAAAGAAATACTAAAAAAGTAGAAAATAACTTTAGTTTCAGAAGTCGGTGCCAAAAAGTCAATGAAACAAACAATAGTCACCGTCTTCCAAAAGTAAAGTTATTTTCTTATTTTTTTTAGTGTTTTTTTGGAAGTCAGTTATTTTTTTATTCTTTAAGATCGCGAGAAATCACGTGATAAATCAAAATCAAATTCATTAGATGTTTGTAATAAAATTCCAAGGTTATTCCTGTTTTAACCTTAACCTAAGTCTTGAACGCCGCATCAAAATAATCATCGTCATTTCACCGACTATTTATGTTAGGTTCAGCTTCCAGTCAAACCTAAATACCAGTCCTTTACCTAAAGTACCTATCTCACCTGCCCTGAACTGTGTAACCGCCCCAACTTCTGATTATCAAATAAATATTTATAAAAAGTTAACAGCTACCTTCCAATGCGCTTCGCTTCATTGCCGTACACTCTCGCAACAGTCGTTTGCAAGTAACGGAATGGAACATTTCGGTGGGAAGTGCGTTCGGACCGTTGTTGCGTGATTTTAACTCCTCGGCATTCGTGCGGATGATTGTGGCGTTTCTACATTAATTGATTCATACATTGTAATGCTGTGGCTTGGTAAGTACGGTGCTATTTAGGGGTGTAGATTTTTTTTGCGAAGAACATGTGAGTTGGTAGTTAAAGAAGTTGAATATGAGTACAATTCACCCTCGGTGATATTGGGTTTTTGGGAATTTCTCAGTTTTCTTAGGCCCGGTTAACAGGGTCGCATTTACATGGGACTTAAATCATTATTAGCGAAATGTGGGTGTGCTATTAGGTACACCTCTGAATAACCCTTCGGCGATTACAGGCGTGATATTATGTTATGGTCATCATTTAAAATGAGTACGAAATTGTCAGGTCTAAGTTGGACTGTAATACCGTAACGTATTCGTTTTCTAGGTTACTCATCAATCATGCTATCGATGAAATTATCACTTATCTAATCGTCACATACTTCATAAGTTAAAATATTAACTTAAGGATTACTCTCATTTTGCAACAACTTGTTTGATCAGTTCGTTATGTTCTGAGTAGTTTTACTTTATTACTCAATCTGCATGGTGCATCAGTATGAATTTTGATACGGCAATAAATATCGCCTTACGTATAAACACAGCATGATTAACATAAGGATAAGTCGTAATAAAATATTCTTACATTGAGATGTCATTTGTTTTTATTTAACCAATGAGAACCAGGTCGTCGTGTTGTTACAAATTAATTAAATATCTTGTCTTAGCTGTTAAAACTTTATTAAGTATTCTGGTGTCTCCAAGAAATTTTAGAAAAGAAACTATGTTAATGGATATTCTATTGTACGAGAATTAGTGGATAAAAGGCCAATACTCGAGCTTTTAAATATAAATTAAACGTTTGTTTTTCAAGGGTAGTATGCATAAAAATGCCACTAAAAATCATCTCAAAAGAAGACATACTCCTATTAAACTATCCAGAAGACTCGAAACTTCAATCTACAACTGATTTAAAGGAAATAAGTTTTCGTTGCAGGACTACCCTGGTACAATTAAATCGCAAGTTAAAGGTTAATAAATGGCCTTTTCCCTCTCAAAAGGGCAAGAAAAAGGCGTAAAACCTCATTGTCCCGCCGCCCACATTCTTCAGTTTCACCCCTGGTTTTCCACAGTTGACTCTAATAGCTTGCGTGGGATGCACCTGATTTACCACTTTCCTATTATTCTCAGTTACACAGGGTTTTATTTGAAGCTATTATTGTACTAAATGCTGTTTGTTAATGTTATTTGCAAAGTTAAAACTGACTTTTTCCATTTCCTCATTCGTTTTAATCTGTTTTGAGATTTTCTTCAATAGTGGCTAGTAGGTACTTGCTTCGCTTGGATTAAAAGGTATTTTTGTCTTATATTTATTTCAACTACCACGTTTTGCAAAAAGATTGGTCATAGTAGCTCATTTTCTTTTTGTAATACAGTCAGTACTTTGACATTTGATTTGACAAATTCCGTCCAGTCTATTGATCTACTTTAAGGAAAGTTTTCCGAGGTTATACTACATGCTCATGAGTCTTCTATAACTTAATCAGTGTATGTAGCCTTACGAACATCCAAACGGTTTTTTGCAGTTACATCATTGAATATTGAACATGAACGCTTGATTAACTCATTAATTACAAGTAGTTCCAGTTAATTTCTAGAACGGAATATACCTACAAACGGTATGTTTTGTAATTCACTAGTTAATTTAAACGTTTTACAGTTTCATACCTAAGCTATCTGGTTATTATCTTAAGGAAAGGTACGAAATTGGCATTTTGGATAAGCACGCAAGTAAAGTCTATTCAAAATTTTTATAACCTGCCAGCTGGGCTAGTTTATTATCTAAGGGTTACCAATCAACAAATCCAATTATCCGCAAAAGCTTATAATAACACGACAGTCCAATTATTTTGTCAATTCAAACTATCTTGTTAGCACCAAAGTAAAATTATTACCTTTTTATTTACCTAAGATAATTTATGAGGATCAGGGAATTTATGATTAGGTAAGAAGTGTACCTACGGAAGAAAACGTAATCAAGAACAAGGAAACAAAAGTGATGGACGCCATTTTATATAATGGTCAGTTCGTAAATAGAGCTAATGGTCATAAAAATGATAATGCATCGAATAAATTTGCTGTCAGGTGTTTGTATTAAACAGATATAAATCTTTGTAATAATTTCAAGTCCATGCCTGTTTGCTGATAACAACATCTGATAGGAATTCATAGAACAGTTTACAAGCATTACTGTCTGGTGACAAAAAGGTTTCTGATGTTATAACTGGGAAATTTCCCCAGGGAGTCAGTCCGTTGGTTGCTCTGAATACCATAAGAAGCAAATAGGAAACTGTCCTAATTTTAATAGAAAATACAGCAGTTGGCGAATCGGAACATGAATCATGTACTTTAACTTCTAACAAAGCGACATTTCTGGGTGCATCTGGCGTAATAAATTGTTCTTTCCACCTACTCTACGAAGTAACAGTGAAGATAACTATCAGCATTGTCTTTCTAAATCATCGTTAGTTCCGTACGAATACGTAATAGGCCTTAATGTCCCCATCAAAATAGCGACAAGTGAGATAGATGACATGATGATGTCGTCCATACATAATAGATGATGTCATGATGATGTATGAAGGGGACAGGACAATCGGCTGATTTATCGATAGAAGAAATGTTCATTACACAATTGGTAATGAGGTTCATATGCAACGACTGCATGACTAGCTTGTTTTAGGAATAATTTATGATTATTGGGATTTGATAGAACGCCTTGCCTGTGTCGATTAGAATGATCCGTTTTTATCACAACTGCTATTCAACATCAAGGAAGCACACATTGATAGGTTTAATTATACTACTTATCAGTCAAAAAAATATGATAATCTGTTCTGTAAATCTACTAGACGTTGTTTCTCAGCTATAACCAAATTAAAATTTTGTAACTTAACCTAAGAAAACCTCACCACCTAATAAGCTTTTACAAACAACCTCCGTTCTTTTAAATAAGGATATTGCCATAAACTTTTAACGTTTCTATCAAGTGGCTTAACCATGAATCGTAGATTTAAAAGACACTTGACATTTCAAGATAAATCATCGGCCCATCACGGTACGTTAACCTGTGGTTCCTTTCACCAAAATCAGTTGCAAATTGAAGAGCCCAACTGGCCGTGATTAAATTTAATGATTGGCTCGGCATGTAACGGTTTGTCTGATTCTTTATAAAAAGTTGGAAAAATAAATAACAAAGTTCTGTTTGTGAGTTTGTGTTAAAACCTTTTTATTTGTTAGTAAGTAATGTTTTTGTATCACTATTGTTTTGTTTGGTTTTATAAGATACTAGCTGTACCTGGCATGCGTTGCAATGCATTTCTCCCTACCTAAGCTTGTATTTTTTACTTCTCCACCCACCTACCTACCTACCTTGGCGCCTTCCCTGGCGTATATAGAACAACTGTGCAAAAATTCATCAAAATCGGTTCAGTAGTTTAGGAACAGACATAGATTTTTTGTCGGCACCACCTTCGGTGATGCATTTTCTTAATCATGATTTCCGAAGTCAATTCGTGACCAGTTAATCTATTGTTTACGTTGACTGACAAACTGTTCATGTTTATTGTAATTTAGTTTATTATATTTTGATTAATCCTTCTTTGTCAAAACTTTATTAACTTCTTACTAATACAATACTTATTCACTTTCAAGTAGATTATTATATTTAGTATCCATATCGGCTCCACAAGCCTAAATTCAAAAGTTGCATTATCAGCCGCATCTATGACGGTGAACTTATCATTATTTATTATCAAAAATAATATTTTTCCACAATTTACAATGCGATATTTTATCAAACATGTCCATCATTATTTATTAATTTTGTTTAAGCGTAGGATAGAGGATTATATTATCGATAGCGGCAATCTCAAAATATTTATTTAAATTTATCTAAGTGTTTTGAGTTTCGTTTTTTTATTAGCAACGAGAGGGCGTGAGTGGTACGATAGGTTTTGTTATTGAAATAAATATATTAAGTTTTAGATCTCCAATAATGATATAAAAATAAATTTTAAATCTCATAAATCAAATGGTATTACTAGACTTGCACTTCCAGTAATGTGTGACTTTAGGTAGGTACCTATAAAGGCATTTTATATTTCTACTACGGCCTTGAGCCACTTAAATACTTATATAACATTTTATTTCGTTTAAAGTTCAAGTATTTTGTTTTTAAATGTCAAAAGTTGACCATTAGATTGTCAACTGTGTGATTCTGCCATATTTAACAGGACAAGAAATTATTTGATTCGGCTAAAATAACAGTAAAAATTCAAGGCCAAATGCCTTAGGTGGGTATTACATATGTATTTCAGTGACCACTACCTAGTAGTTTTTTCTAAATAAATGCCAAAATCATAAGATCCGCATGTGAGTTCTGGAAATGTCACGTTTGTAAAATGTAAGTTTTATTAAAACCTGTTCTTAATAAATACATCATTAATTTATGAATGGTTTAGGTATCGCAAATAAGAATCGTCTGATAAGAGTACTTATATTATAAACAAGTTGCTAAATCACAAGCGCTGAAGTTTTGTCGATTTTAATTTAAAATAAAATCTTTTGTGTTAAAACTAGTCATCGAAAAACCTACTTCCCGTTTTTTTTTTAATTTCTAAAGCCTACATTAATGTATATGGTTGAAACAAAGGAATAAATAAAACAGGCAGAAAGGTAGCATTAACTGGTTTTACGATTATTCCTAGATCACTGAGAAATAAAACTTGTCTGGAGGAACAGAAAAATAAACAAAGCCATTACAAGTGATCCGTAAGTCGTAAAAATCCTTTGAGAGGAAATAAGCACCACCAGTATCTAATATTCGCCAGCCGCTGTCTTTAATGGCTAACTACTTAGCACTAGCTATTTGACACCACAGAAGTACCTACTGTAATGATTTAGGCTTTTCAAGGATCGATACTATGGGATTCTTTTTGGTAATGCCTAGAAATTCGGAGGAATATTTTTAACGCATGAAATTAAAAATGACCTTTTTGGTTATAATTGGCAGATACGTAACGAATGCATATTTTATCATAAAAATACAACACGACCTCATTTTTTGCATATCTTTATTTAAAAAGAAAGCCAAGTTACCTAAAAGTGTTGTGCTTGAACATTTAAATAGCCTGGACTTAGAAATCATAGTAAACATGAAACACTGCCATTATGAAAACAACTACATTGTAAACTAAAATACTAGGATACTATAAAACGTCAAAGGTTATCAGAAAACACGTGGCCACCCTTGACTTTGGCGTCGTTCATCGTACTTTGGACTATTTTTCTTATAAACTAGAGCGCATATCAGATTGGATGGCAGGGTATGAACGCATGCATAAAGCTGTGGGCACATGGTCGTGAATCATAGAGTAAACATTGTTATCTTTTAGTATGTTAGAGAAATTGATAAGCGCTTGTTTGTAACTTTGTAACCTCGTGTGTAATGCGAGGATGTTGTATTGATAATGCTTATTGTTAGTTTGTTTTGGTGAAATTAAATGAGTAATTAATGACTTGTCAAGGTTGTTTGTTAGTATATTGAGTAGTAGGTAGCGTTTTTTTTTTCAGTAATTAATTTTGAGTCATTTTCATAGTTATCAATGGTTTTGCTAACAGGTAGGACATTAGAAGCAAACCATGTTCAGTGAACTTATTCTAAAATGAGACTACCGAGTCTCATCTCTCTAGTTTTCAGCACTCGACGTTCGTCGTGAGTTTAATGGCTTTTAAATGGTCTTTTTAATGGCCTAGGTGTAAATAGAGTTCCATACAGTTCGATAGAGTGTAAAGTTTTCTATTGGATGCTTAGATATGTTTGTTTTTTTTTTTTTTCATCTTCTATATCTATATCTCCGATATCTAGACATATAATAAATCTAAAGACGTGGCGTTTCTGTACATTGAAAATATTTTGAAAAAAAAAAAATTGTGGGGGTGTTAAAGGATAACAAACAGAACCCATGTCTACTATTTTTAGATTTTTTGTCTGTTTGTCTGTATTTCTGCATGTCTGAAGTCTGTATGTCTGCAGTCTGTGAGTCTTCGGCTATGTTTGTTTGTTTAAGTATCACGTCAAAATTACAAAAACAATGTGGTTAGTTTCAATGCACAAGTATTGTTGTTTTTCTTCAACAATTTATCCATAAAGTAATAGGGAAGTATGGAAGAAGAAGACATGACGAGCCGATCCCAAAATTGGGATAAGAGCAGGAGAATGATGATGATGATTTCTTCAAAATCCAAAAAGTAGTATAGAGGACAGATTCTGATAAGTTTACATGTTTACATGTTATTTACATGTTATTGCTGTAGTTTAAGTATTTTTATTTCTCTATTTGCAAATGAGCGTCTTTTTTAATTTTTAAGGATATTAACCGTTGGGTTTGGGTCCCAGGATAGATCATGAGTTGCAAGTATTTGCTTTCGTTCATAAACATCTTCTTAGCGTGCCGATGGCAATCTAAATTGATTCCCCCAGAAATTGACTACGAGTTCCTTTAATACTTAAAACAAGGATGTACTAACAGGTTTTAGTTTAAATTAACAGTAAGTCAGTTAATTAGTATATTATTTGTAGAGGATGTTAGGAATATACTATGGCTTCACGTTTCCATGTAATGTACCCTGACAATGCCAAATGAATCCGAGGTCAAGTGAGCGAAGCCGCGGGCACAGCTAGTCCTTAAATGCAATTGTAGAAGCGATTAAGTTTCATCATTACACTACAGTCATTTTACATTTTACAATTATAATCACCCCTGACTTTGCATCACTGTCAAAATTAAAGTGATCTTTATTTTTGACACAATAAGGTTACTAATAGCTTGCAGCATGCTGCTGCCATCTGTAACATAACTGTGAATGGACCAGTTTATACTTTTGCAACTATCATCGTTATAATGATGTTCTTTATATTGTTGTTGTTGTTCCGGAATAAACTTCTTTTATTTCCACATTTCCTACGACATAACAGTAATTTTAAGCTCTCAGAAGTACTCTTCAACTAGTTCCTAGTAGACAGCACGGGACATAAAACGTGAATATTATTAAGGCGATAAAACGAAACATAAGTTTTACGAACAATGACGCCATATGTAATTATTTTTTGTTCCATAATGCCGAGCCACCTGTTAAAACGATTGGTCTTTACGACTGGGAACATACGCTTGTTGTGAGCAGTGTGTATAACTGAAACATTAATAAAATTCGCCTTATTTAAGAAGCTATAGATGATATAAAACGGTTCTTCTTGTTTTCGGGTCGATGGTAAATGATCATATCATTATTTATATTATTATTTATTAGATATGTTAAGAGTTGCCTCCCCGGCTGTCGCTTATAGATCCATGACACAAATGGTAGGTAATCAGTGGCCCGAAAATCTGACAGCCAGTCTTACGAAGGAGTATCGTATTACCCAGTGCTAACTTGGTTGTGGAGGTCAGATAGGCAGTCGCTTCATGTAAAATACTGGTATTCAGCTGCATCTGGTTAGACTAGAAACCGACCCCAACATAGGAAAAGGCTGGGTAGATGTTGAAAAGAATTGTACCCAAAAGGTGGTAATATAAAACTCTATGAAGCAACCCAATTAGTCTCACTTTTTGTTTAAGGTTTGGTTAAGTGTATAAAAGCATATCAGAGGAACATTAGGTGGTTTGATAAGAAAAATCTGATATGTTAGACAAAATAATTCGAATTTGGCATTGGTCCTTCCTATCTTTTATTGACTCTTAGGACCAGGGACGGACCCTTTCAGCAATGTTATTTTGGCTCCAATAGACAAGTATTCAGTGTCACTTATAAGATATATTTTTATAAATTAAATAAAGAATGCATGTAATTGCATAACCTGCATATTTAGTAGATATTGGCTAATGACAAGATTTTGTCGTATGTGTTATAAATTATGATTTAGGAAATAACACGCTAATTGCTGATGAACGTGCTTTCCGACATTTTGCTTAATTTTATTTTTATTGTGCCAAATGTCAGTATGATTCACAAAATTTATTCAGCATAAATTGAAAAGGAATATGTTTCGACTCATTAATTTGAGAGGTCAGCAATTGATTTGCTTATTAATAAAGCTGCTCTGTTAGAATACAAATCATTTATTTTGCATAACACAGGTTCAGAGGAAGTTACAAAATGTTCATAAGGAACACTATATGATAACCATGCGAGGTGCGCAAATATAAATATTATTATTGGAACATTATGACACAATTATTTTCATTCTGTTGTTTTCTTACTAAATTATACTGCAATGGAAAATATATTGATAGTCAGTTTCATTACCCATCAATCACATTTAAATAAATAAGTATAATGAACGGCGCAGCTACGGAGCTGCTACTGAGAAATTCCTGATGGAAAAACCCAGTGACACTCTGCCCGACCCGGGAATCGAACCCAGGACTTCATACCCAGCAGTCGCTCTTGCGACCACTGGACAACGAAGCAAACAAACAAGCAACAATTTTACTCATAAAATCCACTATCACAAAGGTAATAAACGTTCTCACGCCCGCGCCGCGATTGTAGGTATCAAAAATCCATAAAGCGATTGAATCCACATAAAATAGTTTAGTTCAGTACAACAATGGTACGATTCATGCCAGCAGCTCAAGGTCACAGGCTGTTGACAATGGCCGAGGTCATGAAGTATTATATTGTTTTAATGAAAAATATGGAAGCCTTAATTTATTGTTGTGTTTGTTTTTGTAGGTATTCTGTAGTTGATATTTTTTTCAGTTACTTTTATTTGTTTTGTATGTACCCTAGCAAGGAGAGTTTTAAGTGTAAACTTACACTTTGGGAGATTTTATCACCATCATGTACAGCATCATCTGCCCTTTCTCAACTATGTTGGGGTCGGCTTCCAGTCTAACCGGTTGCAGAATACCATTATTTTACATAGAGCGGCTGCCTATCTAACCATCAGAACCCAGTTATCACCACTGCTAAAAACAGCAGTTTTAATGCGCTTGGATGGATAAGTTTTACTTTATTTGTCAATAGCAGACAGATTGGCTCTTTTTACCCTTTCCAAAGACAGTTATAGTTTGTTTGCAGTTCCAGTAATATTACGTCAGTTATATTTATGGCAATTTAAAAACTTATCGATGCATATATCAAATTGACGTAATCGCACAAATGTATGCACCTCTGACCACGAGGTTATCATTGGAACAAGGTGGACCAATATCATAGGTGTAATTTATTATACTAACTACACCAAGAATTGTTGTCAAGAAATGTTCACGTTGTAACTGTCAACGAAGTGCCTTAAAACAATGTCAGACCGATGATAAATAACCATAAATATGCAGTATTTTGAATAGTTTTCTTTGAAATCCGCCAAGTCTTCAAACACCATATTACACAAATTACGCAACGAAGGCATTATGATGTAAATCGTTCGTATTCAACGCCGTGAAACGAGTTTTTTAAACTGGTCTTTATACTCGTACAATTTTCTTTTTGGTCTTTTTGATATCTGCTTCTGTACGCCATTAATTCTCAAATATATGAGTTTTGTTGAATGCTGATTGTGTTAGAGCAGTCACAGTTTTGTGTGTAGTGTAATATATTTGAATTTTATTACAATTAATTTCTTTCTTAATGCGTTTAATGGGCCTCTTAACTTAGTAGGCAGTTTATTTAAATGAAGATAAGCGTTACTAATAATTGCTTTAGCATTATGGAGAGAAATTTGTGCTGTCGACTTACCGTCAACTTTGGTATGGTGTGGCGAGGAGGGTGCAGACTCAACATCTGAATGTAGACTGTAGGAGTGTTCTGTCTTGATGGGGGCGGCTCCCAGAGCGGCATCGGTCATCAGCCTGTCGTGCAGCACCACTCCGGACTTCGAGTCCCTCTCGATCAGCCAGTCTGTCATCTCCGAGTCTTCTTCCAGTACATCTTGCATCTCCTGGAAAGAATAATCGACATTAGATTTTGGATCTTCCAGAATTATGTTATGAATTGTTCGGGTTTTCAGCATCAAAATACATACGGCCAGAAATCGCACAAAATAGAGATGTTTAGCAGGGAAAGCGGAGTCCTTGGCCATGCCGTGGGCCACAATAGCACATTAATAGGATCTCCATGTTCTCACACATTGGAAAATGAAGATCCTTCTCTCTTCTTCAAAACTATACAGTCTCCATATATTTGTATATGTGTGATAGACCAAAATGAAAACAATCACCGACTCTATAAAGGTTTTCCAATCTTCAGACATAGTACGTTTCCAGTTATATGTTGTTTTTCTTCTTTGAATGCTGGCTGCGCTGCTATTTATTAAATCTATTAAATAATTTTGCCTTTTACGATTTTACTAGGAAACCAAGTGCATCATTGCACTGGGTGTGAATGCTAATTGATTGCTGTCAATCGAGGTATGCTCAAACATTACCTCATAGGTTTTTCTGATATATCTACAAAGAATTTTGTAGTAAGTAGGTATTAGGTACTTCCCTCACCTAACTAATGTTAATTCCTAGAACAAACTTAATTTATATTAGGTTCTTTAAATCCTGTCTGCTAAATGCCTATTATTACAGTAAACGGGTTGCTTCCTGAGAAATTGCCTACAAAATACTTTTTCTGCCATTTTGAATTCGGTACCCATGAACTTGACAAAAACAAGTCCTATACATAATAATGTGCCATCATCTGTCTTTTAACCTCCCAAGGCTCCATTTTGTTTATCTATATACTGCTACATTGGATCATAAGTATGTAGGCAGTGAACCAACCTCGGTCAATAAACTGCCAGACGTTACGCCATTTTCAAGATAAAAAAACCTCATGTTTAGAACGGTATTTGCAACACCTTAGAGTTCGTTATCGTTTGTTTTTGTTTTTTTTCTCTAGGCGAGGGAATTTACATACTTAACTTAATAGTTTTCCAGAATATATAGAGTCGAATTAAAATTAATGGCCAGTATTAGTTACACGCACTAGTTTTTCAAAGTACATAAGGAAACTCGAGTAAAATACCGTACCGTATGATCTATTGGATTTTCCGTCGATTTATTAATAGATTGTCTGTTTTTCTTGTACAGTCAATTAAATTAACATCTTAGTTTTTATGTGTTATTCTCAGAAAGAGATATTTTGTTTTCGTTGTAGTAAGTAGCCGTTTGTCGAATGAAGGAAGAAGGTTGTTGTTTAGGGTTATTTATTACATTTGCTATTTGAGTTCGGGTGAGACTTCTTTATTTAATATCACAAACATCTAAGACCCTTCTTCTACCTAATGAATACTCTCCTATTCTTCAAATAATCATTATTATCATTTGTGATATAATTCGTGGCAATGAAATAGCGCGCTCCGCATCCACAGGGTCAATGTCTAATAAATTCGCAATTCAACCATTCTAAAGGTATTGGCACACTAGATCATTCGCTTCGAATACCGAAAGCCAGGTTTTAAATGGCATAATCGAGCGGTTGTTAGGTTTTGCTTAAAAAAATGTGTCCGTATTTTTTTGTTAGCCCGTATTGTCCCACTCCTGGGCAAAAGCCTCTCCCATTCCTTCCATTTCTCACGATGGCGAGCTTCTTTTCGCCAATTCGAGAGGAAGCCATCTCTTCGTTCGTATTATTAACAAGCATACACAGTGCGCCTGTGCATACACACACGCACAGATACACACCCACATACATGTATACACACTCAGAGAATAGCTCCAGTTTATAGTCTCTTTTATATTTTTGATTCTTTTTTTGTTTGTTTTTGTTTTAAAACTAGCCGCCATGCTTGCTCCGGATCGCTAGTGACAGTAATCACTATGTAACTCCGAACTTGTCTGTATTATCTAGGTAAATGTTTATAGAGAGAGACCTGGTACCCATAACACAAGTTTAATCTTAGCGTAATTTTTAGTTTTATATAGTCTGTTATACACAGTGCAGTTCTGCTAAATTGTAAACTTGGAAATAAAGTATTATTATCATTATAAATCCAGTACCTATATGTATATATATCTTTACTGGGATTTTATTACCTTCTGCGTGATTTCTAGTTAGACACTGGTCTGAATGCGGACTTTTTTCATTTATTTCGTCCAGTTTGTCTATAACTTTTTACTAGACGATTGACATTAGAAGACTTCAAACGGATTCTTATTCAAATGATAAATAGAAGTTTGAATGAAACTTTCTCTACAATCACAAAGTCAGACAGCAGACTGAAACCCATGTCACATACACATCGAGGTTATCTAGATGGCTTTAACAATAAACCTTTTACTAAACCCGAAATACTACTGACTAGCCGAAAACTAGTTCTATAAACCAGTCTACTTTCTAAGTCCCTATATTTTATTACAGCAGTCTTGTCAGAACAAAGCACAATTAAAGCTGGAAACACAAAATGTTGTTAGTAACCGAAAATAGCCTAAAAATATTCGTAACGCGAAAACAGATCTCGTTTCGCGGTACGTTCTAATCGATGTGCACCTTAATATCGTGTCCCTCACCTTGGCAGTGAGTGTAAATAGGCACCGTACAAATAGAGGAGGCGAATGAACGGCCGTGGAGCCGAACACGGTCGGTGACCTCTGCCGGACGCCTTCCGACTACCTGATGAGCTTCCGACATTACGTACCACGAAAGACGCAAAAGAAAAGCATATTTTAAGTACCTGTGTGTACTTAGTATGTGTGAGTGTGCCAGCTTCGGCTCCTAACGTCTGAATTAATGGAGCGAATTTTAAAAAAAAGAAGCGTACCTGATAGGTCTGTTGATTGTTGTTCGTATTTTTGCACGCATGTGTTTTCGACTTTTCCGAGAAACACGTCTCATTTGCATTTCCTCTACGCTTTATTACAAACAAGCTA
This sequence comes from Standfussiana lucernea, assembly GCA_964057025.1. Taxonomy (NCBI): domain Eukaryota; kingdom Metazoa; phylum Arthropoda; class Insecta; order Lepidoptera; family Noctuidae; genus Standfussiana; species Standfussiana lucernea. The sequence continues at coordinate 6,158,029 of OZ059788.1, read as the reverse complement.
AAAGTGTTTATGAGATTTTTCATAAAATAGCTGGCGATCGCGAAATCTCAGGGGTATTGAACCTAGTGATATAGTGGATTAGTGGTCTTCTTGGGAAAAACCCAATAGTTGTTCGTGATAAACATTTTAATTCGGTTCGGAATGTGGGTTCTTTACACCTGATGTGATTGACTCATTAGAATGTATTGGGAATGAAAATTATGTGTGGTTTATGGAAGCGTGTCTAAAATTAGACCTTTTACGATTGCAAATAAAATTCTTTTCACTTTGCACGTGTTTGGTTTGTAAACATGATTGAAACTTTATTGCATGATAAATTAAAATTACCCATGCATTCATACAAACACATTTTTGTTGTTGTCTAGCAATTATTTGGAAAGTAGGATTCATATATTCATGAATTTAGATTTTTTTTATTCAATTACTTTCTTTATTCAAATGTCGATGAGTCACATAAGTTTATTTAAAAGCAGAAAGAATGACTTTTATTTAAGGTAGCTATTTTTGAGTATGGAAATCTTTAAATAAAGAATACGTAACCACACGCCAGTAATCCCTGAAGTGTTAGGCGGAGCTGGTGGGCAGTACACCCACATTTCGCCATACGCCAGTATGTTTAAATCGTAATAGGGGTGAGCTTATTGATATCAACCGGGCACAAACCCTGACTTCGTGACTACTACGGAGAAATTCCTGATGGAAAAACAAATAACACTTTGCCCGACCCGAGGAACGGACCCAACACCTAATGCTCAGCAGTCGCGCTTGCGACCACAGACAAAATTGAAGTAGAATTTTTATCATTAAAAAAGATTATGATATGATGCATCCTATTCTAAATAAATTCCCTGTGTGTGTTCTTAGGTACAATAAAAGTCTGGTCCGGTCAAATAAAGCTGCTTTATTTTTAGATTGATAGATACGCAAGCCAACCAGCTTTCTGTTAGGAACCACAGAGTAAAGAAGGACAGAATGCTCACGCCGATAAATATGTGGGACTTATCGGTGAAAGCTTTTCCACTAAAGGTTACGAGCATGTGAAAATTTTACCGTACAATGCCGTAGACATGAATCTGTTGTACATTTATTTGATTAAATATAGAAGAATTTTCTCAATTACAAGAAATAATTTCCTTAACATTTTTGAGATCAACTAATTGCTGTGCTAGTCAGATTTCAAATCTGACACTGAAAATCTGTAAATATAATTTACTGTTCAGCATCTATTTATAAGCTTTTAATCGCAATAAGAATTTAGTAAGTATACGTTCTGAATTATTTAATTGTTTTATATTAGATCTTAGATAATAACTCAACACTAATTAAATTACCCAGTGGGCTCGCGTGGACACTGCTCTGTGTGGTTTTAATTTCAGCACGCACCCATACACAGACAATTAGTACAATAGTCTTTTGTTTTCAATTACTTATTTGTTTCGTCTCTGCAGTCCTTTCAAACTGCAGTCCAAAAGCAACCTTAACGTACCGAAAATAAAGTTCAATACTATTTTACCAGATTTGTCAGTGCCCCTTTTACGTGCTGTACCCCTTACCGTACCCAATAGTGAAAAAATGAAAAGATTAATTTTACATCGAAAGTCATTTTGCGTTGTTCACAGGGAAACTTATAATAAATGTGAATCACGTCACAACTTCACAAGATTGATGTGAACTGAAAATGTCAAACAATAATACAATACCTACTTACCTAAGTAGGTACTGTAACGAAAGTACTAAGCACTTTGCTTACGTAAGGATACACCGTGGTTAGCCGTGGTTAGCCATTTCAACATTTAGAGTGGCTTGGTACAGTCCAGTGGTTGTTATTTTACCCTTTACAGCTGCAACCATACAGAAAACCTTATTGCAACGAGAATAAATATTAATATAATTTTGACAAACTTGTGAATGGTAGCAATCTAACAGCAACTTTATTGTTACTCTTATAGAGATCAATATAATGTTGTACGTTGTAGACAAGAAAATATTTAGTGTTTTTTTTTTTAATGTTGATAAGATTACCTGAAACGAATTTTCTTTTTATTCTGTTTTGACTTTGAAATTCATTGTCTCGTTACCCAAGAGCAAATCATTTATTGTTAGCGTTTCCCACTTCATTATAACTGAAACATTAAAATAATCATTTTTCTGGGTACCTAGAAACGAAATCACAACATCTTCGTTAGTTTTACGCGTCTGTTGTGACTTGTCAGCGAAGATGTCCCAAGGGAAATATAACCCAAACCACAACAAATTCAAAGTCTTACCAAAATCCACAATAACAATGTGGAAATGTTCTTAATAATAATCGGAATTGAATTTGGCGAAACGTGATTTTTTAGTTTAAGTAGGTAAGTCCTAACTTAGTTAGTTTCTTTCAATAACTTTATTTCAATTTCATTGGTGACGTGATATTTTTAGAAAACATGAGAAAAACCCTTGGAAAACTCAACTTTTTTTTATCAATGAAATTTATTCGTAAATTATAGTTTAAGTTGGTTGGTAACTTGAAAAAGTAAGTTCCATGGCAACCAAGTTTCCGTGACGTGTAACTAGATGGCGTTGTGTTAAAGTAATTAACTGACGCCATGTTTCGTTGGTTCTCGAAATTTTCCCAGAAAAGGCTTGACATGGTACATAATTATGATGTCATTGACTGCCCTGTGTGACTCAATGAGTGGCGTCAAAAAGGTTGTATGTGTGTAGGAAGCATGGGTTTTTTTATGACATAAAAAAACCTGCGAATAAAAGTACCTAATATTTATTGCCTCGGACTGCCTATTTGGTCTAGTGGTCGTAAGCCCGACTGCTGAGCATGAGGTTCTGTGTTCAATTCCCGGGTCGGACAAAGTGGTATTGGGTTTTTCCATCAGGAATTTTTCAATAGCAGCCACGGAGTCCGGATTCGTGCCCAATTGATGGCAATAAACTCGCCCCCTATTACATAGGACTTTAAATTTAACTGGCGAAATGTGGGTGTACAAGTGCAGGTTTTATTAGGTACACCTCTGCCTAATCCTTCGGGGATTACAGGCGTGATGTTATGTTAAATTTATAAATGAGCACACATTGGTACACCCTCATGATGTGGGAAAACGAAATAATAAAGTACCTAGTGTTGTTTTTCTAGTACCGTGAAATATGCCAACTTTGCCAATCAAGGTATCTTTGCCCTAAAAGCAATTTATAAGAAATTCGCTAACATAGGATGCAATTTTAGTTTTGTGGCAACATTTATTACAAGGGCGTTAAGCTTAACTAAAATTGCGTCCTATGTTAGCGTATTTGCTTACAAGTTGCTTTGAAGGCAAAGATACCTTGATTGGCAAAGTTGGCATATTTCAAGGTACCTAAACTTTAGTATTTCCACCCCAGTTATGTACCATTACCTCAACAAAGCTACTTTCAAATTATTTACAAAGAACATTTTTTAGAAAAACACATGTCATCATTGGTTCACCTATCTATCGAATAAGTCAGTAGGTAATGATAGGTATACACCCAGTCTAGACGAAACCTTAATAGTAGTTTAGCATTACTCTGTCTATAACATCTAAGCTGTCATTTAGAGCTATTCAGATTCACATTCACACAGCACGAAGCTAGTCACTCATTGTCTCACGAAAGGTTGAAATAAATAAAAAAATATAATTACACGTTTAGAACCGTGTGGATTCACGATTACTATTGGGTAAGAGTCGTGACTGACACATTCAACAGTTCGGCAATCTTTAGCCGATAATCGTGTGTGTTTTATATAAATATGAGATGAGAGGAGAGGATTTTGCTCAACTCTATTTTCGGCAAATGTCATCCGGTTTCTACCAGCCACCCTGCCAAGATCGTCGCTCCCACCTTACGCTTGCGGATTCGCGATCTCCACTCAAGAACACATCTACCCTAACGGTCATTGGTTATACGGCTAATATGGCCGCCACACTGCCACTTCAGGTTACTTATTCTGCGAGCTATGTCGACAACTCCTGTACATGAGTAACCCCTGAAAATCTCCAGCGCGTAACATTTAGAACGGGAAAACGTCAACATCTGATAATCTTCTTGACAGATTAAATTAAAAGTATCACAAATTACACTATGGTTGCATTTTGACCAGAGAGAATGTTCAAATTCCGAACGAACTCAATTCGCCTTTGTTAATTTAATATCGGAAACTTTTTCTTTTTTCCGAACGGAAAAGCATTGATGTTAGTACTTCCATACCAAATGATCCTGGAATATTTGCATAACAAATCTTTGCCTTAATTTATAGAAGAGTAATCAAAACATAAGTGTTTAAAAAAATATTGTGTTTAAAAGTTTTAAACTATAGACTCTTGCAACTGAAATGATTTAAAATTTTATAGGAATAAATTTATTTATATGTTGTAACAGCAAGGCTAGGCGTTTTTTGCAATAAATATTTTCGAATTTAAAAATGTACTCATTAAGTTCGCCAATTATCATGTGGTTTTGCAATTGATTCCCTTTAATTAATTTAATCTTTTTTAATCACAACAAACTAAAATCGACAATTTTCCTGCTCCTGTTGTCAAAATATTGAACTGTAATTTCCAATTACTCATCAAAAGTCATCATTTTATATCAAAATCTATATCTGTTATCATGTTAAAAAGTATATTGTGTTATCAACGTAAACATAAACCTATTACATCACGTATTATTTATCCATGTACGTAATTATATTTCTTTACACGACCGTGATTACAACACTACTATAAATAAACTTGACTTATTTTTTTGTTGTTTGAGTCGCATACACAAACACTTTGCTGTTGAATCCGAAAAACACGAGTCAAACTGATCAGTCAATGTAGATTGAAAGCTGGTCTTATTTAAGCTCTAAAATAGCCAACATTTCGTTATCAGCGTGTACGCCGTACGGAATTACACACGAACTATCAAGTCCTTATTTTTCGAAACAACTGAACCGATTTTAGCAGGATACATAGGTCTAAACAGTTAGTAGAAAATATTTTCGAAATGTCTTTTTTTTTTTTTTTTTTTTTTCTTTGGCTTCGCACGGTTTGTGCATTTAGTCGAAATGTCTTATTTAAAAAAAGATAATTAGACATTTCCGTTTTTATGGAAAATTCAAAATCGGTCTAATTTAACTGTAACACAATTTTGCGAAAATGTTTTAATCAGTCATATCGAAAAATAAGGACTTGAATTTTTTTATGAAATGCCGTACGGCGTAAACGCTCTTAACAGCTCAGGATTTTTAAGCGATATTCAACGCAGTCTTATCCTTGTCCCTTACAAATGAAGAGTTGAATCCACAACTGGTACAAGCATTTTCCCTAGTAGTAGGTAAGTAACCATGACACGCCCAAATAAACTGGAGTTGATAAGAAGAAAAAAAGGCTTACAAGCGGTCTTAGTAAAAGTCAGTCACACTATCTTAGCTCTTATTAGGACATAAATGACAAATATCTTGAGCAATTATTATTCTTCTCAGACATGGAAATATTGAAATCAAGGAATTCATAAATTGTCGGTGCATTACCTAATTTTGATTGCGAGAATATTTACCTAGGTACATACATACATACATGTAAGTAGAATGTAGGATTGTAGGTACACAAGTATCTTGCATTCCATGCGGACCAAGTAGCACTACCAGCGGTATCGGACTGTAAACCTGAACTATGATGCAGTAAAGAGATGAAATCACTAAGAGTTATGGCAATAGATTGCTAGATCAGTAAACCATAGGAAATTGCTCTGATAGAATCGTTCATAAGTAACATCCGTTTGTCTAATTGGGTGAATTCCAATAAACACAACATAAAACATTAGATTATGGATATAGCAGCTACATATGAAGACAATAGTGAATGCCAGGGCTTTAGCTTAAAACAATTTAATGAGCCCACGATCGGTGCTACTTTACTTGTCATCTTGACAACCAGTGACAGTTGCGCCATTGACAGTTGAGACAGTCAAACGTGAGCTTCTCAAGATGGTGTCAAAGAAAAGACAATAAAACCGCGGAACTGGTACTGGGAAACTTCTGTAATGAATATTTTATTTCAACAGTGGGTCTTGGTGATATGCAAGTGGACAACTTTTTTTAAAGTGCCAAGCTGCAATAAATCCGCCAATTTCAAACAAAACAAAAGCCTGATTTCGTCAACTAATCGAAGTTATTAATAGACCGGTTACACAACTTTGCACACACATACAAGCGCTGACAAATGTGCATAGTGATGCAACTGGACCAGTAAACTGGTTCGCGTACCAATTCTCAAAGTTGGCCGGTTGCGTAATCGTAAAATATCACATACACAACACTAGCAGCTTCAGCAATAACCAATAACCTTTAGATTGATCTAGTTTAAGTCCAGTCTATCACGCACTAATTGAGAATATTGAACGATTAATTAAACGATAAAGAAAATTAAGTGATGTCATACTTGAATTAGCAATTTGATAAACCCGCTTAGGTAGGAGAGGTTTACCTTAGACATCGCGGAACCGGACCTAAGGACCAGGACCTAACTAATACCTACGATAAGTAATCATTATAGGTTTTATTCCGTCAGACATCCGTTAACTAAAGAACCAGATAAAATAACTGAACTTCATTACATTTCACAGAGCACATGACATATTTGGAACATAAACGCGTATGTTCGATTTCTCCCACAAGCAAATATGGTTTTTATCATGTTTTTAAAAGTAACATTGATTGTGGAAAAGCGTAAAGGCCAAGAGAATAAAAAACTTTTTTGCAAAAAAGAAAACCGACTTCATAACACAAAAAAAGTGAAAAATAACTTCAGAGATCGGTGATTTTTGTTTGATTGATTCAGTTTTTTTGCCAAAGACTTCCGATTTTACAGGCGTGATGTTATGTTATGTTGTGTGATTGCGTAAACAATGCATATTTATGCGATAGCAGCAATCGCGGTTGATTTGCTGTCATTTTTTGAAGAGTTCCGTTGTCTGTCTCCGAAACTCATCATCAGATCTATATGTAATTTAAATGGGACCATTTCGGAATAAACCCCTTTCGAACAAAAATTTAATTTTGCAAATCCGTCTATATATGGCGGAGTTATGCCCGAACAAACATAAAAAAATAAACATCCGAATTGATAACCTCCTCCTTTTTGAAGTCGGTTAAAAACGACCAAGTTTATTATTGAATTGAAAAGGCAATAAAAGTACAAGTTGCTATCAATAAATTACCACCTTTAAGTACCTGACAAAATACATGTGTAGGTAATGATACTTGAAAGCCGTAACATTATCAAAACAATTTATCATCTCACTCATTGTGAACAGTCGCGTGAGAGCTTCAACGAACACAATTGGCAGACTATCGCCATCTTTTTCTAACATTTCACTTAATTCTCACGTGTGAAAGGAACAAACGTTTATGATAGTAAAACGCTAGCCTCAAATTAAACACATTAATCAATTAGAGTCAGTCCCAAGTCCCAACCACATTTCTTTTATTGCATTGTTCTTTGAGCAATTAAATTTGATTTTTTTCGCTTGACCCTATGAGAAGCGGTGGTGTTAAACTGGTAATAGATTTGACTTATGAAGCCGTAAAGCTACCATTGTTATCTTCAAGAACAAAGTACAATTAAATGGCTATAAAGCCACGGAAACGATGGTAAAACTAAAAGTTACTACAAATAAATAATCCACCTGACAACATCTACCAGTTAGCACCACTACGACGGTATGTAAATTCTGATAAATGAAATCACGTCGACTATTTACGACCCAGATAATGTTACGGACATTTAAGATCCTGTTCTCCAAAATATATTCACAAAATTATGCACTAAAGCAGAAAATTCCGTCGCTCATAGTGCAATGCATAAATAAGACAACTTAATATTATTTGTATATGCGAATATTGAAAACGTTCCGACCGCTTCATTATATTAACATTTATGTCCCTTGTATCCAAGTAAACTTAAGGTCGCCAGGCATTTTATATGTCCAGCATAAATTGGGTAAATTATCTCTAGCTATTATAATTATGAATTTACAGGCCCCTATCCACTTACAAGGACAACGGGCACTTTTCCCGCTATGATCTTTTAGTACCTATATTTGGTCCTTATTTCCAAAGTTCTTTGGACTTTTACATTTTTTGCCGTTTTTGGAAAGGAATGTTAATTTTTGTATGAAATGATTGCGATCTTTTGGTATTTTGGTTAGTGGAATTTTAATCGCCTTGTCATATGACCACACACGGCTGTTGTAAATGATTCGGTTTTGTTTATTCCTGCGAAAGTTTTATACAGTAAGCTACTGAGCCAGTAGGTATACGTCCAAAGGAGACTTCTACAATACCCATTTCCACTTCCCTAACAACAGACAAAACACACGGAACACTTTCCCAGAACACTAAACTGCTCAGTACATTTTAGTTCGCATTAAATTCGTTTGTTCAACAGGATGTGGAGCAACTTTATAGGTAAGACAAAATGCGCTAGAATTTGGAGCATGCAGTGTAGTGGGCCGTAAACCGCCCGTCGTGCATGCCAGTGCATGCTAACCTCACTATCCTGATACTAAAGGACGGCGTAGCTTTCAAACAAGGCACGAGACGTGAGAAACACTTAAATGTAGCTATTTTCTGAATAAGCAGGGAGCAATGGAAGATGAAATCAAACAATTCATTCGTGTTTCACTTTAGGTCGTGGTCGTGGTCTATTAGGAACGCTGTCGGACTAGTATTATATTATAATGAAGAGAGTTTTGTTTCTTAGGGATCTTGCTACCAGTATTTCTTTCTTTACTATATCTGTATATTCCATTTATTCAACCGATATATCTTCATTCTTGGAACCAAGTGCCCTGGAGAGAAGCCGTCTATATCTCACCCCTTATTTATGAACATAGCACATTCTAATTACACTTCAAAAATTCCAAACATTCGTCTTACTCCAGTACCCTCTTTAGCCCCAACTTTGAAATATAACACGGTCACAAGTTGCACCCTATCGAATATCAAAACGAGGTGGCACATGTATATGACGAAATATGTGGAAATAGAAATACTATGGAATATACTTACAGTTATATGACTAGGGCAAATAGAAATGACATCACGATTGAACAATTTAGAGAAACTGCACACGAAGAATGCAGGTTTAAAGTATAAAATCGAAACGATACTTAAAATTAAGGTAAAATTCAACAAGAAGCCGTACTACAAGTCCTTTCCCCCACTTGTGCTCCGAAAACCAGGTTGGTCCAGATCACGTTGCTGAGAAAACAGGCTACACATACGCTATTTGGTATCAAGTGAATGTCTCATGAAATATCAACCGGTGCAAGGAATGGGAGCATTTTTTGTAACATCTACTTTCACCAACCGATAGTGGATTCGCATCCGGTTCACGCTGTACCGTTGTCGGATTGGCCATTATCGCGATCGAGCGCTGCGTTTTGACTTGCTCTTGTTATCTTGGTAATGTGAAGTCGTTTATTGACACCGCTATTTGTTTTGTGAGAATTCAATGAGGTTTTTGTCTGCCCTTTAGAGTCAACTAAAAACTTTTTGTTGGACCATCTAAGATTCTACAGAAGATAATGTCTCTTTTAGAGACTATCGTTACAGGTCTGGCCTAAAAACTTTTTATCTGGGTCAATTATGAAGGCAGCATTAACGGGTAAAAAGTAAAAAATAAAGTGAAAAATGAAATTACAAGAGAGCCTTAAAGAATACAAGTTTGACAATGATGGATTGTTTAAACCTCTGAAACGAAATAAATTGTTCAAGTAACAAAAACCATTTATAAAAATGTTTAAAACTGTTTCTTGCTATACCTTCAAGCTATTTAATTTAATAACTTTTTATCCTAATCAATTTGTAACAGTATGAAACCTATTTCACTATATTTTACCACTAGCTTTTGCTCGCGGCTTCGCTCCCTTTATGTATGGAAATTAATTCTCGGGAACGTAAAATATAGCCTATAAAACTCGGGGATAATGTAGCTTTCCGTTAGTGAAAGAATTTTCGGAATCGGAGCAGTAGTTCCGAAGATTATCCCCTACATACATGCATACTTTACAACAAATTTTACCTATTTACAGTATTAGTATAGATATTACATTTTGGTCCTTTGCTACGGATGATCTAATAGGCAGAGCAGTATTAAAGTTCTCTAGCACTATATTCAAGAACCAACTAGATTTTTATATCTCATTCAATGGAGCAGTATTCACAGTTCTTGTTAGCTTAAACATCTGTTGTTGCAATCGTGGGACTCCGCGATTGGTGCGAAATAGGCCGCAGTACTCGCGCTAGAGTCATCGCATGAGAATTTCTGGTCTTTTGGTACAACAATATAACGATGCGGTCTGTAAGCAAGTAATTAAAGTATTAGATTGTGTACGATTGTGTTTTCGGTTCGATGGGCGGAGTTCTACCTACTTAATAGAGGCATAGAATATGTTTACATACAAATAACTGTGTTCAAAACATTGAACTCAAAAAATGTAGGTACGGTTTCTTGAAAAAATGCAAGAACTCGAAAGCTTGAATTTTTTTAGAATGTCTTTATGATACTTATGAAATAAATCTTTATGATACTTAATTGCTATCTTTAATTTGCTTTAACCTAACATCATACCTGTATTGCCCGGGTTAGGTATTGTCAATGGATCTTAAATATATTTTGTAGGTCCTTTAGAATTATCTCAAAGTCTTTATATTTGTCTAGGCTAAGACGCATGTTTACAGTCGGTAATGAAACAAATGAAGCCTATTGAATCATCCCCATAGCAACGTTGATATAACACATTTATAACGCGTCTAGACAATAGATGGAAGATAATTAATTGCCTTAACACTGCACAATTTCATCTCAGCCGCGCCTGTACGTGTCACACGACCTTATAAATAAATCGCTGTACGTTGCTTTCTTTATCAATACAAGTATTGACATTTTACCAAAATTCTCAGCAATGGTTAATGTAAAATATTTTTTCTCATCATTCCTCAAGTTCGATATTGAAGGATCTGTCGCCAATCCATGCTAATATTTTCGCCGAAGGCCGAAAAATCATGTAAATAACATGTTTGGTTGATATTAATGGTGTCTTATGAATTTTAATGATGGCAATATCTATTTTTGATGGTAATAATGTTGGCCGTTGAATGTGGTAGGCTAGAAATGAGTCAGTCATACAGCCGATGTTTTTTTTTATGTGCTGCAGATTTAATAAAACCCCACACTAGACCCAAGTGGTGGATTAATACCCACTAACTCTCACTTACCATAGATTTCTGTACTCAGGACAAGATTGAGGTCAAGAGTAGGCTCATTTAATAAAAAAAAACCTGTGTCCCAGCAGTTAAAACGTTATTACCTAGGCTACCGAGCTCTGCTCGAGTGAAAATTAATTTTCGCAGACCTAGCTAGATCGATTTTTCGCGCCCGTAAACGCACATATTGTAACCGTCATCGAGATCGTTAGAGCCGTTTCTGAGAACGTGATTACAAATATATACAGGGTGGCGCCGACAATACGACAATAAATGAAAACACTGGTAATACTAGCTTATAGGAATATTTTTAATCTATCAAAAAAATCTTAGCATCGAAATTAAAAAAAAAATCATACAAACTAAATAGCATAAAACTGTTAACGAAATACAACACCATTTATAAATATTGGTTTAATAACCTTTGGTATAATTTGCACTAATTCACGTCTGGAAATAACATTTAAGGAACGAATTTGGCAAAGGATTTTGAAATAGCGAGTTGGCATCGTGTGTTTAGTGTTTATACCGATGCGGTCAGTGCTAGCCTATTAATCTACATCATGAGAAAATTCTGAATATGAAAAATAATGTCCTGTGACTAAACTACTGGATATATTCGAATGAATTTTTGTACGGAGACTGGAATGTCATTAGGTATACGCAATTTAATTTATTGTCGTATTGTCGGCGCCATCCTGTATATAAAACAAACATTGTTCATTTGATAGTATAGGATTTAAATACATATATCATGCTTGTTGCAAAGTCACAATTAATATAAAAGTGCAAGAACAGTGTTTCTCATTTGAATTATGTCTTCTGTAAGAAATGAAAAGTGTGCAAAACATTTTATAATCTCCCAGCTTTAACTAGAAAAACTTGTAAATACAATTACAACTTATTGTACCCGTAGGCGTAGACTTAACACCTATCACTTCCTACACTTTACAACTTTTCCTCTCAAATTTCTTTTTTTCTGTTTTTGGAATCGAACTCAAAGGGCATTGCGATAAAATTATTATTCCGTTCCTAACCCACGGCTGATTGAAATCCTGACGCCCTATTGACGACCTCAGCCGACGCAACTCGCGTTAATTTGGCGACACGGGCAGTTGTCACTTCCTTCGAGTCAGGGGGTCTATTCTCTAAGCCAACGAAGATGTGGGCTCGTCCGAAAGTATCTCGAAACCGAATCGTGTTTTTATTCATTTCACCCCTAACTAATCTTATGCATGTAAGAGATACGGAGTAGGAACCCGTTACGTCGGCTGAACTACACGTTTCATGATTAGATACCTCCAGTACTGTCGCGTTATGTTCTAGGTAACTTTTGTCATTTGTTTTCTCTGCAGTATTATTTTGTCGCAAGACGCATGTCTTTGGAGCGTATACAGTCTTTTCACATATAATTCACCACTGACTTGGCATCATCGTCATTATTATAGCCGTTACTATAAGGTTGGCGGTAGGTTGCCTTCACGGATAAGTCTGTGAAGATGACATTGATTTTTATTCTAGTTGCTTTTAGTTGGGTTACAGTTATCCTAGATCAATTCTGTGAAAAGATTGTAGTGTTGTCGTTTCGACTCGTGTTTCTGCTTTTAGAAATTTGTTTGAGCGTGAAGCTCGTGGCCAAGCAGAAGGTACATGAGCTTCCCTTCCCGTAGGCGTTAATGACGTCATCAGAAGCTTACCATAAAATTTGTCTAGACGGCCTATGACGTCAGAGCAGGGTGTATTAACAGTTGCTGCTCCATATAACATGTTATCAACTACCCACGGCCTGACGTGTTGTGTTCTACATTTGTATCAGATTGGAAAATAGGACACGCGATACCGTATTTTAAATTTTAATTGCTTTAAAGGTTTTAATTTGATAATCTAAGTAGATATATGCCTTTTTTTTAGCACAAGGACATGATTTTATTTCAATTGCATTCTGATGAATGTTTGACTAACATTACTTAGTGACACACAAATATAATTATAGCACTAAAATTGACATAAATCTAAAGTTAAATTAGTTTTTTATATCTAGTTTGGTTATTGAGGTGATATTGATGATATGCTGAATCATTTATGGTACAGTAATGCTTTCACTTTTAGTGTTTTCGTTGTTGATTTCTAAACAAGAGACTTTTTTGAGAATGACCCTTCTCGCAGGTCAACCATAGACACATCCATAGTTGTCTGCATAACCGGACTACTCTGGGTGTAATAAAAAAAAACGCAATAACTCTTTAGGAGTCCAAGGGCCAATTTTACGGTATTACGGTATTAGGCTAGGGCAATCCCATAACGCAAGCAGACTGTTTAGAAACCATTTAATGATGAAAAGTAAGTTATAAGAGCTAAGGGCTTCTTGGTTTATATAAAAAGTGCCACTACTCTTAGGGTGGTGAATCAGACAAAAGTCGAAAAACAATGGTCTCCCCACACAAAAAATCGCATCTGCTGACGCAATTAGCAGGGTGCAAATTTATTTTTTCGACACTTGTTCACAATAATCACTACCTACATAGTATAAAACAAAGTCGCTTCCCGCTGTCTGTCCCTATGTATGCTTAGATCTTTAAAACTACAAAACGTACTTTGATGCGGTTATTTTGATAGATTTTGATTTATATAGAGAGTGATTCAAGAGGAAGGTTTATATGTATAATACATGCATATTATAGTAGAGAAAACATTAGTATAGTACATTGCACCCGTGCGAAGCCGGAGCGGGCCGCTAGTAAATAATAATAAAATAACCAATAAACACCTCAGAGACATTCAATAGTTTTTCTTAATACTTTGAGCAACGGAAAACAAATAATGTTCCTATCTCCTGATATAATCCGAAGCGTTCAATTTCAAGCTCCTATAACACACGTGTACGAAAGAGAAAGGTTTAAATCAAAGTGATAATGGAACCTAGAAAGGCACTCTCGGTTTCAATTCCACGTTTCATTGAAAAATAACTAAGTTTTTGCGCTCCCATCCAATTTTCCAGTTCTCTGGCTACAGTTATCGGATACAGACGACAACGGCCACTATTGTGGGTTGTTGCTTTGTACGGTATCTTTCGTGGGCGTTCGTAAGGATGTTTTTAGTGAATTGGTTGGGGTTTATTCAGCAACAGTTGGTTTAGATTTTGTTAATTGGGATTAGTCTTAGTAACTGGGATATTATCTTAATAAAGTCAAGCAGAAGTTGATAAAAGAAACATTTCTTTAAAAGGGTGTCTATTGGACTATGAAGGAAAAAGGTTTACAGGTTTTATTTATGGAAGCTCCTCAAACCAGATGCCCGTGTCAGGATTAAAACAACATGCACTAGTCTATCTAGTGCCTTATAATATGTAGTTACGGACTGACAATAACTCAAGTACGGGATGTAATATTATTTTGACGTTAACGACCACACCTGTTTGCGTACATAATAAACAATTTCCATCAATTGAATACCTTTCACGTATTTAAAGGTAATATCTACCCTAGAAAAGGGGACAATCATTTGATGCAGGCCGTAAAGAAAATGTAACACTTCTATTTTTAAATTCAAACATGCTAAAAAACATCGAATTTCAAATTGCGACCGCAAAGTTTTCTTCTACAAAAATTATTCATTGACTGGCGATAAATATTTATTAAGTTATTATTTTTATAATAAAAGTGTTGGTCGCGGCGTCGTTGGAGGCGCTTCGTGACGTCACGGGGTACTAGCCACCATGGCCCATGTCGTCACGGTTACCGCCATCCCACGTCCTCCCACGTACAGCCACTGTCGGTCCATTTTTCTCAATTTCCCGCATATCTTACCCCGCCTGCGCCCACTTAGATAACGCCTGTAACTTGTAAATTGGATTTTCGTACTATTTATAGTCATTTGTTGTTGAAGAAGGCTTCAAAGGCTTTTATAGAACATTCATCATTTTCTTTACGAGATTTTACGAAGGGTGCTAAGCGATTATGTCGAGTGAATTAATTGTGATTTAATTTAATTTAATTTTGAAGCCCACGCAAAACTCAAACTTCAAGCAATGAATGAAGGAAATGTTGTATAAACATTGTTTTTTTAATAAAGAAATGCTTGACAATAGACAAGGAAAATGTAAGAATGAACATTTATTTATACCTACAAACCTTTGGATATATAAATACTGTTTGAAAAAGAAATGCTAAAGCAAGAGTCTCAAACAATGTCAGAACCTATTAACGTTTTTTTTTTCTTAATACTGAAACTAAAAGTTTATCGCTCGAAAATTACATAAAAAGGTTCGGCACACTTATAGTAAACTAGCTTTCAGATTCGAAGTCATTGAACGCGTAAAAGTAATTTGAATTTTGCTTTGCTTTTGATACGTCAAACAAGCTCACTATAATATAATTAGGTAGTTAGTTAAGAATGAGTGAATTAATTATTACAGAAAACTGGGTTATTTATTTATACCTTAGATTTAAACAAAGTCAACTAAAACCTTCAACTTTGAATTTAATTGCATAACTTTTTTTGAGTTTCAAATATCGAACGAAAACTTTCAGCCTTTAACACAAAATTCACATTCTCAGATGTTCGATTTTCAAAAACAAAAACTGCTACTTACTTTTTTAAATAAAACTTTGACAACCTTCTTCGTCGACCTTACTCTAGATTTTCGTAACTTAGTTATGATTATGAATGACCATTACAATGACAGAGTGACATTTTAGCTTCGCGTTACGTAAAGGCTCACCCAATTGTATATGTTAATAGGATTCTATCAGTAATAACATTAACGAGACTTCATTACGTGAACTTGTGTGTTACTGGAATACTTAGAAGTAACAAGGAATTTGGTTCTTTTTTAACCGACTTCAAAAAAAGGAGAAGGTTCTCAATTCGGTTGTATTTTTTTGTTCTTTTTGTTAAGTACCTCATATCTTCGTCATTTATGAACCGAAAAAATCTTCTTTTATCTGAAAGGATATACTTCCCGATTGGTCCCATAGAAATTTCATCAAAATCGGTTCAGTAGTTTGGTTTTTAAAACAAAATAGCGGGAAAAAATATGTCACACAAATAAAAGAAATTGCGTAATTGATACTTAACAAGGATTTGTGTGTGATACGATAACTAAAAAGGCTAAAATAAAAACAGTTTTGCAAAAAAATAACCGACTTCCAAAAAACACAAAAAAAGTGGAAAATAACTTTACTTTCGGACGTCGGTGGCAAAAAAGTCAATGAAACAAACAATAGTCACCGACTTCCGAAAGTAAAGTTATTTTCCGCTTACTTTAGTGTTTTTTTTTTGGAACTCGTTTTTTTTTGTTTTTTTTCTTTTTCTTGGATCTCCAAGAAACCTCTCTAGTCTTGATGTTCTGCCTTGCGGCAAAGAAATATATTCGGTCGTAATGCGAGGATGTTCTGTACAGTATCTAGTAGGAAGTATAAGTAACTTTAAATTGCGTCCCACCAAATAAATCAGTAGACTGTCTTTGGATATTTGTGGAGCCGTTCAATTTAATAGGATCTTGTTTACCCTTCCCGGTGAATCACAGAAATTATGACTAACACTCTTTAGGAAATACAAGCAAGAAAGTTTAAGGTCAAAATTATTATATAACTACTGTTATCGGTTACAAAAGTCCGACTGTAAACAACATAATACAGTAAGTAGCTTATCAATATGTCACCCACATGACAGCCATGACTAACATTTTATCATAAATTGTTAGAACAGTGACAACTATTAACCTATTCCTAGATATTGCCCTACTTTTGCAGCATGTAGGAAGACTATGTATACTATTGTATACTTGTATAGTAACGATATAGAGAAGTGGTCGTAAGTGGCCAACCGCGGAGAAAACAAATTAATGTGTCGCGTTTGTTTCCATCACTTAAACGGTGCTGAACTTTTATGGCACTACTGTATGCTCTGAGAATCGTCCAATCGCATAAATAGTACATTATGCACCAAGGGTATAAAGCAGTGTCTTACGTCACGGGCACTATTTTGAATCTCGAAAGCAATGAGGGATTTTAGGGCTTTGAGTTAACCCCTGAGCGAAGCGAGGGAGTTAAGACTAGAATCCTGAGAGAAATGAGGGATTTAAGATAGCCCAAGATGCCTTTATCCCCGAGGAGCGTACTCTACTTTGACACCAACTGCGAGGAAATAAAAACCAATGCAATTTTTGAAATAGGTATGGCGTTGCGCACCACAGCCTTCGATCAGCTGATGTGATGACTTGCCGCCATTACCGCTACAGATAAAAATGAACTAGGGCGAGTCAATTATTTAATCATTTTGGACTTGACCATTTGCAAGAAACAATTGTTTTTAATGTTGTAACTACTTATATTTAATCTTAATTAATTTACATTTTTTTTATTTCACATAATATTACTATTAAGTTGCATAATTTAATTATTTTATTCATCAAAACTTGCGCAGCGAAAACTCTTTGGTAAAAGTTTTCATGCAGTTTGTTATTTAAGGTTCCAAATTCAAATCACATTATTGCCCAGCCGGCAGTAATGAAATTCAGTACAATATTACTGCCCAAGGGTATTAATGACTTGCTTTACTTTAGATTTACATGACATATAATATGACATTTACGAGCAAGTGGTGTGAAAAGAGTTATTAATGGCAAATCAGCACATTTGAGGAAAAAGAAGCAATACCTTAGAGAGTCTCCCGAGTCGGGCAAAGTGTTATTGGGTTTTTCCATCAGGAATTTCTCAGTAGCAGCCACGGAGTCTGGATTTGTGCCCGGTTGATGGCAATAGGCTCGCCCCTATTACATGGGACTTAAAACGTAATTGGCGAAATGTGGGTGTAGGTACTATCAGGTACACCTCTGCCTACCCCTTCGGGGATTACAGTCGTGATGTAATGTAATGTTATGTTATGTAAATCTATCTCAAATTCTCATCTACCTACACGGTAAGCGTCTGATGAAAAAAGATAACATCTGTACCTATTATAATTAAAACTATATTATTCACAAAGAGGCGAACGCTCACAAATGATAACACAGGAAGGAAGCTGTATTATCAACGGAAACTTTGCTCAAACATTTCAACTAAATTAACATCATTAAGCTAAGAGTTTTAGGATCTCGTGTCATAATGATTAAGTTATTTTTAGGTAGATACATAAGTGAACATTGTGTAAAACATGAGTAAAATTATATTCTTCTTTTCTTATCTATGCAAATATTATAAAGCTGAAGAGTTTGTTTGGTTGAATGGGCTAATCTCAGGAACTACTGGATATCGAGGAAGGCTATAGGCTATATAACATAGCGACGAATAAGAGCGGAGCATTAATCAAAAATGTTACGCAGACGAAGTTGCGCGGGTGAGCTAATAATACAATAAACCTTTCCGCCGAACAAAATGTTTGAGAAAGCATTTCAAAATACCTTTTTTTCCATATTGTTTCTTTCTTTGGAGGTCCTGTCTTCGTATTCCTAATTTTATTGAGAAGCCGTTTTCTTTCAATGAATTCACCATCGGTGTAGTTGATTATTCTAAGTTAAGATTGGTTAGCTAGTTGATTAGTCAGATTAGACCTGGAGCTGAAGTTGTTAGGTAGGTGTCTACATTCAGTCAAAAAAGTATCGGAATGGATGATTAATTGTTTATGGTTCCAAATTATTTTTTTTGTTGTTAGATTGGCACAACTGTTTTCCATTTTGGCGCGGAGTTTGAGTTGCATCTTTTAGATTAAATACAGTTCTGTTTAAAGTTAGATCATATCTATTGTGTATTGCGAATTTCTTATTGGACAAAAACATCGAAATAAGAGTTTGTTTTAAATTTTGCCTGGCCAATGGAATTTCGTGTTCGGAGTCCCTGAAAATGCTACAGAAAGCTTAATACTAGTTTAAAACACCTGCTTATAAGCGTTCAAAACCGCCATCAGCGTCTTCAACTGAAGTTAACATCGCAAAAGTAAAGGAAATAGTGACTGAAATTCTGTATCTCACGAGTCGATCCGTACCATTTTAAATAATCACTTGGGTATGAAACATGTTGCCGCTCGGCTAGTCCCAAAAAACCTGAATTTCGCATAAAAGTCGCTGAAGAAATGCTAAAACGAGTCAATTTCGACCAAACATTCATGAAACGCATTGTTACTGGTGACGAGACGTGGATTTACGGGTTTGACATGCAATCTGGTCACCAAGCTTCGGAGTGGCGCCTTCCAACTAAACTGAAACCGAAAAAACCACACCAAAGTCGATCAAAAGTCAAAGTCATGTGAACCGTTTTCTTTGATTATCGCGGTGTTGTGCAATCTGAATTCTTGCCGGAAGGTCAAACAGGAAATAAAGAATATTATTTGAGCGTTATGCGGTGTTTAAGAGAGCAAATTCGACGAAAACGGCCAGATTTATGGAAAGATAATTCTTGGATTTTGCACCACGATAATGCGCCTTCGCACAAGGCCATCATAGTGAAAGAATTTTTGGCCAAAAACTCAACAAATATCATCGAGCAATTACCTTATTCACCTGATATGGCTCCAGCCAATTTCTTTATTTTTCCTAAACTCAAATGACCACTTCGATGCACCAGTTTTCATTCGGTAGGAGACTTAAACGAGAATTCGTGACGAGAACTGAACACAATTCCGGAAAAAATGTTTTGATGATTGAATTATTCGTTGGCGTAAGTGTATCGTTTCTGAAGGAGCATACTTTGAAGGCGATAAAATAACTTTAGATGAATAACTAACATTTTGTGCCTTATTGATCATTTCCCGGTACTTTCTTGACAGAGTAGTATATTCTCTCTTGACACAATTCCATATTCACTTTTTACCCTACTGCGGCAAAGCCAAAAGGAAGGGTTATGATTTTAGCAGTCTATGTATGTAACAGTTTTATGTTCCACCGTAGCTTCTAGAGGTAGGTTTTGTCTATAATCGGAGTCGCTCGTATTTGTAATACATGACATTATATTTAATAATGCCTCGGAAAGCACGTTAATGACATTTGTAGATTTTTGACAGTCGTTACGAGTAGTCAGAAGCCGAAACTCTGACATTCAGTTTTACAAAGGCGTATCGTATTGGGTTGTGGAGGTCAGATAGGCAGTCGCTCCATGTAAAATACTGTTACTCTGTTACTCAGCTGCATCCGGTTAGACTGGAAGCCGAACCCAACAAAGCATGAGAAAAGGCTAGGCAGATAATGATGATGACTTATTTAATAATGAGGTGTGACTCCGGTTAAGTATACGAAAACCGAAAAAAAACCATCGATGTCTTGTTTTTACCCAACTGCGGCGAAGCCCAAAAGATTGTAGTTTTAAAAATTTTTTTTTTCGACACACTACTTAATGATACAAGACCATAGACTATCACAAATCATACTTCACACAGTCATCTGTGACAATTATCAGTCCCGTATCTAGATTTACAAGTACTAGCTGAGTGCAGAATGTCATCGTCTTCGCACGGTAACTCAGAGTCACAGCTAACGTGAGTATACCGTTACGGACACGTTACGTAAGCGACATTCCTTGAAGCGTCCCGCAAACTATAACGAGGGCGCTAATTGGATGCGCATTGGGCACGATCCGAATCACGCACTTCGTTGTTTATTATGATTGTTAAGCATTTGATAGGCTCTTCGTTTTTGTTTGTAGGATATTCTGATGGAGGAATAAGGATGCTACTAGAATACAGTTTATAAAAAAAGAAACAATTTGTATACCGTTGACGTTTTTGAATTTGGACACTGTAGTTTTTAAGTAAATAGGTTCTACTTCTATAATTAAAAAAAGATCTAAAGAGGATCTACTTTCATGATATTTACAGGCTGATTTTACGTAGGTACTTATTGAACAGAAACCCTTTATTTAGTTAACCCTAAAAAGATCACTGCGTAAAGCCAATCAATATTTCAATATAAATTTTAAATTAAAATATTGATAAAATTGATATTATATGATAAATGTTCATATATTAATCAGTACTCAACACAAACCAAAAGCTGATTTTATGCGAAAATGTTAATAAGCATAAAGTTCTTAATTAACAAACTTCAAGACATGAAGATTGATTTTAATACTTAAGAACTGGAACGTGTGCCGCAATATCATCCAAATTAAACGATTTAAAAAATATGTAAACTAGACACCTATTATGATTTAAAGCAATCAGCGACGTCCGTTTCTAAATGTCAGAAATAATAGTTCATTTGTGTACAATCCCACGCTAATCTGACTGTAGGAGAAAAACATGGAATGTACCTGTCACCTACTTGTCATTCCTTGCATGTCGGATAAGTCGACCAAGGGAAAGGGTTACCGTTGTGTTCTTGAAAGCAATGGGCCATAGACTACCACTTCCACCACCGTAGTCATTAGTAGGTAGTTGAAAGAGAGAATGAAGCATATGTTTCATGAGACAACACAATCAGCGTAGGTTATGGTAAAAGAAATGATGGAAATACCATAGGTAGTGATAAAAAAATGAACTTTAATAGGGGCCGGAACCACTGAAGTATTTTTGTAAAATTGTCGTAAATACCTCAGTTCAGCAAATGCATAGAGCGTATTGCTGAAACTCAGCTGAAGTTTTTAAATATTCAAATGTGCTAATGGCGTTAAGTGGGATACGTATGAGCACAGATTATAAAATATGTTTAGAAATAAAATTCACATTCAATTATTCCAGTAATTGATCGAAATCCCTAAGTGTATCAAAACATGTAGCTCCAAAAACATCTCTAGAATATTTTCACTTAA
This sequence comes from Standfussiana lucernea, assembly GCA_964057025.1. Classification (NCBI taxonomy): domain Eukaryota; kingdom Metazoa; phylum Arthropoda; class Insecta; order Lepidoptera; family Noctuidae; genus Standfussiana; species Standfussiana lucernea. Next base: position 6,136,024 of record OZ059788.1, on the reverse strand, counting down.
GCCGCTGTTGATTTATTTCTGTTTTTGCGAAATTGCGAGTATCAAATCCGTGGTTTCAAACCACAACAATCTAGAATACAGGAAAATAGTTCCAGACTCATCCAGGTGTGTATCCCACGATATTGTGAGGGTTAAGTACGGGAAATAGACCACTACGGAATGCGATAAGAGGCCAAGCATTCAATGTTCTAATGCTATTGGTTTATTTTCTGTTAGAACCCGTTTGCAGCAGAATACCGGGCTTCTATTGGCTTTTACAACATGTATGGGTAGATATATTAGACGTACAATGGTGTTACGATGTCTTTTATGCGTGGTATAGCCGTTTCTGGTTGTGATATCTTTTTAAACGAGTCCGTGTAACACTGGTCATTTTCCCTCGCTCGTCACTTTATTAATCCGACAGTATTGTTGATTCGTCACTCTCGCTGATTGGATACTGGTGTGAATTCGACAGTTGCGTCGACTCGGAACTTTCCCCAATTCGCCATTTTCACCACACACAAAGAAAGAAACCATAAACATTTATTTAAACTAAACAATATTAATTCGTTGTCAATTAACATTTGATAAGGCTAACTGCAATAAAATAAATAGAGCATAAAGCTGACAGAACAGAGGTTAATCTATCTAACTTATAACATTTGCGACTAAAACGTAAATCGACACTGTAGGCTAAAACAAATTGTCAGTCTAATCGATCTTAAAACGGCAAAACAGATTGTATATTTAAACAACCTGAAACGATTTATTAAATTATTTGTTTAAATTAATACATTTGGTATCAGAAACTGAGTACAGTCATGAGCATTAATATCTATCTCCACACTTTGCAACTTTTGAAAGTGATCTTCTTCTACTACTTCACTGTTTGGGACGGTTTCCAGTCTAAATGGATGCAGCTGAATACTATGAGTTTGCATTGAGTCTATCTCATTTTATTCTACTTTAGACAATTTTATGTTTTTACAAAATATGGTATTTTTAAACCCATACTATTATGAAATAGGTTTCATCTTAAAGTTATAATCGTTACTCCACGCGAAAATCTTTTGAATTTTCCTAATTGCATACATATTTGTGCTCATGACAGTATCTACTCCAAAACGGTACGACTCAGTACACTGTAGTGAAAACTATGTTGTAAGGAATGTAATTGCTCAATTACCGTCAGTAAACGGTATCTCGTGTCGATAACACGAGTACATGGGTAACAAGCGCAGTCGACAGTGGTACTCGATAGCCTAGATTCGAGCTGACATTGCGCTCAATCCTGTACAATGCGCAGTGTGCATTTTAGGGTTATTTACGCTGTAGGTTTGAAATCTATGATATTGCAGTTTACGAAGCCAGAAAAAGAAAAAAAATGCATTTGAAAACGGAATTCGACAAATGTGTTTTCAAATCTCAAATCGGTGATGCCCTATCTCTACAATTTTCCCGAAATGAATTTTCATACATTCATTCCCAACGTCACCAAAATGTTTAATGAATTTATTTGTAAAGTTCACACTTTACCATTCCTCGTACTGATGTCTCCATAAGTGTTAGCATATCAGCAGGCATTACATCAGTCTGACAATAAATGAATGAATCCTGATTACCTAATCATCAAGACGAAGCAAGACCGCCTCGTCGGTCTAGGGTCGCAAACGCGACTGCTGAGCTCATGCTCAGCAGTCGCGTCCCATCCCCCACCACCACCCACAAAAAAAAAAAAAAATGCTATTGGGTTTTTCCATCAAGAATTTCTCAGCCACGGAGTCTAGATTTGTGCCCGGTTGATGGCAATAGGCTCGCCCCCTATTACATGGGACTTAAACATAACTGGCGAAATGTGCGAGTATTAATAGGTACGCTTCTGCATAACCCTTCGAGGAATACCATCGTGTTGTTATGTATGTAGCTTAAGTGCCAGCGACACGAAAAAGAAGATCATCGCCTAATTCTCTTAAAAATGATATATAAAAAAGATAAAAATTGATATATACCTTATATTTATATGCTTAGCCCTTTTGCCATTAGCTGGACTATAAACTAACATACTATCACTTTGACTATCACTAAAAACAATCACACTGTCTGTCCAATCAGTTAATTCAGCATATAAACCTTTCATATTTACAACTTCTTTAGCGGCCTCACAAAGAGCTACGTTTTCCGCCTCAGCAGTAGTCAATGCTTCGCATCGCTGTTTGCGAGCTTGCCAAGCCACATCAGCACCACCAAACATGAGGAAATAACCCGTAAACGAACGACCATCAGGACCATTTCCCCAACCAGCATCAGCATAGGCAACCAATGGTTTGTGGAACTGCATAGCGATAGATCAATCATCCCCTTCAGACACCTAAGCACACGATTCAGTGCTGCCATATGAGTAGAATTGTTGAAATTGTTATATAAACGAAATTTCTGGTCTAATACAAGCTAAATACACAAGAAATGAAGAAAACCTATAATCTTTTGATATTCAACATTCTCATTCCTCGCTCCAGGCTTCAAGTGAATGTTTGTTTCCACTGGTGTCCTCACTGATTTGCAGTCTTGCAAACCATATTTTTCTAAGATCGTCTCATTATATACGGATTTCTCTTCCTTTCTGATTTTTCAAAATTCGGAGACCTAGACATTCTCTAGCTCCAAGGTGTTTCATTTTGAATTTGCTTCCAATATGCCGCTTTACTTTCTCCGTCTCGACGTTTTATTTGTAAAAATATACAATACGTACGTAAGCATTGATTCGACGACTGTACCATTCTAGATTACGGTCAAGACAGAGTCGTACAATTTTATTTAATAATATAAGCTTTGGGCATCACCCTTCAAATCACTTCATTTGTTTATGCTTCTGACATGATTTTCTTTCTCTGATTTGGGAGTGCTAGTAAAAGAAATCGCATTTAAAAAAGTTAAATAGACAAAACGTGCGACAAAACAGTTTCACTCATAATAATGATAACTTTCTACCGTAGTCAAACGCCTAATTTTCTCTACGCCGGAAAATTCTAGGAAAGAAAGTCAACCCCAAAATACTTCACATGAGAACAACATTGCTGTGCACCTAATTATAAAGCAATTTGAATGGGCCCATACAAATTAGTACACCCATAGAATATAATAGACACTTACAGACACCGAACTAAATATTTTTACAGAGAAATGACGCAACTCAGTAATCCGCTTGTGGTAATGAGTATTCGTGTCACAAAACACAGTTTACATTTCTATGCTGCGTCAGTTTTTCCGCTCTTAGCTCGTTGGTATAAGGTTGTAAATCCCTTGACGGGTTAGATAGTGAGTGTTTGGTGGTTTTGTGATGCGTGTCCGAGTATCGGCATAATTTCACATTCACAGCTCGACAATGTCAGAACGTGCTTCTCTGAATACTGAAGGGCCGTGAGAAAGCCGCATGCCATCATGTCTTATGTCAAATGCGCGAAAAATGCACTCTTTGTAAACAAAGTGGGACTTCTAGATAAATCTGATGACAGTTAGGTTTTATTTGTTAGAAGAGTGGTTTGTTTTGTACGTGCTGGTTTTTACTTTTGTAAAAATGTCTTACTGGAAATTTGAATTAGCTTGCTTCGTAATCGCTTGTATTGTAGGAAGTCAGACTAAACTCTGCTTGCACCACAAATCACTACATATTAAAAACACTATTGTGCTTTGATCAACATTATTGACAGATGTTTTAAATTCGTTTAAACCAAACCAAAATGCGATCCGATCCGGGCCTAACAACAGTCCGAAAAAGCCAATTTTTAAAGAAAAACATCCTTATAAGAAAAAAAAACAATCCAATGAATCATCCCCTTTAAAAGGTACTAACTCTCCATTATCCCACAAAACAGACAGACAGGTTCATTGCTTGTTTAATTATAAACATCACCATATTGTTATTCCAGTCACTGCGTATTTAATTACCCCTCATTACGAACAATAAGGAGGACATCATACAAACAATAACTCATTCATTCGTATTGTAAGTGCGTTTGATTTTTAAACGATGAGGATCGATTAATAATCTGATTGAGTGTAAAGCTGATTGATGGGTATGGAACAAAAAAATTGGAAGAGACACTACGAACTATTTAAATTATAGTAAAAAATTGGGTTCTGTCCAGCTCGTCCCGTCATCTCCTGCGAGTTATACTGCGTCTCCTGGCTATGTCAGGGCTCCACATCGTGGTTATTTTGATCCACAGCTCGGGCATACGGCAGATATGGCCAGAGAGCCTTAGATCGAAATATTTGTAAGTCATGGGGAGAGGCCTTTGCCCAGCAGTGGGATGGTACAGGCTAACAGTAACAGTAAATAACTGAGACAACCACAACTTTGGAAGCGGTGGACATAATGAAAAGTTTATAAAACCCAAGGAGCAAGGCCAACGTGCTCATCATGCAGGTACTGATAGACTGAATTTAAATTAAAACCGTAGAAGGTAGAAAACCGCATACTGTCAAAACCTCAAAGAATCAGTCTAATTCAAAACAAACAGACAACTGAGAGGAAAATAAGATAGCTGCTAGAGATAATGATCTTAAACGACCCACAAAACAAAATGTTCGCACAAAGCTAAAACTAACGGGCTTTGATTTCTGCGGTTATCATCAAAATAGTATCGGTGGATTATGAATATTAAAACTACCTAATAGCGGTCAGTAACCCCAAGAAACTTCAAACAACTTTCCTTCAAAAAACCTATAATTTGTAGATATCAATATTTATTCAACAACTTATTTATTCGTGCACAAGTGTAGATTAAACCTGAATAGCACATAATTAGGCACTTAATGAGTTAATTAGCGAAAACAGGCGGAAAGGTGAAGAAACTTAGCATTTATTTCTGTCATGCTACATAAACTATTTGTATGACTTTCAATTGTTTAGTCTTTGTAATTGTTATGTGTTGTCATGTAACGCTAAAAATAGATCATGTATAGTCTTCAATTGGGTACTTGACACCGTAAACAAATAATTTCAACACGCAACTTCTAAAAAACACATTATTTGCCTAAAAACTAGATTAATTTTCAATGCACTGTAACATTAGATTTTTGTAGTCGAGTCGTTGAGTTACATAAAACTTAAGAAGTTTTATTTATTAAAAAACTCAAGTAGGTAAATGAATCCTTGCATTTACACGTATCCCAGTCCTCAACAGAAATTGAGAATGTCGATTGTATCGTATGTTAAATCTTAATTAATTTAACAAATTAAATAAATAATGATCCGCAACATAATTATCGTAAACGTATTTTTTTACCAAGAAGGTGAATAAGGAAATAAAGTTTCAAAATATTGTTATCAGAAATCGTTGGTCGTAAATGTCTTATTGTTATCGCGTCCAGAACTTTATCTTAAAATCTAGAGACAGACACCATTTTACACTTCAGCATTGTGAAATCAAGATACCTTCGTTCTTTATTAATTTTGAATTGTTACAGTATTTTTAAATTGCAATTTTTTTTAATTTTTTTTTTTTTCGACATGGAAATCTTCTTCTTAGCGTGTCGATGGCAATCTAAATTGTGTCAGCCCAGAATTGAGCCACTAGTTTGGCGCCTTCAGTAGCGTCCATCAGTTCCTGTAGTGAACAACCATCAGGACACGCAGGGCACGATAATGACATGGACATGGAAATGATTTCAAGCCGGACTATTTGCACCTTATAAAATAGTTAATTTACTACTTTTAACTAGATTTCAACGTCTCTATTAAATGTTTCATTCACATAATACAGGATTAGACCTAATGAAACCAGTTGTGCTCTAAAAGTGCTTTTGTTTAACAATCCTTTCATAAAAAAATACCCCTAAAACATGCATTTTGTAATAAAACCACCAGCCCTTCTAAAATCAAAATCTTTACCGAAGTACATTTCCAAGTTAGATATTCATTACAAACATGGGATTAAGCTCCCAAGATACCTCAAAACAAACATGCGGTTTAAAACGGGACGCACTATCTCTGTCCCTTTTACTCTAATCTAGCGGAATACACCTGTCTCTGTCTGTGGTAGTTATGGAAACGGGATGCCAGAGCTCATCTTGAGAGCAGGTCGCGGTGCCTGCAATTTGGTTCACGACATCGTTCAAACCGGCATTATGTTGATAAAGAAGTCATTTCTGGTCAATTTTAAAGACAAGCATAGCTTCCAAAATTGTTTTGAAATATTTGAAAACAAGCACCAGTGTTTCCGCTTTCGTCTTCAATGCATAAAAACCCAAAAACCATGCATTCATTCTTGCACAAAGGAAAATTCCCAATGCAACTAGGTATATCATAGTAGATACAATGGTAGAAATGGTCCTTCGAGCCGGATTGGAACACCTGCCACCACATTCCAAAATGGCTCAAAGAAAAATTGCCTCTCATCTACCTCATCAAAATCCTTTACCAGGGGTGAAGAAGTACCACTTTAATTCCTTTTTCATACCACCACACAATTTAAAGCCATTAAAATTACCTTTACATAAATATTTCGCCTTTTTCGGTGACAATAAGAAGACACATAGACTTCACAAGCAATGAATCTTCGCAACGTGATCTTGAACACCAAGGCTTCAGAACTTGAACAAATCCCGCTTGACAGCGTTAATGCCTTCGTGATTTACGTGACAGAAGGTTCGGGAAGAAAAGTTTTATGTCCCATCTACATACATTAGTAAACGTTTCAGATTGCATGCAGCAGTGGTGAATACTAATCGTTGAGTGCAAAACTGCTGGTCTCGTAAAAAGTTTAGACAAGCTTTGTCCTTTTTGGTAAGACTTTTAAATTGGGAACTCATATATGTGGAATGTGTTCTTCAAAAAATATTTCTAAATCTTCGCTCATATTATATTTAAGCAGTCTTCTTAATCTTTTGGGTTTTCATAAAGGGGTATCCTAATAATTATGAAAGAAAACAAAAATTAACATACCGTTTTTCATTGCGTGAAGGTTAAAATCGTTAGGCATAGTTATCCTTATCGATCCCTACGCAGTATTACCTACTTCTTCTTATGTGGTATTGGATTGACTGACATGAGTGTTATTAAATCGATTGTTATTTTTTGACTCGTACTGTATTTATAATGTTATCTCCAAGTTTTCCTCTGGTTTTAGTCGTACCTACAGTTTGCAACTGATATAATATTATTTTGTCAAAAGAATACAGTTCCACTGACTCTAATCAAATTTCAAGAATTGTCAACTTCACAGGCCAAAAGTGATCCATCATCTAAAAAGTTACAGACGAAAAAGTACTCAGCTGGGTCAAAAAAAAGTTCAAAATAAAACGGGCACGAATCGAGTCTAACCGAGTCGTGATAATGTTAACAGTAAACTATCGATTCGACTAACGGTATCGAATAACTGGCGGTCCATTGTGACTGTCGCGATACTATTTGAGATAGCGAACAAATACAATAGTTGCGATTTTCGCATATTAATTTCGATTTAAATGATTCATGCGAAACCGATTGTTTTAATTTGTCGTCTTTGTAAGTTATACTAACACATAAGGACCAATTTATATTTCTATATGAAAATTTTAATGAAAACTCTACATGATTATGTTTAAAATTAAGCAATCATAGCCTTGTTAAGTGCAGAAAACTCCGAAAATATAAATTAATCCATACAATAAAACTTAATTAAAAGATAGCGAATGTCCACAAAATCCGGCGCGTGGCTTATCTATGTTTAATCTTCTGTTTACCAAGAGACAGTCGTGTTAGTAATTTTTGTTTTAGATTCGTCATTGTATGGCCAAGGATGGCATCGAACACAAGCGGAATCGAGATAGGATAGGATGAAAAACTGTTATTCGCATTTGGAAAGTTACTGAAACCGTTTTTTACAATCAGTTCATTAAAAAAGAAAATGAAAAGCCTCGTAAAAGCTACCTATTAGGTAATAATGATCGTGTCAAAGTAAGTCGGTGTCTTTTCATTTCTGAATCGAATATTCGTAATCGGCGGAGTCCGCATTCGTCCCACCTCTTATAAAAAAAAGTATTCTTACTACAGAACGCCGATATATGTCATGTCGCCTCGATCCATTGAGTCATGGTGACTTACCTGCAAAAGGAAAAGAGTTATTTATAAAACTTGTTGAAAAACACGTCCGAATTCGCATCGGTATTTTGTCAATGTCTCATTTACGAACTCGTCAATCGAATTCAATGATTTTTGTAGCAGTTCGTACGCTTGGAAGCAAAAACAACGCTGGCCATTCATTTATTTCTATGTCTAGGCATACGTATTATAAAATAAAATAGTTCTTTCGTTTTTGTCTGTGAGATCGCGTTGTTCTTCTAAACTACTTAACGGATTTTGATATGGTGTTCAATATTGTTTAGAGAATTTATGTAACATGGAACAAGGGCAGGAAGATGATGTTTCAGAAAAGTTTATTTGTATAATACACTAGCTGACTCGCGCAACTTTGTCTGCATAACATTTTTTATTGATGCTCCGCTCCTATTGGTCGCAGGGTGATGTTATATAGCCTATAGCCTTCCTCGATAAATGGGCTATCCAACACTAAGAGATTTTATTTTATTCGAACCAGCAGTTCCTGAGATTAGCGCGTTCAACCAAACAAACTCTTTAGCTTTATAATATTATAAGTAATAGATTACTATTAATCTTACACGTCTTAATAAAGAAATTTTTGATGTTTTGTGAAGTCCAAAAATGCCTTGCGATGCTCTGTAGCTAGTCAATAAACTGGTTCGTAGATATACATGGTGTATACAGGAGGGCAATGACACAATTAAATTTGGAATTTAGCAAGCGGATTGATGATCGCACTTTGATATGAGATCGTTAGTTCGTTTGGTGCGTCGTAAAACCAGTCTGTATTCAACTGAATGTAATCACAATTGCATTCAGTTCAAATTGAAACTCGATAATTCGAAATCAATTAATAGGTGAACGATAACGAATTGTGCCACAGATAATGCAAATTCGATCAGTTTTGAATACATATAAAATTGATACAATTGTTATCATAACATCACGCCAGTAATCCCCGAAAGGTCAGGCAGAGGTGTACCTAATAGAACACCCACACGTCGCCAGTTTTTTTTTATCCCATCCACCGGGCACAGATTCAGTCTCCGTGGCACGTGCCTGACCTGTAAACGGGTAAGCCCAGGACCTCAAAATCAGCAGTCGCACATAAATCATCTGTTAATTTGACTATAGTAAAGGTGTTGTAATGTTTCGTTGATAATATGACTTTGAGTTAAATATGGAGTATGTCAACAAGTTATCGTGGTGCGGCAACTCGAGAAATTGGGCCACCATATAGCACTCGTGAGCTAACTTATCACTATTTGTGTACCAAGTGCAACTATCTTTAACTAAAGGCAAGTTTATTTCGTTCAGAATAATTTCATGTACTCAGTTGATACTGCGATGTTTAATATAAGTTTGAGAGAGACGGGACTTCATAGAGTCGGAAAATACCTTTCAGTGAAATACTGGCATTAAGTATCTGCAAGGTGTAAACGGACCCTTCACGAAGCCGCCAACCCAGCTTACTGTACCACCAAACTAAGTAACTCTACCCAAAAATTATTGCTGGGAAACGACTTCTATTTTTTTGGGTGAAAAATAATTATAGTGTTTCGGTAGGATTCAATGTAACGCACTCAAAAAATTGTGCTGATGAATGCATTGACTAGTGCGGGGGTCGCAGAGGTATTTAAAGTGGAGTTACGACATTAAAAACTTGTAGGTATTAAAAAAAAACTTGTGAAAAAGTTGTAATTTCGACCTCCAATATCTCCGTAACTAGAACAAAAATAAAAGATCAAGATGGCCGGAGAACAAACCTTTCGACTTCGTTAAGGGTATTTTTAGACTCATTAAAGAAAACTTTTGGCTTACACTTTGGTGGTTAGGCCTTTCGGATCAGTTTCCAAGAATCATAAAAAACTTACGAATACATTAACAAATGACACATACAGCCTTCTACCATTCACATTACCAAATGTGTGAACAGCATCAACATTTAAAAGTCTATATAAATAAAATCTTTAAGTTCAGCAGTTTAAGAGACCTTTCCGAAGCAACTTTCACTCCGATATAGTTGCGTTAAGCTATTGTAGAAAGGACAATGGTAGTTTTCCACTTTCACACGCCCGCGCCCCTGTGGCGGAACCCATTCATCAGTTGTGTTGATCGATGAATAATATCGGTGACAGAAGTTGAGCGAAGCAGATCGAACGATTGAACGATGAAGTTGTGATTGAGATAAGTGTGTTTATTTGTCAATGGTGTTGAGATAAGTGAGACTTAATTGTAGTCAAAGTAAAATGTTACAAGGATATTTTGGCGCTTGAATGACATTGACGAGAAGGCGCTATTGAAAAAAATAAGATGGAGGCGTTAGTTCTTATTTTAATCAGGCGCCAAATGATCCTTGTACATCTATAAGTAGACAATCCCCAATGACAATGAGGCTGCCTACTTGCCTAGTTTATTTATGATCAATGTAGGCAGAAGCATAGGTAGTTTAAATAAATAAATTAGTGCCGGTTCTTTTTTGCAGTTCCGGGAATCGAGTTACCAAAAACCATTTCAGCTTCCATTTTAAAATTCGTAAATTACTGAATGAAATTGAAATACAAATTGGGAACCGTTTCACATTCCCTTGATCACCTTGCATAAGTAGTGCGATAAAAAAGAATTAAGTTTCATGCCATTTTGTATTTCAGTCAGTATTATTTATCCACACTTTCGATATTTTCTCGGACATAACTTTTATGTTACGACCATCGACAATAACATTGACATCCAAGATTGTGTCTATAATGGAGTATTAAAGCTGTGTCGAAAAAGTTTGTAAGGTCGGCAACAAAATTTAATTCTATAGATTTTTTATCATAATAAATTTAACACAAAATCATGAAATAAATAATGATGATAAAAACTTGGCCATTTATTCGAAAATCTGCATGAATCAGTTTAATGAAAGAACAAAAGCAGTATATTTTGCGCCCATTTAGATAATTCTTTGACTATCTAGACTTTTATTTAAAAGTGGCAGAGTTTCTTTGCTGACCGTGCCTCATATTTCGCAACTTATAAACTTCATAAACGTAAAGTATAACAAAATTGCATGTGCATTACAATATTTTCAATGATATCGAGTGTCAGGACACGCAGGTGCGCCTGTGGTCGACCTTCGAAGCCACCCCAACGACATTCCAGCCTGTGTAGTTTCCATGCGCTATGGGAACGGCCTTGGTGTATTGTATACAACAAGCCATAAAAACGATATAATGATATGATACGAAGAAAACTGTATTTCTTCGTATCATGCCATTCAATCGAATCTGATTATGATTGTTGAACGAAAGGCAGTGGTTTTTTTTTATTATAATTTTTCTCGTAATTTATTTTTTGGGGGAGGGCTTTGCCCAGTTGTGGGACAGTATGGGCAAACAAAAAAAAAGGTATTATTTTGTACGGAGTTTACTGTGCGCAATATTTGTGTGCATAGAATGGAATACCTCGAAAAATATGATGATTGATCATTCAAAATAAAGGTGAACTAATTTTTATATAAACCTTGAGCCTATTTTTATTGAGCCTAGAAGTTGTATTATAAATTATTATTTCTTTTACGTAGGTACCTAAGTATCTTCACACTTTTATAAGACTTAATTCATTTTCGGCTAAGAAGGCAATTCTATCCCTATTTGGTTTATTCAATTTAGCAGCCAAGAGATCTATACGATGATATACGTTTTAGTAGACAATTCAGTCAAAATCATATTTTAAGTTATAGCATTTATAGGATAGTCGTAAAACACGAACTGCCCATAAAAATGAAAGCGATTCTTATGTAAAATTCAAGATTTGATTTTGCTGAATACGTTTATTATATATGATTATTTAATTGTTGGCAACACCGAGTGAAGCTACTGAGCGGCGGTGAGGAGGAGGGGCCGAGGTGACGCCGGCGCCCGCGCCGTTGGTGATCGCCCCTTTTTTCAGCGAGCGACTCCGAGTGCTTGTGCTGTGCTCACCTTTGCTTAATTTTGTTACTGATTTATTATAAAGTGAATTAATAAGTTGATTGTCTAAATTTATAATATACACAAGTTAAATACCAAGTTTGATTTGCTTTAAGAGCCTTACAAAGTGGAATACCTGCAATAAATTAACATAATTGTATTTTAAATATTTTTTCTTAACCATTGACAAGAAAAAGTTATGCAATATAGTAGTTATAATTGTACCCTGATTATAAGTAAATAGATATGAAAATAATGTCCATTCCCAGTAGTCCTTACTTATCAGAGGTTGCCAAGTCCTTAGAGGTACTCGATTTTTATCGGTCGACATTTCCGATAAATGAAATCGATAAATCGGTGTGCTGCACCTTTATCGATGAATAATAGTGTAATTAACTCGATTAAAAATCAATCGGCAATAGTCATCATTAATTAATCAATTTTATATGGGTAGTATTATTCATGGGTTATGTCCCCACTTTGCCAGGTCTAAAATTAAGCTGCAGGAACGAAGATCAGGATCAGGCAGCATGAAAAACCAGGATAAAAAAGTAAGTCAAGGTGATAGTTAAGGTAACTTAACAGACAGTCAAACGGACAGAATAACTTTAGCATTTATAATGTTAGTATGGATTCCGGCGACGCATTCATTTGTTTCATCAAAGCAACCGTACTTTCTACTTTTCCTCTAGATTTTAACAAATTAATAAACAGACTATAATAATTAATGTAAACAGCAGATTACGCAAAAGTGTTGATTCAATCATTTCGTTCTTGTTTTTATAACCCAGTTTGTTTTGCAAACTCATTACCAAGACAAGTGTGATGTGCTTGCACATTTCAAAAACTTGCCTGAGTAGAAATCTGTGTTCGTAATTGGAACGCGAATTTTAAATTAAAAACCTTTGATTGGCACTTATTATTGGGGTCCATGGACCAATAAAATAAGTATTACTTTCGCCTTGAGTTCATTGCAAATAACCTAATTTTTCTTAAGTCAGTTAAAATTCGAAAAATATTTGCAGGTTATTTTCACTTGTCAGATTTAAATCCGATATAATGAAAATGAACTACTTAGCTCAGACATATTTCAAAGAAAGAAAGAAAGTGTTGAATTCGCTTAGCAAAGGAACACAATTTCTTAATATTATTTTAAGAAAAACATGCTTCAAAAGATATTCAGCTAAGTTAATTTAATTTCCTTTATTTTTATATGACACCACCTGTACAATCACAAATATTTCTTTGACACAAATTGTATTAAAGTTTACAGCCATTTTATTTTATTTCCTGAATTACAGAATTCGTTTTCATCAACCCGTTCACTTTCTGTCTGTCTTTGAGTCACGGCATTATACGCTTTCAAATTGTCTGAATGTTTTGTATAAAATCGTTTTACGAGTATACAAAATGGTTATATACAAATAAGTGACCGTACACAATACATCAGATAAAGGATCATGTTGAAATAAATTGATATTGCAAGATATTATTACTTGGGTGACGGAATAGAGATGCTGGGTTGGCGATTGTATTATTTTGCGATACAAAGTGTTTTTCTTCTTTTCAATATTGTTGACAGCCAATTAAAATTATAACCAGCCAGCAAAGTCATTCTGAAAAGAAAAGTTTGCACATCGAACTGACCTCTTTTGATGCAGTGAAAATAATACTTGACACAGAATTTAGACCCGGTGACTGAAGACTAAGATTTTTCAGAATAAGTAGGTACATAGGTTTTAAAGAGCCAAGATATTATGAAAATTAAGGTAGCTGGTGTTTAGATATTATAAACATTAATGCCTATAACTGGAGTTTGCTTTAGGTTTTATTGCTGAATATAAAATGAATGAGTTTATTGAACTAACACAATCATTTTAATCACAATTGACTAGAATGTCAGTATCTAACACATTCGAGTCATCATAAAAAGTTATTTATTATAGCTTGAACCCTATTGAGTAACCAGAATTGCTGACTTACTTATTTTGTTATTCGATTGTAGTCTAAGGCGTCGTTCTAATTGGCTACGATCGTACGAGCAAACGATGCGATTTCGTCGCACGACGAGATTAAACAAAAACATTTCTTTAACTGTCCTAATTGAAGCTCGGAAATCATTGCGCGAGCACTGGAAATGCTTAATAACGATCGTACGATGCGTGCGATTTTTTGATCGTGCGATCGAGCAATCAAAGCTAACTAATCTCTTTTGAGTGTCCTATTTGGTCACGCGTCATCGCGCGAGCATAGGAACGAGAGGGGCGAGGGGCGGCATCGGTGAGTCGAGTGCGTCGAGTTAGAGGCCCATATTGTGTGGTCTACGTCTTCTTTTTTCAATGTCACTTCCAATTTTCAAACCAATATTGCCCGACAGCAAAAACGGTGTATATCTGTCTGCATCGCGCGTAGGTGATCGCGCGAGCTATTAGGACACCTGTTCGACCATCGCACGATCATTTTCATCGCGCGACGAAATCGCATAGTCAGCTCGAACGATCGTTAGCCAATTAGGACGACGCCTAAAACTTGCTGTTTTTTTCAACTAGAACGTGGTGATCCGTAAGGCTATAGCACTATATTCAGTTAACTAGCTGTGCCCACGATTTCGTGTGCGATCGTGGATGGAAAGTAGTTCCTCTTCCAGGCTCACGCTACTTATGCACCTGTAAAGGATAACGATCTATTCAGTGGTTACGGTGTGAAGAGGTGGACAGACATGACATAGTTACTTTTGCATTTATAATATTAGTATGAATTTATTATTTAATGTGCACTAACTACAGGTAATGCAAATAGTAATTCACACAGTTTCTTCTTCTAGGGCGTTTGAAGAGCGAAAAGATTAACAGCCGTCTAAAAATAGTTGGTTGTTTACGATATTTTCTTAGTGTGTACCAAGTGAATAATTGTTTGCTTTTCAACCCACAGTAACAAACAAGCATTATGAATAAGTGATAATTTTAAAGAAGTGATATTCTTTTATAGTATCAAAGGAACCTATTGGGAGATACTTGAGGAGTCACTCAATATCGTGCTGTGTACGAACAGCAGGAACATTATGGGCTGATCTTCTTTATCGTGTGGTTAGTGCCTAACCTGGTGTCAGAGTTTTTATGCCGCCCATGGGCCTCTGACTTGGCTTTACATACCGTCGAGAAATATCTCTCAGGTATGATGGGCTGATTATGCCCATGCTTGGTAAAATAACATATACCTGTTTCTTTTGTTGACCACTAGGACCAAACTACAAACTTATAAACTAAACTAAACTTTAATATGTTAAACAAAAGGAACCACGGAACTAGCTATGCAATCAATAAAATCCTTTAGTAAGTATAACTGCACACGTATGTATAATAGACAGTCTGTTAAACCCCTTACGAAATGACTGCAATAAGTACGAATGCTATCTTTATGGCGCATGCGCATGCGCATTTCCGTTTTGTTTTAGAATTTTACTACTCATTACAATCAGCACAACAGGTAAACTAAATTCATGGTGACTGAAACTAGATGAATGTATTTTCAGTGTTATAGTTGAAACTACGGCCCCCAAAAGTCACAGGAAACACCTGGTGAGGGACGCACGGAAATATGGCAGAAGACGGGAGATGATGGAAGACGATGAATCACCCATACCAGTGGGTGTTTAATCTTTTTTCATGCAAATAAAGAGATCGCCGACGTGCTTTCGTCCATTTAGTTTTGCTGCTGCTTTTAGCTGATGATTACAAGAGGTTGGGCAAATTAGAAATATTGTTTGAATTTTTTTTTTACTTGACATGAATTTGTAAACATGAAAGGACCAAATATAAAGTCGGGTTTTATGAATAAGGAGACTATGTAATGTATCCATTTCTACACCTTTCATAATTTTATAAATTACTTGGCATACATAAGCTGAAAGCTACGATACTGGTTGTGTCCAACGCCTTTATTGTGTAGGGTTGCCCTATCAACTTCTATTTCAAATGACAAAAAAAAAACCATGTATTTATTTGTTCTAGCAAGGAATTTTCTTTCGTTATTTTGGTTACATTGCAGTAGTATTTTATAATGAAAGTCAAAGAGTTATTAATTTCAATCAATCGAGACTAAAAATAGTCTGGAAATAAGAAAAACTTACGACAAAAACAAGTTTTTATAAAGGTGAAAATTGATTCTAGAAAAGGATTCGAGAAACTTCCCTCACCCTTTTCTAGTAACAACTCTGTGCTTCAATTTCCAAGAACAAATTTGAAACTATCGCATTCAATACCCAGAACTTAATAACGGAAACCCTATAATTTTGTAAACAAGTAATGTTGCCAACCCTACGCACGTGTAAGTCGGTACTAATTTAGGATTTTACCAAACCAGTGTCGACGATCTCTGCGCAGTCAAGGACGGCTGAGCGAAATTACTGGCTTGTTCTATAATGTATGAGTATTTGTGATGGGGTGGGGCCGCTGAGTACTATGTAAGCGATGCTATGCTATACGGTTTCTTTCTCTACATAATAATTGTATGTCTCACGCGTTACAGATACTAATTAAAAACTAATACCACCTTAAATATTTAACCACGGACCAGAAGCTTATGATATGTCATAAACTTTTTTATTTAGCCTAAGTTTTGTTAATTTTGTAAGGAACATTTTTTGCTGTAATCAACCCTTAAAATGTTACTTAAATGTACATTTGAAGATGTAAGATTTGTAAACTGAGTCAAATAGTAAGCCTCTAACAGTTTTCGCTTCGCATCCAACGCTCACTGTGGACAAAGGGCAAGTAAAGCCAAGTCCACGTGTTGTGGAACGTGGTTGAGAACCCATTATGTAGTGTAGTGTAGCTACTCAAGAAATTGACTTAATTCACGCCATACACAACCATACATAACCATACGCCTTACACAATGGTTCGGCATTTATATTCACTAGTTCAGAATTCATTCGTGCCTCGGCAAGCATGTTAAGTCATTGGTCCAGATTGTCATTTGCTGATGTTTAACAGTCGTTACAGGTAGTCCGAAGCCCGAAAGTCAATCAAGGGGTATCGTGTTACCCAGTAATTGGGTTGTGGAGGGCAGATAGGCAGACGCTCCATGTAAATACTGGTATTCAGCTGCATCCCGTTAGACTGGAACACGACCTCATCAAAGTAGAGAAAAGGCTGATGACGATGTTGATGACACAACCATAAACTACACTACGGCTTGGAATTCCTGTTCAGTATTCATTAATGACTTGCCAAATATCTCCAGTTACTTTCTGAATACAAATGCAGCGATGAACGTCGAATTATGTGGAATATGAGTCATTCTACGGGAGCGATTTAATGCTGTAGCCACACCCGCCTTGTCATGGTACAGTTATTTGTGAAGCTTAGTATCTAATCATGCTAATATTATAGTTTCTTGCTCTTTTTATGGGCATAGATATTCTTTTGATTAGCTGTTCAGTTGATGTCAGTATTGTAGAATGTTCGTAGGTATGAAGCGTGTTTTAACACTAGAGACAATCTAACTAGCCCTTGGTTCCGTTCAAACCATCACAGCAATTATTATGAGCTTAGAGCTTAGATAAATGAGCTTAGATAGCCTAGTTTGTGTTGATTTGCTTTTCAGAAACCGAAAATATAAATGAAAATAAACCGTACTAGGTAGTTGCGTCTTTTCTGTTAAATCAGGCTTATTTTTCTTAATTTTTCCTTCAACTATAAAGGCATAGAGTTACCTACCCATCACAAATTAAGTGTATTCACAAATAGGTAATTGACACGCAAAGAAACAGTGATAATAATAGGCTTACTCGAGGTATCTTCCAAAAATCGTTTCTAATTATAATTTATTGGACACAAGATTAATGGCCAGTGTCCGATCCATGGTAGTCTATGTTCTGGCTTATATTTGGCTGAATTAAAGAAGTGACGTCATCATCTAGTGTTATTTATTGACAAGCTCATAACCAGATTTGTATAATTAAGAGAAGTTAAAAACAATTTTTATTAAAAACATCTTGCTCGTCTAGACGAGCAAAATGTTTTTAATGAAATTTGTTGTTGGGTACAGATGCAAACTATAAAATAGCTGAAATATTTGAATGAGTTGAGTGACAAATTAATTGAATAGTTTGAAGGTATTTTTTTATAATGGACATTTACATGAAGTTTTATTGACTAATCAGACTACTTGCTTATCTCCGCGACTTCGCCCGCGTGGAGTTCGGTTATTGTCCCACGGGATCGTACTACCAGGATAAAAAGTACCCTATGTGTTAATCCAGGTTATAAACTATCTGTATGCCAAGTTTCATCTAAATCCGTTCAGTAGTTTTTGCGTCAAAGGGTAACAAACATCCATACATACAAACTTTCGCATTTATAATAATTAGTAAGGATTATGAATCTGGCACGTACCAGGAAAGCAGAGCACGGGAGGAGGCCTGTACTCAGAGAGTGGAACGCACCTACTAATTGTGGTGATGAAGATGAAATAATAAGAATTCTGAAGACGATTTTTTTGTTTTAAGTTAATTCGAAACACTGTACACAGTTCAACAAAGTCACAAAACGAGAATTAAATGAAGAGCATAAATAATTGTAATAATCAACCATTGAAAGTTTTATCAGGATAGACAATAACATGAATGTTTTAAATGAAATCTTGATAATCGACAAATCCTTGTCATGATGAATCATCAACAACTACCTCACCAGTGAAAGGTTAATTTAAATGACATCATTATCTAATGTTAATACTTAATTTTACAATTTAGTCATAATAGTTTACAAGTATGAGGTTAATTCGGATCATAAGACCGGGGTATACTTAGACCACGAAAAATTACTACAGAATTTTTTTTTACCTCTCAAATGCGAATTAAGAACCGAAAATTACCTAACTCCAAATCTAATAAAGTTCGGTGAGCTGACGGTAATTCCACACAATACAATAGCCATCATTTTGTTAAATTAGTGAACATACATTTTATGTTTTTTTTCCAAAAAAGGTTTCCGTGTCGATTACATACGAGCTAACTATGTATTGGGTTTTACCATAAGCAAATGCTTAACGCGGTCCTTAACGAAATCAATACTTTCAACGACTGTAATAGTATCTTCTTTCCCCACAATCCTTTTGACTTACATAGACTTCGATGTTGGATCATAAATCGATTCTCAGAGCACAAAGCCGATCATAGGACCAAAGATCCTTTACTTCGCAATACAATATCAAAAGTCATCATGAAATAGCGATACCGCAAGCACTTATCGAGAGCCATCAAAGTTTTGAAAGAGCTAATAATATGAACAAAACAATCGATTTAGCTTCGATGCAAGATCTATTCGTTGGCATCGAGATATCGCATCGCTCATAATTAGAAGACAATAAATAGGTCGGTATTCGTTGCATCAGTTAGAAAGTGTGGCAACAGTGGACGAGTAAGGCCCTGAGCAGACGATAGACAAAAATGATTGCAAAAATAAATCCTGTCCATTGGTGCAGTGTTGTTTTTTCGTCCATTGCATAATCTGTCTCTAATTTTCCCATACTACTGCTGGCACATAGGTCTCCTTTTTATGAGAAGTAGTGGACAGCTCACCAAGCGCGCCCAGTTGATAGATCACATGTCTTCCAATTTTTGACCCTATGGCTTGCCGGTGTTCATTCACGATGTTTTCATTCAACGTTTTGAGAAAAGTTGTAATTAAATAAATAACAAAAAGTAATGCGCCTGTCTGCATTCGAACCCATGAAAACCACAACTCGCAAATTGAGGCAGTTACCACTGAGCCAGCACAACTCGCATCCATTGGCTGACATCTATGGGTTGTTGGGAATTGTCCGTGTTGATATCATTCGCTGTTTATCGTCTTTTCGGTGCCTTTTTAGGTCTATTCAGACTTTATCGAGGACCGTTTGCCAACAGTTAGACGTGAAAATGTCCTTGCACATTCCAGTGCGAATCATCAATATTAATGAGTGAATAATGGAAATTAAAACGTTTGAGTGCTTAGGATTAATTGCTGAACGTTTAGCAAAGTGATTTTAATATTGACTTAATTTGTAGGTCATAACTTCATAAGTAATCGTATTTGTCCTTTCGCGGCTTCTACCATTGTCCGTGCGTTTTCTTTTGTTCAGTCTTTTTCTAATAGTTTTATTATGACTAGAAAACTACAGCGCTTATCCAATTAGGCACTATCTTGTTTTAATAGAATGCGTGTGTTGACTTTCTTTAAACAATTTAATGATAACACATGATATTTAGAAAACAGTATTAAGAAAGTAAAGAGTGCATTACCACCAGTACCATATGCATCGTCTTACACAATGCTCCCAGCAAATGCACTGTTTTATATGAAGCAGACAAATAAACATAAATAATTGGCAGTATGTGTTGGTGTGCTTCCAAACGATGCAGTAACATCCATTGGTATTCACACAACCGTGAGCTCTTCCCTACTGTCCAATATATTCGAGATTCGATTGTTTAAACGGTAAACGGACGAAAGAATTTGTCGTAATGTGTAATCTGAATGGAACGATAAACTTGGTGGTGAAATTGCCAAAAATCGAGTGCATTTTTGTTCGATCGTGACTCGATTTTGTAATGGATAAGCGACTGTCTTATGTTTTTAAAGTTTTGTGTATAAATGCAGACAGGGTTGGCTATGAAAGTGAGGGAAGACGGATGGACTGTGCGAAAAATTATATATGCGCCATATAATTTTTCGCACAGTCCATCCGTCCAAAGGGCATGACTACTAAAATTAAGACTTATTTAGAAGTTTGGAAGAATGAGACATACATACTGTATCGACCGAGCTGAATAACATTGGGATAAGAATATAATAATGTAAGCTCGATGGGATAAGCAAGGTTCAAAGTTCTCTTGTGTAAAACCAGATTGCGTAGCAAAGGACCAGAACCTTAAGACCTGTCTTGCAAGAAAATATTGGCAAGAGGCCGAGAAAAGGCCGGGATGAGGAGTTAGTACGTATTCATGTAATGTAATACTAAATGCTAGCCCTACTTGGCAAAGGTTTTAGCAAGTACTTAGATAAGTATCGAATGTGCAATTTCCTACTAAAGGTTCTGCAGGCTTATTTAACTGATTCATTGAATAAATTCTCAATTGGTTTTTTTTTTTGGATTTTCTACATTTCTTCGGTCTGCACGAGTCTCAGTCAGGGTAGGGTCATAGGTACCCGCAAATTGACAAATATAACATAAAATCCTACATATATATATAACTATAAATCGGTATACTCTAAATACGACTTCACACAGCTTACCTTCCGTTCCGTATATAGATTCAATCGTGGCCTATTGTGTTACGTCTTAATAAACGCGTGTTATAATAATAACACTTAATTACTAGAGTCACGCTTGTCGCACATGCGGCTTTGATTATACTATAGGAGACAAGCGTTGCGACAGCGTTTAAGTGTGGCACAAAATGTCATAAGTTTTTTAGCATATGAAACGCGTTGTCGAAAATTTTCATCGTGCGTTTTGTCATCTGTATTGTTACTGCAAAGGACTATGATTGTTCGCTCTTGTTTCAATGCAACGCGAAGTGATGTTGAGATGCAATGGTGAGTTGAGTCTACCTCATCGATACTGCATACAAAGCATTGTGGTTATTTTCTTTAGCGTCCAATACAAAATATTCACAGTGTACAGAACTATCCGCTGCATTTAGCCCCAAAAACCCAAAAGATTAGATATATGAACGAGAACGAAGCAAAAGAAGTAATAACGACCGTAGCAGATGGCGTTCTGTTGGTAGTTTCTACCTACTCCCATGGAAAAAATGTGTATAGTCTGATGACTTTACGTGTGCAGTTCAAGGTGGCGTTGTTTATTAAGAAAATTTGCATTGATATGTCAAACTTGGTTCATTTGTTTTAATTCTGTGTTTTTTCGCCTGCACAAATAATTTGGTTGAAGTGTAAGTTTACATTGGACTAATAGAAGGGTGATATCCCACTAGCTGAGCTGACCATTTGTGCTGTATTCTCCGTCGTCGCCGAAACGTCTAAGCAAAGAGTATCATGTGTGCCGAACCTTAATGCTCGCAATTACACGCGAGCCGATGGCAACGCGTGCGCAGGCGATTAAACTTTCTAAATCATATCTTGACATTACACTGACATTTGAAATAAATGACATGCCGTCTAGCATGCGTGTAACTTAGATACTATTGCGTTTTAACTTAACTTAAGGCATAGGATTATACAAACATTACCGACAACAAAGTGTATCTAATGTCTAAATATTGTTACACTTCGTTTGAATGCCAACTCTCGTCACTTCGTTCAGCGTTAAAACATTCAAAAGTGCACTTTTTTTCAGAATCAACATTTAGGTATAGCTTGGTGTTAGTCACAACGGGCACAACACTTATTAGATGGAGCTGCTTTTAAAATGAAAAGTCATTAAAGAGTATAAAAAATGGGGTCTCCATTGTCAACATGTGGATGTCCCTTCATGATTAAACTTTCGCATAAAAGACATTTTAAAGTCGCATAATCCGTATAATTCCAGAATTAAACTTGAAAATCTTAGAAAAGAAGTTACAAGTCCTGTTACAGTAGAAAACTTAACCAGCCAATGATCCAATTACTGTCATATATGTTTATCACTGTTTATTACAAGTTAATTAATACGTGTATTTATCTTCATTTTCTTGGAAGATGGGGAATTCACAAGATCAAAAATCAATATTTACTGTTTGCGTCACTATCAGTCGGCTAATAGGTCAAGAGTTGAAACAATAACAAAAAAATGAATTCAGAAATTAGATCTCATAACAATTAGTCATATCATAATTGTACGATAATTCAAAACTTTATAAAAATGACTGCATACGGAAATATTATCCAATACATTTCATGAGATACAAATAGTAAAAAAAAAAGAAGTGGGTCGTATAAATAACCACCTCCTTTCTTAGAAGTAAGTTGAAAAAAAAGTGCACACTCTAGTCATGTTTCAGTCTGTGTGAGCAACAGTAATCTTTCAACCAACATTACAACCACTATCGACATAACATAACACAACATAACAGAAAACCGTAACAAACACAGAAAATAGAGGTCACGAATAGAAAATTGCAATGTCATTAAAAAGGAAAACAATGTCATGAATGAATGGTGGGCATGCAATGGACGGATGTTGGGGACGCTCGAGTGAGCAGACGGTATCAGATTCACAGATAAGATACCAGTGGTGGGAAAACATATTAATTGTAGTACTGACGCACGTAGCCAACCGGTAAACGAGAGGTGTTTGAGGACTGAAGTGACGGGAGAAAACGGTTTTGTAGAAAAGTTAATTAATCATGGAAGAAAAGGCTTTGAACATTGTCTTGTTGGTGCAGGAAAATCTCGTTTTTTAGTATGTAGGTAAGGTATGTGGTTTAAAGCTTGCTTAGACGCACTAAACGTAGGGGTGTGTTTTCCAGAGGTAAGTAATGATAGGCAGTGGTTCCATGTAAAATATTGGTAAGCGAAATTCCAGTATTTGGAATCCGGTTAGACTGGAAGCCGAACCCACCAGTTGGGAAAGGCTAGGCAGATGAGTGTGTCACGGATGTTCGAATTTCCGATTATTTTGTACTAAGTACACAAAATATCTGATGGTTCAAAGTAGATTATCAAGCGTCGGATATTTCTTTGAACTTGTCAAATCCTTCATGTTTCAAAAAAGCTCAAAAGTAAAGTTTACTTACACCAAGGATACATTACAGCCGCTAATAACAATATAAATTATATGAAAACATACACAATTTTGCCATTGTTTAGTCGTAATGAGTTTTCGACATTTTGAGTTCGTAGTTAAATACTTTGTTTCAACTTTGTAAGTCATCAATACTTTGGCTACGCCCGCCATAAGCCTTTGTCAACACAAGGGTACTGAATTTCAATTTATTGATTCATTCTGTACTTACTGAACTTTAGGGACCAAGAAGCAGACACTTTCAAATTAGAAAATAAGAAGAAAAGGTTGCTTTAAATAAATAAGAAAGAGCAATTTTTTTGTTATTATTACATCGTTGAAAGAATACATTGTGGAATTGCCAATACGCCTTGCTCAAGCGTTGGTGATCAATGCTTATACCTTCTCTGCACGAAAGGAGGTCTAAGACCAGCAGATAGACAGTTACGGACAGAAGAAAAAATAGGAGAGTGATAGCTTAGTGATGTGACCGTTGGTCTGCCAAGCCATAGGTCTCGAGTTTAATGCCAAGACCTCTGATTTTTCGGAATCATAAGCGTATTGTATAATTATCACTTGCTTCAGTGAAGGAAAACATCGTGAGGAAACCTGCATGCCTGAGAGATATTTCTCGACGGCATGTAAAGCCATGTCAGAGGCCCATGGGCGGCATAAAAACTCTGACACCAGGTTAGGCACTAACTAAGCTAAAAAGAAAGATGGGAATAAAACCTAGTCCTTCGATCCGATAAACATTAATAACACGTACAAGAACTTTTTCCAAACACAATTAGCTTTCTAATCAAGCCAGACAAATAATCACCAAGTAATTGTTCCCTTGACAGCTGAATTGAAACTTCTTGCAAGCTGTTCTACTTATGCTAAAAGAGTTAATTATTTTACAAGTAGTCGATAATCGTTGTATTGTTGTAACGTGAATCGGATCTATTGGGAAATTCAAACGGTACTCCTAGAGCTAGATAATTGAGATCATAATGCTTTGTGACGGTATTTGTTTATAAAAAGTAATGATATAAAGATATTTACTATACAAGGGTTTGTTTGAAAACTCAGGCTGTACGTTTCTTTCAGGCTCAATAAAAAAAAACTGCGAACCTCCTTGCCGATCGCGAAAGCATGGTTTCAAATTCTTTTGAAAACCAAACAATGTTATAAGTACAGTGATAATTGAGTCAATGTACAAAAGCGAACTTGACTCAAACAATTCTTGCTATTTTTTCCAATATTTCTAATAAGGGCCAATTATTTCGCATTTATATAACACACCAATAACGATTTCCTAACCATATTTTTTTGTTATAAAATTGTTTAGCAACAATAC
The DNA here is from genome assembly GCA_964057025.1 of Standfussiana lucernea. Classification (NCBI taxonomy): domain Eukaryota; kingdom Metazoa; phylum Arthropoda; class Insecta; order Lepidoptera; family Noctuidae; genus Standfussiana; species Standfussiana lucernea. The sequence goes on along the minus strand of OZ059788.1, from coordinate 6,110,952 downwards.
TGCAACGTAGCAACTGCATATGTATAAAAATAAGTGGAAATAATTGTTTATCGTTTGTTACTTACCAACGTGACTATAGCATAATGTTTGTACTTAAGTTAAAATAATGCCGCATAATTGCAATTACTGCCGTGACACTGATAATGATGTTTTTCTAGCATTCAATAATTAATAGTGTAAATAAATGGTGCTCAAGGTTCTTTTGGTGTTTTAATAGCATTGCCGGGAGGGCGCAGTTGTTAAAAATTTGTGAAATATATTGAGATTATATGGAAAATACAAGATGGCGGGGTTTATTCCAATAAAAGCCCCGCGGCTTAAGATCTATGGCGGCATTTCCTGAAAACGAGGTTAAAATAACATTTGCTTCAATTCGATTCGCCATTTTCGATATACTCGTATGCTATCGATTCTAATTCTTAAAGATGATGTCTTAAAAAAAAACAATACTAACGTGTGCTTTGTTCTTCACTGCATAAAGCGCATTTCTTGCATCAATTTCGGCTAACCACAATGTCTATGTCTTTATACCGCCATTATCACACTGATCTTCGGCACGTCTGTTATTTTTCTTTATCAGCACTTGTAATGGACAATTTAGCTTTACTAGAAACGCGATAATAATCGTCCATGATAAACACCAGCGCGAGTGTAGGAAACCGACGATTCTCTATAAATTGTTGATAAAGAATTATAATATCAAATGTTTTGTAGGATTTGAGAGGAGACTTCTGGTTAAATAATAATAGCCGCGCGGGTCGTCCATAGGGTAAGGCAATGCTTGTTGTAGATGGGTGACCATCCATTACTTACCCTGACCGCTCCGTGTCTCGAAGAGCACGTTAAGCCGTTGGTCCAGACGACTTTTGAAGATCTTTGACAGGCTTAACAGGTAGTCAGTAGCTTGAAAGTCTGATGACCAGTCCTACCAAAAATATCTAGACGCATAAATAGGGGCTAATAATTGCATGAAGATACCTATATTATAAATTCTAGTAAAGAAATAACAGATGGGAACTGGAACATGTAGGGAAATAGAATACTAGATAATTTAACACTATAGAATGTGTGTTAGTGCGACCGATATCACGCAACTGATAACGATCTTCGAGGAACGATAAGAACGTGTCGCGGAGTTTTTTTAGTAGATACAACATTATTGACTTATCGCTCACAATAATAACAAAATTATCAACATCTGGCCACCTTAGTCTAGAGAGTTTCGCATGTAAAGCTAAGTCAGAGGCCCTTTGGCGACATTAAAACTATGACACCAGGTTAGGCACTTACCACACGATAGAGAAAGAAGATACATATTACGCTTAGAAGAAATTCAATTTAGTTCCTACACATTACCTGCCTTTAGTCTTTTCCTATCTATGGTATGATCGGGTCAGCTACCAGTCTAACTAGATGCATCTAAATATCAGTATCTTACATGCATCGTTTAGGTTTGCTCCAGTTTACCCTTAAGCGTAAGAAAGGAAAAAACCCCAGTGGCTTTTAATGTAATCGAAGACCACATTCCAATATTACTCACAGTTGAACTATTATCTATGACATAGTCCCAAATACTACAGATTGCTGTTCAGATGCGTCACTGGTACCATATCTGGGGTACGTAATCCTGTCAACCATGTGAGCGGTGGAACACGACACTATACCGTTATTACTACAAGTTACAACATCACTAATAGTATTTTGATACTGTACAATGGTGAGAATTTATTGGCTTCACTTGTAACGGATTACCTATGATTAATATAGTATTACTGTGGTAGGACCGTTTTGTAGGTCCTTTTCGTCGCATCTCCATAATATTTGTGCCTCAAAGGTCCAGAAAATCGTTGGTGAATTTAGATGCCTCCTTAGAGATGTTTGGAAGAAGAGGGGAGGTCTTTGGCCAGCAGTGGGATACTAAGAAGGCTATAAAAAAGCTTCTGTTGTTAACCCATTCGATGATAATTAAGTAATATTTTCCAGTCAATCACCGTTTTTCCTACTGAACACTGCAAATAAAATAACTAAGTATATACACCAAGATCTTTGGCCAACAAATCAGCAGTATTTTTTTCTAAACTACAAACATAGCCGAATTGTTTCTTAGATTCCAACACAACACGCGACAAAAACATATGTATTAGAATCATGCGCAGGTATCATGTCTGTGTAGTAGGTATGTAATGATTTAGCGAGGTGTCAAGCCGATAGAGCGTGGCCGAGCGTCGGCGGCGCCTCAGGGAAATTCTGGGTTTCGATACGCTTTCCTACACCGCTCACGACCGCTAGGGCTGGCCCACTTTTAAGTAATTTAAAAGTCAAAGTATGAGAGCGTTCGTTGAATATCGTAGAAGTAATTAAAAAGAGTGAATTCACCGTTACATTATGATATATGACACACTTAGGTGTGCTTAACGAAGTGATGTGCATTTCAAACAATTTCGGTGCAATTTTGCATCAGCAATGTGCACTTCACAAACATTGCAATAATGAGTCAGCTATGTAAAAGGTTGGTGTTATCGCGGTTTGTTGTTGTCAATCTTCAATATGTTAATAGGTACTTGAAATAAATACTAATTAACATAAAGATAATTTGCCAAATTTAACTTACTGAATATGAATCACAGCTGTATTATGATTAAATTAATAACCCGTCATTTAATAATCGAAACACTCTTTTAATTATGTATTGAGGTAACTTTAAATCGCCTATCGATATTATTAAATGCATAAACATTCAAGTAGCTAGGTACCACAAACATGACACTTTATGTCTCTTGGTTATTTTCTTAGCAGAGGTATTTAGTGGAATGCCTGTCATCGCTGTAATTGCTTGGAATTCTAATATAAGATGAACGGCTTCAGACCATCATGACAGGTAGGGTATAGTTGAATGAGTTCTGAATAGACTGTTGATGAGTATAAGGACTAGTCGTACTGTAAACATACGCGGTTGTAAAGAGGTGTTAGTCTCTTCTTCCTTTTGACGGCCTCTCTGGCAGAAGTGGCCGCAAACCACGAAGAAGATGGTGGCAAAACCCAAACATGTTTCTTGGCAATTGGCAAGCAAAATTGGGATAGATGATAAGAATGAAGGGAAGCGTTTTCGCAGCTTTGAGACGATAGGTCGATACTAAAGGGTGAGTCGATACTATGTAAGTAGCTTTGTTGTTTTTGAAACGTATCCGCTTAACAGTGCCAAAAGGCGAGCGAGAATTGTTGGTGAATATTTAGTATGTAGGTATCATTTTATTTTAACCTATTATTCTGACTTACTAACTTAATTTGACAACCCTTAACTTTGATTTCGCATTGCCGGCGGCGCGAGGCGACGCGACGCGACGGTCGGCACACGAATGACACCTTTTTATCAATTAAAGTCCAGTCAGTGATGACTTACTCAATAGAAAAAGTGTTCCAGATGGAGCTTACGACTTGTCAATGACACTTTGAGGAAAATCATGCTTAAATGACGAGAAGTCAGTAGAAAGTACACGATTTGCAGCGTTTTTGTATGGAATATGGAATGAATCGGATTGTTTTTTTTTTCTTTTCAATGGTTCTTTTTTTGTGGACCGAAATAGATTGAGAGTTGACACAAAAGCATTATTATTTTTCACTTGATACAAACCAAAATAATGAAAAATCTCGAAATAATGAAAACACAGGTAATATTGATTAATTCACATCTTTCGGGCATATAAAACACCGTTTTAACACACAAACTGCGCTTATAATTAATTCAATTATACGTTTTTGTAAGTACCTACAAACCACCGTTACGCCATAGATCCGCCATGCAGTCTGGCCAACCAAATGCCACCTGTTACCACAGCCGAAGAAAGTTGCCAGAGCCCTAGTACGCACGCGCGATGGAAACGGAATGTAAATTCCAACGGTTTTTCAATCGAAAATACAACTATTTTATAGCAATTTTGTTATTTTTTTGCGAACTCAATTAATATACCAATAGATGTGAATGAGGTTTTAAAACTAAATAAATAGTATAGTGCGAATCGAGTATTTCAATATTATCGAATATTTCGAGCAGACTATTAACTTATTTGAAATGACTGCTCCTGTCTATAAATTGTACATTGTTCTTACATCCAACGATTGACGTTTATTGGTTGTTACAAATTATCCATCGTGGGCTCAATGCTTTACGTTTAATGTGCGCATTCGTGCTTATCCCGCAGCACTTTCATCAGCTAACTCGATGCCACAGTGTAGAAAAGATCACGTTTTACATAACCAATCGACCAATCGCTTCCGAGGCCTCGCCGATTACTGCTTACCAACGCTGAACAAACGGCTTGAACGTTAATAAGATAACAGAACATTAATATATACAAATTCTTTTTGACTTTTAATGTATTAAAATGGCCGTTCCGTTAATGGGTGTACATTAATAGCCGTTTGGTAAGGCGTTGCGCAGACGCTTCTTCTTGTTCATACATAAGTACCATTTTGAGGCTTTTAATCGTAGCTTCGAAAGTTCTTATAGAGATGTTCCAAAAACGATTGACTACGTTAGTAATGCTTTGTATGGCATTAAGTCCCTTTTTGCATTTATTTTGTGTGCTGAAGTATTACCTAATTGAATAATTATAAAATCGCCATATACGTAAGATATCGTATAAGAACTGACTACCCAAGGCCAGGTATGGTTTCGTGGAATGGAGAAGACCAGCTACACTCAGCATTGGGTGGATAAGGGTTAATGAAGGGACTCTATCCGTAAAACGTACAAACAGCAAGTTGCCAGTTAAAAAAAAACACCTTCGTCTGTTCCCCGCCTTGCTAAAGAATGCAAGCCACACTCCCACCGCACTTCTGTTTTTCATTACGAGGTTAACGCACTAAGAACTCATTTTATTTTCGCTCCATAACTTTCAAGAGCAGACGATGCATAATTGTTGCCATTAAACATAAATCATAGCTATGTTCTGAATTATATCGTCCAGCTCGCAACACGCAATTTATGTCATTTCCTCTCAACAGTAGAACAAGCTTTGTTTTTAACGAATGCCGGCTATTTTTGTAATGATTCGAAAGAATACGATTGTAATGATTTCTAACCTAGACCTTAATTTCTGTTTGGCTAGACATCAAGGCTAGAGGCTATGTTTGAAATCATGCTCACTTTGATAATCTTTTTGTCTGTAAATGTCAGATTTACTTTTTTTTCGTGCATTAAAGGGAATTTTTGGCGCAAATATTTTGTTCTTTAGCCTGGATGGTACTGCTGCAAGGATCGACACGGGCAACGAGAGGGTCAGAATGCGGCCTTAGGCTTACTATGCCCAGCTAAGAGTGAAGTCGAATTGAACACATTGACAACTGCGAACAAATACTTTTTTTTTCTGAGACTGATCCTACAAACCCACATACCTACACACTGACATTAAATACTACAGCTATCTACAATTACACACAAATCTACAGTCGCGGATCAACACAGCGGAACAAAAACATTAGTTTTATTTCCACAGACTATTCAAAAAAAATAGTTGAAACCACAAAGCGCTTACATATTGTGTAGGATATTTGCTCTGCGGTTCGATGAAGAATAGACTATTTGATGTATTCTCTTGGAATTCCATGTCAGTTAAAGTAGTGGCTTAAATATGGAATTTTTTGAAAGTATTCTAAATCTAATAGAGCAGCCCGAAGTTTTAGGCAGAGGTGTACCTAATAGTAGGTATACCAACGTTTCGCTCGCCACACTCCATGAGTATGCAAAATCCGTCATACAAAGATATCAAACATTAACGTGCTCTGAAGACTGGTCTTTATTGCTTTACGAGTAACACTGTAATCGCCAGAATAATTACGGGGTGGAAGGGACACCGACTCGAAAACGGAATCCACATTCTCAGTACATCATTCTGAACCCCCTCACATATACATTTTTCGTCGGTTATTAAACTGCCAAAATGTATGGAACAGCTGATTTGTTTTTTGCGTTTTCCACCCGGCATTTTTCCAACAAAAACTCAACACTCGCAGTTTCATCCAAAAAGCTTATGAAATAGACATCAAAGCCAGCATAAAACTCCCACATACCGTTAAACTGAAGAATGATTGATTTGTGTATGTAGTTGCGTTGAGTCAAGCGTGATTAAAAACTTTCACTAACGCCATCACTTATTACTGCGGAGCTTACGGGACGCCTAACTGTTTATTGATAAATATTAACCAGTTTAACCTGACACCCCATAGTGGCGTTGTTAGCAACGCTTATGTCAAAACTACGTCAAATTCAGTACAGTTATGTTTAGTTCCATGTTTTGCCGTTTCAAGATATAATGGTATAGTGTAAATGCGATTTTAATTGGTTAGCCAGTATGTCAAAGTTGAAGGTACATGTTATCACATTTCTAAAGCAGCTATACAAAAAGTTGTGTTGTCAATTCATCGATTTTGGTGAGATAGGTGAAGTGAGTCATTGTAAAAGTCAAAAATGTAGGTTCCAACTACGTGTTTACAATACAAAAGTTTCCATGAAATGATTCACTTGTATGAATCAGAAAGAAAATAGATATCTATAGATCTTGGATAATGGAGCATCGTAGAGCCTAATAAATAATCTTAACTTTAGATAACACCGATAACTATAGGTACCTAGATATTTTTATCACGCAACCTTCCTATTATGCGTCGAGTAACGATAAAAGCTTGCTTGGGTCATATTATAAGTTGAAAAGAAAAACTATACATATTCAAATATTATATTAATATTATATTCTTTTACACTATAGCCTTGTAAAAGAATTAAGGTTGTTATACTGCCATGACCAAAAATCTATACTCTGTGGTCACAGTGAACTTAGCAACATACACAAGACGTGTGTATAAAATGATTTCACGTACTATGTACATGATTCGATTATTCCGAATAATATGTATGGACGTATGAAATTCTTTCGGACAAGTGTGTGCAAAATTTATAATGCCATAACAGCCGTGTTAGTTTTATTTGCGGATATTATTTTTTGAGGTTATTTATTAGAAAGTACCGAAGGACCAATTTTAGAGAGACACTCTTTTAAGCTTTCACGGTTTATAACTGAACTTACACTATCACTTACGGGATATCTTCCGCGATTAATGTTTCTATTGAGCTCCCGATATTTCGACGCTGTTGCAAGCGCCATGATCACAATGCCATGCGCCATGATCATGGTCATCTCGTGATCATGGCGCTTGCAACAGCGTCGAAATATCGGGAGCTCAATAGAAACATTAATCGCGGAAGATGTCCCGTAAGTGATAGTGTAAGTTCAATTTAGAGAGGTTAGTATTTCTATCATTGGCGTTTTGTAAAACTTCATAGTAATATAATTATCATGGAAGGATAATTGCACCTAGGCGGACTAGCCATCGTAAGTGGACTAAGCAGTAACGCCCAGTGGCATGTTAGTCATTTTTTTTACACTACACAATTTTTCATCAGGTTCAGAATGACGTACAGACGCCAGTACAACAAGCTACAACAATCTGTCAAATGTATTTAATAGATTTTCAACTTTATCATTAAAGAACTAGGTTTAAGGTTAATTGGAAAAATTTGACAGTTTCGGGTAGCTTGATGTGTTGGCGTCTGCACTAAACACGTGGTAACCATTTGTGCGTCGATGTTCCTTGCACCCTAAAATGTTAGTATGTACAAAGGTGAATAGGTACAATATGTAGAACTCAACTGATAAACTTAGATATTCCAAACAGCTACCTAATACTTGAGAAATTTTCAAAAGGCTGATAATGTTGACTTAGTAACTGTGTGCAGACTTTTGTGTCTTTCCGAACTTTCCAGAATTTGACTACTTAGCGATCAAGGCGCTAAGATAACACTTTGTAATACCAATAAAACTTGCTTCCACTTTTTATTTATTTTATTATAAGCACTTAAGTTTTTCAGATCTTTACGTCAGACACTTTCTTAAGGGATTTCTTCATATTATCATTTATCTTTCAAAAAGGTAGGTAGGTATAATAAATGCAATTACTTAGGTGTAAAGACATGGTCAGTTCTAATTGTAGAAAATTTCTATTTAATTTAACCCTTAGCTTACTGGTATAAAGATAGACTAGAAAAAACGCTAGCTGTTATGTGGATTGCAGTAATTTTATGTTTACCTATAATTCTAGAAGTAGTATTTTTCTTTGACCTTTTTCAAGGTTTTCCATACATCAGAGTTACCTACTATACCGTTCGTACTTTGTAGGACTTATTTCACGTCGACACTTTTGTATTTAGTTTCTTTAACATTTTGACATTAAATAAAAACTACCACTGAGTAGGTCTACGTATATCAAAATCAAGTTAGTTTCCGTTTAACAAAACTTCAGATTACATATAAATCGTGTTTGATAGCATTTTCTTTAAATTACCATTGCTTTAACCGAGACGGTGTTAACCAGAGTTATCACTTAAAATCATGCGACAATAGCCTAATAAATAATAACTAGGAAAAAAGTCACCAAAAACCGGCACCAATCATATACGAGTAATATACACACAACTATCAACCAAACAAAAGTAAAATAAATTCTTCTTTTAAATTTAATCGCATAACAGCTACCATTTTATTTCGACACTTCACATTGGCGCTACTTTCTTCGCCAAATGTCAAATGAAACGTCAAAATTCCATATTAAAACTTTAGTTCCTGATTCCACTGCGTGCCAAGTTAAACTGGTCACGTTTATTTATCGACTTTTCTAAACAGGTTGTGCCAAAAGGGGTTGTTCACCTCTCCGTCTATTGAACTACAGTGTAAAGGCCTGATTCAAGGCTACGGCGTATGTTGTGTGCTAATAACTATGCTAGATTATTCCCCTATAAGGCTTTATTTAGTAGTATAATGATGTCCTTTTGAGTTAGCAACAAGTAAAGGATGTAGTTCCAATTTTTTCAACAATAATTTCACTTTGAATAGGGACCTAATATGACTTATTTGCTCTATAAAATATTACAAAGCAATGTTTTGTTTCTATTGTTGTATTAATTATACTGTAAGTATCAGTTTATTGCTTTCTATCTGGCAGAAAGTTCCTTTTTTGCCCGATTATATTTCCAAAAATATTACCTTCTGTTGGAACTTGGAACCTGTATGCATGCCACTTCAACATCAATAGTTAATAACACAAGTGACAAGAATTAATCATTATTTAAAATTGGACAGGTTACTTTATACTTTGGAAAACCCAATTCATTGTAAAATAGACTTACAAATAAGTAAATTAAGTCACTATTGTAATGTAACACCTATCAGTCTAGTAGTAGGTAAATACGATAAACATAGCTTTAATCAACCGGAAAATTGTATTAAAGTTGATAAAACAAATAATTACTTACAACCGGCAAGCAAATTGCAACCTTGAAGCATTTCTTATAATCCATGATAATCAACTTTATCTTTATGTGACAATAAGGTTTGAATTGATTATCAAATTAAAACAAAAACAATGGAGAACCACAGATTATGTGATAATATTTTCCTCAGTGTTTCCCCACGGCTGATCCTTGTGAAGGCTGGCCAGTTAATGCCAAAGATGACGGTCTTGTGACTCATGCGCAGGTCCGGGACACGATTTCTATTAAAGGATTTTATATTTACGTTAAATTGAAGTTACAATCCGATCTTTTTCAACCGACTTCAAAAAAAGGAGGAGGTTCTCTATTCGGTTGTATTTTTTGATTTAAGAACATTTGATATCAGTAAATTGTGGAAAGGTATCATGGAAAACACGGACTTAAAGGGTTTTTGCTGCCGCATTAAGTACTTAGTTGTGTTAATAAATACTTTATTGGTAATTACGATCGTTCAGGGGGTGATAAATATTAAAAACGATTAAATGCTTTACCTCGACGCGTTCAAAACTAAACTTGAACTTGTGTAGACAAACAAAACGTTTATAAATAAACATTTGGTGGATGACGTCAATAGATCCCATCATCATCAACTGCCGAGCCTTCTGCCAACCATTTAACATGGAGCGGCTCCCTGTCTGACCTCCACAACCCAGTCTTGGGTAAAACGCTATCTCTTGGTAGGACTGGTTGTCTGATTTTCGGGCTTCTGACTACATTTGAAAATTGGGCACATAACATTATATAAATGTCTGTTTATAGAAAAAAGTGACAGCAACAAAAAAAAATCTGGAGGAACTGAAATTGATGTCAACGCAGATGAAACGAATGAATGATTTCAATAATATCAAGTTTGTTTGACACATGTAATAAGCGAAATTGTGAGTTAATAACGAACTGTTGCATTTTTTATCTGATGTTCTGTCTATTATTATCTTTGTAGCGACACGAAATGTCGTGTGATATCGTCTCACTTTGTTACTTTCGAATCTGTGAAATATGAAACTGGATAAACGAAATATTTCTTTAGAAAAACTATGTAAAGTATATTTTTTCAACCTCCAATGAATGCCCAAACAAATTATTTTTTAAAAATCGGGTTGTGATAGATTTATAAAGAGAATTCAAAATGCTTAATTTTTTCAGCTTTCATACTATAGTGTATATAATTAATACAATACTACAATGAAAACAAATACAACATTACTATAATGTTATCAAAATTGGCAAAAAAAACAACGTTTTTCTTTTTGAAATATATTTAGAAACCTACTTTTTATTCTAAAATTCTTAGGATAACACTCCGTAGAAGTGCAAAATATCCAAGCTCAGTATTTATACATGCAATAATGTATCTTATTACTATGCAGATGCTATGTGTTGGCATTGTGCATCGCATTCTCACGTATCTTGCATTCATTAAGCTCTTTCGTACATATTTTAATAAGAAAGATTTTAAATTATTTATCAAACCAAACGAGGACAAATCTGCGCTTGATTATATATTGATTTTATAAATAAGTACACTTCGGGGTCTTTCTGAACGTTATAATGTACGTCTATCTTTAAATGTTATAAACTAAAGTCGCTTTTTGTGTCTGTCTGTGTGATCGCATTGTTCTTCAAGACTGAGTTTGATGTAGTTTTCACAATAATTTTGAACAATATTTTTTCATGAGGTTTGTACGATGATTGTAGAAAAAAAAATTACATGTTATAAAGAAAACTAACTACTTATTCTATCTAGTCGTGAAAACCGTACGAAGCAGGGTGGGTCGCCAGTTAACAATCAAAAGCATAACCTTCCTTTTTCCTTCGCCGCAGTCGGGTTATAAAACATGAATTCAAACCGCTACTGTGACCAAATCCTTAGGCTAGGATTAACATCGAGTTAAGTTGTTAATTCGACGTTAGATATGAAATATCCTGTCTCTAAATGTTCGGTATTAATTCCAACCTTTAGGCGTTTAATTTAGTAGAAGTGGATGCTATTAAGTTTTAGAGCTCTTGTAAATGTTAAGGACTAAGTCAGGAATAGTTAGTTTGAAGCCAAATAAACAGCTTCATGATTAGTCAGATAGGTACAGTGCAATGATAGTAGTAAAACAATATGATGGTAAGATTATAAATGTTAAAATATGCTACAACTTATGAAAAATATACAAGCTTAGAGAGCTTTTCCGACACTAAGGACCAGTTTTTGATTTTTTTTTTTTCATCTACTTCATATTCTGCTTACTCTAATCTTTTTACCTTCCAATGCAATATCACGTATTAGTACCTAATCTATTTTTTATTCATAGAATCTCTGACAAAGAGTCAAAGTTACGGCCCCAGAATTACTGTTCTGCTCTGTAAAAACAAAACGGTTTTAGAAAAACTGATGCGACTACTTAAGAGTAACTTATGCTAAAATTTAACCAAAAGTGATTTTAGACACAACTGAATGAAAAACAGGTAACCTAGCATAAAGACGGGCAGAAGCCTACCTAGAGTTGGTTATTTCAAATCGTTTTAATGCAAGAATATATATGTATTTTCATTAATTTAACGAACAAAGAACATATTAAATAATAATAAATTCATTTATTTCAGGTAAATAACACCACACATAAATTGATATAAATTCAAGACATAATAAGATCCAAAAAAATTAAATATAAACAAAATAAAATAGAATAGAATCAAAATAAAATCAAATAGAATCAAAATAAAATTAACTAGAATCAAAATAAACTCAAAATAAAATACAATAATATTATAATATATATAATTAAACAGCTATTTATATGACCGATACGGATTCTGACAGCCCGCATCGCCATTCACCCACCCCTATCATGTAAATTAATACCTCTTGACTGAATACTTCATGAGGTGTTTCGCAAAATTGCTATCAAAATCAGGCCACGCTTAATTATGTAGCTGTACTAAGAAATATCTATAGGACTTGCGGGTTTCCCACTAGCTCTTCGTATGGTATGCTTTTGATTTTCCTTCTGATTTTGTGTCAGTGGCTTTAAGTAAGATATCTTACTACATAACAGTCCTCCTTGCATGAAATCGCGGGTTTTATTATGAATTATTATTGATATTTTATTACTTAAGATACTTAGACTTACTGGTATAGATAATCATAAGTATAAAATAGGTTGTTCAGTGCAGAATTACAGTTTTTGGGTTTTAGAAGAGACTGCAGTAACGCCTAGTTTTGGGAGCGAAAGTGAGTCCCAAAATTTTGCAAATTCAGCTCATTTATTACGGACTTCAAAAAAAGGAGGACGTTCTCAATTCGGTTGTATTTTTTTTGTGTTTTGTTAACTCATATCTTCGTCATTTATGAACCGATTTGAAATATTCTTCTTATCTGAAAGGATACGCTTTCCGATTGGTCCCATACAAATTTCATCAGAATCGGTTAAGTAGTTTGGTTTTTAAATCATTATGGCTGGAAAAATGTCATTCAAGCAAAAGAAATTGCGAAGTTGATACTTGACAAGGATTTGTGTGTGATACGATAACTAAAAAGGGTAAAATAAAAACTTTTTTTCGGAAGTCGGTGGCAAAAAAGTCAATGAAACAAACAATAGTCACCGACTTTCGTAAGTAAAGTTATTTTATATTTCAACATTTTTTTGTGATTTTTTTTGGAAGTCGATAATTTTTTCCAAAATTTTTTTTATCAACAACCAACTCCATATTGACTTGCATTGAATTTTGACGCAACGAATTTCGTAACAGAAATCTCGTGTCAGTTCTACAATTTTAGTAAACAAATGCTAGGTACCTACTCCCAAATCCTTTGTCTAATTAAAAAATAACAAACCCAGTGTAAATTCCCACCGACTTATCTAGAAAAAAATGCAAAATCCCAGTTCCGCGATAGCACCGGCTGGTACAATAAACAATAATTTCCAGGAACAATGATTAGCTGCGCGTGAGTATCGATCGTGAACGGCATTATTACTATGAATGGTATTATCTGGGGATTTATCCATATTGCTCTTATAGATAATAATATAAATTTAATATTTTGCTATCAGACTCCCAGTCCGTGATCGCTACTTTGTTTTGTTTCAATTTGATAGAATATAACTAAAAGTAACCGGTCTTCGCTTAGATTAAGAACCACCTAAGTATAAAATTACACTGTTAGAATTTCAACTCTCTGCACTTTTACTAAGGCATTCATTTGCCTGTAATTTAGGAAGTGAAAACCGGCATTAGCTTTTGTTTTTAAAGCTGCAATTGTTTGCAAAAAGAAGTACTCGAAGGTTTGTATTACTTGCCAAGTCTTGAAAGGTCAAGGTCCTTTGAGGCATTTACATTACTATAAGGATAAACTCAACCTGTAACTGAGATGATTAGGATCTTTTGTTTTATGTTCATTATTTTTAATTAGGTAGGGACTAGGAACACTCATGATTTAGCCTATTATGTTCCTAGAGTGTGTATTCAGGGAGTGAGCCGTAATTAGGGCATCGAAACCCGGTTGCGGTTCTATAGTAAAACTCAGGAAAAACCGGGTTTTAATATGGGTCACAATATGCGTTTGTTTTTTTTTTGAAATCACAGACATGCTGGTTTCCTCAAGATGTTTTTCTTTACCGTCTTAAGAAAACAGAAACGAATCCTCCCCTTGAAAAAGGCACAATGATGGATATCACTCACTAACCTCCATGATCATACTTTATTCGCATACTTATTTATTTAAATCGTGCCATTTATAATTCGTTTTATTTTTGCATAATAACAAGGTACGGGATCAAACCCAACGGGCCATTATTCCGGCGCCTAACGTCTACTGTATAATAACATATTGTATACTAGCTTATGCCCGCGATTTGCCCGGATGGAGTTCGGTAATTGTCCCACGGGATCGTACTACCGGGATAAAAAGTACCCTATGTATTAATCCAGGTTATGAACTATCTGTATGCCAAGTTTCTTCCAAATCCGTTCAGTAGTTTTTGCGTGAAAGAGTAACAAACATCCATACATGCATACATACAAACTTTCGCGTATATAATATTATATAGTAAGGATAATTTGTTATCATAAAACATTTTCCTCATAACAGCACGCAGTTCATCATCATAACATGGCATAATGACTCAAACAAAACAACTCTGTTGCGAATTGCAAGATTGTTTTGTTGATGTTTTGATTCTTTATCTGTTGAAGGTAAAACAGGTCGACGTGTATGCGCAGAATCTTCCCTTGGGATTGATTTGTAAAGAAAAAGGACCAGATTAAGTAACGCATTAAAACAGCAACATGTATCATGAATTAAACCTAATGTTTTTGCTCAACTTAAATACTGAATGGCAGGAAAACTTCGTGAACAACGTAGAAGCAAAAATCTTAAGACATGAGGACGACTACCATTTGGCACCGGGTCTGCGAGCTGCGTGATGGTTTACACGCCCATTTGTTCTCGTATAACATGGCTTGTGTCCCAGCTGTGGGAACATTAAAGACTGAAACCGCGGAATAAAAATACTCAATACTAAATTCTTTATTGCATTCCACAATGTAGGCTTAGGTGTTAAACATGAAAAAAAATGGTGAAAATGGTGGTGGGTAATGGTGGTGGGGGTGGTAAATGATTACATAATAATGCACCTATAGTTAGTTACCTATCAATGATCGAATTAAGTTCCCATACTATAGGTAAAACCCTAACATTGTTGTCGTTACATAACCGACCAGTGGGTTTCCCTCGAGGCACGTGTTCTGTGTTTATTGTCCATGCAATGACTAGATCACATATTAATAACACAATTAGCCCGAAAGGTCGTTTAATCTGTGTGTGGGCTATTAACTGAGACTTTGAGTCCGAGCTAATCAAGTGGCTTAGTTATCCAATGTGTATTAATTGAGATTTATGCGTTTATGTTGCAGATACAGTAATGCGGAAAATTGGATGACAATGTACTATTTTGTATGACCTGATTTAGGAGCGCGGTCTAAGCAAAAGATGTTTTTGAGGATCGCAGGCGGCGTTCTATAGATTCTGCCTACCCCTATGGGAAATAAGCATGAGTAATGTATGCAATGAAACATTCTGATTTACAAAATTAGACTAATAGATTATTTTGATTAACTTCCCCGCCATCATTCTATCTAGGAAAGTAACTCTCAGGTTACAACTTAACAATATACGTTTAAAAAAAAAACATTGGCTTAGACGCCACAAAAACTTGGTTACAGCAATGCGAGAGTGTATCAGTCTTCACAGTATTAGTACAGATGTTTGGCTTACAAAGATTCCTAGTACAGACTTCTTTATGTAAAATTACGCTTTACAAAATCATAATGGGGCTAAAAAATACAGCGCAACAAAGAGTTTCGATTCAATCCTGTTAAGTAGTGGTTACCGTAACTAACTGAATTTCCAACTGTTCCAAGTAAGGAGTGTCGATCGAAGTTAAAATACTAGTCCCTTGTGCTAGTTGCTCAATGTCGCCCTTGAAAGGAGGAAGGTTAGTGCTCAGGCAATGTGCACTTAATGTTCCTCGTTTCTATCATTTTCTTGATTAAAGTGCATTTCAACGTGGTCTGTTAGCATTTGTAGAGTGTGGGTGGAGTTGAGTTGTTTCAATATCCATTTTACCGTGTGCACAATTCGGGCTGAACCAAAGCTTGAAACTGACTGAAATACTGTAATTAATCATTTAAGGCTAGGCTTTATAGAGTTACTCGAAAATCGTCTCCCAACAATTATTATTTTCGCGTAACTCGACAAAATTTAGGGGACAACAGATTTTTTTTTTTCGTATTTCGGAGTTGGTCTCACCCCTTTAAAGTCATCGTTTAACCTGACACCCCGTATAAACTTATTAAATTAATTATCATCTTTTTTTTGGTCCTTGGCGGTAATTTACTTAAAAACAGCTAAGATGATGATAAAATGATGTATATTGTGACCTTGGTGTGGTTTTACTTAATATCATAATTTCATAAATCATCACTATCACTACATAGTATAAAACAAAGTCGCTTCCCGCTGTCTGTCCCTATGTACATATGCTTTTAGATCTTCAAACTACGCAACGGATTCTGATGCGTTTTTTTTAATAGATAGAGTGATTCAAGAGGAAGGTTTATAATATGTATAATACATGCATATTATAGTAGAGAAAACATTATTATCTACATTGCACCAGTGCGAAGCCGGGGCGGGTCGCTAGTGTTTAATAAATGTAGGTTTAAATCTAAATTGTACCGTCGTATATTTCCGCAATTATTTTGTGCAGGTAGCAATGTTAACAGGAAACGTTAAGGTTATTAAAACCGAGTTTTAAATAGGCATGAAAGTTTGGACAGGAAACAATGTTAATTGAGTCGTTGAGAAAGGTAAGATTTATTGTGATAATTGCAATTTTATTTACTTTTCTCTTGAGACAAGTTTTTACCTCAAAATTAAGTGGTTTCCGGTGTGAATTTATTCCCTTAATGAACTACCTAATTAATGAACTTGGAATAACAATGTTTCAGTGTATCAATAGCAGGAACCTAATCGGAACAAAGACACGAAGTTGATGAGTGTTAAAACATTCAGAAAGTCTAAAAAATCTAGCAGTTTCGAGAAAATCCGGGGTGTAGTTATCTAAAAACTATATAAAAACAGCTTTGTTACCTAAAATTATGTTATTATTTTGTAATTTTAGCCACATATGTTATCTTCGTCACGCAACAAGATTCTTATGCCTAATTCCTTCAATAAATAATAAAGAAGTGTTTATGTAATGCCACAATTATCAATTTCGGACTGTACTATCAGTAACGTAAATAAATAATACGATAATATACCTATTATGTGTTTTGTGTCATGCCGCGGGAAATTACCAAATCAATAATTTGATCAGATTTGTAACTCTCTGACCTCTTCTGTTAATCATATTTCAAAAAAACATGAGAAATGTTTATAAGCAATACCTATTATATAAAGTTTTCTGATAACGAATTGCCACAGTAATAGTCCTTAGTCTGGATCGTGCCCGATTGATGGCAATAGGCTGGCTCTTTAAAACAAATAAACATAACTGGCTAACTATGGGTATGGGTGGATACTATAGGTCCACCTCTACCGAACCCTTCAGGGATTACAGGCGTGATCTTACGTTATTTGCTCCAAAGGAACGTTCATAATCTTAGTAGGTGTTTATGGTTCTATATTTTAGTGGAGTAGGCACTATGCTTTCGTGATAAACCTAACTAACATGATATTAGTGATTTTTCGTGTGGAACGCAAACCCAGGGTCGAAAACGGGAAATTATAGTATTATTTAGTTAGTAAACCGCCCAATTACAAAAAAAACTAGGTTTTACTTTTACATAATATTTCAAGCAACAAAACCGTTTTCATACAAACATGTCATTGTAAAAGAAATTCGACACAATACCTAATTACTGAACCGGTCAAAATACGACGTTCGCTATTCAAATTCATGTTAAATAATCTATTTTGTGCGAAAACAACACAACTGTCATGTGCAATGATGCCAATAACACATCTTTTGTTGCAAATTAGTCTCGGAAAATAAAATAAGCCTCCATGGTACGCGTCGTCTTGAAAACATCAAGACTTGCTTGTGCACATTCGTTTCGGAGTTCGTTGACCCGTGGCGTGACTGCCAAACTATGGAGTTTGACTATTTATTTACGTACGAAGTTGACATTAGGAATTTGCTAAGTATTTATTACGAATTCACACCTTAGCATTGTTTGTTGGGTTAGAGGGGCCACGAGTTGACTTGAAAATTTGAGATGCGTGTTAAGGGATATACACATACACACCAAAGCCGCCGAGCCGGCGACATTGTGTCGGCGGGCTAGTTGGCTTCAAGTAACAAAATTGCATTTCGAAAAACTTTGTCGGCGGCACGAGATATGCAACTGTTTTAACACTACAGCTTGAGTGTCGCCGGGCAACAGTGCACGTACGCAAATCGTTGACATGTCGGCGGCTTTGGTGTGTAGACCCCAGGATGGGCATCGCCTTTTATTTATTTTTAGGTCTTTTGACTAATACATTCATAATATCGTCATGTAGGTGGTAAATGTGATTCATTGTTGCCAGTATTTATGTGCATCCCTGCCAAGTATTGTATGTAGCTAAGTAGGTACATATTTAGCACTAATTTTTGTGTTAGTAATTTTTAAAGTTAGACAGGTGCGGTTATTGCCCCCTTGGTTATCATGATGTTAGTATGCAAGCAACCTGTTTCTTTATTAAGGCCATATTTTTATGTGTCAGCATAGAGATTTAAGCTTTATCTGTATTACTTTTTACTTCTTTTTTCTTTAACCTTGTTAGAGGATTACTTGATACGATACTAGTACAGAAAACTTTATTATAATTATGTACCTATCGATGAAGGAAACTAGACTTACTTAGTTATAGTGTTATAAATATCTATCTATGTATATCTTCTGTTATAAATAAACCACGTTTGATAAGTTACATAAGTATGGTTTTAGCAATAACATGCTTTATTTATTAATTTTCTCACCAACTTGTACTTAGTCGTGTAAATAATTCATTTTCATGAATCCTTAGAGAATTTTTCTACCTATAAAATTACCTAGACGAAATGAAAAGCATTTCCACGTAAAATTTATCAAAGTTAGGATCTCTTAGTTAGATGAATAAATTTCTCGTAAGAAGCTAAGTAATATGTGGGAAAGATTATCTACTTTTAAAATTTTAGTGAACCAATAAAGCCTTACTTTCATAAACGGATCCGGCTCGAAGGACCAAATGAAAATTATGAAAGTCTCTCGTTATGATCTTTAGGACCCACATTTTATGAATCGTTTAAATGATTACGAACTTATGTATTGTTAATTTTTTACTTATAAATAACCCTTTAAAGATAAAGATCTTATAAAATGCACTGTGCTTCGTTTAATTCACCTTCATGCAAAAATCTCATGTAGCTTGTAGGTACCACGACCCACCCTAACTACGTACTTACACATAAAATTGTAGACAATGTGTGATAATGCCCAATAAACATCTTATTCTGAATTACACTACCTTGAACATACATACTTCCGATAAGAAAAAACTGTTTACGAGCAAACTCGAAAATTAAGTACCTACGAACTGTCCTTTATTAAACAAAACAGATTTATGTCCTGCTTGTTAATGAATGATATTACGTATGTCAGTAACTAACCTTCATTAATTCGGAAGGGCGTCAGTCTTTTTTTTTCAGTTAAATACTTATCATTTTCCACCTTCTTTTAAAAGACATGAAAAAGTTTACCACTATTTTCAAAATCAAATTAGCCGATTAATAACCCACGGCGATGAATAAAGTCATCATCAATCAGCTCCTGGCTGTGAAGGCCATTGGTTAAGGTTCATTTACTTACTAATAAATTTGTTATCAAGAACTCTTTGCTCTCTTCACATCTAACACGCTTCGCCACTTACCTGAAAACAAAAGAAAAAATGTTCAGAAAACTCGAACAGTCAAACACCAAAGTAGCAGGGAAATGAAAAGAAACAAAAAATTTGCATTAAAACTGTTATCGCTGCGATATTGCCTTGTTTCCGCCGCACTTCGGCAAACGCCTCGAATGGTGGATTGAAAACAATCACCTACTCACTTTGTTACAAGTAACAATTGTTTTTCTTTTGGTCTTAAACTATCTTCGGGTATGTGGGAAAGTTTTGCTTGTGATTCAGTTCTTTCAGAGAGGAAGTTTTGCAGTAGTTTTCCACATTGAGGAAGCTTTTGTGGGAAAGACGAATAAGTACCTACCTAAATTCTGTCGTGAAGCATTGCTGTTGTCCATAGAAAGGATTAACACAAGTGCATTCAATGACGTAATAGAGATATTGCAGTTGTAAATACAGGATTCTCCATAACCTGACCCCTCACCAGTCCCACACCAGTTCTCTTCTTCTTCATTGCTAGAGGTCAGGCTATACAGGGCACTTAGTGCTCTTAATAGGCTAAGGTCATTATCAAGGTACTAACAGGCTAATCGTAAATGCAATTGCAATACACGGGAACTCGTGATCAGAAGAATCGAAAATAAATACTTCAGTCAGATTTTGATAATACTAAAACGTTTTCTACGAATGTGTTCATAACCATAAAATACGGTAACAAGAACACATCGAGACTGAAAGTGTCAACTTTTTCAATAAACAAAGCTACTTAATCACCTGTCACTCATCACTACAACATCCTCCTTATTCTGAAAAAAAAAAAAAAAACTTGACAAATGACTTGTTTTGGCGAATGTAACCTAATCCAACTGATTAGGAGCCAGGATGCGACATGTGTTGGTCAAAAAGACCCGTTGTCATGCTATCGGGCCTGCGACATTTCATTTATAGGGTTAAAAACGAAAA
Organism: Standfussiana lucernea; assembly: GCA_964057025.1. Lineage (NCBI taxonomy): Eukaryota > Metazoa > Arthropoda > Insecta > Lepidoptera > Noctuidae > Standfussiana > Standfussiana lucernea. The sequence continues at coordinate 6,090,196 of OZ059788.1, read as the reverse complement.
AAAGTGCCACATGTTGGTGTATCCGCTTGGGACGAAATGACCCGCCCGCGGTGTCGGATTCACTGAAACTGGTAATGAGAAAAAGCTGGGTTAGATACTCAATTACCGGTCTTCAAATGTGTCATGTGTTTTCTGCACTATCTGAACTATTTGTTGCTTTCATAATTGATTTGGTCAAATCTACAAAAACAAAAACACAAAACACAACACAAAATCTATTGGTTTGATAATACAAATTGCAATCTTGTTCTATTTTTTTTTAACCGACTTCAAAAAAAGGAGGTGGTTTTCGATTCGGTTGTATGTTTTTTTTTGTGTTTGTTACCATTTTTAATCTCCGTCATTTATGAACCGATTTGAAAAATTCTTCTTTTATCTGAATGGATCTACTTCCCGATTGGTCCCATAGAAATTTCATCAAAATCGGTTCAGCAGTTTGGTTTTGAAATCAAAATAGCTGGAATAAATGCCATCCAAGTAAACGAAATTGCGAAATTGATACTTGACAAGGATTTGTGTGTGATACGATACCTAAAAAGGGTAAAATAAAAACTTTTTTGCAAAAAAAACCGACTTCCAAAGAAAACACTAAAAACCACTTTTTAGTGTTTTTTTTTGGAAGTCGGTTTTTTTTTTGCAAAAAAGTTTTTTTCTTATTGAATTCGTCCGATTTTTAATTTAAGAAGCATCATAGATCTAAACAATTAGTTCTTAGTCTGTTTTGACTAGATACTATGTCAGTCTTACCAAGGGCTATCGTATTACCCAGTCAGTACTAACTGGGTTGTAGAGGTCAGATCGGCAGTCGCTCCATGTAAAATACTGGTATTCTGCTGCATCCAATAAGACTGGAAGCCGACCCCAACATGGTTGGGAAAAGGCTAAGCAGACAGTGTGTTTTGACTACATACGACTTTACGAGGCAAAAACCATTGAATTCCACCCGATATTCTGTGATTTTACGGATGAATTCATTCAAAAACAAAAGGCTATCTGAACAATAAGATAGGATTTATTCTAATTTAATATTAAATTCATCAGCTGTATTAAAATTTGCGTCAAGCATGGTCACAGCTGAGTTATGTAATTTAGAAATTTACGAGACACCTGTAAGTAAAGTACAAAATCCATTTCATTCATGAATATTATAAGCATATAATAACTTTAATCTTTATATAGGTACTTTATCACTTTGTTTTTTATCATTGTGCATGTGACAAGAAAGTGGTTGGCCACTCATAACAATACCTATGTAAGAACGAATTCAAATAAAAGTTCAAAACAGAACATCACGCTTCTGATAACGGTGGTACCTACCTAATAGTGTACCAGGGGGCGAGCCTACCGTGACCCTTGGCACCTTGGCACAGGCAAGTGAAGGAACACGGGTGGGTTTTAGTCAGTAAGAGTCTGACACGCCCTCCCGGAGGTCATTTGATGATTTCCCACCAAGAGAAAAAAAAGGGGGGCGAGCCTATAGTCATCAACCGGGCACAAATGCAGACTCCGTGCTGGTATTAAGAAATTCCTGATAGAAAAACCTAATAACACTTTACGCGACTTGGGAATCCAACCCAGGATCTCATAATCAGCATTAGACCTTGCGATCTCTAAACCAACGCTATAAAGTCATTATAAGTATATACCTGTGCAAGAAAGAAACTCTTTGCTATTATAAAAGTCTAAAAAAGTCTCCAGCATCCAAATACTTTGCTTCACCGCCGCCAAACTTTCGAGTCGCGGCAAAAAGTGCTTAATTTGCGGTGGTAATCCGTACTCCGTAGGCATGCAATGACAAAATCTTTTGTTATTGTTCAAGCGCAGTCGTCGAACCCGCCGTGTCGAAACCACAATTTGAAGTCGCAACGAAGCCACCGTTTTTGCCACAAAACGTAATTTAACACTCCTCCTAGCTAATCAAACCAACTACACGAGACCTCTCTAAGAAACAAACTTATTTAAATTATGGGTTTTGTTACCTGGTCGACCGTCAGACATTACGTTATGCATTTCCGTAATAGCTGGTTATGCAAAATAATTATTTTATTATCTTGTAATGATGTTTTAACAGCGTTCATTCAGGTATTCATTTATTTGGTATATTTATATACTTAGGTAAGAAACCGCAATATTAACAGTGATGCATTAAAAACGTAATATACGGAGACCGAAAGATAATATTTAAAGGCAGAAAATAGACTATAGACAGACAAGTGAAAATTAACCTACGTTGTTTTTTTTATAATCTAGAGGTGTCATCAACTAGTTTTACATCATAAAATTAGTCCAAAAACTAATTATGTACAGGGTGATTGTTCCCATAAAGTTTACGGCTTATAGACGTATACTAACGTTACACGAGCCGGCTTCCAGTACGTTTTAACGACTTCTGGAAAATAATCTATTTTTATTGATTCGCAGAGGCACGACAATTAACTACTAACAGCTAATCAATTTTCAATGATAAATAGGCTGACAAATAATTGGTCCTTTTACCCTAACACCTAATTCAAGTTTAATGTGTAATATAAAATTTTCAGGTTGAACATTGAGTTGTTTGTATTTCTTTTTGTTTTTGATCTACCCACATAATATTTTTTGTACAAATGTCTAGTTTTTGTAAAACTCTCAACAATATTTACTTATGTTATAGTCTTGAGATTCTCATGTAAGTGAATTTTGTATTCTTAAGAGAATAAAGTTATCTCAAACCTCAAAACTCAGGCAGATAAAGGCTGGTACATCGAACTTCGCATAGCCAATGATTTAGTATTGTAAAATGCTTAACTAGATTTAAAGAATTACGATGAACTATTTCGCATAAGTGGATGGCTATGACATTAGAGGAAGACAAAGGAACGATGGATGGACCGTGAAGGATATATAGCTAGAAAGGAGAGATGTCGAATAATAGAGAAGTTTGGAAGAAGACTTGCTTTTTTTTGACGTGGCCACCTGCAGTCCAACTCGATAAGATACTGCTCAACCAGTCTTATAAGCAATAAGACTTGCCGTGCCGACCACAAATAAATAGGGATAAGGGCAGGAGAATGATGATGCGTCAGCGTTATATGGTTGAAGTTCCGCAGAACCGAACAAAGCGCTATGCTTCCACATTTATTGTGCGAACCGCCAGTCTGTAGCATTCACTGCTGGCTTCTCTGTTCCCTGATCAATATAATCTAGATCTATTCAAGGTCCGAGTGAATCGGTTTCTTCTAGGCAAGCGTGCTCCACCGTAGGCCGCATTACCACATTAAAATGATGAAAACCGTTCGAAAAAGATCGAAAGACACAATTTAACCTTTTAGCATGCAGGCAACGTTCAACACAATGATTGACGTCGATTTCCCGGAATGCAAGCGCACAGACAACAGGAAAACCGTTAAGGAACTCTATAAATAAGGTGTTTAGCATTATCAACAGGTAAGCGATTAGTCATGCGCCTGCGACGGGGAAGCCCGTATCACCTTTCAATAATATTTGCAGTGGGTAATTATGTTAAGATCTTGATTATTATAAACAAGCGCCGCTTAGCGTGATATGATACTTGATACTCATTAAGGAGCAGTTCCAGCTACCTGTTGTTATTATTCAAAGTCCAGAGGACCAGAAATGCAATGTTAAATTCGCCAACAAAGATCATTTTCTTTACTTTAACCTAGACAGAATTTAATCTCAATGTACCTGTTCTTAGCTGTGTGTTGTGTTGTGTTCTTAGCTTCATATCTATTTACTTTCCTATCTTTAGGTACTTCACTTTATTTCCGTAGAAAGGACCTGATTTAATTAACATTTTGTCACCCAAGACCACTTAATTAAACGTTTACTTCAAACTAAATATTGGTCCTCATTGTGATTACTTGTCTTATTTTTTGTTCCCTTATTCTTATTAATATAAGTCTGAAATCGCCAACCCGTCTTGAGCAAGCGTGGTGATCAATGCTCGTGCCTTCTCTGTATGAGAAGAGGCCTTTGCCCAGCTGTGGGACAGTTACAGGCTCGTATTATTCTTATTTTATTCTTCACGTTAAACCGTCTCGGACAAGGAGAGAGTATAATTTTAAGATTAAACGAACTTACCTTAAGTGAAGTTCTATCTTAATTATACGAAGCTCCTTGTCCGAGACGGCAGTCCCAAAAACCCTCCCACTAATACTTACCAAGTATTATCCCAATATTAGGGTTGTGAAAAAACCTGTCTTTAAACGTAATGACAAGTAAATAGGGATGTGACACGAGGAAACTAATTTTTTTTTTTTTTATAGCTTTAAAGTTGTGACTTGGCGCTGGTACAAACAGCTTACTTCATTCAATGATTTGAATTTGAAAAGATTTTTATTTTACGTATTACCTCGTGCAGGTTGTGCAGGAAATGTAGTTGGAAAAGGAATATTATAAGCTTAGCTCTGCAATTAGTTAAGTAATATGCTTTCACTAGGAGTGGTTTACTTACTATGCAAGTAAGTATTTAATCATTCAACGGGATTGGATTGAAACACACGACCTTTCGATCCGTAATCAACGCCTTAGCTTGGCGATATTAATTCATATTTACATACCTGCAACTTGGTTACATGGTGAAAGTTGCAAAACACAAGTTGTGGATATTACTTCTAAAGATTCAGTTTAAGAAATAAATTTTATATCCTATCTTCCAATCATAATGTTGTATGCAAATTTGATGTATGGGAACCGGTTTGCAGATTTTACTGGTGTAGAACACTTAAAAACTAAATTTAGACTCTACGAAGTTGCATAGACGACATGATACATTATGAATTTCTAGCAAACGGTACAGTATTGAAAAGAAATGTTGTGATTTTAACTCAATTAAAGTGATTTCAATCATAGACCGGATGCTTGTGTCCCTGAAGTCGGAACGACATAGGCTGATGTTATTATTGCTATGATAAATCAATCACTATATTTCAGAAAAAATAACGCGGGCCTAAAAGATAGTCACCCAAAAAAATGGTCCTATGGTCCAAGCAACTTATTTATCCATTCTTAAAGTACAAAACCACAAAAAAACGAACAGCCATAAACAGTTAATCTCTGGTATTTCCGTCTCTAGTCATCTATTTTTTCGGCGCAACCTCGTGTCGAGCACAAAATAAATAAAAGCGCGGGCCGGGAGCGACGCAGGCGCAGCTAACGGGACACAAGAATGCAGACCCGCAGACCCGCACAGGTGGACGGACGGTGGATCTAGCGACCTACGAGTTTCGAACTTGCGACTATCCGATGAATTATTAATTTTTGAGATTCATTTGGCATGTTTGTTTGACCTGTCGATGCGTCTGCGTTTATCTTGTGCTACACAGTTGAATATAAGAATGCTCTTAGGTTGATTGAAGTGATAGTTTTGCGGTTTATTTTAAGTGTGTCGACGGTTTATACCTAATATTAGTAGTCTTTCCATTCATTCTTGCGGTCATGTTTGTGGGCAAATCACTAATTAATAGATTTCATAACAGGACTTGAAGAGAATTGTAATGTAATGGGCAGGAGGTCTTGTTCTTGGTACTTTTCTATTAAAGAAAGTCAATGAATTACTTCGGTAAGCAAATAAACGCACGTCTAAATTTGCTTGGTTTAAAAACTAAAGTATTTGTTGGAGGTAGAATGATTATTATTGACAAGTTAGGTAACACAATTAAAATGCTTGCCCATAACAAAAAAGGTGCTACAAATAAACGTTTATAAGCATTATTAAAATATTTAGGTAAACGCAAACGTAAACAGATTTATACCATAGCAGTAGCGTGTTAGCTGCGCAATATATTGAAACCTAGTTATTAAGCTGATTTCAAGTAAACGATTCGCTAGCAACTTTGCAATAAATAAAATTATAGGTACAAAAACGTTATGTAAGCCTAATAATACCTATGTAAAAAATGAGCACAAACTGTTTGCCTTTTCATAACTGTTTGACACAATGCGGGACAAAAAAAAATGTATATACCATAATATCATGTGGTACGGGGAATTCTTGAGTCCATTATCGCAAAAACAAGACTAGGTAACAATAGTCTAAAAATATTTACCTTGTCGTCATGGCATGCGTCAATGTAGATTCACCTCTAGAACCTTCTTTAAGGAACGCCATAACTGTTTTGGTCTGATAAGGCAAATATTTGCAATTGTAATATTTAAAAAAAATATATAAATATAAAGAAAAAAAAAATGGTATTTTATCTAATACAACTATTGGTATCTGCAGTTTTTCTAAACAAGAGATGTTCATGACCTATCTCCTTATCTCTGTACTCCTGGTTGCTCCTTTTTCTATTGTTCGTATGTTAATTTTTATAATTTGCCAAATTGGAAAAAAATTACTTAGTGAAGTTAATGACTTCATTGTTGGATTGAAGTATTGTAATAGCTGTATAAAACAGCTTGTTTATTTTACAATCTCCATTACTTTCTAATGTTTTGTGAATCACAAATAATGCCTAGGCATAAATAAAGTTGATTTAGTTGGACAGTAATCCGAAAGCACTAGCCCGTAAAAATCTGTCCTTGTCATTTTAAAATCGAAGAAGTGAGAGGGCAATACACTATTACTAACACCAGCATTTGAGTTAAATATACGTTTAAGAATAAGGCCCTAACATGATTAATGGAGAATGTAAATCCTTTAGCACAAAATGGCCGTCAACTTAGCCACAATACTCCATTTATACACAAAACATTTCATCAGAGTTTATATAAACCTATCAATGAAGCCGCATTAGCATTGGTCTTTAGAGACGGACGCCATTAAAAAAGAAATCACTTTTATCACCACACAGACTCATGGCTCGATTAATCGAATCGCCTCGGAATCCTGTTTATTAAAATCGATTCTAATAAATCGGATACCGATTTTAATATTTACAAGCAAATCTCGACTGTGTCGAGTTTTAAACGCTTGTTTATTGGAAATTCTTATGACATCATCACGAGACTTGCTGATAGGGTAATAATAACTTGATAAATTCTTGTTTTTATCTGCTAGCTGCTGCTAACTTGAGTGAGATGTCCCTTCGACTCCTGTGTGTAGTGATAATTGTTGACAGCCCTCCTGAGTTTAATACTAATTTATTTAGGTCTTTCGGTTGAATCGTTCATCGACCGAGTCGGTTGAGGGTCTATTTTTTATTTGTCAAGGTTAACTGTGGAGAAGGTTTAACAACGGAGTTTCCAGTATATAATCCACTTTTATGACTGCTAAAAATAAGCCTTACAATTACAGTGATATCGATTCTTACTTCAAAAATGTTAAGAAAATGGTTATAAAGAATCCGTCTAGCAGGAATTAATGAGTAGAAGTTTTTAAGGCCTTAGAAACGTCCCTTTTTAATTTTCTCTACACCTTCCAAATACCTTTCTAGTTCAAAGAAAATGTCAATAGCATCCCGAGCTCATTTTTTACCTAAAGACAAACCAAAGTTACGGGGAACTCTCTGCTTGTTGATACTAGGGTTCAAGAAAGTGAAGTGCTATCAAGCCGTTTCAAGAAATCGTTTACCGCGGTACAAGGGGTTTCAAGGAACATTGAATTTTAATGGTGACAATTTACGAGAATATCCTGGAAGAGAACTAAGGAAATATGTAATTGCGATTTCAGTGGTATTTAGTCTTGGCTGCGGATAGACTGTCGTTATTTTCCCTGAATTGAGAAAGAAGTGATTAACGCCTCGTTTTACCAACCGTCGTCAGATAACACGAAAATTGTTCTTTGTCAACACTGCAACGCGATTTATCGATTTCAATTCGGTTGTCAGCTGAGTTTTCACGTTATTTTTCTTTATCGTGTGGTTAGTGCCTACCCTGGTGTCAGAGTTTTTATGCCGCCTATAGGCCCCAGACTTGGCTTTACATGCCCTCGAGGTCGAGAAACATCTTTCAGGCATGCTGATTTCCTCACGATGTTTTCCTTCACCGAAGCAAATGATAATTAAACAATACGCACTTGTTTACTAAAAATCAGAGTTACATGTCTTGGGTTCAAACTAGAGACCTATGACTTGACAGTCCTACGGTCATACCACTAGGCTATCACTACTACTGTCACTTATTACCTATTAACTAGATGATCAAAGGACCAAGTTATGTGGTCCTAAGAATCACAAAAATGGGATTCAATGGAAACTCACAGGTGGGCTATCAACCTGTCACTCACTAAACACAACATTTCTGACCTCTGACACCACATGTGCGTTTATTGGTGTCAGTTCACTTTGTGTTACCGTTAGTTCTTCTTATGCGTATGGAAGAAATGTGTTATGTTGTATTTTGACAAACGTTTTGACAGTCAGTCGCACTGGACATTGACTGAAGACTTGGGAAAATTAGTCTTAATGTGGAAACATCATTAATTATTTTAGCGAGGCAAATAGTAAACTAATGTCAAAGTGCTTCTGACATAATTATTGCTTAAGACGTCAAAATATTTTGGAGATGCTATGGTATTTAGCTTAAGGTTTCTGTTACAGAACTTGATTTACAGAAGTTACAGCTTCTCTTAACTCTTCCGAGAATATAGATAAACAAATCTTTATTGCAGTCGTAAACACAAGCATTATCCGCTAATAACGAGTACCAAAACGTTTAACATTGAGTGTCGATAAAGTTGTAATCAATCTGTTACTGACGGTATTATTGAAATATTTGGTGCACTGCGCTGATTCTTGTCTTCAACTCGAAGCTCTAAAATTTAGTGTCCGATAGATATTCGAAATAGGATTAACAGTCATTTTTGATTTGACGGAATAAGGGCTTGAGTCTGAAGATAATATACCGCCATCTTACGCAAAAAAAGGGTTACCGTATTAATCTATCACCATTTAAATATGACAAAAAACAATGGCATAACATACTTATGCTGACCGCATTTTTGCGTTCATTGCTCCCTTAGTGAAAAAGAGGCCTAACAAAGTCTTTAGTAACTCATTAGTGTATGCTAGCTGTGTAATGTACGCTGTTATGAGAAGATCTCACTTCTTTCTCGTAGGTCAATCGCACTAGACCGCTATGACAACAGTTTAGGATCGATTAGCTACTATTTAATGAATCTTAGAAGATTTCTTTCACCCTTTCCCGGCACCAATTTTCCGATGTTACCTTTCCTAGCTAGCAAATTAACATGTAAGGTAACAATCCCAGATGTAAGCTCTGGACTAGACAAATACAATGGAAGTTTAATAAATTAAATTGTCTAAGTATCTTTATCTTTCCAAAAAACGCTGGCGTGACGATGTGGACTCATTCTTAACGGATTGGTCGGAGAAGGCAAATCGCAAACAAACTTGGATAGCCATGGGGGAGGCCTTTGCCCAGCGATGGGACAGAGTGGGCTGACAAAAGTATCTTTATATTTATATTCCTAGCTAAACGAACAGGCCATGCAATACATACATTAATCTAAACATGGGCTAAACTAATTAAAATAATGACTGGCTGCTCATGCGCTGGTGGTTTGTCATTATTTTAATTCATACCAGCAAGTAATTGTTTCATTGACGGGCGAAGGCTTCTTTGCCTTCACATAGAGAGTTACTACTGCGTAAATCAAGTTTTTTTTTGCGGTCGGTTCCAGTCGAAATAAATGCAGCGGAATACCAGTATTTGACGCCTGACCTTTACAACACAGCTACTGAATATCTAAATTATGAAACCCCTTGGTAAGACTGGTTGTCAGACTTTCTGGCTTCTGATGACCGATAACGACTGTCAAAGATCTACAAATGACAGCCGGGACAGCGGCTTAACGTGCTTTCCGAGACACAGAGGGTCTCCATACGGTAAATAACTACAAAGTACTACTAGGTACTAACTTACGCTTACTGTACTTAATTATAGTGCAAACTTTTACGTAAATGACCATGTAAAGTTGATTGAAAGCTACAATTTAATAATTTCGCGTCAACATAGTACGAGTAGGTGTCCACTTAAAATGTCAGTGTACAAGTAGGTAAGTCTTGTCAATATCAGGTTATGTTAATGCGGCCGTTCCGTAAAATAAGGCGCAACTGATCACTATTTTACATAATTTTCACAGGTATACTTGCTACATAACAGATTGGATATTATGGGTATTATTTTAGAATTATGTTTTAATTGTAATCTGTAATATTGGACAAGGAAAATAAATAATTGGATAATGTTAATGATTTAATATAAGAAATTTGTTTAACTGTGACTGATATTTAAAGTATAAGTGTAAAATTTAAAAATCATTGATTTAATAATAATACATAATTGTACCTTAAAGATATTTGCACGCCATGAGAAATGGCAGGCATGTTGTGAGCCAATCTTATTTAAGATCTTGCATGCATGTATTATTTTAATTCTGTATGTATACAAAAATGTTTGAGGAAATAAAATTTAATTTTCTTATGTTATATAGGTACGTACCCATGAAACGTAATTGGACTGACTTAAATATAAGTAGTTTAATTCATTCTAATCATTATTATTTTCTTCTTGATGCAATATTACGAAAACTTCACAAGAACTTTAATACATTACCGCTTCTGAAGTAAATGACAATTCCATAATCGATAATATTATTATCAGCGAGTAAACAAAAGAAGGGAGTTTTTCCATAGGTCTTTATCTCTATATGTACCTATAGAAGAATCTCGTTCCCAATGAAAAACGTGATTCAAGCAACTTATATTTAGCATAAAGTACCTACGTCATATTATATCAGTATTTAATTTTGTAAAAAGGTAGGAAAAAACCGTTGTTTGTAAGCTAGTATAATCATGTCTAGGCAAATCAACCGCAAATCAGGAAAAAAACAATAAACGACAGCGTAACTATTTCATAATATAAAAACTAATAAACTAAATATGCAGTCTTTGAAAAAAATTGGTCGCTTTCACCTTAAGAAAGATGCCAGAAAGACTGGCAATGGCGGGTAAATAACCACTGATTCACCAACCTTACCTAACGTTCAGCGAACTATTGGCGCAACATTTTTCGGCTGCATTTTAACGATGACTCGCTTTTCCTTGAAGAAATCAAGCGAATCCAGGCCAGATACCGAAACTTCAATCGAAAATAAACTGTAACACCTCCATATTAAAAGCTTATTTAGATTGCAAGTCCCGACAATAAGATCAAAACGTGCGAGACTGACAAAACACTATTTAATTTAATAGAGCTAGAGGGTCATTGAACTCCCTACATGTATTGAACCTATAGGCAAGCGTATGGTTTTTTTTGGCAATAATACCGCTATTCCGTAGCTTTTCTTATGTGCTTTTAAACCAGAGACAATTGCCCTCAATTTATCAAGGAGGTGTTAATGGAGCAACTCGTTTTGGTAAGATTCAATTTATCGTCAGAAAAAAGTTTGGATCTAGATTCTAATTCTCATTTAAGAAGTTCTTAAGCGATGCTTAAACAAGTATCCAACAGTTATTCCAAGTGAAGCGGAGTAAGATATTTGAGGAAAAGCGATCACAGAATCTTAAGTGAGTCTTCGTCCAAACGTAGCATTTAAGTGAACGATACATCGGAATTCAAATGCGATTCGATCTAATAGCCAGTCATTACATTCATGCAAGTTTTAATAGACCAAGCAGATATTCAAGCAGAAAGAAAATTATCAAGATTTTTCCTAGCACACTAAAAACTGTGTCACAAAAATATTGTGTAAAATAATGAAAACGCAAGTCCAAAACCAATTTTGCCGTTAACCCATTCACTGCTTCCTGTTTTCCCGATTTCACTGTAATAATATCATTAAATCTACATCAAAATACATCATTTACGTAATACGTGAAGCGTGTCTACTATGAATTCATAATTAACATCAAGCTACGGACTATGTGGCATGGTTGCTATATCAAGTTTCAGAATTTTCCCCAAACTCATTATTTTTTTCGTCAAAGGGGTATCATTCTGCTACTTTTTCCGCCGTTATTTTTCAAACAAATGTAAAAACTAAGTTTATACAAAAATTGGACAGGTCACCCGGACACACGCAGTGCGCGTGCCCCGTGCATCCCATCCCGCATTTTATCAGCCTGCGCTATTTATCGAATTTTGTGTCTGTGTGTGTAAAAAACGAAAACTAAGAAATTCATAACATATCCCTCGATTTTCTTAGTTTTTCAGTCTGATATCCCTAGGAAAATTATTCAAAGGAATAAATTTCCACAAAAAACGTTTTTCCCCAAAAAAGGAAAAGAAATACCCAAAATACCAACGCTGCAACGAGACGTAAAAATAAATACATTTCAGGTAGAGTAACGGATCGTCGTCGGTACCGGTTGTCGGTCGAAAAGCCGTGGCGGTCTATCTATCGTGGGAGAGCGCTCTGTTTCATACTGCGAAAGCACGGACAGAAGGCACGTTACAAACGGTTTTTTGATATCAAGATCAGAGAAAGAAGAGTTTCAAAGACGCCGCCAAATTTATCGTAAACGAATCAGTAGACCGAGCTTTTAGAACTGTGCAACTGAAATAGAATCAAGTAGTAACCTAGTTACGTTTCATAACATGAGTAAGAATACATAGCGTCTAGGTATAAGGTAATACGGCATTTAAAACATGTAGATTGATATTGCGTATCACTTTTTCCTTCCCGGTTCTTTTTGTAGCACGACAGCGTAGTTTCCCGTAGAAAACCATACTAAGTATATATGCCTTTATAAAATAACAATCTCAATCAATTGTGCTTGAGAAGTGACTTAATAAATACTTTTTCCTTTTTCTTCAGTAGGGCTACTATGACGTCTTAATGCAGGAATGTTTTAGTTCTACTTCGCGAGTGGGAAAAAGATGGCGCTAGACAGCGGTCTAGCGCCATCACACACACGCTAACACACATTACAGGTCATGAGAATGCTGCATCAGAATACTTAAACATAAGTATTTTAAAACAACATTGTCTTCTTCTGCATCTTTCAGGGCGTTGTCCCGAGTGGACCTTCTACCGTTCTCTACGTTGTGCTAACTGTCCCAGACTTTTACTTACTTGCGCTTAGAAAGGCGAGATTGTTGCTCTTTACGATTTATGCTCGTTTACGCCTGTATTTGTGTTTATAGCGTACTCTCAGATGAATGGTTAAGTGAACGTAACCTCGCGAGAGTGGTCTGTGGTTCGTTGTAGGAGAAATGCCTAGCGAGGTTTGTTTTTAACTTTGAACTTTCATTAATCCCTGTAGGTATTTCCTGGCTTTAGTATTTTTGGAAAAATTAGCTTTGCCTAAACGTGAGCCGAATACCCGTCCCGCTGAGCTAGATAATTTATTTAGTATGGCAGTCTATGTAAATAAAGAGGTTACGCTAAAGGTGAAACAGAATTCTGAAATCTGTTCAAAAATACATCAGCTCAAAGTCTAAATCCATTATAGCTAGACTAACTGTATATATTCCTATGAATAAAAATACCAACAGACACGGTACAACATTATTATAATTGAACACCATTTCGTTACCAATCTACTCGGTAAACGTATTTCCGATTTGAAAATACCGGATAATCGCGATTTCGGCTTCCGTCCGGGAGCGCGGCTGTACGGCGCATTGTTTTCATCGTAAGTTTGACATTGATTGGAGGGAAAACGGAAAAATATCGACGTTGATCGATGAAAATGTAATCGAGAAATTGTTGAGTTGTTGTCGAAAATACGGATTTACGAGATGTCGTGTTATTGAGTGCTGAGAATCTGTTATGGACGTGCGTAAATGGAAAAAAATTTCGACGCTACTTTAGTTTAAATAATCAAAATGTCGTTACGTAATATTGATAAATATATTGCAATATTGTTCAGGCTATGGTAATATTTAAAAAGTTTACAAGAATTAAAATAAGAACACATCTGGTAATATTTAGGAATTGAAAACAAAATTAAGTCATAAATTAAATTAAATATTAATGCAAATTGAAATAATTAACAAATAGATAGTTCTTTAAGACATTCTTTATACATTGCAAGAGATTCACAGATGTGAAAATTGTTTTTTTTTTACCGTTTATAAAAGCTAAACAGAAGTCATTACCCAGCAAGCAATTCAAAGTTAATACAGACGCAATTTCTATTTGGCCTGCATCATCTGACCTTATGTATTCGCATTATATAATGGACCTGCATAATGCATTACGTTAACATATAAAGTTTCCTAGCTTTAACTTAAGAATTACCATACATCTGTTTTGTAAATTAGTTTTGACGAATAACTTTGTCTATAAGTGGAATATTGGACAGGAAAAGGAATTTTTTTGTTTGAGTGATATCAAGGAGTTTTATTTTTTTAAGAATAAATTGTCCAGATGATTGTTAATGACCGCTCTTAAGTGGTCAAGGGATATTACGTGAACTGAATTTCCTATTTATTTTATTTACCATTAAAGTAGGTTTTTTAATAAGTATCTTGGAGTCTTGGATGAAAATACCTATCTTGTCTTTGAGTCTAATTGTACTGGCAAAATGTAAGTGTACCTATTAAAACTTCCTTCTTCTTCAAACGTTTTGTTAGGTAAGCTGATGATAACAGTTTTGTTTTATAAATCCTCTAGCAGACGTTTCAGTTTTGATTACATTATTTCCTCGTCTTAATACCTCGATGCGGAAGCTTAAATGACCCATATTAGCGTATCGATAAACATAATAAATCCCATACAATTTTATTACAATGTCGTGATTTATAGTTCCGTCCGGTGATCCGGTTCGCATGCACCCACGTGCAAACGTGCATGTGCGGCGCTCAATTTGGTGTTATTAGGGCTCTCCCAAGTCGAGAGACATTATTTCGACTCTGCCTTCCCAGTTTATCGAAGCCCTTTCCTTTATATTGTGAACTAAGTATTTATTACTAACTAGCTTCTGCGCGTGACTTCATCCGCGTCGAAGAAACATATTTTAACACTCGGCAATGGTGTAGCCTTCTACAAGTGAACGATTATTTTTAGTTTCAATTTTTTTTTTTGCTTCCAGAAATCAGCCCATACATCCAAACGAACAAGTTATTAGTGCAGATTATATTGTAGCCCTACGATTATATTGGCTTACGCTCACGGGATACCAGTTTTCTATAAAACCATTGTCTTCATAGGCAATTGTAGAAAAGATGGATATATGGAAAGCAGCAGATAAATTAATATCTAATTATTCGTCTATGGCGTTCCAGTAAAAGGATACTGAAATAAATAAATATCGAACCATTTCGTTCCACATTATTGGCGCAAAAATAAAAAGCTCTGAACACACCGATAAAAACACACAACGTATTTCAGCTACAATGATTGATGTTTACATAATTTGGCTAAATGGCTACAATATGGCGGCCTTCCATATTCCAGTACACGCGATGAACTCGACCGAACTGTCGTTTCACCTAGTTATGATTGCGCAATTGACACAGAGCTGGCTCTGTGATGACCTGGTTTGTGCAGCGGTTGTGTGGTCACCTCCTGCTTCCTTAGGGTCTTTAGGGACCTCCTAAACTCGCTGTTACTATTATGTATTGTCAGTAGCAGACTAAAGAACTGTCATTTTAATCGTGATGACTACGGATTTTGCAAGAAGTAGCGCAGAACAGGGTGGATGAAAATAATGGAAGGAGGTATTTGCCCTGCACGCTAGCTATCATTATGGCCGTTATGTAGATCAACCGTTTGTGCCCATGTGTAGTATCAGAAAGAGATTAATTTTAAGCAAATTAGGTCGAGTGTGAACAGTTATATATTCACTTTTCGATCAAAGTAGGGGTACTACGAGCTATATGTTACGACAAACCTATAACTTCGCATTGTTTATGAAGCAAATGAAAGGTGATCGTAGGTAGACTAACTAGGTACCCACTCTTTCATCTGCTAAATGCACTATTAATAATGCATTTTATCGTACATCATTACATTTCATCAAGTTCCCTCAAAGAATGTCTGGTGTAGAAATTCTATCCGTGTTGTTAAAGGGGATAATGTTTGTTTTGGCAGTGTTCATTATTATACGGAGACCAGTAACTCCGGCGGAGTCAATATTTAAAATTTTTAGTCGGAAATATCTGTACCGAGATGACTTTAAATCTTAATACAGGGACTTTAAAATACGAGGACAAGATGGCTCATGTTTCGTTAACAATTTTGTATTGACAATTGTCAATACAAAATTCTTAAGGTCGAATCTCGTCCAGCAGATGAATTTCTAGTAAAGATAACTCTAGCTGTTATTAAGTAAATGTTGTAAAAGAAATCCTTTCTTGGAAACATTATTAATCTCTACTCCACAATGAGTTATCAAAAGTTTGACTTTGTTTTAAAATCCCAACGCTAAAGAAGAATATATGGAGTCTTATCAAATTCGGAACCAATTAACACCACGATACAATGACAAAACATTTATCTTGAATACAGATCGAAATACCATTACCTAGTTACATTAATTGGAACGCATCTCATGCACAAATGAACACTCTGCTCCTCGAGGCATGAGGCATGTATTGTCAGTTCTACAGGCATGAGACAAGAGGTATCGAAGAATGAGGCATGAAGCATGCGACAGTGGTTAATCAAGCAACCATTACATTTAATTACTTATGTCGCTTCACTGGTTTTACAGTGCAATTAGCTTAAAATACCAGTTAAACTATTCATTTTACGGCTTTGAACAATAGGCTGCTTATGTTATAATTCTTAATTAATTATGTTTTACTAAATGTCACTTGTTTAATTTTGTTTGGCTTGCCTTGGAACATGGTAGTTTATATCAGCGGTCTTTGGATTTTGGGTCTAGGTCTACAAAGTTTCCCTTCCCTATCATAAGCAGCCAGATTTGCGATTCGACTGCAGTGAACTGCATTTAACCTGTATTTTGGCAGTTGCAAGATGGTTAGTGTTTTTTGGAGACGGCATACAACGAGCGGTGCACACAGATAACAAGGAGACGTGTTGTATGTAGTCGCGTATCTCAGCATTGGAAACGATAAAGAAGAAGAAGCAAGTTATGTCACAATAAATATGTATGCGATGGGGAAGACCCAATTGTTTTAGCCGTTGACTCATACCTGCATTGTTTATTTCTTCGTTCTTTCATTACTTGGTTTTGATATCGATCGTTATCTATAAATTCTAGGCCAATTATATAAAGGTGACAACCAAACATTGATCGCAATTTTTAATTACAATATTATAAATTCACATAGCAAAGGAATGCAGACGCTGATATGTTCTGCGACTTTTTTGTCTTAAGTCTTAAAAGGAAACTTGTGAAAGAATGTTGGTAACACTTTATTGCTGTTAGACTTGGCATATGAAAGAAGAGGACAGAAGTTCCTTTCTATACGAGAACAAAAGCATTAGGTATACAAAAACAGCATAGCAAGCACAGAGCAATTCTAACAACACTTCGTATGTTTACTAAACGCCAAATTGAAGGCGAAAATTCATACTGTTGTGCTTGAGCAGCAAAAAATAACAGAAAATAGTAGTGAATTTTCTCCATTTTCTTACTCTGTGGTTAATATACTCGTACAAACCTACGGATGTGAAGTATATAAGAAAGTAAATAACTCGACGCTTGCTCATGTTACTTATTGGGCTTCACTTATATCTCATAACTGATCAACTAATAACTGAATGAATTGTAACATTCTATCACATGCCTTTTTAAGTGTACTGGGAAATACTTGTACCAATCATTTTACACGCAATTTTTGTCCCATTAAGTACGTTTGGAATCTTGACTATATGGATGGAGCCTTTTAGGTTTACGAACACGCGTTTTAAGACAAAATAAATATTGATAAGTGCGTAATTAGATGAATTACGATTTAATTAGAAGTGCGGAACAAAAAACAAGTATCTATAAGTTCTACATAGATTTTAAATGTGAGTCCCATGTTTATGTGCAACACCGTTTTCTCAGTCGGTTGCATAACAGGAAATATATCTGTGCAAATTAGCTCCTCATTTTTCGTTTTCCCAACAAGACTATAAATTAATGAAGGTTTTTACAGGTTTGCATCTTCATCGTCTTCCTGCCCTTGTCCCATTCTACTTGGGGTCGGCGCAAAACGTTTTCTTCTTCCATTCTCACCTGTCAGACGTCACAGGCTTTGTATACGAATCTGAAATTCCTCAATTTAATTTTATCTACCTTTAAATTTTATTCTAGCCCTTTTTCATTGAAAAAAAAAACATTGAAAGAGGTCATTAATCGTCCAAGTAACACAACACAGCATTGTGTCAGACTTTCACATAGCACTAACCTCCCCCAACTAGCTAAAACTAAACGTATAATTGACTAAAATTTTCCACAGCAACCACAGGGTTGTGTAACGACAACAAAACGTATTTAACCATCGTCGCGCCGCGTCGGGACGCGTTACGTACGCTCCAATAGGCGTCCTAGTTACCTTATTCGCTGTACAGTCCTTCTAAAGTTATTTTACCAATAACAGAAGCAACATTAATCCAAAGACAATAAATATCACTATTATTTTGACCGACCATCGCGTCGCAGCAACCTTTTTCTAACGAAAATAACTATCATTGTGATTTTGACCAACCAATGACCACTCCATATTGGCCCTGGATCCAAACACCTGGAAGTTATGGGCAGAGAGAGGCTTTTGCCCATCAATGGGATGACTCAGGATACACTCATGGTAGTAACAGTGATTTTGACAATCATACAGAATTAGGAGGTAAACTATCTTTGAAAGAACTGTAGGTCTAGTGTGGGTACAAAGTGGGAAGTACTAAGGATGCATGTGTTGTAAGGAGCAATTGTGCAGGTTTAAAGGTCGGGATTGCTCTATTAAAATTGTATGACAAAAGAAGTGCATCGCTAGGATTCTATAGTTGAAGATCTAAATGGAGATGCCATTTAGATTCATTATTATACAATCTGAGGCTGTGATATGTGTTAAATTGTGTAACAACCAATACGGTCGTTTGGTTTTCATAGTAAAGCTCGGCTTAGCTCAGCTTCAACGAAGATAATTCGTTTACATGTGTATGACACGCTTATCTTAGCACATCTTGCCCGCTAGCGGATGTGCTACTCCACTTAGCTCAGGTGGAAGTGGTAGTTCGAAATAGAAACATAGTCGCGTAGCTTCACCGCTTTGCTAACTCGCTCATCTCTGTAAGAAAAGCAACCCTACAGTACTAAGTACAGTGTGACCACTTTGGGGTTGCAGTGCAAGGCGACGCTGTTGCAAGCGCCATGATCACGAGATGACTGGAAAATGCGGGTGGATGCTAAAAACTTGTTAGGTGCAGACAAATCTGTCCACCCTCTTTCTTTGTCTTTTGCTACGCTCACTACTGGAACTCGGTACAAAGTCACGGCAAAACACACTCACAATATTGCTAGGTTTTGTGGAGTTTTGTTGAGTTCCGACGCCGGCTGTTACTTTTGAGCATACCCAACACTATCCAGTGTTGAGTATGCTCCACGTACTTGACAATTTGAAGCCCTCCTCTCGATTGAAATTAGATTTGAGTGATTTTTTTTTTAAATTAAGTATTATTATTTTTTATTACTTTTATTTTTCCCGTAAGTGATAGTGTAAGTTCAGTTATAAACCGTGAAAGCTTAAAACAGTGTATGGATGAATATGTCAAACTTTTTTCTTTTATTTTAGTTCTGTATTTTCCCGCCTGTAAAGATATAAATTGGTTAAACAGTAAGACTGTCCACGCGTTACCAAGGGACTGTTTTGTAAAAAAGACATAAATGACCTACGTTATTTGCCGCCATTATAAAACCACAGCGCAAAATGTTTGTAAACAGCGTTCCTTTAGAATATCGACGCGTTAATTGGATCGCCATTGTTCTCACCCGAATTCCTAGCAAAAAAGAAAATAAACTTTCTTCATTGTTACGATGAAAGTACTTAATAATATTTACCACTAAGTTAGGCTATAGTTACACGGTGCGTTTTTGATGCTTTAAAAACATAGTAACGTAAATCGCGCACTAATTTCGCGCTTGCACGTTTTGCTATAAGGAAAAGCAAAAATACCTTAGAGTTATTGAGTGTTATTCGGTACCGTTTATTATTATCAACAACATCAAATTATAATGTTCCATAGTACCCAAGTCACCTAGAAACTGCGAACAATAAGAACACCTATGGTTTCTCGTTGAGGGTTTGATATTGTTCAAAGTTTTTCACATAGGAAACTTCTGGGAGCATTGTAAGGGTTTGTTGAACATCAAAGAGTATAAATTTGTTTGTTGTTTATGGATAAAATAAAGCTCTTTGAGTACCTGATTTAAAATACCTGTTTATTTTTTTAATACTTGATTTAACGCATGTTTTTATGAAATGCTTGTACTGTGACTTGAAACATTACAATCTTCTTCAAGTAAAGCATCGATTAGCAACAATGAAGCCACACTTTAGTTCAATATTTTCTCGCATAACGGAAAACTGATACAAGATCCATTACCCCACTCAATTACATAGGCTCTTAACATAAATAAAAGAGATATTTCTTTCAAAGTTTTCACCGCTAAAGGAGGAACAATACTGATTATAACATAACCCACAGAACTGACTTACGATGTGATTCAGTTAGGAACTCTACACACGGGACTATTTGCGACTGCGACTGACGCATGAAACATGCGCGGGAAGCGATTACAGTGCGAATGCCTCGTTACTAGTAATTTGTTGCTTGTTAAAAATACATTTACTTCGCCTTAAATTACTGAGAAAGTCAAGAAAGTGAGGTAATTTCGCTGTTTTCATCATAGTGTGACAAGCAACAGGGAGGCAATGTCGTAAATTTATAATGCACATTCAAGCAAGTAAGTGTTAATGTAGCTACATTATATTGCAAATGTGTACCCATATGAGGACGCTTTATTTGTTTGTATAATGCGTTAACACAAAAAGGGCTCATCATCAATGGTAATTCATTTTACTGTTGAATCGTGTGCTGAATTTTAAGATTCATTATATAGTCGAGAAAAGTAACTGTAAATAAATCTTTTTTATCGTGCTTAACAATCATCAAAGAGATTTTTTAAGCTGCCGAAGTCAACGGCCAGTAACAATAGGCGTATGAAAGCAGCGCGGGCGGCGAATCTAAGTCGCGCGTCGTATTCAGTGTGCGAAGTCTCTTATCTGTTACGTGCGTCGTCTTTGGAGCGGAACTTAAGGCATTCTTCACACGGCGCGTTTCTATC
Organism: Standfussiana lucernea; assembly: GCA_964057025.1. NCBI lineage: Eukaryota > Metazoa > Arthropoda > Insecta > Lepidoptera > Noctuidae > Standfussiana > Standfussiana lucernea. The sequence goes on along the minus strand of OZ059788.1, from coordinate 6,069,044 downwards.
AAACGTGAAGGAAGTGTTGACCTGCTCTTTGCTAATGAATGGCCTGCAATCAATGCTGGTATGTCGGTATGAAGAGTGAGTCATGCTGAAGTATCAACCTTCCTATAATGTTGGCATGTTAGTGTGCAACCAGCTTTTAAGTTAAGGCGTTGACTACTAATATTGTTTTGTGTTGTGCCGTTTCAGCAACATATCCAGAATTTTGCTACTGAAAGCTTGTTGTTTGTCTTTTATGCGGTGGTCCAGGAAGATGCCCGTATCGACCAGTGGACGTTGACAGAATATAAAAACAGATTTCCTAAAAACTGAAAAATAATTGATAATACAACGTTATTCATTGGCAAAGCCTCTTTAACATGGAAATAATAAAAGTCCCTTATAAATTACATATTAGATAGGCAGTCGCTCCATGTAAAATACTGGTATTCAGCTGCTTCCAGTCTTCAGGCTAGACAGATGATGATTAATTTCATGCCAAAAAAGTTCCTGAATTCATGAAACACTTCCGTCGTCGACTCTGTAGGCAAATTCGACACGTGCATAGCCTGTATATTTTACAAGCAGACAAACGGTCTGGAACGGTGTTTTATAAATAAACTAAACGTACCTACGACTACAATAGCGTTTATTCATGAACTGACTGCAAGCGATGATCATGACGACCCATGTACAGTGCTGACGCCTTTTAAAGGTCAATTTATTCAACTTACTACTTCCTAAGGTCATTCGTGTATTGCAAAAAAGCCGTAAAATTATCATAACTTAAGGATCATATTTCTTTGGACTTGCATGGGTTTATTTTTGTTTGTCTAATCGCATTCTACAACTAATGAGTCATCGTAAAGTTAACTAGGAGTATAAAGTTTTATTACTTTATATTAGGAAATCAATTTCCCTGGAAAACATAGGTACTGCAAAGACTTGCAGTATGTAGGTTAGAATGGATCAGCTAGGTCATTGCGTAAAGCACTCGCATTCCCAATGCTTTTTATTTTGCCAAACAAATACAAATAACAATCAAGCCACAGACGATTTTTTCAAACTTTCTTGATATACAAAGTGTTGCTTTGCATCCTCGTCAAATTCAAGGAGGTAACTATGCTAATGATTCCCGAGCCGAATCAATAATAAAATGGGTAGGTAATTTTTTATATTTTTTTTTTTAATATCGGAAATCGAAAAGTGTGCACCACCCGTATAAAAACGCGGCCCGTCTAATACTAGCCCTATAACCGCGCTTTCACACACAGAAACAAACGCAGACGTTTATTCGATAAACGGGTGATTCTCCTCTTTTTTTCTCGACATGAATGCTGTAACAAAACTTTTGTAACAACATATTGATTTCAAAGAGGGTCCATGGAGTTTCTTGCCTATTCTTCTCCATAGGATCTACGTTTTCGAATGGGCAACTATAGTACTTTCACAAGTTGGTATGCCCTGTTACTGGGACTGTAACCTAATTTATTTGTTTGTGTTTTGACGTTTAAAAGTGCCTGTAATGGTCTTCTAATTGAAATAAATGCTTTGAGTTTGACGCTAAAATGTAAAACCTTACGAGTATTCTCAGTGCAGTAGCTGTCCTATAGCACCATAGCTAGTGCTGGTTAGAGCCAACTGACTTGCAAAACACTTCCTGCATCAAGAATGCCAGGTACTGCTTGTAACTGGCTGAAATGTTCGTGTCCAGAGATATAATACATCGATATATGTGATATGGAATGACTGTCAGGATAAGTCAATAGGTTAGTAGTTGTATTTAGATAAGTTTTTAACGCTGTTTTAGATTGTATTCAAGTGCTTGGTGATAGATAGTAAACGTGTTTTGATAAAGAGTTATGTTAAGGCAGTTTTGGGAGATATTCTTTCATTATTATCTACCTTTGTTACGTTTCCGTCAACGGATATCTTGATGGTCTTATGGCTGCGTCGGTGAGCGGTGTTCGGGTAGCTGAGTTTTGGGCTAAGCACATTTTTTTGCCATTGACACGCTAAGAAGAAGACTAACGGCTAGGAACATATTAAGAATTCTGGCTTTAAGGTTCTATGTTAAAAACAAATCATAGTTTTAAGGGTGGGGCTCGCGAATGCAGCTCCGCAGCCGGTGGCGTCGGGAAACTCTATGTATCAAGATTATTTCGGTATATCGTGTTTTCCTTTCTGCGAGATAATAGACCACATAGTTAAAATCCATATTCTGAATTCTTAAGAATCCTAAGAAAAAGATAAACCACATTGTTTTCAATTTGTGACCTTAACGAGAACAGTGCTAATTCCAATTGCCCTACATTCGCCTCAAAGCAATTTTCCATGACTCAACTACGCTCAATCTTCTACCAATTTACTGCTCTTATATTATCCTGTAAATCTTTACATCTGTACCCGTGAATAAGCCCTGGCGACACCGGATATAAGCAATGAGCGACAATGGACGCCACGTTAGGACGATGCGTAATACATGTCTTTAGATACCGACAGGGAAATAAATGGCCACGGTTGGAAACGTTAATTGAGGAATGTTCTGGAAAAATACGTTTGTTGTGCGACGCTGAAATGCAATAATAATAACATGGGTGACATTGAACATATAGGTAAAGTAATGCAGTAGGAATCTACAATCTCAGCAGAATTAGGTCTTGTATACAAAGAGGGATCACCTGAATAATTTTGAATATGCAATATTCTCATAATTCCAAGCAATTACGTAACTTTTTCAGAACTCATTTTCAATTATCAGAACATTTGGCACATTTTGATTAGCAACTAAACCAGTAGGACTTCTAAAAGCAGCAAAGTTTAAAACCAATGGCGCAAAAAATGCGTTTTTCATAGCTAGTCATTAGCCATGCACAAAATGTCAAAGTATCAAACTGCATGCATGCACTCACTCAAGGACTTAGGTATTAGTACGTGTTCAGTATTCTTGACAGCGCAAGTCATAGTTCTAGGTTATGTTGCATGGCCTAGATATTATCTGTTGCGTTTTTATGCAACTCAGCACATTTGGGATATTGTGATTGCGCTCTTGGTGGTCCAGACTAACTAAATTTGATGAGGTTGATAGATAAAATCGTTTTTTAATTGATCAATAGTTTTTGTCTGCACATTCCATTAATAAAACACGCTTGCGGAGGTAACTTGTACAAACTGAGTACAAACTGAATTAAACTGCAATCAAATGCAACGCCAAAAGTTCAGACGTCTGTCTAAATGGACATATTTCTGCAATTCTACTGAAATTTTAGGAAGTTCATAATAATGAGAAAAGTGGTCAGATGGTCTGAGCATTCTGCATTAAGGTGTCGCATTAGACTTACAGTCATAAGTCTGTTAAGATAAAAGCTAATATGGCTGTTGCAGAAGGTAATCCAGAAGTTATTGCATACTTAGTGCCTGAATCAAACAGGACTCGAAAGACGGCGAGAGAGATGAGCCAAGAGTGAGTTTAAGGAATCTATTAAAAAGATATTTCTTTCTAGTGTTAAATGTCAATGTTAATTACAACTTACAGTGTTGACTATTCATACAGCATCAGTTAATATTATGTGTGAAACAACGATTACAAAGAAACCACTGTTTTCCTTACACAAGGTCCACCCACTACCTATACCATTACATTCAATTAGGAATTCTTTAAAAACCCATAGTGTAGAGTATGTACACCATTCCGTAAATTCGCAACGGGTTTTATATGGATTTTTTATGGCAACGTACCGAAACATTCACATGGCGTTGATAAGCAACACGTGGGTCGATAGCTACGCCATTACGTAAAAATTGTAGAAAATTTTACTAAAACCTTGCGCCTTGTTAGCTACGCTTGTAGTCTGGACGTTCATAATAATATTATATTAAAACGTAATTGTGGATTAGATGGAAAGGTGTGTGAAAAATTTCTGCAGTGAAAAATCAAGGTATTTTCAGAGGGTGCTGATATAGTATCATCCTGCAAAGACCGCCACAAAACAAAAGCAGTTGAAATTGACGAGAATGATAGGGATTTGCGATGGAAGACAGGCACCTACTTGTTACTGCGTGTTACTGAGACTAATAGAAAAGTATTGAAGAAGAAAATCCCAAATAAATTAGTATAAGGGCAGATGATGACTTGGGAATTTTCAGATTTCTTTATTACAGTTTCAGATTCACATGATATACAGATTTCCTCACGATGTTTTTCTTCACTGCAGTAACAACATTGGTACTGTTAACACAACTGTTGTTGTTGCGGAAGTCTCATTTGGTTAGATCGGAAAATCCCAACATACAATTAAAAATTCTTAAGAAGTAGTAGGATGACGTATAAAATACGCACGATATAATTCAGACGTACGCTTAGGGCACGCTTCTAGCCCGAAACGTGTTGGTTTAGCACGCGAGCCAGTGACGTCAATACCATGCACCCAGCAGTGACGGTGTAAAACTACGCCAATTCTGACGTCATAGAAGTGCCCATGGGGAGTGTAGGAGCATTTGCGTGGGTAGTTGCAAATGTAGAACTTGTAGCTACCAACATAAGTTCTGATAAGCTTGCGTTTTGATTGACCACTCGTCTTTGTACAGTGCAGAATGTCTCTTTTGGAGCTTGTATGCAATATGAAAGCGCTTTTGGGTCCTTGAACACAACAGTGAATTGTCTATGGAAATTATACTGGAAAAACAAGATGGCGGTTTCAGTTCCGACTACGAATTAAAAATAACCATTAACCATTATAAAACAGTAGAGATAAGGATGGAAGTAATTTTTTTGGCCCAAAACTCAGCTATCGCAAACTCCGTTCACTGATGCAGTCATAAGGTTCTCAGGGATTGCAGTGGAAAATGAAAGGCGAGCCGTCTGGATGGAGACCTGGAATATGCTCTTAAACACGTTGTAATGGTTTATGAAATAAGGAAATGGGCAGCAGCTGCAATATTAGATGATATAAATGGAAAAGCGTTTTGCAAGTTGGAAGCACAGACGCTAACAGCGACTTGTGTACCCAATCTTTCTAACAAACCAACACAAGCTTAAGTCATCTTCGACTGCTGTAAAAACAACGGTGTTACGTGTTTAGTGAATACAATTATCTATGCGGCAAACAACCGGATGCCCCAAGGTGTTATTACCGCTACTAGTGGCCCAAAATTAACGGTGCTCGTAATTTTAATGGTTATACGACGCGTTTGGATACACACACTAACTAACTTTAGTGCGTTTATCTGAACTTTATGAGGAAAATGGTACTATCAGACTGCAGTATTTATATTTGGCATTGACCTTGAGTGTTATATAAATTTCAAATGATTTTAATCATAGTTTAAAGGCAAACAATCGGCCATAGTAGCGTATAATCAGTAAAAAGAGCAGTTGAAAAAAATCTAGATGTGGATGTGGAAATGTTATTTCTAATAAATATGGAGTATATTGCAAAAATCTGTAGGACAGACGACATGAAAGTCTGTGAAAGTTTTGCAGAAACCATTATGGAATACACTTCGGTATCAAGGTTTATATTTGCACTACTTCAATAAAATTAGATACGTGATCAGATCATCCTTATAGGTTCGCGGAACTTATACATAGAGATAATTAAACGATTATAATGTTATATCGGATCCGCTTTGTATTCTAATCGTTATGGCAGATCTAATCGATCTCCTGCCGACTTCCGACTGGGGGATTAATTACATCAGTATGATAGGTGTTAGTAAACACTTACTATAAAGCTTGATGTTAAAGGTTTGATAAGCTTTATAACACACAGGTATCCGGTTGACTTTATTAATTTTCAGCATGTGTTGCCTCCCTAGTGTGGAACAATCCTGCCAGTAAAAGTCAAACTCGTCTCGTCATCTCTGTCTTGGCCTTCGCGGTGTCGCTGAACGTTCTCTGGTACCCACAATTTGGCGGCAGGCTTAAGATACCCAAAAACATTCCTTCATTTGTGACGGTAGATTGGTAGTTATACCAGTGTCTCTTCTGATATTAGTTTATAGCGAGTTAGGAGTCCTATCTTCAGCAACAGCTGACAACGCGTGGTTCCTTATAATTTCAAGTTTAGTAAGGTCACCGAATCTTTGTTTTTTGTATTTTTTTTTACACTAAATAGGCTTGCGTTTGGCCGCAACTCGCCTGATGTGAAGCGATAGGGTGGAGCACGCTTGTCTAGAAGAAACCGACACAAGACTATCCAACGAGGTGACAAGAATTTTGTGCTATCGACTCCTCTTATTTCTCCATATAGGTAAAACCGGCTATACCGTTACGCTTATTCTTTATCTTCAGATTTGTTCATAGCCGAGTCCCGTTACGTGCGATACTGTTGGCAAAAACATTAACAGACCATAGAACAAGTACCTCTACGATAATTCCAAGATCATAACCAGGTTTTGTGAGATAGAAAGTCAGATTATCGAAAGGTTTAAGGGTGCTATTTACTGCGATATGATCTTACCGAGTATTCGAAATATCGTTATGTCTATAGCCCGATAAGATGGCAAGTTGAATATCGTGGTTCTCTTAGTAGGTATTGGAAATGGTTGGTGCCTGTCACTGATTTCAAGTGATTGTAAGTTATTGAGGACCAAGGTTGGTTATAACTAGAAATATTGGAAGGCTTTCTTGCCTTTCATTAGATCTAAGTTTTTAGGTGGCAATGATTTATTTATTTATTTATGTACACACAAAATACTTAACAGGACATTACATTGAGACAGAAGAGCACAAAGGTACTGCTTATTTCATAATTTGACGACCCGAATGGCGCAGCGGTAGTGAGGCTGCCTTACGTTCATAGGGTTCCGGGTTCGAATCCCGGTAGGGGCAAGTGTTTGTGTGATAAGCATAGACATTTGTTACCGAGTCATGGATGTTTATATGTATAATAAGTATGTATTTACAAACAAAAAGTATCTATGTAGTATATCAACTATCTAGTGTCCACGACACAAGCCTCGTTGCTTAGTGTGGCACTAGATGGCGCTGTGTGTAATGTCCAGCGATATTATATTATTATAAGGAATTTCTTCCAATAGACCTGTATGATCGTTAGCAATTATACCAAAAATATCAACCAATCATTCAAGATTTAAGTATCCTTACATTCGTTTAGTAAACACGCACTGTGCTTCAAACAACATATTATATGAATGATACGATCGTTTCATTATACAAATACACGCTGTATGCATACAACAGGTACCTACTACAATCGCATTCTTTTAAACAAAATTCAACATTCGTTCTTTTTCACTGTCAAAGTTTTGCAAATCCCTTATGGATAAATAATAATTTTATACATATAAGTAGTTATAAACATTATAGTATGTTATAAGCTCAGATACAGGAAAACTTATATTTTCCTTGTATAAGATACTGCCAATATTTCTGATAGATTATGTTCATATAAGTATGTAAGTTATATTGGCTTATTAAGTTCTAGAGTCTATTTTAACTTCAGGGGCACATTGTATCTATGTCCGTTTATGTAATTGGGTTTCTAAGCAAGTCTTCTGAACTTTGCAGTGTGAATTTCAATGCTCTATAAATAGGTTGTTTTTATGCAACTGCGCGAGATTTATAATATATCTACATAAACACAACTTAGGTACTAATAATAAGACACAACTCGATTTATATATCTATATGAAAAACAATTCGACACGCTGAGACTTAACATAAATATCAAGCCATGTTTTTATCTAGAATTCTAGACCATACTGTCCCACTACTGCCGGAAAACGAATACTTACAGACATACCTAAATAAAGGCCACAAAATGAAAAAAATACATTTCTGTAGAAACTTGTCAAGAATAAGAAAACATTGTACCTATTTAATCGCTAGCACAACCATCTACATTACATGCGTCGTGCGTGTTCAGAATACGCGCGAAACTCGCGTGTATTTCACCAGATTCTCGATACGAACTCACGCGAGAGATTCGTGCGTCCCGGCCATTGTCTTAGAAACATGCTGAATTGAAATCATATTTATGTTAACCGATTTTTACTCCAAATACTCCATCACTACCGCGTGTGGACGCAAGCGCAATATACACCGTGATAAAATCTTATTACGAATACCTAGTGAGCAATTTGGCGTTCGACAAAGTCAGTTCTTGTTTCTGAAATAAACGACCGATATAATGTGATTCCTTACGTATGACCTGAACGTATGATGATACGGTCAAATACGAGACAGTCCTAATACGAGTATACCTAGTTACAAATTTGTACAGGCGGGATATCTACTGGGCCATTTGGCGGACGACGCTTGGAGGAGACCTTTGTCAAGCAGACGACGTCTTTCTGCTGATATGCCCACGATGAATATGATGATATGCTACCATCATCAACATCTTTTGATTTACTTTACAAAAGCAAACACTCTAAATGTACCTAAGTAGGTACAGGTCTTTTGAAAAAGAAAACTTAACAGAAGACTGATCCTCTAACAAAATTTATATGCAAAGTTGACCCACAGATATCGAAGTGCGACCCTAAGGACACAGAATAATATAGAACCTATCTATAAGAAGTTTTAAACTCTCACTAAACTCATAATTGAACATTACATAAGTGTTCAAAGTCTGTAGAGTTCACATGACGGGCGGATAAAGGTAGACGGGGTCACCTTCCAGTAACGTTTTGTAATGAGTAGCGAAGGCACACCTATTAGTGCTTCAATTTTATAACTTAATAACTGTGTCAATTTGAGAACATTCTTCGGTAAAAGGTCAGGACACATTTGGTCCTTTATTATGTGCCTTAGGTTAAGTTAAAGACGATTGACAAGAAGAGGAATGCAAAAATCAGCTCATAGAATTAATTAATTTCCCAGGTGTCCACAACGGAAAGATATGGGGAAGGATACACCAATCGGAATTTGAATCCATGCTAGACTTCTACAGTCCAAGTATGAAGTGTAAGCATGGATTCTAATTCCGATTAAAATCTATACTAATATTATAAAGACGTAAAATTTGTTTGTAAGTTTGTATGTAGGGGGTAATCTTCGGAACTACTGATCCGATTCATATTTTTTTTTGCTGTTAGAAAGCTACATTATTTGTGGGTGCTATAGGCTATAAATTACATTAATATCATGCGTATTAGCCGAGTTATCACAATTTTTTTGCGGACGAAGTCGCGGGCGAAGTGCTAGTATATGATAAAACAGATAATAAAGGAGTCCAAGTTGGACTGCTTTATAGTCCTGATGTCATTGTAAGCTTTGATGCTTTAAAAAGTTTTGCTACATTATTTTAACGGTTTCTTTTTGTTTTTCTTAAGATTTCTGTTTCTGTTTGGCACAAGCAAGTGATAAACTGGCTTTATTGCGTATTTAACAAGCGCTAGGAGCTCATTGACTACTCATACATTTATACACAAGCAGTTAAAGAATGTGTTGAAGACAACAACAATAAGGGACATAACTTGAGATGATTTTTCCTCATTTACTAATAGAATTGATTGATTGAAGAGACGTGTCTACAATATCTAAAGTAGTATAATATGTGTTATTGCGTAATAATCTATTAATTTAAAGACTCCAATGACATCTAGCAAACACACCATCTTCTACGATTTACGATTTTTTTTCCAGTGGGTTTTTCATATTCAATTATTAGCTGCCTATTTTTCTTGTGACATTAACACAGAAACTGGAAACAATACGATTGCATGCAGTTGTTTCAATAAAGAATTGTTTGTGTTTTATCATGATCCAAGTTTCTAGTGAAGTCATATTGGTTTTCAATAACAACGAGCACTCGATAGTTATCAGTTGCTTTCTATTAATCTTCTATTGATTACGGCATGTCCGGCACCGATAAATCCTTTTGTACAGGAAATATAAAATGCCAATAAAGGACAGACCTCAACATTTAGACTATGTAACGTGTGACAGAAAATGTAACAGTGCAGGTTTCAAAACTGCAACCGGATTCGATCCAGTCAGTTTCACTGAGTGGCGAAAGCACCTTACGTAACAACACTATCCAATACAAAAACCGCTCGCTTAGTTAAGTGTTATCAAGCGATAAATTTTATTCGCTCACGGTCGAATAATCGACTTATACCGTGGTGATAACGAATATTATTACATGGCCCGCACCGAGCGATAGTCGATTCGTACATTGTTTTGAATTATCGGAATAGTTGGCGATTAAAATTAAAATATTCTCCGTTGCTGTTTTAAATATTCAAATGGAGTGCAATGGAACTCGTTTGAAAATGGAATGTCAACTGCAGTTTCTTTTTTAATTCATGTGAAAAGTGTGCTGTTTTTCTGAGCACTATTAGGTAAGTAGCCTGAACCTACTTGCAATTAGAATGTTTTTAAAAAAGCTAAAAGGTTTAACGAAATCTTATCAAAGCCTCACCTTATACGGCGATGTTTCCAATTAATTTAATCGCCAATCGATTAGATACATTGTTTCATTAACATTCAAAAATGTATAAAAAAGTGTGTCAATGAAACACAGCACTTTCCTGCGCCCGTGCCCATTATGCTAAAAGTCATGAATAATTCGTCAAATTCACCGTGCACCGTGCCAGCCGTTCTACTTGCATGCGTTTTGATTCTCTCACATGAACTGGAACGCGACGCTTGTTCTACACATGGGTAGTAATTAGTGATTTATGAGTTTTTCACACGGCTGCGCTGCATTGCGTAGCCACGACCCGGCAGCAAGGCTTGTATTACTAACGTCGCGTCATAATCATTTCTTCACTGATGTAGTAAGTTTGTTTGGTTATTAACGTGTTATTTTACTAGTTCCTATAAATACCTACGCTGTCACTTTCCTGTTTTTTTCTAGTCTAGATTGGCACAAACCATTTTTTTTACCTTTCCGTCTTTTTTGCAGTCCTCATTTTCCACAAGTCTAACTCATGTAGGTCTGTTATTTGGTTTATTAACTATGTAGATTAATACAATAGAGGTAATGTACGCACTAGTACATCATCTGCATGTCAGGTGTTATCTAGCGGAAGTTATGAGTCAACCTAGAGAAATGGGTCAGTATGCATATCGCATACTCGCATGGTAGATTAGATCTGTTATATCATAATATTTTAAAACAAAGTCCTGTCTATAAGATGTTATAAAACAATGCCTGAGATAGGTAACGTCAGCCGGTGTCACTCAATGACTGCCGGATGAGTGATCTCAACGACTACAACTACTATAAGCTAGTATCATCAGTGGGGACCACTACAAGAAAAGCCCCGAGGCAATGAAGTTCGACGAATACCATAGAAACGACTCAATTTTCTTGAATCCTACAACGAAGCTAATCAGAAAAGGAAAGCAGAGGAGTGTTCTTCTTCTTCATGTCGATGATTCCCTATTCAATTAAATTAGTTTCGACTAGAACTCAGCCACATCGACGGCGTTGGCAGTAGCCAGTGATAATTCTGCAAGTTTCATTTATTGCTACATCTACCTCTCGGGCATAGGCGCATCGATGCCACACTGTGCATGCAAATTCGCCAGCAGCAGAGGAGTAAGAAAGAAAATCGTTTCCACTTTCGGCCGTACCAAGCAGGAGACAGAACAGAGCTAGGTCAATAGGGTCAAAGGAACGTTTACAACTGGGATAAGCCCAGTTGCCTAGCACCACGGATTAAAAAGCTTTCAGCCTGTCGGAAAGTTGACAACGGGTAAGCTGTGTGTTTAGTTCGTGTAAAATACAGGCTTTCATCTTATTCTAACATTTGGCCACCAGCCATAAGGCACTTTCTGGGCTTGACACTATACAACATTAAATGCAGCAAGACTGAGATATACTCAAAAGCGTCGTTGTTAGGTTAGGTTTAGTCTCTCTTTTTAGTAGCCATATCTAATGTATTGTTGTTGTGTAGGTACAGGTCAGTATATGTACCTTCGTTATTGAACAAGCTGTCAATGAGACTTCGCCAATAAAACAGCGAATCACGAAACTTCGCACGTTAGAAGTTTTTTATCGATGATAGAACTTCATAAGTCGAACACCTTATGAAATGAGAGGTTATTTATAAAGGATATTCGTTATATTATTCTTCTAATAATAGTGAAGCAGTGTTTGTAAATATTGAAGATAAGAAAAAACAAAACTCGATGCGGGTAGTTAGAAAAACGTAAGTGAACGATTAGGTACTCATGTTTAATGAGTTTTTTTTAACATGAACGTTCGCGATAAATATCTTGTAATCGGTGTTGTATCTTACACGTTTTAATTACTTTAATTAACATAAGCAATTAATTTTAACATGGGAACTGGGCAATCAGACCATTAACAATCCAAAACATGGGCAAAAGTTTCGAAAAGAAGAACAAAACTCCAGGCCTTTTCAGAACTTTCTGAAAAAGCTTAATGCACAAGTATTGGTTCAGCATCGCCCAGATTCGAGAGATTATGAAATTCTATACTGCAATGCACTCTTAGAAGCACCGTAACGTCATCGCCTCGGATCAAGATGAGGTGAGGTGATGCCAATACGTTCAGTTCTTTTACGTATACAGCTTAACAGTTAAAAGAATCACCATGTCAGTATATCTGGTCGTAGATATTTAGAAAGAAAGCATTTTTACTTCGCAACTCTCTGTCAGAAACTACTACTTTATAGGCTAACGATATCAGTCCACATAGACAGTAGCTGCTGATACGGAATGCGCATCCGATTGAAATCGAATGCGCGTGAATGCACGGCGGGTGTGTCCTAACCTTAACTGCGCCGTCCTGGGGAATTTATCCGATCCAGTGATCTTGAGATCAGTGCAGTGTTCTAACTTTCTTTGGCAGAAATCGTAAGGGGATTTATCTTTTAATATGCAAAAGCTACTAATAAATAAGTAAAAGGAATACACGGTGAAATATCGTATCCAATAAAATATTTGGTTTGGCGATTGTGCAGGTAGTACAATCGTAGATGCCAGGAAAATATTGTATTTTTCCTCAGAAATCATAAGCGTGCCGTGATATATGACATAAGATAAAAAAAAACATTAAAAAGCCAAAAGCCGGTTGTTTAGAACTCCATAAAAATCGTAAAAAAAGCTTTCACTACTAAAGTCCAAAAAGTTTGCAGCGTTCCGTTGGTGACCTGATTAAAACATTAAGTATTATTACTTATTTAATTATAAAAAGTTTTAGTGTTTCCTTAATATTTTCAAGTTACGTACCTAAGTAGGTACCTCTTATATTAATTAAATCTCGTACTTAGGTAATGTTTCCTTCATAGATACCGTAATAAGTACTTACATGATAGTGGTTAATGCGATTTTTTATTTTATTATCTTTTGCAACGAAATGATGGTATCGTTTTCACAGAAACGACTTGGTATTTTTTTGTAATATTTTTTTGTTTGTATCCAAAAGCGAACTATATTTTCCTCCTAGTTTATAAAAAAATCTGGAAAACCGAATGAACTACCTATCCAACTCTTACAACCATTCCCACCAAACGGGTTTGGGTAATTTTGTATGGACCAGTGGCATGGTTTTTTTTTTACAGCGGCCATTAAAATAATTGTTGCTAACGTGAAGTGAAATATATAATTATTAATTAATAATGACTAAACTAGACTTTCATTATTTACACAAAGATTTTCTAGGAAAATTAGAATAATTCATGGAAAATTAATCTTAACATTTCTTGTTATCTACAAACTAAAATAAAATATTGAAGTATGAAGCTATCGTATAAAAATAAGTATCTAGGCGGTACCCGCCATAGTACCTATCTCTTGAATATCGGTTCTTAAAAAAGTCAATAGTTCAAGTCATTCGATTAAGTCAATATTATGGACTTTTATTCACAATCTTTTGGAAGAGCATTCATTCAATGGTTTACACTGTCGAGAAAGTCTTCTACGTAGGTACTTACTTTTCATACCAAGCATATTATGTAGATAGATATGCCTAAGAGTAAGTACCTAGATATCTACCTATATTTTTAACAATTTTTTTTTCAGCTACGACAAGATTTGGGTTTTGTTGTTTTCGTAAAACTGATAAATTAGGCTAAAAGTTTGATAAGTAAACGATTTGTATGTACATGTCTTTTTTCGGCTGCAGATAAAGTTCCGGTTTTTTTTTTAATTCCTTATCTAAAACCTAACATTGTTTTTGTAAATAAGTAGGTATGGAGTCTAAATGCCAAACAAAGAATAACCCGCTTCCCGCCTGAACTAATTTTGTCTTAGTCCCAGAAACCTACATGAAAACCGAGTGAATTTTAAAAACAATAAGGCAGAAACCCTTCCTAGCTGTTATGACATAGTAACCACTGGCACAAAAATATCAATCGCCGTAAACAATAAAAAAAGAAAGCTTTTCTTTCATTCATTCCAATTTCAAACCTGCCAATAAAACGAAAGTGAAGTTACGTAACGTGCAGGCAACCAATTGCAATTAATTAAAGCGACAAGGTTATGTCGCGCACAGGTTGGTACTCGGTAAGGTTGCCATTATCAGGGGCGGCGTTATCTGAGGTCGCACTCGGCTTGACACAATGCACTTACGTAATAAATAGTGCTGGAGCAAACATGATTTAGGCATTTTACTCACATTTTACCTAGAGTGAGTGTGAGCGTGTGTTTGACAGTCGTTTATTTTTGTTTGGATATTGGTGCGTTCGATTTGATTTGAAATGATGCGTCAGCTTGGTATTATTGGAGCCATAGAGAAAAAGAAGAAAACAATAGGAATGCTGAATTGCAAAGTGCATTGTACAATGCATGGTTCTTTTGGCGCTTGAAAGATATTGTCAGGAGGGCGCTGTTGGTAAACATTTGTGAAATTGTCTGTGGAAAATGGCAATCGTATTGAAAAAACAAGATGGTGGCTATGTCTACGCTATGTCCATGTCCCAAGTTTCCGACTATGGCCACGCGCTAAAAAAATCTTGCCACAATACCACTCTAGAAGCTAAAATATATAAGGTATCAAAAGAAATTAAAAAGTATAAATAAAGAGTAAATGCAAACTGCAAAATTATGCAAAGTGCACTATACACTGTACATTCATTCATACTGCAGTGTAGGGATTAAGACTTTAGCAGCGACCGAGCGACCTCATTAACTGCAGAATTTAGATCACGAGCTGACCAAGTCCTCTCGTGTGCTCTAAACTAAGGGCAATCTCAGTGCACTAAATTAAGCAACGTGTACATATGTAGCTTGCACTCAACTAGTACCTACCGACGAATATTTCATGTAAAATTTTGGCAATAATTTTAGGGATCGGTGTAAGTTTTATTACCGTCATTAATCAGACTCATATTCAACGCAACCCTAAATAATTTACGTTCAGATAAAAGCAAGCTATTAATAGCGTGTCTGCGAGTTTAACCTCTGTCGCAGTTAGTAGTAGTCGACCTAGGTTTTGTTAAGTGCAATCGTAAAACATTTGTGTATCCATTATCACCGTTTATCACATTTAATTCTGAATGAGATAGCACTGAGAAATTGCAATCGTTTACCTGCTTTTAATAGCGTACTACAGAATTACAGATTAATTTAATGAATCTATAATTTGTTTGACTACTTTACTGAATTATGGCAGTAAAAAAAACATAAAATGCAGCATGAGTATTTTTCTAAAAGACGACAGCTCTTTTTTATTCTAGCAACACTACTCAGGCTGTCAAAACTCAGCGGCAAGTCAAAAGTTTTGGCACGAACGTAGCTGCACAACGGAAAATAAATCGAGTAGGAAAACCGACTGACATTACTCCACTCGTTTTCAATTTGCTGTAAATTGGTGAAATTCTGCGGCTAGCCGCTGAATTATCTCTTCTAAGAGTTCGAGGTGTGAGTTGGAATTGGCTTCCTCAATACCAGTTAGACTAATAGGATTGTTAATTAGGATGCTTACCTAGTAAATAGGTACTTTATTGCTCAATCAAATGGCTGGCTGAAGTTTTTATAATATTCGATTTGTTTGTTCACATGAAATATAAAGTCAATTTAGGTAGGTACAGGGAAACTTTTCTTATTTCAATCTTTTGGTCCAAAATCGTGTCAAACACCGATCAAGTCCAATTTTAAGACTTACATGCTATCACTTGACACGAGATTTGATAGCTAGCAGTTACTTGAACGAGTTTACAGAAAAATAACCTATTATCTACATATACCTATCATTATTTTTCAAATCTGTCTCTTTCTTTTTAATTTCTCTGTCTGATAGAAAATAAATATTCCATGCTCGCGTGTGATTATTATACATGGCCAGTGTCAATAACCGTGTCGTTAGAGTAAAATGTGCCGCTAGAAGGTGCTAATAAGGAATGACTATTGTTTCAGTGGCGGTTCTCTAAATTCACGGTGCGCCTGCGATGTCTGCATAAAAGTTTAAATTACGCCAATATTATGTACGTAGTTGCGGCAGCATTTAAAAAAATATACTTCCACAATTAGGTGTTTTCAATTTCTTCTGGTATCTCCAAATAATCGTATCAAACTCCGATTATGGAAAATCTTTAGGATATGATGGAAATAAAAAAAATAAAAAGTAAATTAATTGATTGAATTTCTTTAACAAAAATTATATTATCTTCCATCCATTTGTCACCAATAACTGTAAAATTATGAGATACATTTTTTTTTCAAGCATGGCAACACTCAATGCCTCGCATGTCTGTGAGAGGAATGCAAACTAGCATGACACATGACGCACTCGCAACGCCTTTCACACGCGAATGGCGTGCATTTCGTGTGCATCTATATTTGACGATTGTTCCCAATAAAACCGCATGAATACGACTGTCATGATTTGTTATGATAAATGGAAAAGGTTATTAAATTACTCGTACATTCGTATGGAAAGGGAGAAAGAAACGGGTGTCAGACTAGGCTTGGCTGATGCGAATGTATTCCTATCTGCTAAAGTCAAAAACTTCTAGGTATGTGTAAATATGGTGGAAGGAAAGGAATTGCATGAAGAATATTTAGCTTCAAATGCAAGAAACCTTCAAATGAATACATTGTAACGCCCATTGAAAACTACATAAATCCTAACACGTTCGAATTTACTAGTAAACATTTTACAGAAATTCTGAACAGCAAGTTTCTACATCAGAAAACCGAGAAAACACAAGTAGAGGATAACAAGAATCCGTGTTATTGGACTTGAACTATACATAAGTAAGACACGGGAGTTCTGAAACAATGTCACAGTACACACTTGTGTCAATATCTTGTTTTTGAAATGATACCATTCGATACAGACCGATCGTGAGTGACGCAACGCTTCGCCACGTATTTACGCAACGTACCCATTGTTCGAACCACAAACAAGTTAGTGTTAACACTAATATTATCTGAGAGTTAATGTGGGATCGTTTATGGCGAATTTCACGAATTAAACTGTAGGCGATAGGCCGCATAAAAGCTGTCACTGTCAATATTCCATAGCGCATTGACAGCTCTTAAACGAAGTTTAGATGTTTCTCTGAATCGCGTTCAGTTTCATTGGTGGAATTCGCCCATAAAGATCAATGACGCCAATTCCTCAGAAATTAGTATGAAACATGGAAGGCGTTTTTGTCTTGTTATTTTATTTTAATATTTTTTTTAATTCAGTAACTACTCGATTGTTCTTCATACACCTTCATGTTGATTTATGACATGCTGGCAATACATGCTGGTTTGAAAAATATTTATACAGCTTTGCGAAATGTGATCATACCAAACCAAACTCCTTGGTAACAATTTCCACTTGCTCTATGAAGAAAAAACAAAACATGTAAGTACGAGAATCGCAACAAAAACGAGACAAGAAGACACTGATATAAATCAAAAACACCTGACACAAATGATCACTATTGTCGTCCCACTAACTACAGCCCTTGAAGATATTATTTGTCTACGCTTAACCCGCCCTTGTGCAGTCATACAATAGTTAAGTACTTCCAAGGTAACTTTGACACGACAAAAGTTTAACAAACGGAACGCTTGTTTTTCCGCTGGACCGCATTGTGCTTAGTCGCTATTGCAAATAGCCCCTATCCACTTATAACTCCCGAGGCCGTTCGGAAAATTGCAATGAGTATTACATGTTAGCCTAGATTGACTAACGTAGGTAACATGGCATTCAGGACACGTGGTCGAGTTAGTAGATTATTCATAATTATCATAAGTATATCGGTTCAGTTAGCATTTCTTATTGGCAACACTGGCCACTGGGCATATCCGCGTGCACAGGGCTGTCGCGTCGCCTATCTTTGGAATGCGACAATTTTATGTGAATCTACAAGAATATTAACATTCAAATGATCGAGGCATACCGGTTTACAATGTGCTGTCGTGATAGGAACTGTGTCATTATGATATTTGCATTGTAACTGTTGTGAGGAGAGCCATGTACAGCCTCTGTGTGTGAACGTTTACGGTACGATATGATGTGACATAGAATTATTGTACATATGTGTTCTATTCTTAGAGAGAATTCCAAAATAATTTCTTCTAGCACCCCTTACACGTAGGCATAGCAAACATGTAAATCAAGCATAAATGGTCCCAATTAAGCCTTATATCTAAGGTAACAGGATGTAATACATAAAGCAAATGTAGTATGTATGACACGGAGCCAAGGTATCCATACTACACATTCAAATCAAAAACATTTCCTAACATTACTTTTATCTGCATGAATTCTTTGAACATTCTTGGCAAAATTCCGTCAGAATTTCACAAAACCGATTTTTTAGTCTGGAAGCCCTAGATTGGAACACTTGCAAAAGGTCGGCTACATTCCACGGCTAATCGATAGTCTCATTGTGTTTACGTTAACTCTGTTGTCTGTGCATTGGCTTTGAGAAACTGTACACTGAACTCAGCGGAAAATATTTGAGGAAATTGTTCTGTCGTTTTTGGCGGCTCTCACTGCAGTCATTGGCCTGCGTATAAAGAATAGTTGCCTGTTTAAAAAATGTTAATTATTTTTAAGTCTCTAACATTATTTCCATCGTAGAAAAAGTTACTTTTTAAATAGATACGGAAAATTATAAAACACCTAACATACTTGTTTAGAAATAGGAACTCTAGTAGCCTTATCAAACGTCCAACCCACTATATGAAATCACGAAAGTTGGTCTACCCACATACAAAACCTCTTTTCATTGAAAGACCAGACACATTTTATTGTTTTTTTTTTCAATTAGTTTTCCAAAGGCTTTGAGATTCCTGGCTTCATGGTAAATTGCTGGAAAGGGTTTTCAGAGTCTAATTTGAATTTTTCCTTTGTTTTTACTGAAAATTCTTGTAATGAAAACACTTGAACAAGCTGTTATTTTTAACATGGTTTGTTTTGTACACTCACGCAAAGCCTAGAGCCAAAACACGGTTTAATCGCATGTTCCTAGATTGATATATAACATCATGCAAGAATAGTTTGTGCAACGTCAAATAAATCATATTTTATTACTTCATCCAATTAATTTTCCATCCGATTGGTATTACAGGTAGGTACTTTTTATCCAAGTTTTTTGGGCAGTTCGTTATAAAATGTAACATAACACTTTGAAACAGTTTTTCAACAAGCTACTGAACGCAGCACTATTATAGCTACAGGAATAACTTACTAGCATGGTTGGCGCGTAAAAAAATGCGAAATTGTCTGTGGAAATTCTATTAAAAAAAAATTGGGCAGCGTTAGTTCCGATTAAAGCCACAAGAACCATAAGCTTCGTAATAGTAAGGTCCGTAATCCGTTATTATCTGCTATGTTTAATTAACGCTTATTCTGCCGATTCACTGCTAGCCAGCAATGAAGAGCTACAGCCGGAAAGGAAACTCAATTACCATTATAACGCGGTCGCGCGCCCGAGCCACTCATAGACAAAACCTACTTATAGTGTAGGGTTACTGCGCTAAGTCTTAATTTAATTATTATGAGGTGAATTATATTAGCGGTGTTGAAAGGTGGCTTAATTTTTTTGGAAAGTATGAATGGCTAAGTGCAACTCTTATTTAGTTACCTATTTTATAGAGCATAATTTTAAGTTGTATGCCTTTTCTTCAATGATTAATAAATGTTTTTTTTTTTCTTTAACTAAACTATGTTAGTTCTATAAGGGCAGGTATACGCCCTACAATACAAACAATTGATGAAACTGTGCCTGATATCATTTGTTTTAGTGTTTTTAATTAGATATCTAGACGAATAATTTTCTAATAACTGTTATACCGACGGTAGTTGGAATTAAATGCGCAGTTGAATTAATGCGCATTACTATTTCCTTAGCAGTATTACGACTTTATCTTGATTTAGTAGCGACTATATAACAATAATATGCCATAAAATGTAATAAGGAATCTTCTATGT
Organism: Standfussiana lucernea; assembly: GCA_964057025.1. Taxonomy (NCBI): domain Eukaryota; kingdom Metazoa; phylum Arthropoda; class Insecta; order Lepidoptera; family Noctuidae; genus Standfussiana; species Standfussiana lucernea. Next base: position 6,048,747 of record OZ059788.1, on the reverse strand, counting down.
TGTGTCTTTCCAATTACATAAAATCCATGTATGGGAAATGAAATAATTATCAGGAGGGATATTCTATAAAGTAACCTAGTAAAATTATCACTATGGCAACCCTAGCCGAATAATACCATCTAAAACCACTAATTCTTGCCAGTGAAATAAAAATAAGCGCGAGTAAGGTTTTATCATTAATACGAAAACGGCTCTAATAGTTACGTTACGTTTCATACCATTGTGGGAATGTTATATCCATTTATATTTAAGTTAGTTATAATATTATTAGTATAGGGTTGACACGATAGCATAATTAAACATGCGTGTTAATTTTATGAGTGGTGATTAGCGTCCTTTTAAAGCTAAAGGTATCTTGCATAGTAACATTGAATGCATATAAATAGGTACTAATTGCTGCCATTTACTTTTAATACATAGTTGCTTATTATTAAATACGTTAATTTTACGAGCCAATATAAATGATTCCGCATTCCTGAAACAAGCTCAGTGCATGAGATCTGTATTTTAGTGCGTAATAAAAACTTGTTACCAAAATCTTTACCTCCAAATCTTTTAGACATTTGGCAACCCTATCAAGTGTGAGTAAATGAAATGACGTATTACCGAACACCGGATGTAAGTGTAATTTTAGGAAAAAGGATATATACTTACCTAGTGTGCGACAAAAAAAGCGGGAACATAACACATGTAACTGTACTATGCTTAATTACAAAATATTAATATTGAATAACGCACCATACATGAATAATAATGTTGCTATTCAATGTGTTGTCAGGTACAAAAAGGAACAGGTTTTTTGCGGAAACTGTAAGTTTGAATTTCTTAGGACTGGTCGAGGTAACCGCGAAAATCGTACTACTTGGTATTATTTTCAATGTTTTTTTTTTACACGAAATTCATTTAATCAGAGGTTTTCATTAAAAAGTATTTTTATCAAGCTTTGGATCTGGATGAAATTTTATCTCCTCCAGATTTTTTTAATTAGGTAGATTGTTCAAAGCTATGTTGAAAATAGCATCCATGAAGGTGCAAGAAAATATACAGTAAGTAATTCATATTAATATTGAAATTAATCAAAAAGTTGCAGAAAGCACTACTTTTCTAGGATAAAACCTGAAATTGATTACGCAAGCTTAGGTACTCAATTTGCATTTAATTAAGTAGAATTTTTCCTTGTGAATATATTTTGCATACATTTCAGCTTGAAAAAGTTTTTAATGTCAAGTAACAATTTTAAGAATTCTAAGATAAGATCTAATGTTTGAAGTAAGCAATAGAAAGGCAGATAGATATATGTACGTATTTTGTACTGTTGGCATAAAAATCCGTGACATATTTTATGGTTCCTTTTAAAAATGTATTAGTGAACTCTTGCAATTTCGTTAGCTTTAAATAGGATTCAATTGATTTAATTAATGTGTTTGGAATTATAAAATAAATGAAAATAAGAATTTACCATCTGTTTTAGTTAAAAATCAAAATTCACCAACCAATGATAACTTTCAAAGTTGCAACTTATTCATAGACTTAATTGCGGACTGTGCAGTTCCAACGAGTTTAAATTCATCCATAGTTTCAAGCGTCTACTGTAATATCCAAATAACAGCTTTTAAATCGCCTTAGGACATAAAATCGAGCTTCTAAATAACGTTAACTAGCCTCCACTGTCCATCATAATGAGCGAACAAGTTAATATTAATAAAAAAAGCACCTGCGGCGCCGGGCCCCTTGGTTCAACGCACCAGGTCGACGCACCATACGATACCGTACGGCCATCCATAAGAAATGTACGCCCAGCCAACCTGACCAAATCTGGGAGTGTTCACGCACGCAACAAATGAACACATGCAAATCATCTCCACATTTCTGCCGGGTTATCAACCATTAAGAGCCAGGCTTGGAGTCATGACGTCATTTCGTCATTGTATAGCACGAAACAAGTTACAGGTGCTAGTCGAGGTCTTAATGACCTTATCCCGAAGACTGACGATTTTTGAATGATTACTGTAAAAACAATTGACAAACCGTTGGTTTACCATGGTAAGATATGCTTTGGTTCTTATCAACGGTTGTTATTTTTTTTTTTTATGGAACGAATTGTGGTACTTAATTGGTAGGTACGAGTATCTCAGTATTATGGTATCTTCATTTACCATTTAATGCTAGTTTTATGCTTTTAAACAAGAGCCAATTTTAAGTTTAAAAGTACTAGAAACAAAAAGTGTTCAAATAAAATACGCTTACTTACATTGATTTAAAAATAACTTTGCGAGTAAGACATTTTTTTTCCTAATTATTGCTAAATATAAATAAATAACTATGATAAAAGGATATAAGAATAGAAAATTGACGCCACTCTAATTTGCATGGAACGAATTATTAATCACTAAAGACATTGAATTAATTTGCTAGATCGTTAACATAATGAATACCGAATGATTATTCACATGGACATCAATTATGTAAGTATGAATGTATTCAATATTCACATTAGTTATTAACCAGGTAACTAATAAAAGGTTGAACCTAAAAATAACTTCAGTTTAAAAAAAATAATGTCGTTTCTTCGAGAGTCCTTTACCGTTAAGAGCCCTCAACCAGACAACTTAAACTACCTACAAATTAGTTCTGCTAGAAACCAAGCTTCGGTAAACTAAAAAAAAAACTATTTCTACGAATTATAAACCGTAGTTTCAGGAGGAAAAATCAGGCAACAGAGGCCAAATTACCATCAACGGTAGAACGGAAACAAAAAATTGTTTTGATTCTGTTGCAGGCTATTTTGTACCCATAAGGGTCAATACACTCTGCCTACAGAATAATCCTTTCATTGATTGAACGATTACCCTTTGCTTTGATGATTACGGACGGTAAATTGTTGTTATTAATAATTCTTTATACGTAGGAGACAGGACCTGGGACGTGCGTGTGGAATACAAACTAAGTGTATGTAGATTAGGTAACAGTGGCATCGTGTTGGTGCACTATGAATGATTAATTCTTGTGTGAAGTAGGCAACATTGGCTGGTGGAGCTTGGTGTTGCAAACTGAAAAAAAAAAACTCGAAAGGAGGTTCTATGCCTTCACCGATCTCTTTTCTTTCCATTGTTATTGGCTCTTAAACTCTCTAGCTATTCGCAAAAGATAATGTCTCACTACACCATGATTATTACGAATGATTTCCCACAATCCATGCTATAATGTTATTAATTGTCCGTTTCCGGATTTCTGTATAACAAACATGGAGTTAATTTGATATGAATAACTTCATTCTAGTAACAATTCTATGATAAAATCTGGTCATTTGAACCCCTATTGTTTGCGCGAGGGTTAGGATATTGGGGAGGAAATGACATCGGAACTGATTCTTTTTCATTCCCCCTTTCGGTAAAGTGATTCTTTTTACAGCTTCCTTTACAAATTGGCCACTAAATTGTGTTAAATTTGAATGAGACCCTAATTTAAAACAATTTCGTGGGACTCAAATTTAGGTAGGAAATATGGATGGACTATTAGGTAGGCACACCTCTGCCGAATCCTTCGGGGATTACATACACGCGTGATGTTATATTATGTTATGTGTAGTCATACCATTAACACATAATTATGTACTCCAGAGCACGAATACTTGTGATGTTATGCATCCATGCGCTATTTATAATTTTTTGAAGATCATTCGTAATGCATAGGTGCTGATAAGATAACGTCCCACATGCATAGTTGTTGCTATTTACTTATGCATCTAATATTACCTATTACAAGTCTTTCGGGAAAATGCAGAAAAAACATGACGTAGGTCAAGGAATGCGGATAAATCCGGATTACTCACTTCTAATTTTGATAGGATGAAGGTAGCTAAATCAATTTCGATAATACCTACATCAAAAAAAGTCCTTTCATAAAAATGTACTTAAATGTTGTGATATTCATGAAGCAAAAACATAATAGATAAACAAACCGTGAGTAAAACCTCGTGCTTGCGTCAGATAAGCCGGCTTCACCGAAACAATTAGAGGCAAACTCCTTGATAATACATCAAAAATGTTAATTGCTTGCTAAGACAGGTTTCCTAACAACTCCTTGTACCGAATAAATACTGAATTAGGCATCCAGAACATAAGCAGGTCTTAATTATATCCATATTGAGTGTGACTGGACTATCGATTAGAAATCTAATCGGAGCTCTCTTTAGCATTTCTGTAATCGTTAATCAAGAATTAGCGAACATTCTAGAGATAGCAAATCGATTCAAATATCGATGATTAAACATTTGTTTGTCTTGGGAGTTACGACACAGTAGGGTGAAGTAGTTATGTTGATTTAATTACCGCCGTACGAATTTGAACGTGCACGGTGCACTGAATGTGACTCAGAGTTAGTTTATCAACAGTACAAACGAAAGTTTGCGCGCATACCTAGCTATGTCTCACTGTATTCTCTCACCAATTTCTAGAATGTGTATCAGGGTTGTCGCTCTTAGAAAGTAGCAGTCGCAAAACTTTTGAGAATTACCATCACAACATTTTCGCTTAAGATTATGGAAAGTCGTTAAATACTTCGGAAATACCAAGTTTGATTACAAACATGGAACCAATAGCTTGTTATCAGCACTATCGTGCAAACTTTCATTCCAGTCTCGCACTTTTATGACGGTATAAATGTATTCATGCGAATGCACTGAGGTATGCAGTGGCAAACTTTTTCTTCGAGTACCTAGATATTGTTCAGCGATTGTTTCAACATGAATGGAACTTGTTGGACTATAACATTCAAACTTGTGAGGCAATCAATTTTCACCGTTACAATAACATCACACTTCTCTTTCACCATTGTTTGGCAGATCGCTAATTAAATCAAATCATCACCTCTGGGCGATAAGAGATATCAAGCAAGGTCAACTCACCGGGTCAATGTCCGCCTCCCAGACGTCCTTCAGATCGTTAGAGATGTCGAAGTAACCCTCCATGTCGGGGCCGGTGTTCACGACGGCCTCCGACCAAAAACAGAGAACTCCTCCAAGAAAAACTCGCACAAAACACAGCAAACTGTCACTCTCTTACTGTCCTCCTCCGAGCGGGCGGAACTCTGAAAGAATGTAAACTGCACCAAGACTTAACTGTCAAACGTAGCAAACTTCACAGAACACTGTGCATCATCACAAGTTTACGTTTCACTATCGACGCCCATTTGTTTTTGCAACAAAATATTTTTTATGAAGTTTCACTGCACGCGAGGAATGTTGTGAAAACGCTGAGCGCGAACGACACACACAGTCGCGGCGAGGTACGGCCGGCGAATGCGAGAGCGGCGTCCACCGCCCCCCCCACTCCTCACGCGCGCCGCCCTGATACGAACCTCTCATTCATAACATGATAGGGGGTAAAAACGTCACGAGCCGTTAGGGGGCTGCCCACACGACAATACGCCGGTAATTATGTGGGTACTTATCAGTCAATGAGGTGCAAGTCGGCCGAGAGATGAAGCCGTGGGAATTCAAGACGCAACACCGGAGCAATAACAAACAATAAACGTTCATAATGTTTATTAAATAAATTCGTAGCAGTACTGTACATGCATATTGTGTATAAATAGCTTATTTCGTTCAAATTAATATAGTTATTGTTACATTCAAATCTGTGTTCAATTGATATTTCGACTTAAAATAGATAATTTAAGTATGAATAATCATTAGGTAGGTACGTATAAAATGGTTAGCTTAATCGGTTCTAATTACAAATGAGGATAAATAATCTAAAACCATCACATATTTACTTTCAAATCTACCTACATTAATTTTTTTTTTTTTACAAAGGAGGACGGGCAAAAATGTTTGGAAGATGGCCTAGGAACCAATAACAACGTGCGATATATCACTGGAAAGGTTTTTTTATGTACTTTAACAATTGTTATGGCGGGAAGTCCCAAATTACAATACGGCGCAATAAAACCGGACTTGGGCAAAGTATTTTTCCCAGCATTTTTTAAATGTATGTTTAACCGTAAGGCGTCCTCCTAATATAAAGCGATCGTCGCGTTCATATGTCACTTTTTGGTCGGAAAACCGGAAGGCGCCCTCTGTCGGCACGACCAAGTGTTCCGGTTTACCTCAAGTTTGCTCAAGTCTGGCTTTATTGCGCCGTATTGTAATTTGGGACTTCCAGCCATAACAATAATTGTTAAAGTACATACAAAAACCTTTCCAATGATATATCGCATGTTGTTATTGGTTCCTAGGCTATTTTGCCCGTCCTCCTTTCCAAATAAAATGGCTAATTCATGCTTTAGAATATACAGGTGATATAAAAATATTCTACTTAAAACTAAATTCAGATCATAGCATGAAGAATACTACTTACTACAGCCATGATAAAATACTTTTACATCTTCAGTACAAATCAGACTCACAGGAATAACTATAACATAAGATTCTTATAGAAGATAGTCACAGCAATATATACAAGACTGTAACATAATATATATATATATATATATATATATATATATATATATATATATGTGTATGTGTCTGTATGTGTTTTGTGTGTACATAAATAAATAAATAATACCGCACAATTCTCGTGTAGTGACTCAGACCATAATACTGAACAACTTTTGTTCTATGGCTTGGAAATTCGTAGCGTATTTTGAAAATTATACCATACATGTTGGATCAGCTGATCGCGTCAATTCCTATAGTAACATACATAACATCACGCCTGTAATCCCCAAAGAGTTAGGCAGAGGTGTACTTAATAGTACACCCACAATATTATTGCCAGTGATTAAGTCCCATGTAAAAGGGGGCGAGCCTATTGCCATCAACCATGCACAAATCCAGACTCCGTGGCTGCTTGAGAAATTCCTGATGGAAAAACCCAGTAACAATAATTGCCCGACCTGGAAATCCATTGTTTTTGCGAATTTTGAGATCTCATAGAGCAAAAGTTGTTCAGTTTCATGGTCCGAGACACCACACGAGAGGCTGTGCGTTTATTATGTTACACCTTGTCTGTAATGTCTCTTTCTTGAGACTTCAAGAGTATTGGTAAGAGTGCTATACGAAATAGTATTGTATGCCTAGAGCCCAAACACTTGAATTGTATGACTTGTCCAACCACGTCAAAAGATGGTTACGTCTGTTTTGTTGTTGAATGATATTTGAATAATATTGTCTAGCTCACTTATACTGAAAATCTTATTTATCGTTCAATGAAGGATGTGGGTATTCGACATTTTTTTGTGCGTCACCCAAGTAGTCGTACAGTGAGGGCAAATCTACAATTTAAATCTTTTTTTTACTATCTACAATTTAAATAGTAGTTTAAAAGTAGGCTTTGGGTTACTTTTGGCAGTAGATATTAAGAAGATCTTTTCATATGATACGATAATCAGTGTCTACGGTTGACATAAGTTCAGACGGTTCACTCCATTTTTGATTTATTATCCTAAGGTCTAAAATCAAAACCGCAATTTTATGGTTATTGCCTTTTTATCACATGCGGAAAAATGCTAGTCTGTAAAATACGTAATATTACAAAACGTCACCATTTTCCCGGGACACAAACTTTATAAGAAACCACAAGTGCTGATTTAAAACACGAACAGAGTGCTAATAAGCAGAACTTTTCGTACATCGGCTAGTGATATTTATTTTACCTATCAAAATGACTCAGTCCCGGTTTCGAAAGCCCTATCGAGTCCCTGATCCTGAAGGCCATAACAAAGTGACATTCTATTATAGCAACAAAGATATCGTAGAAGTGAAACAATTTATTAATTTCACATAAGCTACCGAAAAGCACATTTATATCCTGTTGGACCACTTGTTTAGGCTTTCAGGGTAGTGAATGCTCTGGCAAATTTTTATATTTGGTTTACAAAAAGGCCAGAATGCTAAAGACTTCTCACTCTCAGCATAACAAACTCAATAGTTTTCCAGAAGCTGAGAGTAGTAACATTTTTCATTTCGTCTCAAGTACATCACCGCTTAGCGAATTTTCTAGAGACGCGTGACTCAGCTTTTCATTTCCTATCTATTCTGTGTTTTTAGTTCCATAATAACTTCGTCTACTTGTGTCCGTTCCTTTTTGGTGGTACGGTGAACAGTGAGGGTATGTGCGTTAGCAAGGCAGATATTCCTCCGTGTAGTATGCACACTCTTGGCACACCACACTTCACTAGGTAGTCACTGAACTGCAAAAGAAACAAAATGGTTAATTTAACAATAAGGAAAACTGTTTTAAAATGGCATCTTCCTTTATTTACATAGACTTGTATTTTATTAAGTAACCTATTTATTACACATTAATACATTGACCAGCAGTGCAACTTCACTTCTTAAGGTTAATTCCACACCTGATTTTAATATGCTTTTATTAGCTTCACCTATAACCATGTACAAATATCTTAGAAGTTAAATTTGACCAACTTCCCTGTTTCCGATTGAGCTGGAAAGCATGGATGTTTAGTTGCATGGTTAGCTAAGTGATGTCATTCTTAATCCAATATGGCGGACTCCCAAAGATGGTGGACTAGTTATGTTTTATGCGTTCCCATGATAATGGGTATCAAGTGAAAGGGGTTGCTGCGAAGAATGAAGTCACTCTTATTGACAGATAACGTACTGAACTATCCTGCCAGAGCCCGGTGTCCGCAGCCGGTAAGTAACTTGTCCGTACCGGTTTGAACCAAACTTTTACCATGACAACAAAATGGACAATATAATAATAGGGATAAGTTTTTTATTTTTTCAAACTGAATTATGAAAACTTATTCATTTTATTCTCCGTCTCAATAAAATAGGCTAAAAATGATACAGCTGCTGAAATACGTTTTAAATGTTTGCGCTTAACATTGACTTAGGGAAATAGGTTAACACAATGTTAATAATATGGTCTGGCTATCAATTTTAATAAGGAATTCATTTTCGGTTTTAGAGTATCGTTTTCATAGTATGTTACTAGTTGATCTTTATTTTATTATGTATCGAATTCAAGTATTGGACTAGAAATGTCAAAGGCTTTAGTTCTGCGTTAATGTTAAATCATACATAAGACATTGGGTTTAAAATAAATACTTATGCATATATCTATCCGTTTTTTTAATACTTATGTCTATTCTAAATAATGTGGTCATGATTTCTGAAAATCAGATCAAATGAATAGTCAATATGTTATCAAATCTTATTACACCAGTTCTGTTTGGTTGACTATAATCACGATGAATAATAAGAATATAATTTCAATTAGATTTGACAACATATTAAATGGAATATGGACTTAATGACTTTAGTGGAGTGACGATCTTCGCGAGATGGCTGATATTACCTGAACAACTGTAGCCTAGGGTCGATGTGAGTGGCGTGCGATTCGAGGTGATTATAGCAATGAACTTCAATAGGCTTATGGAGCTTTCATAGGCTTTTAAACACTGGTGGACAAGCCAAAAGAACGTGACTTCCTAAATTGTCCTGTCTGTTACATGCGAAGAGCCAGATTTCCACCGATCTGCATCTGGTCTTATTATAAAAATTAACTTTGACTTGGCGATTATCTGTATCTATCGATCACCGTCAATAGACAATATAAACAGCTTTCTCGCAGCTCTTAACAACATTCTCCCGTCGCTGCATAGATTTAAGTCAGTAGTTCTAACAGGCGACCTGAACGTGGACATCAAACCTACCACATCTGACATGCGCTCCCACGAATACCTAAATTGCCTTGCCTTTCACGGTTATCTCCCTGCCCACACCCTACCGACCAGGGATGGCAATTGCTTGGATCACACGTTTCTCAAAACAATTTCCCCTACCCAAACCTTTGTCTTAAGCTCCACAATAACTGATCACTCGTCTTCCATACTTTGCATTCGCGATAAATGTTTACGAACGGTCGCAAACTCCCTTATAACGAAAATTGATTATGACGGGCTTGACAAATCAATGTCATAACTGGATTTCACCCCTATTTTCAACATAAAGGACGCAAATATGGCTACCGATAAATTACTGAACTTAATGACTGTATCCATTTCAGAAAATACCACAGTTAAAAAAGTTTCATCAAAAAAGCGAATCCTAAAGCCATGGATCACATCTGGTTTATTACGGTGCATAAGAAACAGGGATGCTCTACACAAGAAAGTTAAAAAATTCCCAGGAAATGAAGTTCTAAAAATTACTTACCTTCGATACAGAAATTTTTGTATTAGTACTTTAAAGAAGGCTAAGAGAATTTATGATACAGAGGAACTGAAAAAAGCTAGTAAAAACCCAAAAACACTATGGGATACTATTAAACGGGTAACTAACACTACTAAAACTAAAAATACATCTGTTCAATTACTAACTTTGTCATCTTCACCTATTGAGTCTTGCAACACTACAAACTCATACTTCGTTAACATTGGCGAAAGGCTTGCAAATAATATTCACACTAGTACTACGCAGCCATTGATAGTCACTCAACCCACTTCTGACATCACATCAACTTCATCGTTCGTCCTTGAGCCTACTGACCTTGACGAAATTACAGCAGTTATCCATTCATTGCGCCCTGATGCTGCAACTGGCTGGGATGGCATATCACCCCACATCCTAAAGAGATACTCAACCTTCCTGGCGCCCATTCTATGCCATATTTTTAACCTCTGTTTTGAGACTGCAGTCTTTCCTTCTTCTTTTAAAAAGGCAATCATTCACCCAGTCTTCAAGGGAGGCGACGGGAACTTGCCAAACAATTACCGTCCTATAGCAGTCCTGACTGCCTTATCCAAGGTACTAGAACGTCTTATCAATAAAAGACTTGTATACTACTTAGAACATTACAAACTAATATCACCACAACAATTTGGATTCCGTAAAAACAAGTCAACTTGTGACGCAGTTCAGGAACTAACTAACAATATTGTACAAAACCTGAACACTAATAAAAAGGTCCTAACAATATTCTTGGACCTTGCGAAGGCATTCGACACCGTCCCCGTCCGTTCTCTCTTACTCAAACTTGAGAAGATGGGTGTCAGGGGATTGCAACTTGATCTCTTTCAAAGCTACCTCACTAATCGCTCCCAGATAGTCAAGATTGATCGGCACAGTAGCAATGAGCTCCCCATCTACTATGGCGTTCCACAAGGAAGCATATTGGGTCCCACTTTATTTCTAGTTTTTATAAACGACTTATGCAATTTAAATATCCTAAATGCTAAGATAACATCATTTGCGGACGACACTGCTATAACTTTCTTCGCCAACACATGGTCTGAACTCCAGGACAAAGCGCAACATGGCTTTAATGTAGCGCTGAACTGGCTTTATCTCCACACGCTTACACTTAATACCTCCAAAACCAAGTTCATTACCTACTCGGTCAGTTCTGCTACCCAACCAAACCGACCAATATTAATTAAAGCTCATACATGCAATTTGCTAACTCAAGTATCATGTCAATGCGCACCTATATCTTCTACGGATGAAATCAAATACCTAGGTATAATCATAGATAAGAACCTTAAATTTAAATCTCATATTAATGTCCTTACTGGCAGAGTTCGCAAACTTATATATATCTTTAAAACCCTAAGAAATATTGCTAATCCTATAATCATACGTAATGTCTATTTTGCCTTATGCCTATCTATTATTACCTACTGTATTCCCTGTTGGGGTGGTGCTGCAAAAACTATCTTTAAACCACTGGAAGTTGCACATCGCGCCATACTGAAAGTGGCTACCTTCCGTCCAATAATTTATCCAACTAATCAGTTATACAAAAATTGCAATGTCCTTAACGTGCGGCAACACTTTATTTTACAATCAATTCTGTTGCAGCACCGCTTAACCCCCTATATTGAAATCACCAAACGCCGAAAAGATAAAATATGTACTTCTCCAAGAACCCGCTTGTCGTTTACTAAAAGATTCTTTTATTATTTAGGTCCGTCCCTTTACAATACAATAAACAAAAAATGTCCCATATATAGATTATCTTATCATAATTGTAAAAAGACTGTCCGCACATTCCTTCAAGATAAAACCTACGACGAAACAGAAAAATATTTAATTTAATATAAAGTTATGACAAGTTTGTATATTGTACCACTCACCCAAAACACAGACCCACACTAACACACATACACACACACACAGACCCATACACACACACTCACACACACACACACGCACACACACACACACACACACACACACACACAAATGCGGTCGCTCATTCATATCTGTATTTAAACACATCAGTTCAATTTAAGTGTGAAAATAAAATTGTAATAATACAATTAGAGGGGATCGGCACTGTTACTTCTTAATACAGGCTATTTCATAGCCTAGCAAGGAGGACAGCACGTCACCCACTTGATTGTCAGAGATTTAAGACTACCCACTTTGTGAAATCTGTTACATGTACTACAATCTGTTTTTTGTATAAATAAAGATATTATATTATATACATAAATTAAAACATCTCAATTTCATCCTTTAGCTACACAGAAGCATCAACATCATACTGTTGCCCTTTTTAAAATTGATTTTGGGGTCGACGCTGCATGACTTCTTCTAATCTTTATGTTAATAGCCCCTTTGTAGCCATATATCATCTTTTACATGGTTCACACATTGATTTAATTTTCCTCACAACATTTTCCTCATTCCCCCGCATCACATGCCCATAACACAGCCGATTTCCACTTCTTTACATAGAAACTAAACTACTCATTATTTAAAAAAATAAAATAACGCGCACAACATTTAACTGAGGTTCACCGTTGATCTTGAAAGTAGGCGTCCATTATAAACGGCCCAAACTTACGCGCCAACTTTAATGGGGTTATTGAACTTTTGACAAGCGTGTTAGTAACACTACACCTGTGGGTATGATATCATCAATGGCATGACCATAGATTGGTATACAAGATGAATTTAAAAAAAGGAACTGCTATGATAGCCAATTGTTTTGTATTTTGGACGAAAGGAAAGGAGGAAAACTGCCGATTTTGATAGACAAAAACAGAAGACTTTTTCATACTTTCGTAGCTGCTACAATGGTGACGAAAAGTCTTCAATGGTGGAGATTTGTCAATAAAGCGTGCTATAGTATGTTCGGACGGCACAATGAACATTGATTTTGTCCTGATCTAGTTTAGTCGCTCGGCCTATGGCCGAATAAGGCCAACCCGATTCTTTTTCTAATAATTAGCCCTCAAGATATTAATATTAGACAAGAAATTATATATAATTTAATTTCGCCTACAAATATTCATTGGTGAAATTACTCAGACAAGACATTTTAAACAGATTTTTCACTGAAAAAACGTTTTATGCGATGAGTTCTAACAACACAGCAAAAGACAAAGTACGGCTAATATTATGATAGTCAAAACACACATACTATGCGAACTCAGCAGACACAGCGACGACATTATATTGCAGTCCACTAAGGTGAATTACTACTGCCATCTATGAACGTTTTCGCTAACTAATTATTAAAATTCCTTTACTTGTACGATATTCTGATGATCTAGTCTAGAGAGGTTGTGTTAATATGTTTTATTGGTTTGCTATAAAGGACTCCGCTCAGTTTCAGTAAAGGATGCTACGGACTACTAACGCCATCTACCGGCCTTGATCCTAACTAAACGATCTTTTTGAAAACATTCTGAAATGACTCTATTGAGCAGCCATACCTTGACCTAGTGATGAGAATTAAGTTATGTTTGAGAATTCGGTCATTTTTCTAGTAATTTCAACATGTACCTAGACCTACCCTTCCTATGCATGGATGTTAATAATGATGTCCCCTCGAATTTTAGAAAAAGTTCAGCTTTGTCAGTCAAACCCAGTAACATCGAATTTGTACTATTTTGAGAGCAGTGGTGCTGGTGATGAAATAAAGTAAAAATACATAAACCGGTCAAGTGCGAGTCGGACTCACACACAAAGGGTTCTGTGGGCACCAAACAATAATATTGTTTTTATTTATTTTTTATTATATTATAATAATAACATTTTTAAAGCTCATTGTCATTTGGCAACGGAACCCTAAAATAAAAAAGTGCCTGCCTGGGGTGAACCCACGATCAATGACATGTAAGTCTTGGGGTTGTTACGACTGAGCCACCACAGATCCTCCAACTGTAACTATGGTTAACTTACTAATTGAGCAGTCTCCTCTTCAGCTGCGGCAACGACGACATTCTTCTTCAATTTCATGGCTTCTAGCAGAACTCTTTGAGGATGTAGCCCTAGGGCTCTCAGTTCGTGTTGACCGAGGTGGACCCCACTGTAAGGCACGTTTATGCTGCCGTCTATGCAGCTCTTCTCGTATCTATAGGAACAGATATTGGTATTGTTATTTGTTTTGAGGGCATTGGAAGAGAACGGAAAAGTACTGAAAGACTTAAAAAATATATATATAGAAAAAAGCACACTTCTAAACTGGCATCTTTTGTGTCAGTCTGTTAAATTATATTTTTTATTAATTATTATATTATAAAATTCAACATAAGATTTATATAATTATAAGAAGGAACTGTATGATGAAATACTCACAGTAAATTCGACCTTATGTCGATGACGCAGCATTTATTTTGACATATCAGCGAGAAGAAATCTGACAAATTGATTCTGGGACTGATTTCAATGAATAACGTTTCCATGGGTATTTCCACAATATCCTAAAATAGAACAAACATATTAGTAAAAATTAAAGCATTTCTCAGAAAATACTTCGATGGATGTCGATGGAATCAGGTGGCGCTAGTTGTCACGTTAACATTAGCTCCGTATTTAAATATTCGTAAAAAAACTCAACACCTGTTTTAAAGTCTAATTGTGTAATTTTTCAGTCAGTTTATGTCTAATAACCATCGTCTATCGTTTGCAGAACAATATCACAAGTGATGTGTAAATAAAAGTGTGTTAAAGGAATAGCATCAAATAGTGTTTACAAACAAACAACGCATCCAGATAAGTACACAACATTTGAACGAAAAAGTGCATTATTACTCATAAAACATTAATACAGTGATACAATAATACATAATTATCTAAAACACAGTGAATTCGAAAATTTCCTTATAAACTGTACCGTTAACATTATTCAAAAGTGAAAGACGCATCACGCAAATTTTTCAACCAATTGCAACAAAGAGAAACGAACTTTCTTACTCTCTAATCGAATAGCACAATACAATCACTTATTTCGGCCTGTCAGTATTCGCTTCAACGGCGCGTCACGGAAGTAGATGACTGCGCTGTAAAGAGTTCCGAGTTCGAACCCAACCTAAACAAATTTTACTTTTTGGTTTTCTCAAGATTTGTTTACAAAGACTTTATTCCAAAAAGTATTCAATTGATACATTGTAATTCTTTCTTAGTGAATGATATATTTTTATTATTCTTTTTTTTATATTTTGTGAACATTTTTATGATAAAATACTTTAAGTGAAAATACGTTGCAATTTACGTTCCTACAAAAGTGTTGAATGCTCCAAGACAAGACAATACATGCGACATCTACAACATAACAGGTAAAATATTGATCTCAAGTGTTTGCAGCTCCATTAACTATTACCTACATAAGTTTTCTATATACACTGGATCAGAAATATGAATTTCTTCGAGAATATGACGCTGCGAACTCGCAAAACTCGTTCACAGTCAAAAGCAAAAGCTGCTATCGACCCATGCATGTCCAATGACTCAACTTTAAACGGCACCACCAATAGCTTACCAACAATATCGGATGATGAGAACGAAGAGATCCTAGAGCTTAAAAAACAAGTTGAACAGCTTAACTCAGATCTATTGAAAGCTCATGAAGTAATAAGCCAGTTATCGACTGAGAACACCAACTTAAAAAATACCATCACGTCTATGATTGAGAATAAACACAAACCAATCTCAAAATTATCCAGCGAACGGGTCTTAGAGACCCAAGAAAATACCAATCAGTCTACTCCTAACAAAAAATCCCGATCATCCAGGAAAAAAATGAATTTAGCAAGCACTACAACAAAGGAAGCATCAATATTGAATGCATCCACCCAAATTACACCCAATTACATCTCGTCGCAAGCTAATGAACAAAATATATACAAGGTACCTCAAAAACAAAGAAAGAAAATATGCATTTTAAGTAGCAATAAGCAAAATAAAATATTGTCTATAGCTGAAGAAACTTTCCCGAACTATCAATTGTGCCACTACCTTACACCACATGGCGGAATAAACGAACTCATCTGTAACATCAACCTGAAACTTACGGACTTCACTATGGATGATTACTGTATAATTCTCATAGGTGAAGAAGACTTTCGAAGAACCGATAATTATTTCGATTTAATTATCAAAATACGCGAGACATTAATGCCTCTACATCACACTAATATAATATTATGTTTACCTACTTTTAAATTCAGTTATTTTTCTACTATGATGTTCAATGCAAGAGTAGAACTGTTTAACAATTTATTGTACCTAGACATAGAAAGTCACAACTACGCACTATTGTTTGATTCCAATTTTGACTTAAAATACGACTGTACCATGTTTTCAAAAAATAGTGGTGCGATTAATAATAATGGCATATCTAATATGTTTAAAAACATTCAATGTATTGCTCATGTCAATCCTCTTGATATTCCTTTAAACTCTGACACTGTCTCGAACTCTGATATCAATAATTTGTCTGGTATACACCATATTATGTCTCCTAGCGGTGAAAATATTATTGGTTCTAATACTGAAAATAATAGTAATTTTTTTCTTATATAATCACATAAATGTACTTCATCAAAATATTAATGGCTTGATAAATAAATCAGATCTACTGAGTGTACACCTACATGAACTTGCTTGTAATAACAAATTGGTAGATGTGCTTTGTGTAACAGAACATAACATGAAAGAGAGAGATGATTTACACTTACATATTCCAAATTATACACTTGCAACCTGTTACGTTAGAAACAATAGAAGAGGGGGTTCATGTATTCTAGTAAACAATAAACACAAATATAAAATAATCAATTTAAAAGAATACTGTTTCACTAATGATTTTGAATGCTGCGCTATAGAATTACTTGAACATAACATAACTATTGTATGTATTTATAGATCCCCAAAATTCAAAATCGATAATTTAAATTCCTTTTTCTACCAATTCGAAGGTATGCTAAAGAAGATACTAGGTTGTAATTCCAAAAAGAAAGTCATTATTTGCGGGGACTTTAACATTGATGTTTTAAAAAGTACGAAAACATCTACACAACTCGAAAATCTTCTTTATAACTATCGCTTGAAATTAAGTGTTCGTCAACCAACCCGATTAGATAGCGGTACCTGTATCGACAACATAATACACAACATTAGAGGCAGCACGAGCGAGGTGTTGGAATTGGCTATATCCGACCATACAGCTCAAATCGCCAGATGTCCTGTTAAAAAAACCTGTACCATTACACATTGGTATACTTTTAAACGTGATTTTTGTCAAGAAAATATGCTTAAATTTAAGAATGCTCTTCAAAGCCTTAGTTTTAGTAATGTTTACAATTGTACAGACCCAGATAATGCATTTCGTGAATTTAATAATTTGTTTAAATTGTTTTACGATCTTTGTTTCCCCATAGTTAGAATTAAAAATGAATGCTCTAAAACTCCGAAATGGATAACGAAAGGTATTAAACTATGTTGTAAACGTAAGCGTGAAATGCTATGGCAATTAAGACGTCAACCAAACAAAACAAATAAAAACACGTATAACACCTACTCTAAACGTCTAAAATTAATCATCAAACTAACTCAAAAGACACAAAACAGCTACTTCATTAATAATGCTGACAACAAGGTTAAAGCAACTTGGAGAGTCATAAACTCAACTAAAACTAACTACCCAAAAGAAAATCCTTCTAAAATACTTACAGATAATAATAAATACGTCACAGAACCAAATAGAATTGCCGAATTGTTTAATAACTATTTCATTGACCAAGTTCAACCAGTAAACAAACATAACCACAACACCGATTATACATCTTCATTAATTAATTCCAACCCTAATTCAATGTTCTTAGCACCGACTGTTCCTCATGATATACATAAAATTATAATTGCTCTTAAAAATACTAACAGTTGCGGTTATGATGAAATTGTTACACGTGTAATAAAAAACGTAGTTACAGAAATCTCTCCAGTTCTGAGCTATATTGTTAACGTATGTATAGACGGTGGAAAATTCCCTGAAGATTTAAAATTATCTGTTATCAAACCTCTTCACAAAAAAGAAAATCCACATAATATGAAAAATTATAGACCTATTGCCCTAGTACCAGTGTTTTCCAAAATAATTGAAAAAGTGATTTACAACAGCCTCTATTCATTCCTTGAAAAAAACAATCTTCTAACTAAAGAACAGTATGGTTTCAGAAAGCACAAAAATATTAATATGGCCATTTATGAACTAATAAATAAAATTATCACAAACATGGATAACAAAATCCCGGTTTCAGCGCTCTTCATGGACATGACGAAAGCGTTCGATTTTGTAGATCACGGAATCCTACTCATAAAATTAAATAAGCTAGGAATTAGGGGTAATGTCCTAGAGTTAATTAAGTCGTACCTAGTCAATAGAAAACAAATAACTAAAATACCAAAAGTATGCCCTAGAACCAAAACAGAAGAAACCTACCTATCAAAACAAAGATTTATAAATTACGGCGTGCCCCAGGGCAGTGTACTAGGTCCGTTGTTATTCCTATGTTATATAAATGATATACCCCTAACTATAGAACACCCCATGACTCTATTTGCTGATGACTGTACCACAATATTTATAGGAAGAAACTTAGAAAGTTATGAAAATGATATAAATAATAGTTTAAGTTTAATTATTAAATGGTTAAACGATAACAACCTAAAAATTAATTTCGGAAAAACACATGTCATGCATTTCAACCAGCGAACCAATTTGATAAATCCAAATGTTAAACATGAACATAACAACATTGTTAAAATTGACAACACAAAATTTCTAGGGCTTTGGTTAGATCGGCATATGACATGGAAAATACACATTGAGCATTTAGTAAAAAAATTGAATCAATATTGCTATGCGCTACACAATTTAAGTAAAGTCGCAAATCGCAGTACCGTTCTTACCGCATACCACGCATACGTCTCCACAACACTGCGATATGGAGTAATATTCTGGGGTAATTCTACGGATAGGGAAGCCATCTTTAAAGCCCAAAAGAAATGTGTTCGTGCAGTATGCATGATCCAAAACACTGACAGTTGTAAACCATTTTTTATTAATCTAAAATTATTAACGCTCCCGTCCCTTTACATTTATGAGGTTGCCATATTTATCAAAAATAACCCTAACCAATTCGAAACCGTATCCTCTAAACGCCACCAAGGTGAACTGAAATCAATTTCCCATCAAACAGCCCTTTACTCAAAAAGTTTCCTAGGAATGGCACCAAAAATATTTAATAAACTACCTAAGGCAATAAAAGCATCAGGAGATACCAATACATTCAAAAAAACACTCCATCATTTTTTAATCCAAAAAGCATATAATTCTATTAATGAATACTTAGAAGAAAAATAAAAACTGTTTTTATCTTATTTTATATTTTTAATACTTTTATTACCTAATTATTATAAGCATTAGTTCGTAAGATTTTTACTTTATTGTTTGCTTACTTTGTATTGTTTATGATTCGTTTTGTTTAATTAATATTTTATTAAAGATTAAATATTAGGTAATTAGTTATATTATCAGTAGTTTTTATATTCATTAAAACTACTGCCTGCATTTCTTAATGTGTAAACATTATTTGTACGCCTTGCAAGGCAGCACATAGTGAGACATAACCATAGTTATAACACCATGTAATTACTTTTACCTATGTGTCACGAATAAACAAATTTGAATTTGAATTTGAATTTGATGTATCATCGATTTTAAACACCGATTTTTTTTAATTGCGCCTGGGACTTATTACTAATAATTATAATTGTCTTTTTTATTCCAGCGGGATATAATCATTAAAAGACATTGCTTTCTTTAGAAGATGGGATATATCTTTACTAAGGCAAAACCTAAACCTACTTGTTCAAGTGCACACTGGGATATCCCAACCATCAGCTAAATCTACTCAAACTCAAAGCATTTATTTTAAATAGACCCGTGACGGGCACTTTTGCACAGTCAAAAATAAGCTTCCTACAGTCCAGTCACAGGCATAATAACTGTGAATGGAATGTAGTTGCCCATTCCACTAACTAACTACGTGTCAAGACTTACCATGGGGTCCTTTATTTCAGCCTCATTAGTAAACCTTCTATAGCTAATACTCCTTGGTGAACTGCGGCACATTTCTATCGATTCCTGTGGAAATATTGTAGTATTAATGATAAGTCAACGACCTAGCCGCTATGAAATTCCAACCTTATAATAATGGGCATTGACCTCATATTGACTTTATAAATTATCACCATACAAGTTTTTTTGTATTGTATGTTCTTGGGTGACAATAATGACCATTCAACAAATTTATTTGCTAGAAACATCCAGATTGCATGGATTTGAAAGAGTTCGCAATCCGTTTTTTTTTAAATGATGTGGTGGAATCCGTTCCTACTTAGTTGAGATAAAGTCAACGGATAAGCACTACGAAGGATCAGCATTGTTTCGACTCTACCCGTTTGGGATTCTTTGTAGGAAATTCTATACTTAAACGTAACGGCATCGCCTGAAATCGAAACCGGCTAGTAAAAAAACTACAACCGAATTGAGAACCTCCTCCATTTTTTGAAGTCGGTTAAAAATGAGATGAGATGATACCGATCCTATGTAGTCCTTACAAATGTACTATCTAATGTTTTTGAAGAGGGGTAAAAAGATCTCATATCGAAACTAACGTAGACAGGATTTATCAGAAACAATGCCTAAGATAGAGGACTATTCTTAGCAGTTTCAACATTCTGCCAAAAAGGTGACGAAATAAACGAGTTAATGGTTTTCACAATCATGCCAAGGTATCAGCAACATCTTTAAAGTTAATAACAGAAATTGCATCGGAGATTAGCTATTGTTATACGGCCTTGACACACTCTCCAATGTCAATGTCAGACTAGAGCAAACGGCATTCATTGAACGCAAACTTTAGACGGAAATATGACTTTTTTATACAGAAATAAAGAACGTTTTGTTACTTATTTTTTTACAGAGTTTTTTATATGATCTTAAAGAGTAAAGAGAGGTAGTAGTTAGTAGCAAGTTATTTTTTTTTTCGAATGATCATTGCATTTTGAATACTTTATTCAATCTTGAACTCTGAAGTTACTCGAACACAGCGAAACTGATCATAAATCATCTGCTTCATGCTTCTCTTGTAATTTCACCGGAAATGATCTTCGCTGCAGTATGTGGGTTGAGTTGGCGAGATGGCTATAGTCTTCATGATGGGTAACAGTAACATCCCTTCGTGAAAACAACAGCCCACCTCACCAACTGTATGAAGGACGCCTCCGCTTGCGAAGCGATCTTCTTTTATTCCTGACTGTAATATATCCGCCCAGTTCCATAATTTACATAAATTTTGAATTGCCCTGAATACACCGAAACTGTACATAAATCTTGAACTAATTTGAATAAAACAAAACTGTACGTAAATCTTGAATTCAACTAGCTCGAACACGGCTAAACGGAACATAAAACATCTGCATCACCGCCCTTCACGCTTCTTTCTTGTAATGTCCGCTGCATGTGGGTTGAGTTGGCGAGATGGCTATAGTCTTCATGATGGGTAACAGTAACATCCCTTCGTGAAAACAACAGCCCACCTCATCAACTCTTTAAAGGACGCCTTGGTTTGCGAACCGATCTTCTTCTTCACATATAGGTGATTTTGATTGAATTTGTCGCAATAATATAACCAAAAATTTTCCAGTTTCAAAATATTAGACAGTTGCAAAACGTTCCAATCTCAAAAAAGCCAAGTCACAAAAAGTCCAAGTTGCAGAATGTACAAGTATCCAATATCCATATCTCATAATATGCGATTCTTTGTACGTGTGCCATGTCTCATAAATATGTAAATATTGGGTTTATATTTTCAATAATACAGATCAGACGATAATCGTCAGTTACCTTAACACACTCCCCAATATCAATCTCCGGCAGATCAGAGAACAGTAGGATGCACTCGTTGAACCCTGACTCCAGTAAAGTATCGCGTAGTTGTCTCAGTATGGCCACTCCCATGAACAGCGGTAACGCCGGCCCTTTGACCAGCAACGCGTCCCATAGGTGGACTATCTTGTGGAGGGGGAAGACGTCTGGAAAACATTGGATTTTTATAGAAGATGTGTATACGGGGCGGAAGGGACACCAACGCGAAAACGGAAACCACATAGTCAGTACATCATTCTGAATCCCCCCCACATAGAAATGTTTCGTCGGTTATAAAAAAAACAGCTGTTACCTACAAAAGTGCAATACCTACACGGTCAAAATGTATGGAACGGTTGATTTTTTTTTTAAATAACCGACCAAAATTTCCTATGTGGTTTTCGTTTTCGCGACGGTGTCCCTTCCACCCTGTATATTTAGTAGTGTTTGAAAGAGGCCTTGCAAATAGAAACTGGTCACAAAATGCTAATAGATTATTGGTCGCAAAATGCTGAGTAGACTTTTCACAGGATCACTGGTGGAATTATGAGAAGACCCAGAGATCTTTGTTTCTCTATTTACATCAACACACAATGGGCCTACGTGGTGCGTTACGGCCCACTCATTCTCAGAGATAGGAGGCCTGTTACCCAGCTGCGGGAATTTTATAGACTAAATATGCGATACAAATTATACTTTTTACTATTCTCACGATATGAAAGGACCTTCTATCTGTATGCTTATCAAAATATAATAAACAATACTCACGTGAAAACATAGTAAGGAACCAGGGTATGGCGAACAGTTCTGGCACAAAGTTGATCTCGTGTAGATGCGTCGCTAGGTCCGGTTCGTGGAAGGCCGTCATTTGCCAGAACTTCGCTAAATACTCCTTGATGACCGCGCTGTTGTCCTTAAGGAAGAACTTGTGCAGAAACTTTGGTACGAACGCTGACAGGCAGGCGAAGGCGCGGGCTGCGAGAAGGGAAAAGAAAAAATATGTATTTATTTACTAAGTTTTTCCCTATGCCCGCGTTATAGCCACAAATTATCCCATGGGAATGTACTAAGTTACTTATTTCAAAACAATAGACACACATTTTAAATTAAAATAGCACAATTACTTAGGTATTAGCACACAATTACTAATGTCAATTTTGACATTAGTAATAGTAGATTATTTAATCTAAATGTCAGTTTCTAAAAGAAGGAAAGAAAAGAATAAACGTATCCTCCATAAATTCGTATTCAGCCGTGGAGTAACATTAACATACATTATTAATTCATCATTCAATAATTCACTTGCATTTATTAATAAAAAATTGATTCAGATTCGTCTAGAAACAAGCATTTAAACAGAATTCATAATTATAGATAAACTTGATTGTACACTGAAAGAGAAACATATGCACACAACATACGCACATACGATGATATTGCACATAAATCTTGAACGGAACTTGGTCATAATAAAACTGTAGATACATTTTGAACTGATTTGAACACAGCACAACTGTACATAACTCTTGAACACAAAAATATACATAAATCGTGAACTGACTTGAACAAGACAAAAACGTACCTACATTCATCTCAAACTGACTTGAAAACAGCAAAACTGAACATAAACCATGTACATCACCGCCCTTCACGCTTCTTGCTTGTAATCTCGCCGGAAATGATGTCCGCTGCATGTGGGTTGAGTTGGCGAGATGGCTATAGTCTTCATGATGGGTAACAGTAACATCCCTTCGTGAAAACAACAGCCCACCTCATCAACTCTTTGAAGGACTCCTTGGCTCGCGAACCGCTCTTCTTTTTTACTCACTGCAGTACATCCGGCCAGCTCCATAATTTACATAAATCTTGAACTGACTTAAATGCAACAAAACTGTACATAAAGCTTGAACTGACTTGAAAACCATATAACTGTACACAAATCTTGATCTAATTTGTACGTGACAAAACTGAACATACATCTTGAACTGACTTGACCAAACAAAACTGAACGTAAATCTTGAACTCAACTGACTCAAACACAGCAAAACTGAATATAAATTCGCTGCATCTTGACTATTTCTTGTAATCTCATCAGAAATAATGTCCGCTGCATGTGGGTTTAGTTGGCGAGATGGCTATAGTCTTCATGATGGGTAACAGTAACATCCCTTCATGAAAACTACAGCCCACCTCATCAACGCTTTGAAGGACTTCTTGGCTCGCGAACCGCTCTTCTTTTTTCCTGACTGTAGTATATCCGGCCAGCTCCATTATTTCTTGAACTGACTTAAACACAGCGAAACTGTATTTAAATCTTGAACTGATGTGAAAACCAGAAAACTGTACGAGGGGTGTTCAAAAAGTAATGAGAATGACGTAGTAATGGGGGGTACTTGAAAAAAAAAATATTGTCACGGAAAGATTAGGTCTTTATCATAATACCCTCAAATAATTAGCTTTCTATCTTGTCTGTGCAGTTGTGTTAATTATTTGTTTGTGACGTGTCGATAATTCTCGCTAAAAATGGATAAAATTGATATCCGTGCGGTGATAAAATACTTATGCTTGAAAAATTTTACTACGGAACAAATTTTTAAAGATTTACGTGAAACATTGGGGGAGTCGGCTCCTCCATATTCCACAGTGGCTCGGTGGAGTGCAGAATTTAAACGTGGTAGAACATCGGTTAAAGATGACCCGCGCTCGGGCCGCCCTTCGATATCAGTCACTCAGGAAATGATCGAAAAAGTTGAAAAAATTGTTCTGGATGATCGCCGTGTAACAGTCCGTTTTATAGCTAAAGAGTTAAAGATTTCAACTGGTAGTGTGCATAGCATTTTGCAAGATCACTTAGGAATGAAAAAGGTATCCGCGCGTTGGGTCCCGAAAATGCTAACGGACGCACAAAAGCAAACGCGACTCAACATTTCAAAGAGCTCATTGGAACTGTTTCAACGAGATCCTGATCTTTTTTTGGCTCGATTCGTAACAATGGATTAAACATGGCTTCATCATTATGATCCAAAAACGAAACAACAATCAATGTCCTGGAAAAGACCGTCATCTCCCACACCAAAGAAATTTAAGACTCAACCATCTGCCGGCAAGATCATGGGCTCAGTTTTTTGGGACAGCCAGAGGTTGATAATGATTGAATACCTTGAACGTGGAACCACAATCACAGGAAATGTCTACGGCGAACAAATAAAAAATTACGTCAGGAAATCCTTAAAAAGCGGCGAGGAAAACTCGCGAAAAAAGTTTTTTTCCATCAAGACAACGCGCCGGCGCACAAGTCTGCAGTTGCCATTGCAGGAATCCAAGATGCTGGCTTTGAGATCCTCGATCATCAACCATATTCACCGGACTTGGCCCCTAGTGATTTCTACCTATTTCCGCGTTTGAAAGAGCACTTGAGAGGCACAAAATTTGAACATGACGAAGAAGTGAAGGCCGCCGTAAACGATTTTTTAAGTACTCAAGATAAAGATTTTTTAAAAAAGGGAATTTTGGCTCTAGAAAAAAGATTTGTGTATTTACCTAAAGGGTGGTTACGTCGAAAAATAAAATAATATTGAATAAATTAATTTTCTAACATAGCTATTCGCACTACTTTTTGAACACCCCTCGTACGGTCGGCCAAGAAAGTGGTGTACCAGTTTTGATTTAGTTTCCCGGTCATCGAAAATTACAACAAGGTTCGTTATAAAAAGATATTACTGAAAGAGACAACATTATCATGACGTAAACCTATGTATTTAGTATTCATACGTCATATGTCACATATAAGTACATGACATTTTAACCTTTAGTATAAATGAAAAGGACATTAGTTTCTACAAAGCAATTGAAATGTTTCCAAACAAAAGTAATAAAAACTATTTAGACAACCGAATTCCATTTGAAAAAGAAAACTGACAATTGACATTTTGTCAAATATATGCAAAAAATCGATATATTTTCCGTGTTATTTTTCAATCAACTGCATATAAAATCATCTCAATGCCTGCCAACTTGACCATTGCCGAAAGAGCACAAATAATTGCCCAATTTAATGAGGGAAGCAGTATCAGTGCGATATCCCGGAATTTGAATATATCGAGGCGTTCTGTCCGCTTTTGGATTCGTCGTGAAGGAGAGGAGGGAAGTTTGTTGGATCACAGAAGAAGTGGTCGCCGGCCTGCACTCTCCAATAACGATAGAGAATTCATGAGACGGGAATATGAAATCAATGGTTTTAAGCCCACAAAACATTTTGCGCAGATGTTCGATGTGAGTGCCCAAACAATAAGGAATCATCTACATTACATGGGGTTGCACCACAGGCATTACACCAAGAAAATATATTTGACGGATGCTCACAGACTTGCTCGTCTGAACTTCGCCAGAGAGCACTTAGAGTTTGATTGGTCTAATACAGTGTTTTGTGATGAAAAAACGTTTAAATCCAGTCAGCATGGACGTCTTCACCTTTGGCGATATAATTCAACACGGTATAAAGATGTTCATGTAATCCCAAATAGAGAATCAGGTCGAATTTCCGTAAATATTTGGGGCTGGATGAGTTTATAGTTTAATAGTTTATTGACCATAAGTTTAGGTTACAGTACACCGGTAATATATATTTACATAGTAGGTATAGGGCACACTCACTTACGTTCAACTACACCAACTTAGTAACTAGTTAAAACTTATCAATAACAAGTAGCAAAGGGAGTAGATGAAGAATTAAATTATATATTGCTATCTCAAGTAAAGCAAAGGTTCCCTTATTTGATAAAATTTATAAATGACAATGACGGTATACAGAGAAAAGTTCTTTACCTCCCGTGCTAGTCAAGGACTGAGTTACGGCAAGGTAAGATTCTCGCTCATGGAATAATATTCTTAACGTAAACACATTAAGACACTTTTTACCAATTACATTTGTTTTGCTGTGAATCATAGATGACGATAACGAGTTACAAGTTTAGCGTAAACAAGTAGTATATGCAAAGAAATCAGACAATGCAACTACTAGCGTTATTTCAATATAAACAAAGTGTTTTCACAATAACAATATGTGTTCAGAATATGTAATAAGACAAGCGTGTTAAAATAAAATAGAAATTAAATAAAAAAGAAAAAATGTTTGTAAAACTAAAATAATAAAATTAAAAGTACTAATCTCCAGTTTATATCATGATTGCTTTATAATGTATTTATTTATTTATTTTATATTACTTACATATATTCATATATATCTTTATATACTTATTTTTTTATTACTTATCGGTGTTCAATAAAATATATATTTATAAATAAATAATTACTGACATATTTGTATAAGTTTTTCAGTCTGTTCATAGTCCAAGTCACTCAGAAACTCATCCAGAGCCCTTCTACACACAAATTTCGTCGTATCTTTAAGAGGTTTAATTTTACTTATGCGATTGTACAATAGAGGAGCCAAGAAATAAGAGAAACACTGTGCAAAAGTGGTTTTGCATGCTGGGACGTCATATACCTCATGCACTCTTCTGAGAGATTTGGTAACAGGTTTTTCGTAGATATGTTGCCTAAGGACAATTTTTTTAATAAAGAGTTGGCGAATATTTAGAACTTCAAACTCTTTGTACAACGCAGTCGTGGGATATCTAATTTTTTTTAAATTAATCACTTTTAGAATACATCTATGAGCTCTTTCTATTTTTATAAGAGTACTTTTTCTAGCACCACCCCAAGCAGAGATACCATAAGTTACTATCGATTGGCACAGTGCAAAATAAACAGTTTTGTTCGTAGCCCTGTCTTTTAAATTTCTTATTTTTTTAAAAATCGGTATAAGTTTACGAATGCGAGATTTTAAATTATGAATATGTTCTTTCCAATTTAAATTTTCATCGATATTGTTACGAGCTGGGTATGGGATAAATTAATTACTACCAATCAGACAATTTAATAACTTTATTAAACACAAAACACTTAAATCTTAATCACAAGTACACTACTGATCACTATTCGCTTGGATATCGCACTTCTAGTTCACTTCGATTCGCTCCGTTGTATCGCCTGAATCAGACTACCCCCGTGTGTCGGCGCTTGTGCTTTTTATACTACCCCTTTATTCACGAACATTCCGGCGATGTGTAGAACGGTTCGATAAAAACATCAACAAAAAAACATTACCAAGTAGTAGGCAAAAAAAATAATAACCTACTTGTACCGAATAAAGAAGTAGGTACTTTATGCCCTCGGCGTACGGTCGAAATTACAATGACAATTCCTAATATTTTTTATAAGTAGTTACCTACTTAACTTGGAACTAATAATAATGGCACGCTTCTCGAAGTTTTTAGCGCAAACACACTGAATCACGTCCTTTCTCGAAAGATCTCGTACGTACGACGTAACACTGCCCCCTCCTTAGACATGCTCGTCCCGAGCATCATTAGCCCCGTAGTATCGGGCCAATCGGTCTACATGAACAATCTTAGGCGCACCTCGTAGACCCTTCTGTATTCGGTAGGTGACATCGTTGATCCTAGTCACGACTCGGTATGGTCCATCCCATTTTGCTTGCAATTTCGGAGACCTCCCCTTGCTCCGCACTGGGTTATGTAACCACACCAGTGAACCCTCGTCGAAAGCCCTACTGTTTGCCTTGCGGTCATAACGGGTCTTCATCTTCTCAGACATCTGTTGGCCGGATTGTCGGATATGCTCATAAACATCATTCAACTTGTTACGCAAATCATGTGCGTAATCTGTTACACTACGTGGAGCATCAGGGGAAGTTCCAGTGATTAAATCTGCAGGCAACCGTAATTCCCTTCCAAAGTTCGCGAATGCTGGCGTCACAGTCGTACTTTCGTGGACTGCGCTGCGGAAGGACAGTAGAAACGGCTGTATGTGCTTGTCCCAATCCCTTTGCCTGCTTTCCACGACTTTTGCCAGATATCTTTCCAACGTTTGGTTGAATCGTTCCACCATTCCATCAGATTGTGGGTGGTAAGAGGTGGTTCTGGTTTTGTAGGTACCCATCAATCGACAAGTTTCCTGAAATACTTGCGATTCAAAATTCCTTCCTTGATCGCTGTGTATTTCTAAGGGTACTCCAAAACGACAGAAAACTTCCTGAACTAATTTATCTGCGACAGTTGTAGCCTCTTGATTAGGAATGGCGAAGACTTCTGGCCACTTTGTGAAGTAATCCATGACCACCAGGAAGTACTTGTTTCCGCTCTCACTTTCTGGAAATGGTCCCGCAACGTCTAGTGCTATCCGTTCCCAAGGGGCTCCAACGTTGTACACTTTTAATGCACCTCGGCTGCGTGTGTGGGGTCCTTTCACGGCCGCACAACTGGTACATTTGCGACACCAGTCCTCCACATCATCTCGACAGTGGATCCAGTAAAAGCGTTCTCGAACTTTTAGTAGAGTCCTTTTTACCCCCATATGTCCTCCTGAACATCCATCATGGTAGAGCCGTAGAACATCTGGTACCTTAGCTTTAGGGACAACCATTTGTAGATGACAGCTGTCCCCTCGAGCGTTTTACCATTTACGGCACAAGACTCCATCCTGGATCACCAAGCTGTTCCATTGCGCCCAATAACTCTTCGTGATGGAACTCATCGCAGCCACATCACTCCACTTAGGTTTAGGAGCACCAGCTTTGATCCACTCGAAGATCGGTTTGATGTCCGAGTCATTTTGCTGAGCCTGCTGTAGGGTTTCCTTCCATTCATCGCTGAGATCTGTTCTAAGCATCCTCACGGACACTACTTCCTTAGTCTCTTGCCTGGCACAGTGCTTACAGTCTTCAGGACAAGGTCTTCTTGACAAGGCGTCTGTCTTAACGTGAGTTCTCCACTGTTGCTGGGCAGTCATGCATGGCATTTCAGCCGCTTTTCCCTCATGGGGTTGACCTTCTCTCATTGTGCTTCGGTTTTTACAGTTTGACCGAAGATGACCCCTTTCTCCACAAGTGTAGCACCTAGGGCTGTACCGTTGCGGAAGCTGGCGTACAGGTGATGCCACAACTTGCTTTGGACTGCTAGACCAAAGATGATCCCTTTCTCTACCAGTGTAGCACCTAAGACTGTACCCTTGCGGCCGGTCGCGTACAGGAGATGCTACAACCTCTCTGACGCGGTGCGTTCGGTGGTCCTGCCTCACTGCCTCTACTTCTAAGGCATGGGCCAAGGCGTCTTTCAGCGCCTCATGATGCCCAAGTCTCACAGCGGCTCTAACTTCTAGGTCGCGTATTCCATCAACGAACGCTTGTACCAGATTCCCATCGATAAGTGCAGGGGCAGACTGGTATGCTTTCCGAACCAGCTTTTCAACTTCGAGGGCCCACTGCTGTAGATTCTCGTCACTACGTTGAACACGATCTTTCAACTTAGCACGAAATACGTGCTCCAGGTGCGCGTCACCGTATCTGGACTCTAACGCCTCCAGCAGCTGCTCGTAGGTTACATTCTTGCCGAGCGCCTCAAGAATATTAAGGGCCTGGTCTCGGAGGGCCAAGGTGAGCGCGGTCATGGCTTGCGGTTTTGTCCATCCATTCGCCTTTATAACGGCCTCAAATTGAATTTTATAAGCCGACCACGAAGATGTGCCATCGAATGGAGGCACCTTAAAGCCCCGCGCTGAAGGTGCAGCAACTACTGAAGCTACAGTCAAGTCTCCAGTCTTCAGTTCCCCCAAAGCCTTCTTCACCCCAGCGATCTGAACTTCGGCTTCTGAGAGGCGATTCTCGTGCTGCTGTACCTGATCCTTCATCACCTTTAGGTCTTTGCCAAAAGTTGCATGAAGATCCTTTATGAGGAGCATCTGCTCGTCTTGGCGGCGGACTTGCTCCTCTTTGTCTCGCTGCAACTGCTCTTCCAACCGGCGAGCCTGCTCCTGTAGCAGCGCCATTAAAGCTGACAAGTCTGGCGCCATTGATGCTGTAGAAACTGCGGATGGGCCAGCGACTGGCACTGACGTAGGCTGGACACCACCCGGTGTCTGTGTTGGGGAATCTCCAAACCGCCTTTGGTCCATGTCCTGCTGTCGCTGACTCCTCGTACGGATACCGTCCGTGTCGTCCTTCGGTAGAATTGGCATAATTTATCCCTCACTTCTGACACCAAATTGTTACGAGCTGGGTATGGGATAAATTAATTACTACCAATCAGACAATTTAATAACTTTATTAAACACACAACACTTAAATCTTAATCACAAGTACACTACTGATCACTATTCGCTTAGATATCGCACTTCTAGTTCACTTCGATTCGCTCCGTTGTATCGCCTGAATCAGACTACTCCCGTGTGTCGGCGCTTGTGCTTTTTATACTACCCCTTTATTCACGAACATTCCGGCGATGTGTAGAACGGTTCGATAAAAACATCAACAAAAAACATTACCAAGTAGTAGGCAAAAAAAATAATAACCTACTTGTACCGAATAAAGAAGTAGGTACTTTATGCCCTCGGCGTACGGTCGAAATTACAATGACAATTCCTAATATTTTTTATAAGTAGTTACCTACTTAACTTGGAACTAATAATAATGGCACGCTTCTCGAAGTTTTTAGCGCAAACACACTGAATCACGTCCTTTCTCGAAAGATCTCGTACGTACGACGTAACACTGCCCCCTCCTTAGACATGCTCGTCCCGAGCATCATTAGCCCCGTAGTATCGGGCCAATCGGTCTACATGAACAATCTTAGGCGCACCTCGTAGACCCTTCTGTATTCGGTAGGTGACATCGTTGATCCTAGTCACGACTCGGTATGGTCCATCCCATTTTGCTTGCAATTTCGGAGACCTCCCCTTGCTCCGCACTGGGTTATGTAACCACACCAGTGAACCCTCGTCGAAAGCCCTACTGTTTGCCTTGCGGTCATAACGGGTCTTCATCTTCTCAGACATCTGTTGGCCGGATTGTCGGATATGCTCATAAACATCATTCAACTTGTTACGCAAATCATGTGCGTAATCTGTTACACTACGTGGAGCATCAGGGGAAGTTCCAGTGATTAAATCTGCAGGCAACCGTAATTCCCTTCCAAAGTTCGCGAATGCTGGCGTCACAGTCGTACTTTCGTGGACTGCGCTGCGGAAGGACAGTAGAAACGGCTGTATGTGCTTGTCCCAATCCCTTTGCCTGCTTTCCACGACTTTTGCCAGATATCTTTCCAACGTTTGGTTGAATCGTTCCACCATTCCATCAGATTGTGGGTGGTAAGAGGTGGTTCTGGTTTTGTAGGTACCCATCAATCGACAAGTTTCCTGAAATACTTGCGATTCAAAATTCCTTCCTTGATCGCTGTGTATTTCTAAGGGTACTCCAAAACGACAGAAAACTTCCTGAACTAATTTATCTGCGACAGTTGTAGCCTCTTGATTAGGAATGGCGAAGACTTCTGGCCACTTTGTGAAGTAATCCATGACCACCAGGAAGTACTTGTTTCCGCTCTCACTTTCTGGAAATGGTCCCGCAACGTCTAGTGCTATCCGTTCCCAAGGGGCTCCAACGTTGTACACTTTTAATGCACCTCGGCTGCGTGTGTGGGGTCCTTTCACGGCCGCACAACTGGTACATTTGCGACACCAGTCCTCCACATCATCTCGACAGTGGATCCAGTAAAAGCGTTCTCGAACTTTTAGTAGAGTCCTTTTTACCCCCATATGTCCTCCTGAACATCCATCATGGTAGAGCCGTAGAACATCTGGTACCTTAGCTTTAGGGACAACCATTTGTAGATGACAGCTGTCCCCTCGAGCGTTTTACCATTTACGGCACAAGACTCCATCCTGGATCACCAAGCTGTTCCATTGCGCCCAATAACTCTTCGTGATGGAACTCATCGCAGCCACATCACTCCACTTAGGTTTAGGAGCACCAGCTTTGATCCACTCGAAGATCGGTTTGATGTCCGAGTCATTTTGCTGAGCCTGCTGTAGGGTTTCCTTCCATTCATCGCTGAGATCTGTTCTAAGCATCCTCACGGACACTACTTCCTTAGTCTCTTGCCTGGCACAGTGCTTACAGTCTTCAGGACAAGGTCTTCTTGACAAGGCGTCTGTCTTAACGTGAGTTCTCCACTGTTGCTGGGCAGTCATGCATGGCATTTCAGCCGCTTTTCCCTCATGGGGTTGACCTTCTCTCATTGTGCTTCGGTTTTTACAGTTTGACCGAAGATGACCCCTTTCTCCACAAGTGTAGCACCTAGGGCTGTACCGTTGCGGAAGCTGGCGTACAGGTGATGCCACAACTTGCTTTGGACTGCTAGACCAAAGATGATCCCTTTCTCTACCAGTGTAGCACCTAAGACTGTACCCTTGCGGCCGGTCGCGTACAGGAGATGCTACAACCTCTCTGACGCGGTGCGTTCGGTGGTCCTGCCTCACTGCCTCTACTTCTAAGGCATGGGCCAAGGCGTCTTTCAGCGCCTCATGATGCCCAAGTCTCACAGCGGCTCTAACTTCTAGGTCGCGTATTCCATCAACGAACGCTTGTACCAGATTCCCATCGATAAGTGCAGGGGCAGACTGGTATGCTTTCCGAACCAGCTTTTCAACTTCGAGGGCCCACTGCTGTAGATTCTCGTCACTACGTTGAACACGATCTTTCAACTTAGCACGAAATACGTGCTCCAGGTGCGCGTCACCGTATCTGGACTCTAACGCCTCCAGCAGCTGCTCGTAGGTTACATTCTTGCCGAGCGCCTCAAGAATATTAAGGGCCTGGTCTCGGAGGGCCAAGGTGAGCGCGGTCATGGCTTGCGGTTTTGTCCATCCATTCGCCTTTATAACGGCCTCAAATTGAATTTTATAAGCCGACCACGAAGATGTGCCATCGAATGGAGGCACCTTAAAGCCCCGCGCTGAAGGTGCAGCAACTACTGAAGCTACAGTCAAGTCTCCAGTCTTCAGTTCCCCCAAAGCCTTCTTCACCCCAGCGATCTGAACTTCGGCTTCTGAGAGGCGATTCTCGTGCTGCTGTACCTGATCCTTCATCACCTTTAGGTCTTTGCCAAAAGTTGCATGAAGATCCTTTATGAGGAGCATCTGCTCGTCTTGGCGGCGGACTTGCTCCTCTTTGTCTCGCTGCAACTGCTCTTCCAACCGGCGAGCCTGCTCCTGTAGCAGCGCCATTAAAGCTGACAAGTCTGGCGCCATTGATGCTGTAGAAACTGCGGATGGGCCAGCGACTGGCACTGACGTAGGCTGGACACCACCCGGTGTCTGTGTTGGGGAATCTCCAAACCGCCTTTGGTCCATGTCCTGCTGTCGCTGACTCCTCGTACGGATACCGTCCGTGTCGTCCTTCGGTAGAATTGGCATAATTTATCCCTCACTTCTGACACCAAATTGTTACGAGCTGGGTATGGGATAAATTAATTACTACCAATCAGACAATTTAATAACTTTATTAAACACACAACACTTAAATCTTAATCACAAGTACACTACTGATCACTATTCGCTTAGATATCGCACTTCTAGTTCACTTCGATTCGCTCCGTTGTATCGCCTGAATCAGACTACTCCCGTGTGTCGGCGCTTGTGCTTTTTATACTACCCCTTTATTCACGAACATTCCGGCGATGTGTAGAACGGTTCGATAAAAACATCAACAAAAAACATTACCAAGTAGTAGGCAAAAAAAATAATAACCTACTTGTACCGAATAAAGAAGTAGGTACTTTATGCCCTCGGCGTACGGTCGAAATTACAATGACAATTCCTAATATTTTTTATAAGTAGTTACCTACTTAACTTGGAACTAATAATAATGGCACGCTTCTCGAAGTTTTTAGCGCAAACACACTGAATCACGTCCTTTCTCGAAAGATCTCGTACGTACGACGTAACAATATCAACTCCAAGGTATTTAACACTTTTACTAGGAGACAAGACAGGGCACCCGCAAACACTTGTAGCAGAACAATTAGAGGAATGAGCTTTTAAATTAAAGTCAGTAGGTTGTACATTATTCTTTATACTAAACGTTATAAGTTTTGTTTTTTTGAGATTTAAAGTAAGCAGATCGCAATCAAGCCATTCAGTTATATTTTTAAGCCCAATCTCGGCTGACGATTTTACATCACTCCATGTTTTTTGTTGAAATAAGATTACAGTATCGTCAGCAAAAGTGATCACTTTTGAACCGGGTAAATCAATATTACAAAGATTATTAACATAAATCAAGAATAATGTTGGTCCAAGTACTGATCCTTGTGGAACACCGAAACCAACATTAAGCTTAGAGCTAAGATTATTACCAATTTTTACAGCCTGTGTCCTATTACTAAGATAGTTTTTAAAAAGATTAAGTGGTAGACCTCGAACACCTATAGCCTCCAACTTGCAAATTAGCAGGGGGATTGAGACAGTATCGAAGGCTTTGGCTAAATCTAGAAAAACACCAACACATTTATTCTTTTGGTCGAGATTACTAGCTACAGTAGTAACTAGATGTTCAACCGCATCTATTGTTGATTTGTTCCTTCTAAAACCAAATTGATTATTAGAAAGAACATTATTTTTCTCTATATAGTTTATAAGCCTAATGTTTATTAGTTTCTCCAGGATTTTAGCCATAGTAGGTAAAAGCGATATTGGACGATAATTAGCGATACTGTCTTTTTCCCCCGACTTGAAGACTGGTATAACAATTGATTCCTTTAACACATTAGGAAACTTACCACACGTAAAACATAAGTTAAATATGTGTGTTAAGGGTTTAATGAGTAGTTTTACACTTCTTTTCAAAAACACTGATGATATTCCATCCCAACCAGTAGAATTGGTACTTTTTAAGGACATAATTATTTTATTAACTTCCATTTCATCAGTTTCCAATAAGACAAAAGAGTTCATAGGGCTGTGTTTACATTTAAACTTTTGCACAAGGTCATTTTCCGTAAGTTTTAAGTTTTGTAAGATGTCAGTCGATAGTTTGGATGCCATATTGGTAAAAAAATCATTTACAAAATCGACTGATTCTTGAGGAGTAGATTTCATTTTTAATAATTCACAAGGCCCTTGAGATTTTTCAGAGTGATTTAGATTACATACACGCTTAATGACATTCCAGGTTTTTTTAATATCACTTTTGACAGCATTTAAATCTGCTTTATCGTGCTCATTTTTAGGGTTCCGTACCTCAAAAGGAAAAAACGGAACCCTTATAAGATCACTTTGTTGTCCGTCCGTCCGTCCGTCCGTCTGTCAAGACCGTTTTTCTCAGGAACGCGTGGAGGTATCAAACTGAAATTTCTATATGATACTTAGTTCTACTGTCCCTGGAAGCTGTAGAAAAATCAACCTTCTAAGTCAACGCAATCAAAAGATACAGCCACTTAGGCCGCAAATTTTCGAAACTCGCACGGGAATCAAAACCTACAGGGTACTTCCCGTGAACTTAGAATCTTGAAATTTTGTACGAAGTCACGTCTTATAGTACAGATATAGGAAAAATTACGAAAACCGTAAATTTTTAGTTTCGTCATATAAAAAAAAGTTATATACCCACAGGTTTGTACGGAACCCTCGGTGCGCGAGTCCAACTCGCACTTGACCGGTTTTTTTTAGATTGTGGAGAATATTATTACAATGATTTCTATAACGCCTGTAGGTAATCTCTAGATCTTTATCATTAGGTGCCTTATTATGTCTCCTGTGTAACGTATCTCTAAACCTAATGCAACGTAGTAGACCAGAGGTTACCCATGGCTGAAAAGTCTGTCGCCTGTTGGGCACGATAACCTGGTAACTGCTTTTTTGTCTGATATCCGATAAAGTTTCGATGAGCAATTCAGTCGCTTTATTTGGATCTTGCAATGTTGTTATAGGAGACCAATCAAAGTCCTCCATAAGTTTAAAAGCTTTTTCATAATTTAGTTGTAGCAGTGTCTTTTCTGATTTTTTATATATACTTTTTTGTTTTAAAGGAATAATACAGTATATACTACTGTGGTCAGTAACTGATGATTCACAGACCACAGTCAGCATTTTCATATTAGGTTTTGCGAAACAGTGATCAATGCATTTATTGAGACGCGTAGGAAATTGATGGCTAGGTAGTAGACCGTACGTGGCAAGAAGATTCAAATACTCATCGGATTTCAGGTCAGTAGTATTGCAACTCACATCAACATTTATGTCCCCGGTTAGATAAACATTAGATATGTGTTTAATGTCTATTAGAAGCTCTTCCAAGGACCCAACAAAATTGGCGAGAGAGGCAAACGATGGTGACCTGTATATACAAATAAAGGCATGGCTTTTGCCTATCCTTATCACCAAGCAGTCCGCATCGGCAAAATTTGGTTCATATACTGTGACATGTGGTAAATAGCTTCTTACATAGACAACTACACCACTGTTCTGGTTAATATGGTTTTTAGTATGAAATGAATCAAATTGCTCTAGTTTAGGTATCAAGTCTGAATTTTGTAGCCAACATTCGGTGAGAATAATAATGTCATAGTCTATTTTACTCCTAGTAATAAAAATTTTAAAATCTTCAAGATTTTTATGTATGCTTCGTATATTTTGAACAATAATTCTAAGAGAAGATTCCGTTCCAAGTTTGTACTGCGGAAACGCTTCTGGATCCTCGACCAAAAATGATTCACCAACGTTGATAGTATTATCAACCTCGGTGACCACCACATCTATGTTGCTACCCATAACAACCATATTTATCACTAACAGTAGGAAAATTATATTTTTGGTCGACGATTGTAGTTTCTGAGATTTGTAAGTTATTTTTATTATTGTCGGACATGAAGTTTGCATAGCGGACTGGTAGTAATAATGTTATATTGGTTTCTAAATATAATATAAAAAATGAAATATAATAGTAGTGTAAGAATATTATTAGATAATATATAATACTTATAATGCATACAATGTTACTGTGACTGTTTAAAAAAGTATAAAAAATAGTAAACAAGGAGAAAAAGTACCATATTTTGACATGATCTTCAACAACAGCTAGTCATTCAGAGGTGAAATCCTTAAGTTGATTTAGAGAATTGATGACTATGGCAGGCTGTCCGTCTTCCTTACGTAGGAGTATGTTTCCTCTTGAGGCCCAGCAGTACTTATACGAACCATTTTTCATCAGTTCTCGAGCGGCTGCCAAAATCTTTTTAGACATAAAAGTTAGAGACTCCGATATATAAACCCGTGAAAAAGCTCCGGTAAATCCTAAGATATCCGTACTTAATGGTTTATCTTTGTTGCCAGAGTTGTATTTTTTCACAGCTTTTAGCAGTACTTCTTTATTTTTGGTGTTCTGGTACTCAATAACAATAGGTCCATTTTTCCTACCTCTTCTATAAATAGCCGTAGGTTCATCAATTGGTGGTATTTTTAGGGTGTTATATACGTTATTAACAATATTCTGCACATCTTCGTTATCATGTTGTGGAATATTTCTTATTTCTATTGTGTTTTTCAGAAATTGTTTTTGTAAAACATTAACCTGAGTTTCCAATAGGTTAATACGCTCTATAGCTGCTTCATGTTTTGTTTCAAGGGTTAACACCCTGTCGCGGATATCCTTATAATTGGCAGCATTTTCTTCGAGTTGTTTTTTTATTTCGAGGTTGGACTGGAGTATCTCAATATTTTGCAGTTTAATTACAGCCATCTCAGTAGTCATCATTTCTTTGAAGGACTTTAGAAGGTCACTTTTTAGGTCCTCAAGTTGCTGTTCATCAGGATTTCTCCGTTTTCTTGTGTTTATATTTCGTATAATTTCTTGGTCTTGTGATATATTTCCGAAGGTAAGATCTGGATGCGACGAGGACTTAATTGGTGATTGTTGCATTTTATCTGGATTCATTGCGTATACTACATCCGCTGACTTGTAGTAGTGTCGATGACGAGTGGTGTGAGTGACGACGTTACACGTCCACCGCACGAAAGATAGCAGCGGCGCGGGCGACGCAGGAGCAGGACAGCAATTATGAGGTGGTTCCTTTTCACTCGCGGGTCGCGGGTGCGCGGGCGCACCTCCGCTACGTGGATAGTTGGTGTACGCGAGAATGGCACTAAGCAGTCAATGTTAAGCACTAATATCGGGTAGAGAAAGCAACTTATTAGTGCAGAGCAAAGAGTCACACGTCTGTTCCCGATGCGAGATTGAACGAGAAAAGTACGGATGGTGTAGGAGAATTGTGTTCTCTACCTCCTCGAGCGACGGCTGTAAATTATATCGACGTGCTTCAGAATGCAATGCTACCGACAGTCCGTAATGTTTACCCGGAGAACGAAGTGCCACAATTTGATTTTGTTCAAGATAATTGTTCAATTCATAATGCGAGGATCGTAAGAGCCTGGTTTCGTTCACACACTGACGTAAGGGTAATTCAGTGGCCCTCAAGATCGCCGGACCTCAACCCGATAGAAAATCTTTGGCGCCTTATGGTCCAACGATGGTCGCATCAAAATGAAAGAACCAAACAAGCTCTTATTAGTCACTGTAATTATATCTGGGAGGAAATGCGGGGAACCGATATTTGCTCACGGCTTGTTGGTTCAATGAGGTCTCGTCTTTTAGAGGTTATAGAGGCCAACGGCGGTTACACCCGTTTCTAATTTTTAAAAATTTTCAATATCTTCTAAATATTACTATATATACTATGTTTTTGTTTGTTATAAGTATTTTAAAATTGATTGTAGAAATTTAATAAAAGGATAAATCTATTTTTAGCTTGTTTTTTATTGATATTGTAATTACAAGTTTACAGAAATTGTAGGTTTGTGGACTCGCCTTGTGCCTTTACAATTTTATGTAACTTGTTGATTACAATTCTGAATTTGTAGATACAATTTTGTCATCAAAATCTACAGCCCCCCGCCGTTGATTTTACGACGTCATTGGTTCCATCAAGTTCAAACTAAGAACAGCTGTCACGTTACAAACAGTAATAGTCGTTATCAATAATCAGATAAAGACAGCAATAGAAGTTGTCAGATCGATCTGCAAGCGAAACTAATCTTTATCACCTATGAATCTGCAAGCGATATTCAACCTTAGGGTGGTACACCACTTTCTTGGCCGACTGTACATAAATCTTGAACTATGTAAATTGATCAAAACTAAACTACGTAAATCTTGAACTCAACTGACTCAAACATAGCAAAACCGAACATAAATTAGCTGCACCTCGATTATTTCTTGTAATCTCAACAGAAATGATGTCCGCTGCTTGTGGGTTTAGTTGGCGAGATGGCTATAGTCTTCATGATGGGTAACAGTAACATCCCTTCGTGAAAACAACAGCCCACCTCATCAACTCTTTGAAGGACGCCTTGGCTTGCGAACCGTACTTCTTTTTTTCTTGACTGTAATATTATATCCGGCCACCTCCATAATTTACATTAATCTTGAACGGACTTGAACATCATATAAATGTACATAAATTTTGATCTAATTTGAACGTGACAAAACTGAACATACATCTTGAACTGACTTGACCAGACGAAACTGAACGTAAATCTTGAACTCAAGTGATTCACACACAGCAAAACTGAACATAAATCATTTGCATCACCGCCCTTCACGCTTCTTTTTTGTAATCTCGCCGGAAATGATGTCCGCTGCATGTGGGTTGAGTTGGCGAGATGGCTATAGTCTTCATGATGGGTAACAGATACATCCCTTCGTGAAAACTACAGCCCACCTCATCAACGCTTTGAAGGACGCCTTGGCTTGCGAAGCGATCTTCTTTTTCTCCTGACTGTAGTATATCCGGCCAGCTCTATAATTTAACAGATTTTAAGTGCCGCTACCATGGCTCTTGTATCCTCGCAGTCTTCTTCAAGTGGTAACAAACTGACGAATTTGTTGAGGAAGAGTTTTATTTTAATAGTGGCATATCAGTATCGTGCTTGTTTAACTAAACTACTGATGCATACATACCTTCATTGCAGAAGTTCAAGTATAAGAATGGAGCAGTCAGAGAGTCCAATCCTTGCCAGTACACATATTGTGGGTTTGTCAGTAGCCATGCCTTTAGTAGCCTCTTTAGCGTCCGATGACCCGCTGAACCACATAGCAGCCAGCAGTATTGGTGACAACGGGGTATGTCCACGTCTATCTGTTACGGAGAAGTGGACTTTGTCAATCTGTGATATGGTTGACAGTCAAATGATATTGCGTTTTAGAGTTTTTAGTTGGCTGGTCACTGCACAGAGTACCAGTGAAAAAAACAGTATTATATGGTAGTATTATTATGTTTTGGGAATTATTTTATGCGGTCAAAATTTGGGATAATGCAAACTAACAGATTCATATCTAGCCTTAGCCTTTGGTGCTTTTTCTATTAAGCTGAAACAATTTCATAATAAACCGTTACCTGTCTATCAGTAGGCGTGGGCGTCTCTTTATCAATCCTTTCGTATTGCTCCTCGATATCTCCCACAACTCCAAGTAAAGCTGCCCACACATCACCTCGAACTAGGGGAGGTATGTCTACCTCTGCTTCAGCCCTTAAGTATGGTGCTGTGTAAGGGTAACCCTGTGAAGAAAGGCAATAGAGGATAAATAAGTTTTAGGATGAAATATAGAAAGTCTGTAGTGTTTGCCTACCCCATAGGAAAAAGGCGTGGTTTTTATATTTATGTGTAATCTATGAATGAATGATAAGTTAATTTTTCAAGTATGAAAGTATATTTTCCTCGGATTTTCAAAGTTTACTTGATTTGTTGCTGGCGAATGTGAATCTCATACCAGATTATGAAAGTATATGTTCGGTTGTTTTTAGTTTTCAATATTCATGAGATGTACCAAGAAAATTATTCAAAAATGTGTTTTGGGAACACATGATAAAAAAAAGGTTCACGAATAACATTCATTTTTCCACTACCCTAACATAGATTTGGTTAAAAAACTATTTCAAACAAGCCTATTTTTAGTATTTGGAGGGTGTCAGAAAGAATTCCGTTAAAAAAAAAGTATATCGCCCTCCAGTCATTTATCCAATCTATTAACAGTTTGTTGAACTATAACTGCTGTTCCAAATTAGAAGCCCAAACGCACGACAATCCACGTAGCCTTAAGCTATCTCCATCTATAATTAAACAGCGGCAATTTAGATAATAGTAAGTAGCTCATGGAATAACCCGATTGAAACTTCCGAAAAGCCATAAAACGATCATTTCGGTAGGCTTAAGATATGTTTTATCTTTAAGGATAACGAACCAGACAGGCAATGGCATTGTTCAAGGTGTCATACATAAATAAATATTCTAATACTAGATGACGACTTAGTACATGTCCAGATAAGGTGGTTAAAGGCTTCGGCTAAAACACGCGCGAGTGGGATGGACGGAGCGGGTGCTTGCTGTCAAAATATCCTTAGAAAACCCGTAACACGCGCCCGCGCTTTAGCGCCGCTCATACTATTTTTCAATACAGACAAGCAACCATGCAGTCACGCCCGCACCCGCGCGTTTTTTAGTGGACTTCCTTATTTGTGCCTTATCTAGCTACTACAGGCCTACCGTTAGATTGAGATGGTGGACCATGGAGTTTCTTGCCGGTTCTTCTACATACAAAACGACCAACCCGAAACGTGTACCTATGTACCGTAGGCTTAAAGAATTCGCATCATTTAGGAGTCTTCGTTTGATTTTAGTTACTCGTGATACCATGTTGCATCCAGTGTTAAGACCCGATAAAACGAACTGTTTCTAGTGTACCTAATTACAACATAATTGTTATGTCATTCGGATAATCTTATCTTGTAACTGCTGTTCTAAGATTGGGAATCCCCTTCAGAGGCGAAAACAATTAAATAATAGATTAGATTATGCAGTCACGAGTATTAATATTATGTCCATTAGTATAAATTAAAATTCAAAAGCCATCTCGTAGAATAACGATTGCAACTTTGAGATAACACCGTTTTCATAATAGTGTGGGTCCCAAAATATTATATTTTCACCCATAAAAAAATTGCTTATCATATCAAATTATTCAGTGTAAACATTGGCTGTACAATATCTATACTATTGTTACGTCGGTTGCTTTACAAGAACATTCTTGTTTACGTTCGTGACTAGAATGTTCTACCATAGAACTGTCTAGAAGATTCAAGAATAATCCTAGAATGTTCCATTATGGAACTTTGAAGAAGGTTCCAAAAAGTTAAGGAACTTTCTCGAAGGATCGGTCGGCATATAAATACCCGTCGTGTTTGCGATAGCAGTCAGTCTGATTTTGGCTACACAATGAAGCGATCGAAGTGATCTACTAGCGCGATATAAGTGTTTTGTGTTAAATAATAAAGATATTTGGTGTTTCATTGGTATTGTTTTAATGTATCCTATACCCAGCTCGTAACTCTATTTAAATTCTGATAACTATCAATGCATCTATTGAAGCCTAAGCAAAGAAACAGATGAATGCAAATCTAGCATTCTAAAAGAAATTCGGTATGAGAGTTCAGTTCTGCAGCGACCAGTGAACCAAGCATCGATTGTGTAAACGGCTGTAATGA
This sequence comes from Standfussiana lucernea, assembly GCA_964057025.1. Classification (NCBI taxonomy): domain Eukaryota; kingdom Metazoa; phylum Arthropoda; class Insecta; order Lepidoptera; family Noctuidae; genus Standfussiana; species Standfussiana lucernea. Next base: position 6,005,039 of record OZ059788.1, on the reverse strand, counting down.
CTCTGTCGCAATGTTCGTCTGTCATGAGAGCAATGCTGCGTGACGGTCGGTCAATGACTTTGTTAGTCTGGACAGACGCAACGGTCGATGAAGCACTGATATCGGCCTTATACTCCACATTAAATAAAACTCCACTAGACTCACGTGCAAAAGCCTCTGGAACCAAAGCAACCTGTTAAACTGGTATTCCGTATCCCTCTCCCTGATTATCTTAGGGAGTGTCACAGCATCATACTCTTTTCTCCGTTCATGCATCAACGGGTAGTAATCGTGTGGCGGTACATGGCTTAGGCGGGACTTTAGTAGATCTAGGCTGTATTTGGCGAGACGGCGGTCGAATAATGCGCCGATTTTACCTCCTATTGTGCAGCCATCTAGGAGTATTGCTCTGAAATCAATTTATTTGGATATCATTAATTATAGCTTGAAAAAATAATTGGTTGACATTTTAAAGGTAGGTGATGTCACTATTCTTTATACATGACTGCCCAAAAAAGTAGTGTTGTTTTCAGGGTTCATGTATTGTATGTCCGTGAGTGTTTTTATGCCATCATAACTTTTAACCACCTGGACCCTGGATGGATTTCAACACAATACAAGATTTTTTTGGGGAGAACCTCAATCTGATAAGATGTTGTCCTTCAAAAAACTGACCAAGGACTATCCTCGGGAGCACTTAGAGTTAGACTATACCAGAGAAATCAAGAATGAGAGATCAACCGACCTATTTGGAGTAATTTTTAATTTGTTTCTTTATTCAGGTGTAACTTAAAAAACCTCTTGATACTTACATAGGCATAGACAAAATAGGTGGACTATTTTTCACAAGGTAATTTTTCTTCAATTCCGCTTGAATATCTCCACCAGCTAATTGCCACCAATGGTAAAGGTATTGTAGCTTGCAGCCCAGCAAACCGCGAGGAGTTTTTACTTCAACCAACTGTTTTGAGTCCATCTGTGATAGATCTTCAACTAGTTCTGTGAAGGTTGCTCTCTCACTGGGATAGATTTTGAGACATTTCTCTATTATTGTTCTCAAATTTTCTGGTACTAACTGGAAAAAAGAAAAGACATATCATAACAGGTTTTTTAATTATCAAAAAGAAAACTTGTAGGCCTGGCTTAAGAAGCACTAGTGTGGGGTTGCTCATAACAGATTAACCAGAAAAGCAACAGAGATAAATACAGAAGTCTTTTTCCCAGACAAGACCTTTTTGCCAGATTATCATTCTCCTGTCCTTGTCCCAATTTATTTGGGTTCGGCGTAGCATCTCTTCTTTTGCCATACATCTCTACCAGTCGTATTCTCACCATCTTTCACAGACCAGAATAAAATAAAATATGGTGTTACCCAAGATAATAACAGCCAAACTGGTCGCTCTTCAAGGTTAAGCCGCGTTTGCCAAAGTCGGTCTGTGGATGGGTGACCACCATTACATACCGAGTTTCCTCCGTGCCTCGGAAAGCTCGTTAAGCCGTTGGTCCCGGCTGTCAATTGTAGATCTTTGACAGTCATTACATGTAGTCAGTGGCCCGAAAGTCGAATAACCAGTGTTACCAAGTGGTACAGTATTACCCAGCACTAACTGGGTTGTGGAGGTCAGATAGGCAGTCGCTCCATGTAAAAATACTAGTATTCAGCTGCATCCGGTAAGACTAGAAGCTGACGCCAATAAAGTTGGGAAAAAAGCTAGGCAGATGATGATGATGGTGTAACCAAAGATTAGGTCAATAAAATTGCAAAAAATCAGCAGTCTATGATTGAGGAACTCTGCAAAATTGAATTTCCTGATACAGCGGTTCAGGCTGTTTCAAGAAAAATTTATTTTTCTGATTTTCAGTCAGAAAGTAATTTAATATTTTTAATAAAGAGAATAATTCAAATTACCTACTTTATACTGTTCATAGCAGTCATGTTCCCTAGCTATCCTCTCTGCAGGGTTATTAGCATGCACCAGTGTGAGTATCCTTCTCAGAATAGGTCCGGGCTTCAGGTTGTTCCATAGTTTACCAATGCACAGCTCTAGGAGTATGATGCCAAAGCTCCACACATCTGCAGCGGGACCTCCGCCATTTAGGATAGTTTCTGGACTTAGGTATCTTGGTAGGCTGGAATGCAAGGGAAGTAGTAAAACTGTAGTATGATAATAATCAGCGTATAATGTACTCACTGCTGAAACACAGGTCTTCTCCCTCTATGAGTGAGAATGGGCTACGATCTACAAGATGGAAAGCAAATTGATGCACAAACAATTGCCACATAATCAGTACACCTTTTTACATTGATAATTTAAAAAAAAAACCGTCCCATTCAATTTGACCGTGTAGGTATTGCACTTTTGTAGGAAATCGTTTTTTTTTAAATTACATATGAAATGTTTCTGTACAGGACGTTCGTAATTATGTCCTGAATAAGTAATTATCGTGTATGCGTCGATGTCTCTTGTATCCTGTATTGTACATCTATGATTTTTTGGTTTTAGTACATGCCACTGTCACCACAATGTATTTACCCTCACCGTTTTGAGAGCAGTGGAGATGGAATAAATTACACAAAGTAATGCCACTGTTTAGGTTCAAAACCCCATCCTACCAATCGCAAGTTTGGGCCAATACCACCACTGCCCTCCGTATTGTAGTTGAGAGTAAATATGTTAAATAGAAATGTAACAGCAGTAGACCATTCATATTTTTTGCAAGATTTTCTTAATTTGTCTGCCCTTCCAGCAAGTTTATATTTGAAATCAATAACTCTACTCCTGGTATTTTGGATTAAAATACTTGTCCTGTGTACACACCTTATAACAAAGACCCCATAAATAGCATAATAAACAAGACTGCCTCGTAGGTTTAGCCTGTGCCTGATTGATGGCAATAGGGTCACCCCCTATTACATGGGACTTAAATATAACTGGTGAAATATGGGTATACAATCAGGTACACCTCGGCCTAACCCGTCAGGGATTACAAGTGTGATATTATGATATTAGGTTCAATTTAATTAGGCAACACTTGTTAAATTGCCAAACAATATTATGTAGATACTCAACAAAATTATATGAAGGGTGTTTTCTAAAAAATTTCAATTTCTTAACTTACCCCAAAGGAAAAGATACTTCTTTGCCTCTATCCGTCATGTAATACAATCCATAGTTGAACAACTTGACCCTCCCATCATTATCTATCAGTATGTTATCATCAGACAAAGTTCTGTGTATGATGTCTTGGTCATGCAGAAACTTTAAACTGATGGCTACTTGCTTGGCAATATTAGCTGCTTCTTCATAGGAGAACTTTGATTTGCATTCTTTTAGTGATTTTCCTATGACTTCTGCGACAACTATGATTCTTTCTGCCAATTATACAAAAAAAAAGGTAGAAGTTGAACCATTGTCTTGTTTATGGAGAAACGCTGGCTTAAATAACGTTACAAAAATATTCCAGCTGCGATATAAGCATAGGAGGAGCAATATTATGAAAAATGCGAAAGACTTGGAGGAAATATGAACTTACCATGTTTTCCTCGAATTACATCGAGGTATGTGCATAGATTGGGATGTTCTATCGTCAAGAGCCTCTGGGCCCGCCCCAATATTGTTATGGAACTCGGTGTTAGCGGTAAACCATTGCTTCCACACATTTCGCCAGGATGATTCTTCGCAAAATACGTACAAGCAGCGAATTTACAATCATCTTCGTTTTCTTGAAACATTATTGAACTATCCAGTGACTACACAGAGTTAATGGTCTCAGTTTTTAATTATTTCCTTGTACAAAGGGAATTTGTTTTGAAATGAGCCTTTTCACTAATCAATATTCCATTTGGGGGCGGATCTTGCTTGTCAAACTAATTTTTTTTTTTTTTATTTACCCCGAAGGGAAGGCTATAGTCTTTTGACCATACTGCCTGAGTGCCTGGTCTTACGTCTATTTGTCAAACTCAACTCAACTGACAATTTTTTTTTTGCCAGTTTAATGGCCTGGTTGCTTTGCTGAGACCTTTTAGCCATTCAACTAACAAAAGGAGAGACACACATAGATAACACAAATACACTATGGCTTACAACTGTCAATATCTTAGGTGAGAATTTAACAAATCTATATTTTCCCATATTTATGTAAACAAGCGACCGGACCGGGCTTCACACGGGTGCAATGTAGATACTAATGTTTACTCTACTATAATATGCATGTATTATACATAGGTATAAACTTTCGCTCGAATCACTCTATCTATTAAAAAAAAACACATCAAAATCCGTTGCGTAGTTTTAAAGATCTAAGCATACATAGGGACAGACAGCGGGAAGCGACTTTGTTTTATACTATGTAGTGATTATACAGAATCATGTATCGTACATACATGCCAAAGAATCCAACAGAAACAGAAGCAGAGCACTGATCAGTGATTAATTTCTTCTTCTTCTGTGCGGGTCGATATGGACTCAAAAAGGAAGATGTTTTGCAGGATTGATGAAAAGAGGAGGGGTACCTATTGTACAGAAAAACAAATTAATATACCGCATTTTTTTATTATTTCATGTTTTTTTTTTCGAAGCAAAATATTAGTAATATAGTCAGTATGTATGTGTGTTATGCCGTCACGCTAATTAACAAAAAGAGAAAAAACCGGCCAAGTGCGAGTAGAACTCGCACACACAGGGTTCCATAGCACCAAAAAATATTAAAAAAAAAACATAATTTAGCACTCATTCAGATGTAAAGGAGATGTTCCATTCTGGGCTAGGTCTATGTACACCATATCAATAAATAGGGAAAAAATAGGGGAGTTTCACAAAAATACTATAAAAATAATTTGAAGACGGGTTTAGCTGTTAAAAATGATAAATAAGAAAGTTGTTTAATAAGTTAACCCTGTTTATAAGGCAGCCATGACAGTTGTGTTTGACATGACTTTTGACGACTTTAACGTTTCTACGCACCCGAGCGACCGAGTCTTTTTTTGCTTTGAGCTTTGAACAAATAACGTCCACGCCTGCGTTTCGTTTCTTGACATTGAAATATAGGATAGGTGATATACTCGTAAGAAGTGCTGCCGGAATCGAGTAAAATATCCTGTAGGTACCATTATTTTTATCGAAACCCAAGATTTTCGAAATCAAAAGTGGTTTTCTTCGATCTTTATGTGAAGCTAGCTAGTTTATAACACGTTACGTAAACGTCAATCAAATGCAGGGACCATATCGGTTACCCATTGAAAGGGTTTTCGTTAGGGTTTTTCGAAGCGGTTAATCAAAAACCCATACGATATGGGTAACCCTTTTGAACGGCTTAATAGACCATTTTGGTTACCTATTGAAAGGGTTTTTGATAGGGTTTTTCTAGCAGTCAATCAAAAACCCATACGATATGGGTACCCCTTTTGAACGGCTTAATAGACCATTTTGGTTACCCATTGAAAGGGTTTTTGATAGGGTTTTTCTAGCAGTCAATCAAAAACCCATACGATGTGGCTAACCCTTTTGAACGGCTTAATTGACTATTTTGGCTACCCATTGAAAGGGTTTTCGATAGGGTTTTTCTAGCAGTCAATCAAAAACCCTTACGATGTGGTGTGGGTCACCCTTTTGAACAGCTTAATTGATCGTTTTGGTTACCAGCTTAATTGACCGTTTTGGTATGGGTTTTTGATAGGGTTTTCTAAACAGTCACAAACCCATAATATTTGGATAACTCTTTTGAACGGCCTAAGCTAAGGGACCATTTTGGTTAACCAAATCGAATATGAATGACATCGCACCGTGCGTTCAAGGACAAGTATACAAAACAACAACAAAAAAATTCTCGAGTTGGCGGAACAGTTTCATTTGTGTGAGTGAGCTTTCACGCTGCAGTTTATGTGACATATAACATATTCAGTAAAACACCATCTTTTGCAAAGAGCTCTAAAGAAAATGATTAACAGATGGCTACTTCTATGGGATCGAATTGATCTAGAGCTTCATTTATCTTTTTTTGTAGAAATTACGTGATTTATGAGTAGACAAGGAAGTTTAGATTTTTACTAATCTCTTACTTCAGTCAAAATCTGCCATTTAACGTATTTTAGTGATTGTTTGTTTCATAATCGTTACCTTTGCTGCAATCTATGATTTTCTTTACATGACTAATTATAATTTGTTCGAGTTTAGACCCCATGGTAATATGATCTCTCGCTGAAGGGCATAGGTTTCAAAACGGAATAGCATGCGTTGACGCGGCGGCGCCTTTGTGGCTACTTACCTAGCTGGTTGTAAACAGGGATCTATGAGCTTTATTGAATGTGACTTAGAGTTCATTTTAGCTTTGCTGGCCGGATACCGAAATTACTTAATATTATTATGTTTTTTTCATTTCTGTTCTTGTTTATTACTTTATTGCAAGTATCAAACAAATGCTGTCATTTTTGCTGTTTGATTTTTGAACCTGGACGTCTTTTGCGGAGTTTTACTATATTATTATTTAGTCGGTGTGAAAACTTAGGGGTCTGCGAAATGATCAATCGTGATTGTAAATTATTACGTGTTTGTTGCACATAGCTCGTTTACGTACCAAGCGATTGATAATATTACTATACTACAATATAAATTGATGGCGATTGATCATTTCGGGGTCGCATTACAATAGGTAGGTATGTAGATATAAAGTTACGTAATTTATCAATCTAAATTTTCAAAATAGCAATTGTATAGTTTATTGCAATGGGCAAGTAGGTAAATATGTAGGATTGTCCTACATACTTACCTACTTGCCAATTCACGCAACAATTTGCGCATCGATGTTATGTCCTAAAGGTCCGACGTACCACTTCATTGTTGATTGATTTGTGTCATGGATAGATTATTGGTCACTAAATGTACAAAATGGAGTACCTACTAGACTGCCCTGTTAGGCCGAAAAGCGCTAGGTAGGTATCTCAAAGTTTTGAAGAAAATCGCCGAAATCTCTTAGCAATTTCAAAGAGAGATGTTTGACAAGAACCAAACTTATTAGTTGTTTTATTTTTGTTTAAGTTAGATATCGCTATGTGGCTTATATCATTACATGCGAAATTGTAAAAGCTATTAAATGTTATTAAAAAACAAAAGCAGGCCTCCTTCACTCGTTCGAAGTCATGCACTAACGTACATACCTACGGGGCTACGGCTCGCATTCACCCAAACGAATTACATTTAACCTTATTTGTGTCATAGTCCTATACTTACAGTCGTCCAACGCAGACGTCTTTTAAAGGCGTTCTTATGCCTACGGAATAGAAGTCAAAATCGGTTGAACGGACTGTAAAAAGTTTTTATTAAATGTCTTATCTTATTTCAAACGACATTTATAATAAAATAAAGACAAAATTTCTACTTGCTCATTGCTCATTCAATTGATTACGATAACACGGGTATGTATTAGCGAGCGAGAAATTTTTTGCATTCCGCCTCGGATCGGTTGATTTCTTTATAGTTGTCCGAGATTTAGGGGTCGATTTAGATGTCAAAACCCCTCCCGGGTTTGAACTTCAAAACCAGACCTACGACCCGGCCCCTGAGATGAGTAAGAGTTTCAAGATGAAGAGAACGCAAGAGCGAGCGAAGCGAGCCGGACCTAAAGAGCCTAAGGGAGCTTTAAAATTCAAGCTATTGCATAAGCTATAATAGAAATAAATCAGGCGTAGAAACATCTGGATCGAATGTAGGTGACAAAGACATTCCTGCTGATGTTCTTGACAATTCGTCATGGATCTGATTGACGTGTTGAGATTCGTCATCAGAACTTTCTTCACTCTCTGATATACTTAGTAATATTTTCTACTACCAAATATAAAATGATAAGTATAATAAAATGATACAAGGCATCCGGCCCCAACATTCGTTTTTATAATTTTGAAACCTAATACCTAAATAACAAACGACCAACAGAGAGTCTCTATGAAGTACTTACCTACCATCTTCTGCGCAACTTCGTGCGAGTTAGCAAAGAAATCTTAGCACTTGGATGGATTTTGAGCATAAACTACATATCTGCAAACATCACAAATAACGTCACGCCTGTATTCCCCAAAGAGGTGTACCTAATAGACTAATAGTACACCCACATTCGTCAGTTATGTTTTTAAATCTCATGTAACAGGGGGCGAGTGAGCCTATTTGTAGGCAATACTATTGCCTACAAACTATCTACAAAGAAAAACTCAAACTATCTACAAAGTACTTTAATATTCAAGAAAAAACTAACCTTATAAATGAATTAGCTTGAAACACGCAAACGCATCCCAATTGATAAAAAAAGTCTACACGCTACTTTCGGCTCGGATAGATCAAAAGAATAATATAATATAAACTCAAAAACTCAAAATATGCAACTATAGTTATTGGAGCTCTCGCTCGTACCTACTCTCGCTATTTGTTTAATACCGTCTAGTGAATTATAGGCAATGAGCGCCCGGCCGCCATTCCCGTTCCACCGACCTAGCACAAGTTTATTGAATAACCCGAACAAAACCCTTATAATATATGGGTTTTTATAATGCCCTTCATTATAATAACCCATATATTATAAGGGTTTTGACCCTTTCACTGGGTTTCTAGTATAGAACCCATTCAATGGGTTATCATGCAACCCTTTCACTGGGTTTCTAGTATAAAACCCATTCAATGGGTTATCATGAAACCCTTTCAAAGGGTTTCTAGTATAAAACCCATTCAATGGGTTATCATGCAACCCTTTCACTGGGTTTCTAGTATAAAACCCATTCAATAGGTTATCATGTAACCCTTTCAAAGGGTTTCTGGTACAAAACCCATTCAAGGGGTTACCCAATGATAGAGGTAACCTCATAAACGGCTTACCCCTTCGAAAGGCTTAACTCTTAAGCGGGGTTGTACGGTCCCTGAATTCAAATGTCATTGTCAAAAATACCACTGTCAGATCCACCATGTTAGATTTTTGTCGAGTGTTGTTATCCTTGACAAAGTTAATTTAAAAACACAATCGAACGAAGTGAAATTAAAGAAAATTAACAAATAAAAAAAGGTTTATGTATTAAAAAGCTATTTTTACATATGGTGTACATAGACCTAGCCCAGGCTCCATACATTTCTGAAACATCTCCTTTACACTCAACTGCAAAACTAAATTTGTTTTTCATAGTATGTTATTGAAAAACAAAGTTACTGCTGCTGTTTGGAGAAAAAGTACCACTTCTCAAAAAGAGAATATCAAATCTAGTTCAAACCAATTTTCGTTGAAAGTTTTTTTACAGAATTTTCTTCTTCTTACTTTAGAAATTAGATGGACACAACAACTTTATGGCTTTGGAAGCAAATATCTCATCATTAATTCATCAACCATTGGAACCATACAACATTGTAACCATAGGAAAAAAACTGTTTTTGAAACCTTGATATCAATTTTTAAGAGCTATCGTAGACATCCCAGTCAGTTATATACATTGTTTTTTTTCAACCCTCAGTTACATGTACGGAAAGCCACCCCTATTTTTATTTTTTACATGGTTTTACATCAGCGGTTCATAGAAGACACTTCCTCTCCTCTACTGTGTGTACCAATAAACATAGTCTCGGAGTAAAATGGCTGTGACATACAGACAGACGGAAAGGGCGATTTTATAAGGGTTCCGTTTTTGCCATATTTTGACAACGGAACCTATCGGAAACATTTCATTTTTTTTAAGTATTCTTAATAGATAGAGAAGTTTTTGTCTACCTTTATCTTCAGATTTCAGAGCATTATTTTAGGAGCAAGAGCAAGCAAAGCTAGTGACCACGATGATTCAAACTTAGTGGATCACGAGAGTGTCTTGTGGTATGTACAATAAACTATTGCTGGTACTTAAATACGAGTGAGTGGCACTCAATATTTTATGGCGTCATTGGCGAATTGAAAACGTAATAAATTATAAAATTATTTTCAAAAACTCTTCATTATTATGACCACTATAAAAAAATGAAGAAATTACTTAAAAGACTTAGATTCAATCTATAATGAAATGTCAAATAATCTGAGAGTTCATAAAAAAAAATGTTTGCTCATAGACAGATATAGAGAGACTGCTGCTGGCTGCAGGAAACGAACAAAAAGGCTGAAAAATAATTTTAGTTTTACATTATAGAGCGTGCCATAATGATAAACTAAAAAACTGTAAGTATTGCATTTTATTAGAATATTTATCTCTTTAATGCCCTTGTACTGTAGGTATCAAAAGTAAGAACTTTCTTTTACTCCAGAAGACTGTCAAGTCAAATGAAGATGGCTTTAGTTGAGAATATTCCACCGCATAACGCGGACTCGGAGATGGAAGAAGGAGAAATAGTTGATGATCTATCTGATATATCATCAGAGGAGGAGTTCCTGTTGCGTCAGAGACTGCAAGTGTTAGAGAATTACAACAATGTCCTTGAGCGTAAGAAAGCCAAACGTTCTTCTGTGGGGCCAGGTAAGACTAGGAAATCAGTTAACTCACAGTGCCATAAAAATGTCGCACCTATATTTATGCTCCATTTTGATCTATATGACCTTGCATTATTGTTAACCTTTGACCTAGTTAAAGGCTCACATCTTATTGTCATAAACATGCAGACAATTTAACTGTGTAAGCACCTTAAGTGGACTTTAGTCAATTTGAGTAAAATGTCATTCTAATTAATTTGGAACCATTTTTTTTAATCTTAATGTACTGTCATTCTTTTTTTATAGCAAAAGGAAAAAGTAAAAAAAAATATGTATTTCAACTAAAAGTAGTAAAATTATTGAGAAAATAAGGTTAAATAATTAACTAATTCTTATCAGGATATATGCTGATAAAATTATTCAAACAAAATTATTTGATAAAGATATAACCTTGAATTTAATCATTATGATTGCTTTTTATGTGGTTAAGTTTTTTGCAATAAGTAGTTGGTTCGATTTTTTTGGACGTAGTGTCCTTTACTATATTATGTTCAATTATTTTATTTTCAAGCACTCTCCAATCACTTTTGTAAACACTTAAAATTATTTTGGACGTAATATCATACTTAAAAATATAATACTGTTTACCGGACAAATACAAAATTTTACTTGTGTAAAATTTGTCTGGAAGTGTTAGGCAGAGCCGTGCCTCCAGGACACACATATTTTTCAGCTATGTTTGAGACTTCTAGTACAAATCTTTAGATAAAAATCGCCATGCATTTATCAGCTAAAAGTATACCTAACCATTTTTTCCGGTGTCTAAAATATTGTTTTGAAAAAGCTATCCATTGAAGCACAATTATTGTTTCTAAACTGAGTAGGAATGCCTAGTGGCCATATCAAATAATGGTACTAAATATACATCTATATAAACTCCAGGTTGAAGTGTATACTACCACACTCATTGACCGTCTACCAATTTTCACCCTTATGCTACGAGGAAAAGTGGACCATCAGTGAGTGCGGTAGTACTTTGAAAACTGGGCTATATTAATTAGAGATTAACTAACATAATTTAGAGTTAGAAATTAACTTATTAAATTAGTAATTCAACTCCAATAGTAGGTTTAATGTGCTATCAAACTGGTCACACCTTTATTAAGGCATTTTGAAATGTTTCAATTAATTCTTACTTTGTTCATACTACTACACCCATAAGGAAAAAACCATGGTAAGTTTTGGTTATTAATTTAGCATAAGTGATCAATTTTTATTTGTAGGCACAAGTTGTGCATTCTATAAATTTTAGGTTCAAAACATAAGAAGGAGGATACATTTCTGTGTGACTTATCGGAAATTTCGGCGACTGAATTAGACGACTATAGTTCCCATGCACCACACAGACCAAAACTTCAGAAACGTCAAAAGACACATCACAGACAAAAAAGAAAAAAGTTGGAGCCAATTGTTTATCCTTTAAAAACAAAGAACCTACCTCTAACTAGAGAATACAACAAGAAAAAACATCCCTACGCCAAAAAGAAATTAGCAGTAAAGATTATTAGTGAATCAAGTGAAGAATCAGAAGATGAATACCGAAATAGACGAAGGAAATTGGCTGATGCTGTTGTATTGAACAAAAATACATTTAAAAATGATAAAACATCTTTAAGTGAAAGGCTTCAGAAAATGCTTTGTGGAGTCACCCCAGAACCTACAAAAGTCTTCATGACTGAAAATAAAATGAATGATGACATTGACAATTTGTTAGAACAATCAAGATTGTCATTTATTTCTTCTCTGACTGTTGATGATCACAACATATTTAATTCTGAAGCTCAAGTCAGCTTACCAAAAAATTTACAATCATGTGAATTAATAGATTTATGCACTGATGAAGACAGCAAAACTGTGCCAGTTGATCTGGAGCAGTATACTGTTGATTCAGTAAGTAATGATACTAAGAAAGATGAAAATGAAAAGAAACATTCTGGCAAAGAAAACATTTCTGATAAAGATTCTGATGAAGATCTAGAACTGCTTAGGCAACATGCTCTTAAAACCAAAACTACCAAAGCAAACCCAGTTCCAAATGATGTCCAAACTGATCATAAAATACTTTCTGAAGATGAAGATAGTGATACTGCAGAGTTGAGACTAATCTGTCTGAAATCTGCTTTACTTAAGAAAGCCATTGAAAGAAAACAAAAGCAAAAATTGAAGAAGAGGTTTTCCCAATCATCCAACTTTCCAGATGAAGACGAACTACTAAAGTCAGATAATAATACAGATATAGAATCAATGGATATGGATATTGGATCTGATGCTGAAGAGAAAGGTAAAGAAAATCCAGATGGTAGTGCCAAAACTGATACTATAAATGAGCAAAGTATACTAGAATTAAATAAAGGTGTAGAAAAAGACATTCCTGCAACAAATGTTCCTGACGTAGATGAACTAGAGGATGATGAAGATTTGTTACGAGCTAAACTGCTAACTTCTCTAAGCAAAAATTTACCTAATTTGGTAGACCCCAAAATAGTTGACTCTATTGAGAGCAGAAAAGACACAAGACCTATTTCTTCTAAGCCACCCCCCGCGCCAGGAAAACCTATTGTACCTGCTGTGGTACCAGAGGAAAAGAGATTGATTATTACGGTCGGCGATTCGGATTCCGAAGGAGAACATGAAGCTACTACGAATTTAACTAAAATGCATTTGAAGTTGTCAGAGCAGGTTGATTTCCAGCAGAAATTAGAATTTTTTTTGAAGAGTACTAGAATGGAAGTTGAAAAGTCAACGCTCCCTGATGTAGTTCAGCAGCCTGACACACCAAAGAAAAATGAAAAGTTTGTTGCTAAGGTCTGCAGAATTCATTCTCATATATTTTTCGTTTTCTCCTATTTGTTATTTTTTTCAGACATTTTAAGGTTGATATTTCTTTTAGGCTGTAAAACATTTGCCAAAATCAGAGCAAATTGAGTACAAAAACCTAGTGAGAAGAATGGCAGAATTAGAAAAAATCAAACAAGCTAGGCAAACTACATTTAATTTAAGTAACAAAGTTTCTCCACCACTGAAAGACATGTTAAAACCACGAAATGTTGCTATAGATTCGTCACAACTGTCTGCTATCAATAGTTTGGAAGAAAAAATAAAAACCTCAAGGTATTTTTTGTTACTCTATCTTTAATTTTTAATCATTTTTCTTTCAAACACTTGCAACACTGTAATTGTTTTACAGAAAAAATATTGCTGAAGAATCTGCCAAGATGTTAAGGTTGAAAGAAGAAGGGATAAAATTATCCCAAAAATATAAAATTGTTGCCACAGAACTTCGAAATATCAAGACTGCCATTGCATTGAATAAGAAACAGACTAGGTCTGTTCAAAACTGTTTGACAAAAATAAGGTTACATCATCAAATGTTATTGAAAAGGTATTTTTGTTACTTTCCTTAATTTTGCCATTACATGGGTTGTCTTAATCATTTTTCTTCTTGAGTTTATTTATTTGTTTTATTAGTCACTGTATTGGTTATTTCATTGGGAATTGTTAACATTATTTATTTATTTGTGTAACACAACTGGTTGCTTCTTCTTTTAAAACTTTATTTTGCAGCTCAATGACTTCTGCACATTCCAAAATCAATGGCATATTGCCATTCAATAAAATGAATCCAAGATTACAAAAAGAGAATAATCCAGCAAAAGAAGAACACAAAACACCACTAGTAATAAACAGAACAGTAAAAGTTGTTAAAGAAAATAATTTGGCTATAGAAGATCCTAAAAATCTAATAGCAAATAAACTTGTAAAAGACAAAAATCCAATTAAAGAAGACCCTAAAAACCTTGTAGTACATAACCCTGTTAAAGAGGGCAATCCAGCTAGTGAACCTGAAAATCGTTTAGAAAACGATTTTGCTGGAGTTGTCAGTCAAGAATTGCAAGTGAAACCACCTCCAAATATATCAATACGGCTAGACGTCACTAGTAATGAAAAAGTTGTTAAAATTACAGTTGATAAAAGTGTTAATAACAATAAAATTGAATTAAATGTGGAAAAGAAAGATAGTAATGAAGATTTACTAGAAAACAAAAGTTTATCTAGCCACCCGATTGTGGAGAAAGGCGGGGGGAATGAAAACGCAGCCCTAGACCGTCGAAGACTTGAGAACGATGATTACAGATCACCTCTCGACGCTTTTGGGAATTCAACGTGAGTTATAATATATAGGTGGCATATTGTTTTAATGCTTTTGCTCTATTACTGCTTTTTAAAGGTCGTGGTAGTCACCTTTGGTTTGTGAATTCATTTCTAAATCATGTAGTTGGTTGTTTTATTTGTCTATAACCTTATTGAGCTACCTTGAAGGAAACCAGATTTTTGTACTGTTATTAGTTAACATTTAAATGCTATTTCGCAGCAGAATTAAAATCAACTTATTCATCAAAGATCCTTAACTAAAAGACCAAACGTGGTGCACTATTTATTCGCAAATATTGGTTATTATTCCCTATTGTATTTATCAGCTATACATTCCAATACCGCAATTCAAGGTTGCTATTGATAAGTAAGTTATTTTACATACATGTGCCAACTTTAAATATTTATTGATGATAAACACCAATCAAGTGCTATTTAATATTTCTACCTTTTGTCTGAAGTGTTTCCATGAGTTAATTGTACCATTAATTATTTGTTCCTTACTAATAATAATAGTTATATACCTACTTACCTATTTATTATGTTTTGATTGGATTTTTTTTCATATTATTATGTGATGATGGTTTCTACAAAGCAACCCAATATATTAAGTGATAAGTATTTATAACCATTGCTTTTACATATTTGATAATAATAAAAAAAATGTTCTACAAAGCCATCCCAAATCCCATCCTTTATGATACAAACCAATGTTTCATATTTCCACAACAGTTATACCCCCCTCCCTATACCAGTCGATTGTTTAAAAACCTCATCCTTTTCAGATGGGTGGGAGACCCGAACGCGATCCTCTGCCCCTTTGAGGTGGGGGGCGACTGCAAGGATGCCGACTGCATTTACCTACATACCCGTTCCCGATCCACATGACATAACACCCCCATCCCTCACTTATCCGCCTATACACAGTTACACTAAAGAAACCCATCCCAACCCCCACTGTCCCAACGAAGGAAAAGGCGTCTACAGCGATGTGTAAAGTATACATCTCTTTTTAGCTAACCTATTTATTTTTTGTAGCTTTTATAAGTTTTGCATTCTGGTCTTTGAAATTCCAAGTTTATTAGCGAGAATGCTTATTCCCCAGTTTTATTTCATTAGAAATCTCGAATTGCATGTAGTAAATTGTAGTACTTAATAATTCCAATATGCAGCTGTTGGCTCAGCGCTGTCTTGTACAATATTTAAGGGTAGAAAGTTGGGTCTATAACTCTATACAGTTAATAACAAAATGCAGGATGGGAGCACATAATTATACAGTAAATTCAGTCGTTTGGTACGAACCTACCAATCAACTCAGTGTGATCTATGGCCCCGTTCACACTACGTTGATCATTACTACCTTTCGACTGGTCATCGTGTTTATCATTTTTGCGTTTCAATTGATCAGTCTTATCTCTTATAATTTTGACGTAACTGTGAGTTACGTAAAAAGCTAGTTTTTCTTCCTCAATATAAATTAACTGCAATATGTAGCTACCTACACCTGCTTTTGCACAACTGTAATTAATTTGTTTAATGACTTTTGGGAATAAGAAAAAAAGTCGTTGCTTTATTTCCAAGACTCTGAGAACAAAACTTTCTCGATATAAACCCATCCAATCCTATCTTTTTCTTTAACCATACAAAACACAGCCTGTAATTAGAACTGAAATAACTGTTTGTATAGTCTCCCTTTTGTTCGTACATAGTGCGATGTCTTTATCAGTTATCAGTTGATAGTGTGTTTATTATTTTAGTACATTCTACCACCACTTTACAACTGACGTATCCTCCGCAGTATTGAGGTGCCGGCAATTGTAGAATACGTTTTGTTTCTCCGACTCACATTTAACATTGTGTAATGCAATTTTAGTTGGCGATTGCCTGCGTTCCTGCGTCTCTTCAACAATGGTGGTAAGTTTCGAGTAACTTTATAATAGTGCATTATTGTAGTGCTCTGGACTCTCTTTACGACAACACTACGGGACACCGAAGCTCTGGTAAAGTGTTTGTGTTACGTTAAATATATCAACTTTATATTATTTTTATTTTCTATTATTGATCTTTAAAATATTGTACACATGTAAAAAGTTATTCTTATTAATAAATGATAATTTAAAATATTGTATACTCGATTTTTTTATTTATATTCTCTACAATCAAACACCATTTAATCTTACAAATAGACATTTTATTCAGACATTGTAAAGAAAATAAAAAGTAATATACTTCTTCACACAGATACATACACTTAGATAAAAATATGTACGTATATTTTTGGAATAAAATTCGATATAATTCATAAAACCCTTGAACAGACGGAGGTCATTCTATTGAATGACTACGTACTAATAAGTATTTATGTATATATCTAGTTATGTGACAGAATAACTGTGGGCACACGTGTAAGACAGTACAGGAGATAGAAATATTCATATACATCACCTATTGGACAATGATATTAAAATTTATTTTCAAAAATTAACATTCTTATATAAATTTCCATAAATTCATAAGATTTTGTTTGGTGTTCCAAAAGCTCAATATAATTTTTCACTTCGAAAATATTTAGGTCTTCATTTTTATAAAGTTTATAACAAGATAAGTATTTTTAATATATTTGTTGATATCATTTTATATAAGTAATATCAGGTGGAAATTAGAGCCCACAGTTTAGACTGGACAGAATAGGAAGGCAGGGAGTGTAATACAAGTATAAGTCTTGATAAAGGGGATATTACACTTATTTATAACCTTCTTTCTGAGGCAGACATACCTTCGCTCACGAGACTTCTCACCAGTTTATCAGAGAGCGAAAAAGCTAACAGAAGTATTTATTTACCTACATTCAGTGCTTCGTGTAGCGAAACTTTATATCAATAACATTTTATATCAATGACTAGTGACATTTAAGAATACCTATTGTAAGATTCGAAACACGAATTTTTTTGTGAAGCTACGATCTATTGAATATCAGACACATTTTGCTTCTAAACAAATAAATATGATAATGTTGTTCTGTTCCTTTGAGCAAACTTATGCTCTGCGGCGAAGTATACATTAGTTTACAAGTAGTAAGTAGATTAGGCAAGCTGTTACAGTCAAATAACTACTAGAGTTGATACAGACATGTAATACAGAAATGGTATAGCAGTGACGTCATGGGTATGTCTACTAAAGGTATTTACATCACCAAATTCACCACCCACCTGAAGAATACTTGACATTACATATAGCCACATTAGTGTTCCAGTCCTGGTCATATAATACAGGTTCTAAACGGTTAAGGTCTAGGCCGGTTTTTTCTAAATTAGAATATCTACACTCTTGTTTAGAAGTTTCACAGTAGGTAGGTTCATCTCCTTGACCTTTGTTTTCGTGACTACCCAAGACGTCCCTGCATCAACTATACAACAGTGAACAGTATCTACAGAAGTATTAGTATTGCAATCGGTCCGGGATAAACTAGACGAGTGTACCTACAGTCGGACACGGATCTAAATAATCGTGGCGAATTAGAAAACTAACATGAAATGTACTGGTACTTAACATGTTACTTGACAAGCAGCGCCACTATTCACGGTTATTTAGATTCGTGTGGGACTGTATGAGGGGTGTATACAGAGGACAGTCTATCTGAGGGTGTGCCACATGGCCACGGCCTTGCGCGTCTCGTGGGCCATCTGCGCCCAGTGGCGCCCCTCGGCGGCGGGCTCGGCCGCGCCCACGCAGCACCAGCCCACCACCAGCCCGCTGCCGCCGCCGCTCACCACGCAGACCTGCTCACATACGGAAATTAAATAAACATTAATAAAGTGCGTATGTATCTATCTATAGCTGTTGTGCTTGAATGCAGTTCTAGAGAGATAACGGTTGTAGAGAGCTTGGGAAACTTTATTTCAATTTCAGCTAACACAGTATAAACTAAAAGCCAATTGCCATCAAATGGGAGTCTTTCTCTAGCAGTGGGACACTAAGGCATCGGCTAAACTAAATTAACCTTTTGACCGCCACGGTCGGCTATAGCCGACAGATGAAAAATACTTGAAAAATTTCGTTTCCTGGTTGGCTATAGCCGACGGTGGCATGTTGGGCATTTTTTAATTTGTCGGCTATAGCCGACCGTGGCGGTCAAAAGGTTAACCTATCGGCGAAATTGCAACGAATTCACTAGATTTTTCCAACATCCCAGTTGCATCTTACACATTCTGAATAAAATATGACCACAAAAGATGTTATAGCCATGTACAAATATATAATATCTAGTGGCAACATAAAATTACCTCAATGGAAGCCTCCTGAAGGTTAGCAGATGGCAGGCTGAATGATAGAGCCTCGTTCCATACGGGGCTGTTGATCTCTTTTCTATTAGTCTTCTTCTTTTTCACACGTTTCCCGTTCACCAGCAGATATACTTTTACATATACATCTGGAAAAGTTATCACGTTCGTAAGCGCATTTTGCATTAGTAAACAAGAGTATCTACCTACCTAGCTTTAGCGTTCGCAGTATCTAATGCTAGTAAAATCTCTGGACAAAATTATCTCTAATGTTAGGACTGATACAAAGCTTATTTGATTTGCAAAGCAATGAGTCTCTAACGTAGGAAGCCATGAGCCGTTTGCGTAGCATGCCATGAGCCGCTTGCGTAGGAAACTACGAGTACCATACGTTACAAGCTAGGAGCATCATACGTAGCTAGCTATGAGCTCCATGCGTGGCAAGCTACCAGTACCATAGGCGTAGCAGGCTACGATCACCTTGCATAGGAATCGACGAGCGCTTGCCCATTTCTAACTAGCGAAGCCTTTTGCGTAAACACGAAATCTCTAGGAATCTCATGTGCAGCTATAATTTCCCTAATTATTAGGTAAGAAAAAACGATAGGTACCTAAAGCATCCTTTCCTTCTTGTGGTGGCAACAGATTCCTAGCCTTCAACACGACCACAGTGAGTCGTTCAGCCGACGGTAGGTAAGACAGAGACAGCAACAGTTCTTGCAGCTCCTCTGGCGGGCGCCGCTCTCGGGAGAGTTCGGCCCACACTTCGGCTCCTCCCGCTACCTCGACGCGAGAGAGAGGTACCTTAGCTGAACCCATGACTTCGTTGCGAGAGAACCTGGAATTAGTATAAATCTTTGATTACTTCTTGATGTCGATCTAATACCTACTAAATATAGCATTCAGTCATAGCATCCAAAGATATATCCTATACTACGCCAGAAAACGAATACTCTTCGTCCTTGCAAATAGTACTAAGTAGAATGATGTGGTTTTCTGAATTGCTTCTGCGAGTAAATTTACTTGTCATAGGCGTTTCAATCATTTCCGAAGAGCTGTTCTTTTGAAGTTTGCCCGAGTTCTAACATAAAATACAATCACCTTTTTTTTTCGATAGGTAGGTGTACCTACACAAAGTTCACCCACATTTCGTCAGTTATGTTTAAGCACATTTAATAGGGAGCGGACCCAGGACGTAGTTCAGCAGCACCGTTTGTTATCGCTAGACCAACGGAACAGTTAAAAGTGGTTCTAATAAAACGATGTTTCATAAAAGTACCTGTCATAATCAAAGACCTGCAGCAGTAAAGTTTTGTCAGTCAATTCATCGTGCGACACGGGGAACTTGAAGTGCTGGTCGAAGAACGGGTTGGCTTCGTTCCGATGCACCGGGGTCTGACGCACCCGCGTGTCCACTTCGGGCAGTAGCGTGACGCGCACATAGGGGTCGTTGAAACCCCCAGCCTCGTAGCCTGCTAGGTCGTGAGCTGGAATTTCAAGAAGGGTTGGGATTAGTTGCATAAACTAATATATACATAATATAATATGAGATTAGTTGGTGGCTTGGTGCATAGGTCTCATCTCCTTAGTCTTTTGCAAACTTCTTCGGTATGTTGGTGTCGGCTTCTATTCTAATCAGATGCAGCTAACAATATTATTTTACATGGAGTAGCTGCTGCCACAATCCAGTTACTGGGTAGCACGATACCCACCCAGAGCACCCAAGGTGTATCGTGTTACATTTTGGTTATGACTTCTATGACTAGACACAGTCAAGAATAATAACGCTGACTTGAAGAGATTTCGAATACCTATCTATGAGAAACCGCTACGCGGCTACGAGCTACGAGTAAGCACTTTCACGTAGGCAGATAAAGACAATGCCTACGCCAAATATTATGTAGGTAGTAAGTTGTAAGCAGTGGCGGTACTTTCATACAAGTCTAAAAGCTTTGCAATGCTCATAACCTACTACTCTTCATGCCATTAGGGTATCTGAACAGTCTGCTTGCCTTATAGGCTTGCCGTATTGTTGGCCCGCGCCCGTAGGCACGCCACTGGTTGTAAGTAGGTACCTACACGTAGATAAGTGTCTATGAGTGTGACCACTAGCCCACAAACCGAAACCCCTACCCTACCTATGTAGAGAAGACGATTATGCCTTTTCTACGAATACGACGGTATAATAATGACCTTGACCAGAAGTTATAAATACACTAATGATTTTTTCTATTTATTTGTTCATTTTGGTAACATACGGAAACACGCTATAATGGGCAAGGTTATTGATGACGGTGACAAAAAATACGAAACCTACTCTACGATAAAAATACCTTTTGAAGTACTGACTAATCCCTGTGGAGCACAAGCATTACGAGTTCATACCTATGTGGGTGTTCTGCTTCCTCTACGCAATTCCTAAGCTAAGTATCTAATGCTGATGCTGAAAATAAAACTGACTTTCTCTTTTTCTGTGTTTATGTATTGATCTGATGATTTTGTTCATATAATCTCTCAATAGTTAGAAAACAATCAGTTACCTAAAAATCATTGCTCTCCTTTTGGGTTATGTCACAACTGCTTAAGAACAATAGGGTGTGCAATTAATGCCTATCTAATTAACTTCAAGTTTGCTGGCAAACCTGAGTTCGCAGACAGTCTGTCCTGAAACAACTGTCTGACTAAGTGCATAGTGTAGGCATCTGTGGTGTAGGGACCTAGTAGCTCTAGGTTGGTTCGTACTTCAGATATGTATGCAACCTCTGCAGTCATATTTATAAAATTACTGGCATACGGAGATAAACATTCTTTGAATAGATTATATGGTAAGCAGACTTCACAAGTCTTTAAGATGTAAAAAGTGATTCTTCACAACACGAATCCCTCATTATCAAGCTGTACAAATATTTAAAGTGTAGCCGCCTAGTTTTTGCCCGAAATCCGTGAATTTATCATGCCACCTCCTAAAGGTATACTAACAAAGGTGAAAATAGTGAGAATCGAATCTTTTGTCAGTTACCAGTCAGAGATCTCCAACGTCGACAAGACCAATGAGTCTAATGCACAGGTTATTCCAATTTCAAATATGAAAAGTACCTTCAATAAGATGCACTTCCAAATCCGACCGATCGAAGTCATACTTCAGGCGCAGATGGATCCTGCCGAGCGATGGGCCGGCTCCTTCCAACTCTATCACCAATGGAGCCTCTCGCTTCGTGTACAGGTCTGGTTGAAGGGCCCCAAGGGAGCTGATAGTGGCGCTGGCTCCAGGACTAAGCGGCCCGGCGCCACTGCTGCTTTCTACGAGGGAGTTGCTGCGGTCTATCCGTCTGGAAGGAAGGAAAAGTAAGGCAAGGATTATATACAAGATTCGTAGTCTAAATATGGTGGTTTGAAAAGAAGTTAACCGCGATCAGTAGCTTCAAAATAATGGATTAAAGAGCCTCTACGCATGTCATTACTATACTATTTCATGCTTAGTACGGTTGAGGTTTTTATCTGTCTGTCTTTAGGAGGGCAATGTATTTTTGTTACAATATTAACCACTTTCGGCCTCGTACCATGCATGCGTGCATGTTACCTACATACATGAGAGTTTGAGGTCCAATTTCCACCAAAGCGGAGAGGAGTATTTCAACCAACCAATCAGATATCGCTGTTTCCACATCACCTCTCCTCTCTGCATTGCTAAGTTGTGACGTAGGTAACCAATACTATGTGCTCAAAACAGCGTCAACAGGCCCGTTGCCACAGATAACCTCCACGTCATCTGTGCCCGTTGCATAAGCAACTTTGACCGTATCGTGTCAAGGTAGCGGTTTACCTAAACTAGGCTAGCCCGTTGCCTAGTTTCCCAGAGTAATTATACGGTCGGACCAACAACCTATTAAATAATCTACGCCGGGATCTCGGTAACTAGAGCTGTGACATTTTGATATGGTGTTACTTTGCTCTGTAATTATATGGACCTGCGATTATATTTATTATCTACTATCTAGTAATAAATGTTACTTTATAAAAATATGGGTATATGACTGTTATAAACTTCTTTATGATTTTCGAACTATTAACTGCATGCATAATTCAAATTAATTAATATTTTCTTTAGATAATAAATCATTTTGTAAAATTTGCAAATTAATGGCAGAACAAGACATCAATATGCTTATCTTTAAGAACCTTCTGTTCCTTATGCACATAAATTATTTTGATTTTTTAACTGTGTTAATTATCTGTTCTTAGCAATAGTAGGTAGGTATTGAAAGAGGGTAAATGAGGGTAGGCGGTGGTAAAATATGCTTTCGTACTGAAAAAGGACAAAATAAAGAAAAATTTCTGACATAAAAATGATTAAAAGCTACGTAGGTATCGGTCCGAACAGTAAAAGCACAGCACAACGCATTTATAAGAGAATTCATTTTTATAAAATCCTGTGACGTTATTGGATGTTACGGTAACGAGTATCGGATACGTAGACGTTAAGCGCCTTAAGAGCAACGTGATTGTTCAGAGGGGATGTATGAAGGCAAATACTATTAGGTAAGTAGCTTGTAGGTAGGTACATGGGTATGCAGGTCCATAGGTACACCTTCCTTTCTTCGGTTGGATGATTTGCTGTATATGCTTTATTAAAACTTGATTGCGTTTGGCAACTGGCCCTTAGTAATTTAAATTATACAGCTCAGTAATTTCGTAACACACTCGTATTTCCAATGGTATTGGTTTTGTCAATTCAACACTGTTCATTGCATGATTTAGATTGTTGAGCACACGAATGTTTCAAAGATCTGAAACAGTGCACTACGAATTTCCTTGAAAAGCCTTCGAAATGTCTATCACAAAAGCGTGTTATACGATCTAGACGGGAGGTAATCCTGCTACCTCCCAAATTGCCTTCTTAAATCTTTTTCAAACTGATTTCAATCATAAAACCGCTTATCCTGACTTACTGTCACTCTCAAGTACAACAAACCCAAGTAAGTAATTATTAGATATCCTTCAACAAAACCATTTGTGAATAGGACAGGCACTCTTTGATCACCACACCGTATTCAATTACGAGGAACTTCATGCAGGATCCAATAAAATAATATCTCCGTACACATCGGTCCACGTAAAGGTGCGTATACACTTAAAAGTGACGCGATAACGTCTTTTAATGTTATGTAAACTGTCAGGAGTATGATATTGAGTGAACTCGGTCACTTAGAAGGGAAGCCTTTAGAACCAAAGCAGCTAGCAGTTGGTCAATCTGGTGGTGAGTGAGCTTCGCCGCCTATGGTCAACCGTTTTGAGACCGAGTATTACAAAGTTCACTCGCGACTACGACGTTTCTTTAGCGAGGACGTTCCACTTCCAACCACAGGTTCAAGCGAACACTCTTTACCAATTACCGTCCCTAACTACTTAGTCTATTCATAATATTTAGCATCATCTTTCTGTCCCTGTCCCATATTTCTTGGGGTCGGCAACTCGGCACAACACGTATTTTTTTCTTCCATTCCCCCTTTCCCTGTCAACCGTCCCGCCATTACTTACTCCATTTTATTTCATATCATTTCTCACACAATTCATCCATGTCCACCTTCATTTTGGTCTTCCTCTTCCTCTCCATCCATCAACATTTATATTCATTTAGCACTCTCTAGCAATTGATTACGGTGTGGACGTACCTGAAGCTCCTTTTGACAAGCTCCTGGCTCGCTTGTCGTTGCCGGGTACTCGTTCACATACTTATATAAAGGCAGGATAAATTGTCCTACGTGTGGAACATTTCTCACAATTGGGTACCTGGTGTGTGTGGAAGAGGGTTTAATGTAATCTACCTATATACCTACGCATCCTATCCAAAACACAGGTAACTAGGTCACGTCATTCATCGCAGTTAAATAGGAGCGAGTGAACGGGAAAATACATCCCATCAATATTTTAACGGTATTCACTGAATGGAAATAATGGAAGTAGGGTAGATCGAGTTTACCCCCGCCTAGCCTTTTTCATACTACGTTAACTATGTTGGAGTAGGGTTCCATCCAGTCTAACCAGATGAGGAAACAGCTGTATTTGATATTTCACGAAGCGACTTCTATCTGATCTTTGAAACAAGAAAATATTATAGGTAGTCCTATAGTTTTAATTTAATTATGTTTCATTAAAGCTCAAGTTATTCGAAAAATAAAAGAACCAAGTAGTAATTGCCCTCTTCTGATCAAATACGACTATTGAAAAATAAGATCGTCGGTAACCCTTAACACCAGTCGCTATTTCCAGCGTCGCACCTCGTGAGGGACCTAACTCCCCACAGGCTTATACCAATTATTAAGAGCTTGATTTAAAAAAATAGGATTAAATAATATAAAATAAAGGCGCATTTTATAAAAATAGGAAAACGTTTCATTAAAATATTATAAAAACCTCTCTGTGCTCTTTTATTATAGCCTGCGTTAAATAAAATCGGTTTTTCCATTAATTATATCATTGATGCAGTATAAACAAACCAGAAATGAGAATCTCTCTCCAACTTTACACATGAGATCCGGTCGGAAACCGATTTAACATTTTCAATGTTTTTCACTCCTACATTAGCGAGAAAAAGGTTTTACTTTTGGATCTGCAGAATGGGTTAAATAGGTCACAAGCTGGCTAAGTAAATATTCGTCGACGGAAATCCTGGTGGTGGTTGGTAGGATATTGTTTGTAGATCCGAGCGAACGGTTAGCATGCACCAATAAGCTTTTGTAGACTTATTATTGTTACTGCAATCATTTCAGAGATCTGAGGACTTATATAACGGGACATTTTATAAGAGATTTCGATAATGGAGAACTAGTATAGATAGGCAGTCGCTCCGTGTAAACAACTGGTATTCAGCTGCATCAGTTTAGACTGGAAGCCGACCCCAACATAGTTGGGAAAACGCTGAACAGATGACGATGATAGTGGATAACTCAAAAAGGTATGGAATTGACAAAGGTGAGCCAAATAACAGCAAGCCTTTGAAGAAACACAAAACGCTTTGAAAGTGATAACTACATATAGACCCTCAGGATATTAATTTATTACTTTGACATTAGCAAATTCTGTTCTACAAGAATAGAAAAAATAAATTAGTAGTTAATAGTTTCTACCCGGAGACTGCAAAACAGGTTATAACCGTAGAGCTATGCCGCACATTCATAATTATCTAGTCCTCCTCTTAAAGTGACGATGGCAATCTATATTCGTTACCAATTACTATCTTGCTTGTCTAGTGGTCACAAGCGCGACAGCAGACCAACAAGTCTTGGGTTCGATTTCCAGGTCGGGTAAAGTGTTATTGGGTTTTTCGATCAGGAATTTCTCAGTCCACGGAGTTTATATTTGTGTACGGTTAATGGCAATAGGCTCGCTACTATTACATGGGACTTAAAAATGACTGGCGTAATGTGGGTGTACTATTAGGTACACACACCGGGGGTGTAATGAGTTCTAGTTAAGTAATGAGGTGAGAACAGTGAATGTTACCAAATATCTTTGAATTTGATACAATTTGCTGATCAAACGGCACAGAAACATGAATCTAACGACGTATTCAGTTGAATACGATCACTCAATTAGTGTCTGTTCATCCATCTTTGCTTGTTCTTGTTCATGCGATGCTTCGAAAGTGTCTCATTATGTTAGTGATTGGTAGTCTTCGATCTAGTTGATCGCACATCGGTCATTTGGACAGCCTTAGAACGGAATTTTCATGAGTAGGTAACAAACATCACGCTTGTAATCCCGGAGTCCAGTTATGTTTAAGTCCCATGTAATAGGGGCGAGCCTATTGCTATCAACCGGGCACAAATCTAGACTCCGTGGCTGCAATTGAGAAATTACTGATGGAAAAACCTAATAACACTTTGCCCGACCCGAAAATTGAAGCCAAGACCTCATGCTCAGCTGTCGGCCTTGCAATCAGTTGACTAATGAGGCAGTCAAATAACGTACATAGGTAAATAAGTAAATTTTCATTACAAAATTCTTATTCAGAACGCGAAGTTTTGATTTGTGATCGGAAGATGACAGACGTTACGGGTAGTCAGAATTCCGAATGTCTGGCAACCAAAGGTTATCATATT